>BSBM01000608.1:10762500-11962500 GCA_027924585.1 Larix kaempferi
AATATGCAAATAAAAAAACAAAACAAAACACAAAATATAAAATATGCAAATAAAAAAAACAAAAAAACATAGAAGGAAAAGACTCTCATGCACTAGCTCATTAGCAGCATCTAGAGCAGAAAAACAAAGAACAAGTTCACTCCCACGCACTAGTTCATTAGCAGCGTCCAAAGCACTGGTAGTCTGGTAATTTGATGAGCAGAGCAGTGGTAAATAGAGGAGTAGGGGATACTAGTCCAGAGGATACCGATGTTCCCGGGGGAGGCAATCTAGCAGCAGTCCAGAGGATAATAAAGGGCCCAATGAATTTGATAAGCCCATTTACCCTAGCAACGTAGGAATTTGGGAAAAATCCCATGGTTTTGACTGTTTCCACACTAAATACATACGTTTCACTGTTTACTTCATTTTTTTTAAGGGTTTATATGAAATATAGGCCGTATTTGAGGGTCAAAATGACCCATGACGGGCATTTTTCCCGTCAAATTCCATCCCTAAACCCATCCATCGCCCGTTTGATAGAGAAAGGGCCTGAACCCTACCATCACGACCAAACAAATTTGGGATTTCCGTGTTGCAAAACACCATAGAAATGGTAAGAAAATGGTCTTGGGTAGTGTAAGACGATTCAGGGTTGTGATAAGATGATTCAGGATTCAACATCACCCTATCCGCGTCCATGTGCAAAACCACTCAAAAATACCTAAAATTGGTCTAAATTTGGTGACATTTCACCATGTTATCCTATTAAAAAAAATCAGGCATGGAGGGAGGGAAAAAATCGCCAATTTTTGTGAGTTTTCTTGTATGGAGAGAGGGGAAATGATGTCTAGAATCCTCCCCCTCCACTAAGGTTGATTCTTATCATTTAACCCTCTCCCCATAGCTAAAATCACTAACAAAATGTTCCAAATTTGTCCAAATCTTTTACAATTTCAAACATGCATGGTAGGGAGTGGGAGTCATACCCAATGTTATTCCACCTCATTTCATGCTTGAAATTAAAAAAAATTGTGTGTTTTTTGCAAAATTGACCAAATCTAGCCCAATTTTGGACAATTTTGTGCATGGGCCCACTTTCCCTCCATGTATGAAATTGCATGAAATTTGGAAAAAATGGGCAAAAGATGGCCAAATTTGGTGTAAGTAAAGCATTCTAAGCTATTCTAAGGTGCCATATTATAGGGGTTTCTAACTGTTTAACATTGTATACCAAGAAAGCATACTGATCCCCCAACCAATCAACCAATATGTTATTGGAAGACACCACTTTCATGTGGTTTTCTCTGTTGGTATAAGGGTGCAAACACGAAAATGGGTAATACATTTGCTTGTTGACGATTAAATTTGTAAATGATTTTGTTCATTCAACTCCAAGCAATCAAAACTCATATCTACATTGAGAATTTCACTTTGAAGCAAAAAGAAGTTTTGTAGAGAATGATGTTACTCCATACTCATTTTTCTTTTATGGACATGATGTTATAAATTTCATGTGTATTAACTGCATGCACCTAAAAAATTTGGCAAGGATAATGACTCAGTAATACACATGACCACCTAGTTTTTAGATATAATTATTCATTTTAGGGAAAACTATGTGTTAGCTTTTGGGATTACTCCAAAAGTGTTCTCACCTCAGTAGACGAGCAATAGGTCTCCTATCCCCCTGTGATGCTTCATGGTCATATCAATGTATCGGTTTGGATGGATGCTTGGCCTTGGTTAGTGTGTTGACATGGTACCCATGGGAGATTTTTACCTAATCGACATGTTGATAAACTCATTGGGTGCACACAATGGGGGAGTCGATTGCTTGATAAAGGGAGGTATTTACCTAGGAGGAGGAGCATTGGGAACTTAACCCTTAGAGCTTGGGACCTACACGCCTTGCAGGTTGGACACTTGATTTGATGATGCTTGGGTTGAGGAGGATACTTCATGGAGGTTGGTGATGGAACCAAGGACCTATGTTGAGGAGGAGAGTTGGACCTTTGTGACCACATTTTCATACAATAGAGTACCATTGTGCACATGTAGCACATAGTTAGAGAAGGAGTACCTTGCATGAGGAACCTTGCATATCAAACCACTGTGGAAGAGGGAGTGTTAGACTAACGTCGCCGAGTTTCGGTGGGAAATCCATGAATGAAGCAATATGACCACTGCCCATTCCAAATTGAATCCCCAACATGATCTATATGAGGGGGAACCCCATACCTCTTTGCATGCATTAACTAGTCAAGTGGACCAAGAAACACACTTATACATCCGTGTTGTGAACAAATTCCAAATCAAATGAAATCGTGTCTTATACTTAAAAAATAATTCAAATATAAATAACTCTAAAATAAATTACACCTTTGAGAGAAAAATAGCTTTTGATTTAAAGTTTTTGGGAAGAAATAACTTTTGATATTAAAACATTACAAGTAAATATATTTGCACGCTAAATTATATCCGCTTGGTAACTTATATTCTTGTTTTATCGAGTGTAGGTACCACCAAATAGGTATCTGTCAGATCTATCTTCCTCAAGTGATGATGAATATATTCTCAGAGAGGTTGAAAGTGAGACATGTACTAGATCTACCGGTTCTATATCAACTAGATCTGAAAAGGTAAGGAAACGATTTTGTAGACCCATGCAATATTTTATTGCTAATGGAGGGTCATGTAATTATGATGCTGAGAGAATAGGTGACATTGATTTTCCCTTGAGGTATAGACATCTAGTGCAATGATGAGTACCTAATAAGCTACCTCAAGTGGACACAGATTTCTTCATCAATGGGAGGATGTATCGCATTGCTCCTTTGTCCTTACATGGATTGGGGTTATTTTCCATGGATGGAATAAAGGTAGGCTATGGCACTGTAACTGAATTGATGGAGTATGTCGGACAATTATATAAATACAATAACTGGTTGATCTTGGTCCAATATACTCGAAGTATGTGGGGATATGGAGTTGCCGCAAATTATATACAACTAGTAGAAAACAATAAAAACAAAGGGGTGACTATGTATATTGATGGGAGACAAAAAGCATTTAGAAACATTGTTGGATTTATAAATAGTACACAACCAGTGACAACAACTAAGCAATCGAATTGTGAATTTGAGGTACGTGAAGAACATCTTATATTTGTATGTGCAACAAAAACAATACTTATAGGTGAAGAGTTGTTGATCCATTACAACTTAAATCGAATAGATGTGGCTTCCACGGTCCAGGGTAACCGTGGAAGGTCACACGCTATGCCTCATTAGGTAAATGCTAAATATAGTAACTAAACATGACTACAATAACTAAATGTTTCAATTTTTTCTGTTAACATTCGATTTCCACTGTTGACATTCGCTTTTTTCGTGCTTATTATGAATATTTCCATGTGCTAACATGATTATTACATTGTTATGCTTATCTCATTTTTGTTTATGTTACAAATATTGACTCAAGTTTTATTGATTGATTTTTTTTTTAGGGTGGCAGCAGTGGAAAGCCACATGCTGCTTCCATGGTCTAGAGCGACCGTGGAAGGTCACAATCTATGCCTCGTCAGGTAAATGTTAAATATAGTAAATAAATATGACTACAATAACAAAATGTTTCGATTTTTTCTGTTAACATTTGATTTTCATTTTTACCATTCGCTCTTTTCATGCTTGTTGTGAATATTTCCATATGATAATATGCTTATTACATTGTGGCAGGGGTCTTCTCATCGCCATGGAGAAGAACATGTATCTTCTCCTTCAGAGGTAAAAGTAAATATTGTTGCAATATCTCATTTTTGTTTATGTTACAATTATTGACTCAACTAAATATAGTAACTAAATACATGACTACAATAACTAGAAACTCCAACCCCAGAATATTTCCATGTGACAACATGCTTATTACACTGTGGCAGGGGTCTTCCCATGATCCTCATGCAACAAAACATGTGTCCTCTACTTCCGAGGTAAAATAAATATTATTACAATATCTCTTTTTTTATTATGTTACAATTATTTTCATAACGTTTATTTATTGATTTATTATGTCAGAGTGGCACCAGTGGAAAGGAACCTATTGCTTCCATGGTCCAAGGTGACCGTGGAAGATCACACACTGTGGACATTCATTTTTTCGTGCTTATTATGAATATTTCCATGTGATAACATGCTTATTACACTGTTATGCTTATCTCATTTGTGTTTATGTTACAAATTACAATTATTGACTCAACTTTTTATTGATTGATTTATTGTGTCAGGGTGGCGGCAGTGGAAAGAAACATGTTGCTTCCACAATCCAGGGTGACCGTGGAAGGTCACAAGCTAAGCATCGTCAGGTAAATGTTAAATATAGTAAATAAATATGACTACAATAACTAAATATTTCGATTTTTTATGTTAACATTCGATTTTCACTGTTACCATTCACTTTTTTCGTGATTATTGTGAATATTTCCATATGATAACATGATTATTACACTGTGGCAGGGGTCTGTTGATCGCCATGGAGCAGAACATGTATCTTCTCCTTCGGAGGTAAAAGTAAATATTATTACAATATCTCATTTTTGTTTATGTTACAATTATTGACTCTACTAAATATAGTAACTAAATATGACTACAATATCTAGAAACTCCAACCCCGGAATATTTCCATGTGACAACATGCTTATTACACCTGAGTAGTGGTCTTCCCATGTTCGTCATGGAACAAAACGTGTTTCCTCTACTTCTGAGGTAAAAATAAATATTATTGCAATATCTCATTTTTTATTATGTTACAATTATTTTCATAACGTTTATTTATTGATTTATTGTGTCAGGGTGGTGCCAGTGGAAATGCACCTGCTGCTTCCATGGTCCAGGGTGACCGTGGAAGGTCACACTCTGTGCCCCGTCAGGTAATTGTTAAATATAATAACTAAATGTTTCGATGTTTTCTGTTAACATTAGATTTCCACTGTTGACATTTGATTTTTTCTGTGCTTATGATGAATTATTGATTGATTTATTGTGTTAGGGTGAGGACTGTGGAAAGGCACATGCTGCTTCCATGGTCCAGGGTGACCGTGGATAGTCACTCACTCAAAGTAGATATGTACGAGTTGACCGTGGTAATTCACCGGCCACAACACAGCGTCAGGTAAGTGTTAGTGCTTAATAGTAACTAAATTTCATTACAATAAAAATATTTGAATGATGTTAAAATTATTTTTATTAATTTATTGTTTGATGATTTTAGTCCAGTGCACTCGATATCGGTGATGAGGTAATTGAGGAAGATATTTACTATTCCACAGACCCAATGCAAACTTTAAAGAATGCCCTGAAAAAGGAAAACATAGAAATGCTTGCCTTGGCTCGCATAAGTCTCGTGACACAGGAGAACATGGCAAGGATTGAAGAGTTGCAAGATCAAATACAATCTTATGGGGTAAGTGGTATCTTCACATTTTTTTAAGCTATGACATGATTTCACATCTGATATTATGTTTTCTATTTTTCCAAGTGATATGATAAAGTAAAGTTTCTCGTTTGTAGGATTTTTTAAAACCTGTGACTAGAGAACCTGCCGAGACAGGTATACGTAGCGGTGATGTTCCAATGCAGCAAAAACGTCGGCAAAGCAATGTACCAATGAGGATTTTATACACTCATGTGGTTGGCCTCGAATCTATTGATGAGGGAACTGATTTTGATCGACATGACATGCCGGAGCATGATGAGATAGAGCCTAGGACTCCACATGATTCTGGAGATGAACGTACTATAGATGACCAGGAAAATTTTCTTGGAGCAACATGAGTTAAAAGCACCAAATCACTAGACCTCACCTTTCTGGTGGATGATGCTTGTGTTCCTATCAAGATTCAAAAGATTGCAGGTATTAATTAATTAATTTATTCATTTTAATCATGAAATTGAAATGGAAATACGTTGAAATTATTATAAATTAATGGATTACATGTGTTTGCAGGAAACAATGTTTTCTACAAGAATTTGAATGGCAAAGAATTGGAGTTGGTTGGCCCCACCATTCACACACGGTGGAATATCCAATATAGAGAAAAGAGAGATGAATTGATAGACCACATGGTAAACTTGTTCGGCAATACATTCAACAAGAAAGTGGTTGCAAAGTTAGCCGGCGAGATTTTAAAATATACCAGGGCCCAATATAGGGATAAATTGCAACTTGAACTCAAGCATGAGCGCCCTCCCATGGTTCCGTAGAAAGAGTGGAAGGCACTCATAGAGGATGAAAAGGATATCTTGCTAAAAAGACAAGGAAAACAACCACGGCCTGGTAAAGCAAGGTACAACACATATCATCTTTTTAGTGAAATAAGATGAATTATTTTTTTGTTTTTTGTTTTAAGTAAGAATTCTGATATCTAACATTTTTCAAAATTTTCATACATAGGCTACCTGACACCTCCAAAGAAACCAAGGCTAGAATGGAAAGCACGGGCAACATAGACTGGGCCAGGGTGGCTATAGAAAACTAAGAGCCCGAATCGTAAGAATTAGATGATTAACTATGGGGAATATTTATTTAACAGTAGCAAACAAATATCTGTTTTTGATACTGGAAATTTTAAATGTGTTATGCATTGCAGGGAAATACGTTCCAAGCTGCTTCCACCGAGGAAGACCTAAAGCTTGGTTTCAAGTATGGTTTTCAAAGTGTGATTGAATATCGGAAAAGATTGGGGCAGAATCCAATCTCCCCAATGAAACAAATGCAGGTAAATAAAATGAATAAGGCCATCATTGAAATATACTATTAAAGTCTATTCTTTTTTTATTATATCACCCATAACTAAATATTTATGTTTGTTTTTAAGCAACAATGCAAACACAATAGTGAATCTAGTGGTACTCAATACGTACCAGTTGATGTTGGGGTGTGCATGTCCCATGATAGTGGGGAGCAGAGTATCGATTCTGTTATGTATGCTTTGGAAATAGAAATATCTACTCTGTTTATAGATATATATTTCCTGACGTATACTTATAAATTTTCTTCTTTCAATGGAAGACCATGTAGCTCAGGAGGGTGAATTGCAAGAGGAACCAAGTAGACAAACAATTAACAAACCAGCTGTCACAGCTACACAGATAGGTAAAGAGCAATATTGTAATGTTAATCAAAATAATGAAATATTTATTTCAATAATATTTCAACATATCTATATGTTCATTTCCGTTGTTGCAGTTCACACCCATTCAGAATGGCCTCCACGCCCTACTCAGCAACGTACAAGAAGTATGATACATGAGGGAATGGAAACACAAACAATAGTACGAGATGATGTAGTAAATACTGCTCCAAATGATGATTGTGATACCCTACTTGTCAGTTCTTACAATGCAAAAAAACAGCAATCAACAAAAAAGTAGATGTATAAATTCATGACTTTTATTTTGTTGTATATCGATGTTGTTAGTCTGAAACATTTTTTATATGAATTACCTAATTATGATTCAATGTTTATATTTTTATATGTTTTGATGACTAGCCTAGTTTTGTATGGATGTTTATATGTTTTCTATGTAAACAAAATCATTTATTGGGTATGGGGAATTGAGAGCGATATGAGGGGGGGGGGGGGGCATATGAGCTTCCACCTTCATGTGGTTGGACCCATTTAGTAGAGAATATTAAACTATTCTTGAAACATAGAGGAGCTCAATAAGGTATAAATAGTCTTTTATTCCTATGTATTAAAGATTGTTGTAAATTTTTAAATGCATGTCTATTTCTTAAAATATTGTTAATAAATTTAACATTTCACGGTTCATTGATTTCTACGGGACTTTGTAGTAGGATTTAAATGCCTGTTTATTTGCATATATATTATTTACTCATATAAAAATCATGTCTTTGATGATTTATATGGGTCTTGGTGATGGAAATGCATATCGTGGACAACTCTTATCAAGTTGTATGGGTGAATGGATTTGGTGAAAGGACAATGATAAGGTAAGGGTTTTGACGAATTTTTTAAAGTGGGTTTTAACATTGTTTTTTCCTTCTCCTTTATGTAATTTATCCAATTATTTTAGTGTTTAGAAGATCCGTCTTGAAATGCATCAAATATGCCATTATTTTATGTTTGGGGATCATAATCAACATTTTGAATTTTGGTTTCTATTTTTTAATTGATGCTTACTATTGAAGGATAATAGGAATCCATTTGTTAGGAACCCATGTCTTTACTTTGTTAGTATATTGTTGTTGGATGCATATGCTTTGTAAGTCGTCCCGTAGTATTTGTTGATCCATAGTTTATATTAGCCCATAGTATTGGACGCATATGCTTTGTAAGTCGTCTCATAGTATTATATGTCCCATGGTTTTGACTCATAGTATTGGTGCCTAAACTTAGCCCATGGTTTGTATTGACACATAGTATTGACCCATGGTATTGGTGCCTAGACTTAGCCCATGGTTTGTATTGACACATAGTATTGACCCATGGTATTGGCACCTAGAATTAGTATATAAGTGTGTGTTGAGGCCTATGAAGGCACCATGAAGTTAATTGTATTGAGCTTGCTCAAAGGAGGTTGCCCCCTCGAAGTGGCCTGTGATCAATATAAAAGTGATTCTAAGTTCTATTATTTCTGATATCTCGTGTATTTGCATTAATTAATTATTGCAGGTTCTTCACATCTGGTATCAGAGCACTTTCTTGGGCTCGTTGGGTGGAATTTCTGCCAAATTTTTTTTCGCATCTATTGCAGCTTCAGATTTGGGAATAATCCCTATCCGCTTAACTGTGGGAAGTACTTGGGAATAAGCCCTAAAACTCATTGTGAGGAGTACCACAGGAACCCCAAAGTAGTTGGCCCATTGAGAGGACCTATCAGCGAAAAGGGCAACGACCCCTACTTGGTTGACTAGTTCCCACCTGTGAGGTAAACCAAGAGCTATCGTTTGTGGCAAAGCGGTTATCAGTTTTACCTGAGCCATGGAGTGAGGGGTACTACCCCAATACGCAAGCCGTCAGACAACATTGGTGGTCGAATGAAACACCTGAATTGTTAGGAAGTCGTATATACCTGGGGTCCATATCTATTTTCAGTTGAACTGTTGCCAATCACTTCTGCTCCAGATCCAGCCGTTTCAGATCTATTCTGAAAGTCGTTCCAGATCCAGTCGTTGTCTCAGATCCATCTGTTTTCGATCCCTTCCACGCCGTTGCAGATCCATTTGATGCGGATCCCTTCAGCACCGTTGTTGCCAATCCATTTCTGGAAGAAAAAAAAAACCACTGTTTTTAGGCCATATCTCCCTTGTTTCAACTCTGTTTTCCCTTAAACTTCACTGACCTCCCTGCAATCCCATTTTGCATATTTCATTCCTGAATATCCTATCCCAAATTCCACTTCCCAAGACCAGAAATCCCACATTTGTCTATTTTTAGGGTTTGCCATAACTTCTTCAATTTTCACCCGATTGCCTTCAAATTTTACCATAGAGTTCCCACTTCTGAAATCCCCATTTTTTGCTTCCCTGTCCCTCAGAAAGTGTCGAAAACCTAGTAAAACCCCAATTACCCCTCCTAGTTTTTTTCAAATCCAAATTTCCCCGTACTAAATAAGCTTGTGTTTGTGTTTTTCTATCCATTCCCCCCCCCCCCCCCCACAAAAAAAATAAAATAAAAAAAATTATTGGTTATGGTTGTCACTTGCACAAGAGAAAACACCATGGAGGAAGCACTTGCATACATCCAAACCAAACTCCAAGATGTGGATGAAAAATTTCTCAGCCTCCATCTTCAGCATTCAGCCATGAATAATAACCAACAACGAGAATCTTTTGCAGCCACCAGGTTCTCTTCTTCTAGCAATTTTCGTGGTCCGAAGCTTGATTTTCCTTGCTTCAATGGTACTGATCCGACTGGATGGATATACCAAGAAGAACAATATTTCAGTATGCATAATACTTTTGATGTTCAGAAAGTTCCACTTGCATCCTTTCATTTGGAACAGGAAGCCCTTCAATGGTACCGTTGGTACATCAAAGCTCATCCCGAGCCAAACTGGACAGATTTTTGCCAACTACTTTTGCCACGATTTGGTACTAGTGCTTTTGATGACTTCACAGGAGCACTCACTAAACTTCACCAAACTGGCATAGTGAGAGAGTATCAGACGGAATTGAGAAACTAGCCAATCACACAGAAGGATTGTCTGACGAATTCTATAGGAGTTGTTTTATCAGTGGTCTCAAGGATGAAATCCACTCAGAGGTCAAAATTTTTTGTCCCAACACAATGATGGAAGTCCTAGGGTTGGCTAAGCTAGCTGAGGACAAGATCATAGCTCAACAACGCTCCAAACCCACCTTTGTTCCCTTCAGAAATATGGGTTCCCAACGACCTCCCATCACGCCTACTCCTCAACCAACTCCTATCAAGGAATTGTCTGAAACAGAGATGCAGGCATGTCGAGAAAAAGGGCTTTGTTATAATTGTGATGAGAAATTCGCTAGGGGACATAGATGTGTTCCACAAAATCTCTATCTCTAGGATGTGGATTCTTCGCCTACCTCAGAACTTCATGAAGAAGATCCAAATACAGTATATGATCAGGTCAACATTCAACACCCACATGTTGACACCCCCATCTCAGGACGACCCACCTGAGATCTCTCTCCATGCTATAACTGGCGTCACCACCCCACAAACAATGCGAGTCAAGGGATACTTCAAGAAGCTCCCTCATACCATACTTATTGATTCTGGTAGCACTCATAACTTTATTAATCCTCGGATTTCCAAACAGGCTGATTGTTTTGTCCATCCTTGCTCCAAATTTGAAGTCATGGTTTCCAATGGGGGCACCTTACCTTGTAAGGGGAAGTGTCAGAATGTGCGTATCTCTATGGAAGATTATAACCTGCGCTCCCACATGTTTTCCTTGTCCTTAGGCGGATGTGATGTGGTTTTGGGCATTCAATGGTTACGCACACTTGGCCCCATCTTATGGGATTTTTCTGAACTTTGGATGCAGTTTTCAGTCAATGGGGCACAACACAAATTTATGGGCTTACAACTAGGGTCTCTCTGCATCATCAATTCACATCGCCTGGAAAAAATACTTAAGAAGAATTCACATGGTGTCATTGCTCAGCTCCATTCCATTCAGATGCACCCATCAACAGTCTCCACTACTTCCTTGTATAGATATGCAGGTGTCTTTGCTGAACCAATGAGCTTGTTTCCTTCAAGAGACCTTTCCGGTAAGAATTTAGCCGTATCTACCTCTCAGCAGGAAATGATGACTATTTTGCATACAGTCTAGAAGTGGAAGCCATCCCTATTGGGGAATTATCTATGCATCAAGACTAATCTCCAGAGTCTGGAAACTTTCCTGGAACAACAGATCTCCTCCCCAACGCACCTGAAATGGGTTATCCAACTCATGGGTTATGACTATGCGACCACTTACCAGAAGGGTAAGGACAATATGGTGGAAGATGCTCCTCCTCACACATTTGATGACCCAATTTCTCTTACAGCTATTTCTCTGCTTGTTCCATATTGGTTGCAATCTGTTCAACGGGGCTATCTCTTCTATGAACTCCATGCTTCTTCATCAGTAGGGCACTCTGGGTTCTTCAAAACGTATGACCAGGAACAATGTAACTTCTTTTGGCAGGGACTCAAAAGGACAGTTCAACGGATGGTGGTTGATTGTGATACTTTCCAGGTCAACAAGGGTGAAACGACCCTCCTTTCAGGACTGCTCGAACCCTTACCCATCCCTCCACAGATTTGGACAACTATTTCTATGGATTTCCTAGAAACGCTCCAGTGGTATAATACCACATCTCAAAGGACACCATATGAATCAGTCTTTGTACATGCACCACCAATTCTTCTTCCATACACCTTCGGTAGCTCCCCAGTTCAGGTAATTGACTCAATTCTTTGAAACCGTGATCAGCTTCTTCTCATTCTGCAGGACAATTTTCACATGGCAAGAATTCGACTAAAACAACAAGCCGATCAACACCATTCTGAGTGCACTTTTCACATCCTTGATATGGTTCTTCTTCATCTACAGCCTTCCATGCAATCCTCCATGAAACCCTAAAGGCACCAGTGGCTCGAAATGCAATTTGAGGATGCTACAGGGGACCCACTCCTTCAAATTCTACATCAATTTCCACATCTAAAGCTTTGAGGACAAAGCTTTTTCTAAGGGAGAGGGGATGTTAGGAACCCATGTATTTACTATGTTAGTATATTGTTGTTGGACACATATGCTTTGTAAGTCATTTCGTAGTATTTGTTGATCTATAGTTTATATTAGCCCATAGTATTGGACGCATATGCTTTGTAAGTCATCCCATAGTATTATATGTCCCATGGTTTTGACTCATAGTATTGGCGCCTAGACTTAGCCCATGGTTTGTATTGACACATAGTATTGACCCATGGTATTGGCGCCTAGACTTAGTATATAAGTGTGTGTTGAGGCCTATGAAGGCACCGTGAAGTTAATTGTATTGAGGTTGCTCAAAGGAGGTTGCCCCCTCAAAGTGGCCCGTGATCAATATAAAAGTGATTCTAAGTTCTATTATTTCTGATATCTCGTGTATTTGCATTAATTAATTATTTCAGGTTCTTCACATCTGGTATCAGAGCACTTTCTTGGGCTCATTGGGTGGAATTTATGCCAAATTTTTTTTCGCATTTGTTGCAGCTTTGGATTTGGGAATAATCCCTATCCGCTTAACTGTGGGAAATACTTGGACATAATCCCTAAAACTCATTGTGAGGAGTACCACAGGAACCCCAAAGTAGCTGTCCCATTGAGAGGACCTGCCAACGAAAAGGGCAACGACCCCTACCTGATTGACTAGTTCACACCCGTGAGGTAAACCAAGGGCTGTCGTTTGTGGCAAAGCGGTTATAAATTTTACCTAAGCCATGGAGTGAGGGGTACTGCCCCAATACGCAAGCTGTCAGACAACATTGGTGGCTGAATGAAACACCTGAACTGTTAGGAAGCCGTACATACCTGGCGTCCATATCTATTTTGAGTTGAACTGTTGCCAATCACTTCTGCTCCAGATCCAGCCATTTCAGATCTATTCTGAAAGTCGTTCCAAATCTAGTCGCCATTTCAGATACAGCCATTTTCGATCCCTTCCGCGCCGTTGCAGATCCATTTGTTGCGGATCCCTTCCGCGCCACTGTTGCTGATCCATTTCTAGAAAAAAAAAAACCACTGTTTTTCGGCCATATCTCCCTTGTTTCAACTCTGTTTTCCCTGAAACTTCACTAACCTCCCTGCAATCCCATTTTGCATATTTCATTCCTGAATACCCTATCCCAAATTCCACTTCCCTAGACCAGAAATCGCACATTTGTCTATTTTTAGGGTTTGCCATAACTTCTTCAATTTTCACCCGATTGCCTTCAAATTTTACCATAGAGTTCCCGCTTTTGAAATCCCCATTTTTTGCTTCCCTGTCCCTCAGAAAGTGTCGAAAACCTAGTCAAACCCCAATTACCCCTCCGATTTTTTTCTAAATCCAAATTTCCCCTTACTAAATAAGCTTGTGTTTGTGTTTTTCTATCCATTCCCCCCCCCCCCACCCCACAAAAAAAATAAAATAAAAAAAATTATTGGTTATGGTTGTCACTTGCACAGGAGCAAACACCATGGAGGAAGCACTTGCAGTCATCCAAACCAAACTCCAAGATCTGGATGAAAAATTTCTCAACCTTCATCTTCAGCATTCAGCCATGAACAATAACCAATAGCGAGAATCTTTTGCAGCCACTGGGTTCTCTTATTCTAGCAATTTTCGTGGGCCGAAGCTTGATTTTCCTTGCTTCAATGGTACTGATCTGACTGGATGGATATACCAAGTAGAACAATATTTCAGTCTACATAATACTTTTGATGTTCATAAAGTTCCACTTGCATCCTTTCATTTGGAACAGGAAGCCCTTCAATGGTACCGTTGGTACATCAAAGCTCATCTCGAGCTAAACTGGACAGATTTTTGCCAACTACTTTTGCCACGATTTGGTCCTAGTGGTTTTGATGACTTCACAGGAGCACTCACTAAACTTCACCAAACTGGCACAATGAGAGAGTATTAGATGGAATTTGAGAAACTAGCCAATCACACAGAAGGATTGTCTGATGAATTCTACATGAGTTGTTTTATTAGTGGTCTCAAGGATGAAATCCGCTCAGAGGTCAAAAATTTTTGTCCCAACACAATGATGGAAGTCCTAGGGTTGGCTAAGCTAGCCAAGGACAAGATCGCAGCTCAACAACGCTCCAAACCCACCTTTGTTCCCTTCGGAAATATGGGTTCCCAACGACATCCCATCACGCCTACTCCTTAACCAACTCCTATCAAGCAATTGTATGAAACAGAGATGCAGGCACGTCGAGAAAAAGGGCTTTGTTATAATTGTGATGAGAAATTCACTCGGGGACATAGATGTGTTCCACAAAATCTCTATCTCTTGGATTTGGATTCTCTGCCTGCCTCAGAACTTGATGAAGAAGCTCCAGATACAGTAGATGATCAGGTTGACATTCAACACCCCCCTGTTGACACCCCATCTCAGGATGACCCACCCGAGATCTCTCTCCATGCTGTAACTGGCGTCACCACCCCACAAACAATGCGAGTCAGGGGATACTTCAAGAATCTCCCTCTTACCATACTCTTTGATTCTGGTAGCACTCATAACTTTATTAATCCTCAGATTGCCAAACAGGCTGATTGTTTTGTCCATCCTTGCTCCAACTTTGAAGTCATAGTTGCCAATGGGGGCACCTTACCTTGTAAGGGGAAGTGTCACAATGTGCGTATCTCTATGGAATATTATAACCTGCGCTCTCACATGTTTTCCTTGTCCTTAGGCGGATGTGATGTGGTTTTGGGCGTTCAATGGTTACGCACACTTAGCCCCATCTTATGGGATTTTGCTGAACTTTGGATGCAGTTTTCAGTCAATGGGGCACAACACAAATTTATGGGCTTACAACTAGGGTCTCTCTGCATCATCAGTTCACATCGCCTGGAAAAAATACTTAAGAAGAATTCACATGGTGTCATTGCTCAGCTCCATTCCATTCAGATGCACCCATCAACAGTCTCCACTACTTCCTTGGATAGATATGCAGGTGTCTTTGTTGAACCAATGAGCTTGTTTCCTTCAAGAGACCTTTCCGGTAAGAATTTAGCCGCATCTACCTCTTAGTAGGAAATGATGACTATTTTGCATACAGTCCAGAAGTGGCAGCCATCCCTATTGGGGAATTATCTATGCATCAAGACTGATCTCTAGAGTCTGGAAACTTTCCTGGAACAACGGGTCTCCTCCCCAACACACCTGAAATGGGTTATCCAACTCATGGGTTATGACTATGCGACCACTTACCAGAAGGGTAAGGACAATATGGTGGAAGATGCTCCTCCTCGCACATTTGATGACCCAATTTCTCTTACAGCTATTTCTCTGCTTGTTCCAAATTGGTTGTAATCTGTTCAACGGGGTTATCTCTTCTATGAACTCCATGCTTCTTCATCAATAGGGCACTCTGGGTTCCTCAAAACGTATGACCAGGAACAATGTAACTTCTTTTGGAAGGGACTCAAAAGGACAATTCAATGGATGGTTGTTGATTGTGATACTTTCCAGGTCAACAAGGGTGAAACGACCCTCCTTTCAGGACTGCTCGAACCCTTACCCATCCCTCCACAGATTTGGACAACTATTTCTATGGATTTCCTAGAAGCGCTCCAGTGGTATAGTACCACATCTCAAAGGACACCATATGAAGCATTCTTTGTACATGCACCACCAATTATTATTCCATACACCTTCAGCATATCCCCAGTTCAGGAAATTGACTCAATTCTTCGAAACCATGATCAGCTTCTTCTCATTCTGCAGGAGAATTTTCACATGGCAAGAATTCGACTGAAACAACAAGCCGATCAGAACCGTTCTGAGCACACTTTTCACATCGTTGATATGGTTCTTCTTCATCTACAGCCTTCCATGCAATCCTCCCTGAAACTCCAAAGGCGCCAGTGGCTCGGAATGCAACTCGAGGATGCTATAGGGGACCCACTCCTTCAGATTCTACATCAATTTCCACATCTAAAGCTTTGAGGACAAAGCTTTTTCTAAGGGAGAGGGGATGTTAGGAACCCATGTCTTTACTTTGTTAGTATATTGTTGTTGGATGCATATGCTTTGTAAGTCATCCCGTAGTATTTGTTGATCCATAGTTTATATTAGCCCATAGTATTGACCCATAGTATTGGACGCATATGCTTTGTAAGTCGTCCCATAGTATTATATGTCCCATGGTTTTGACTCATAGTATTGGCACCTAGAATTAGCCCATGGTTTGTATTGACACATAGTATTGAACCATGGTATTGGCGCCTAGACTTAGTATATAAGTGTGTGTTGAGGCCTATGAAGGAACCGTGAAGTTAATTGTATTGAGGTTGCTCAAAGGAGGTTGCCCCCTCGAAGTGGCCCATGATCAATATAAAAGTGATTCTAAGTTCTATTATTTCTGATATCTCATGTATTTGCATTAATTAATTATTGCAGGTTCTTCACACCATTGTGTTGAAATACCACTCTTAGGTCACGACCATAGTCATCACAAACTAAGACAAAAGTCTTAGTGAACTCTGACATAGTGAAAATAGGCATATTATACAAAAGTGAATGAGATCCCCACTCAAAAATTATACATATAAGCCTAAAGAAGATCAAATGAATAGTTTTTCCCACTCATGGAATTCTTTTACAATGCTTCAAAACCTATGTAAGTGGGATCGATAAGAAACTTGGAGTGAATTGGAATATCCATTCAACACGAAACTTGTCCAATGCATTAGCTTATATGGTTTTGGCACTAGATTCTGGGATCCCATGTCTTTGAGAGAAGTCTTCATATATGATTGTAGAGCAAGGAATTTATGGACCCCTTCTTCAATCGAATGCCAGGCACTCAAGAATGTCTTATATGCCACCACATTTTATGGCAACTATTGTTTCTTCATTTTTTCAAAATAGAGGAAGGCCATTTCAGATTTATATTCTTAATGCATGCCTTGATAAAAAATGTGTATGTGCTTCCATTAGGCTTATTATTGGCTTCACACATCTTTTTGAAACTTTGCAAATACACTTGTACATAACCCACATTTACATATGCATTAGAGAGGATGGACCTACTAATACGAACTGGATATATGCCATGCATTTCTATTTCTTCCATAAAAAATATTTCATGGCAAGGAACAAAATTGCATGCTCTCGTGATAATGTTGTAAGTGACAAGTTTAGGTTTGAATTGATACATCTTGGATGGCTAGGTATGAATGACAATAAATTGAGACATTTACATATATTATGCTTGGATTTATTACAATTTGATTTTGTCACATCCAAAGAGGTCTCCATTTCAATTTTATATATACATTATGTAATCCTAATTTCTAAGCTTTCCTCATAGGGATATTTTTCTTATGAAGTGTTAAAGGAACAAAAATATTGAACATAATGAAAAAACTCAACAAAACCTTGGAGAATAGTATTTCAATCTTGCTTAGAAGCACCTAGCTAATCCCTTTTATTTTCCATTTAAAAAAAAATAAAGCTATGCATTTCAACACTTGAGTTAACACAACATTTGGATTCTGAGGGAACTTCCAACTCCAAACCCTTAGCTACAATATATAATGTTTTTGAAAAGCATTTCTCTGTTGACTTTACAATTATATCAATCAAAGGAGATATACTAGATCAATATATTTTTCATTCTCTTCTTTTGCACTTGAAAATTCTAAAAACCATGATAAACTCACCATCAATTTCATTTAATCATCTTCATTCTCAGAAAAGATGATAAGCTCTTGTCCAATGCCAAAGTTCACTAATATAATGTCACATAGATTGGACATTTATTTTATACTCATAAGACATCAGTTTCCACACCCAATATGCAATTTGGAATGGGTCTCTCAACTAGAAAACCATTTCCCATGGTTGCAAGTTCACAAGTGTCAATATGAGATACCACACACTGCTTTTCATCAATGCTTGAAGGATTGCTATTATCACTTTCCAAACCCTCCTGATCACAAATTTTGGCATCTTTTGGAGGTCAATATCATACTTATTCTTTGCAACAGTCATTAGGATTTTCCATGCTTATTTTATTCTTAATTGAATCAAAGGAGGCCAATCTGAATGAAATATTCACAATTTGTTCATGGGGTGTTCTCTTATCTACAAGAATTATTGAATGGTCCATAAACAATTGTTTGGGATAAGATCTACCTAGTGCAAATGAGGGTTGTTAAGATAGTCTAATGAATTCATTACCAAATATAAAGGATAAAGTTACAACAGAAAGTAGACTTTCTTAGTTCAATGGATGCTAGTATATTACACAAACAGACATACTATTGGTTCCATTCAGAAAAAAAATAATAATAAAAAATGAATTTTTTTTTTAAAAAAGTGGTTAGAAAAAATGGAAAAATAGGACCAGCATGATGTAGGAGCATCGAGGCCTAGGAATATCAGTCGAAGTTAGTCGACATGAAGGAGGCCAACCAGAGGGATTGTCGACGACCACTGGTGCGGAAGAGCAGATTAGTTTTCTAAGTCAATGAGTCAAGCAGGAGAAGTCGGTATGTGACTGACGAAAGCAACGAAATTTGAGAGTCAAAAGGATGGTCGACAGACAACAGGGTAGCAACAGAGACGTCGAGGGTTGACATGTGGTTGAACCGCGACTCCGATAGGTTTGGACTGGCGAGGCTTGGAGAGTGCAAAGGGAATTCGATAGGTATATCGAAGGATGATGGAAGACAGTATGGTCGAGGCAGTGATAAGACCGACTACTGTAGTAGTGTCAAAAGGACATGTAGAAGTAAAGGAGAGTACTTGGAAACAATTTGGGGTTTCTAAGGAATTTATTAACAATTATTGAAGGTAGTTGGGATCGTGACAGATGTCAACACAGGAAAAGATTGTGCAGCATGGTAGGGATGCTGACAGTTGCAGGTCTACAAGATCTGAGGAGATCGACAGACAGAGGAAGCATGTCTCAGGGGTCGGAGTGATCTCAGGAACGACAGAAGTAGGGTAGAAGGATTGTGCGTAGGCATAGAGTAGGCAAAGTTCCATTTTGGAGCAGGAACAGAGAAGAGTTCGGGGAGAAGATTTGTAGATTGGAGAGAATAGTCACATATCTTCCAAATGTAAAGAAGATTGAGCCATAGCTCTGAGTTTCGCAGTGAACCAGGAGAGGGTGATGGTCGACACACTGAGATAGCACACAGTTACTTATGTATTATAATTGGCTAAGGCCAACAATAGTTAGTTATTTCCATTCCTTGTAGTTTGCATTGTCACCGTTTCGGTAGAAGTAATATAAGCCAGATTCTGGCATCCTATTTACATCTTGTTTATGTGAATGTGTGTGTTGTGTGTAATTGTTAAGCAAGAACCTTTTTGCCTAAGGTGACTTGCGTCAAGTGTTATCAAAGCGGGAAGAATCCTGTCGAGGAGAAAGTCGGTGATACCAACTTTCCTTGCGTCAAGTGGTATCAGAGTGGGAGAATCTTGTGAGCAAGTGCGTTGAACAACTCCAACTGTGATTGGGTATAGTTGTGCATGACTTGCTGAAGTCTAGTTGCGATTGGACGAGTGGGAGTTTCAGCCGAGGTTGAAAATGGCTCACAGAGGCGTTAGTGTTTGAGGTGTTGGACGAAGAGTGTGTGGCGCAGCAGCCACAGTTGATCGTGAGATGTTCGACTAGTGCATCCGAACAATGCGAACTTTGACAAATGAAGTCGCATCGATCAAAGAAATCCAAAGGCTTGGTTGTATTCCTGATGCGTTAGACCATAGCGACGAGGAGGTCGAATAAGTGGAAGCACGAGAAGCAGCAGGAGAAGAACCAGAGGACAACTGATCAAACTTCTAACGGATATGAGAGGTCGGACAAACATAGATGTACATACCTACTTAGGAAGTCTAGATTCAGAAGACTTGATCGACTGGTTCAGAGAGATGGAAAAATACTTCGACATAGAGCAGATTGAGGATCCTAAACGGGTTAAGACTGCATGTCTGAGGTTGAAGGGTCATGCCTCATTGTGGTGGGACAATGTGCAGGATGACACAATCAAGAAGGGAAAGGAGAAAATCAAGTCTTGGGATAGGATGGTCTCCAAGCTAAAGGGGAAGTTCTTTCCAAATTACTATGTGATTTCCTTTTTCCTAAAGTTGCAGAGCATTCAACAAAAGAGATGATCGTGAAGGAATACACAGAAGAGTTCTATAGATTTTCAATAAGATCAGGACAGATCGACGAAGGAGAAGAAGTTGTCGCAAGATACATGAACAACTTGAAATATGCCATTCAGGATGAATTGAGCATGTCAAGATTCAGAGAGTTCGGTGAAGCATACTAGTTAGCTCTGAAGGTAGAAGAGAAACTGTCGAGGAAATCCGCAGCGACCAGAGGTAGGATGACTGGTCGGAGTGCGAAGACTGTTTCCACGAAAGGTCAAAGTAGCGGATACAGGAGGTAATATGTTGAAGAGAACCAATGGATGGAAGGGACATCGACAAGGGAGAAAGTGCAACAAAACCGACACGATGGTCGAGAAATGCATGGTCAAGGTGCGTATGGTCGAAGTGGTCCATCCGATAGAAAAGGAGCTAAAAAACTAGGCATAATGTGTTACAAGTGTCGAAAATCCATACACAAGGCATATGAATTCCCAGAGAACCTACATGTTGTCAAAGAGTCGAAGCCCAGACGTCGAAGGGATGAGCAATTCGACGAGAGGACAAAATCGGCATCCGACAACACTGAGGATGAGAAGAAGAAAAATCGAAACCTGATGATCATGCGAACATTGGTTCAGGAAGACCGACGCGACCAGCAAGAGCCAGCACAGTGAAAGGCCATCTTTCAAACCAAAGTGTGAATGAATGGCATTGCAAGACCATAGTTAATGGTGGAAGCACTGAGAATATTGTGTCGACAGACATCATCGACAGGAACGAGTTGAAATGTCGAGAACATCCACACCCATACAAGATCTCATGGTTGTAGAAAGGACATCATGTGAAGGTGACCAGACAGTGCCTGATTAACTTCAGAGTCGAGGGATTTGAAGACAGTGTACTGTGCGATGTAATCCCAATGGACGCGTGCCATCTTTTGTTAGGAATACCATGGAAATATGATCAAAAAATGATCTATGATGGTCGAGCTAACACAGTCACAGTGTGGAAGAATGGCGTGCAAAGGACTCTTAAGCCGAATCCAGAGGAGCAAGTCGACGGTAAGCAGGGCAAGAGCAACTTTTGGAAGAAGCGGGTGCTGATGTGTTCAACAAACGAATTCCTCGTGGAGGAGGAAAAGCAGTCAGGATGTTTTTCTATCATTCCGAAGGGACCATGTGTCAAAAAGCCAACAATGGAGAAGATTCTGATCGAAGTCAGAAATATGCTTGACGAGTTTCCAAGCATAGTAGTCGATGAGACACCAACGGGATTGCCACCGACAAGAATCATATACCATCAGATCAACTTGATTCCAAGGTCGAATCTGCCAAACAAAGCACCACATAGGATGAGTCCGATAGAAGGTTAGGAAATCAATCGAAAGGTCCAGGAGTTGTTGGACAGGGGATTGATCAAAGAAAGTTTGAGCCCGTGCACGGTACCAGCAGTATTAGCGCTGAAGAAAGGTGGAGGATGGAGAATGTGTACAAACTCCAAATCCATCAATAGGATCACGATCAAGTATCGGTTTCCAATGCCGAGAATGGATGACTTGATGGATTTCCTGAGTGGATAGAAGTAATTCATGAAGATAGACCTGAAGAGCGGTTATCACTAGATTTGGGTTAGAGAAGGAGACGAATGGAAGACAGCATTCAAGACGAAGGAAGGGTTGTATGAGTGGTTAGTCATGCCATTTGGATTGACTAATGCACCCAGTACATTCATGCGGTTGATGAATGAGGTACTGAAACCATTCTTGGGAAATTTTGTCATAGTGTACCTAGACAACATCCTAATATTTAGTTGAACCAATATAGATCACTTGGGGCACATTCGACAAGTATTGAATAAGTTGCAGAAAGAGAAGTTGATGGTAAACCTACAAAAGTGTTTCTTCATGAAGGAAGAACTGGTGTACTTGGGATTTGTAATCTCGGGTAAAGGGTTAGGGATGGACCCAGAAAAGGTGAAGGAAATATTGGATTGGATGGAACTGACAAGTACGACGGGAGTAAGGAATTTCCATGGACTTGCCCGTTTCTACAGGAAGTTCATCCAGGGATTCAGTTGTATTTTTTCACCTTTGACAGAGTGCATGAAAAAAGGGGAGTTCAAGTGGAAGGAAGCAGCCCAGCGATATTTCGACAAGTTGAAGGAAAAGGTCATCGAGAGCCCAGTGTTAAAACTCCCATATTTCGACAAATTTTTCCAGGTCGATTACGACACGAGTGGGATGGAAGTTGGACCAGTGTTGAGCCAGGAGAGCCAACCAATTGCATTCTTCAATGAGAAGTTGGATGATGCGAAACGGAAATATTCAGTCTATGACCAAGAATTTTATGCTATTGTCCAAGCATTGAAAATGTGGAGGCATTATTTGTTTCCCGAGGAATTTGTGTTATACACAGATCACCAAGCATTGAGGTATCTGAATACTCAATCGAAGTTGAATCAGCGGCACATGAAGTGGGTCGAATTCCTACAAGGATATACTTTCATGTTGTGACATAGGTTGAGAAAGTCGAATAAAATTGTCGACGCACTGAGTCAAAGAGTTGCATTGCTAAACACGACGACAGTTCAGGCAATAGGAATAGATTCGGTGAAGGCAGAGTATGCGACCGACAAAGATTTTCTGAAAGCATGGGAGGCTTGTCGTGAACTGTGGAGTGTCAACAGGACTCCATACTTGGATTATTTTATCCAAGAGGGATACTTATTCAAGGGACAACGGTTTTTTTTTTCCCATAGGATCCATAAGGGAGAACCTAATCCAAGAGTTGCATAGCGGCGGATTAGCAGGTCATTTTGGCATCGACAAGACCAAGGCATTGGTCGAAGAGGAGATTGGCCAGGAATGACAATAGATGTCGGGAAGTGGGTACAACAATGTAGATTTTGCCAGTTGGAAAAAGGAAGAAGTCAGAACACAGGGTTGTATACACCATTACCTGTACCGGATACCCCGTGGGAGCACCTGAGCATGGATTTTGTGCTAGGATTTCCAAAGACACAACAAGGGAGCAACTCAATATTTGTTGTAGTCGACAAATTTTAGAAGATGGTTCACTTTATTCTGTGTTGGAAGACAAGTGACGCCACAGGAATTGTTGTACTATTCTTCAGAGAAGTAGTCAGATTGCATGGGTTGCCGAAGAGTATCACATCAGACAGAGATAACAAGTTTTTGGGACATTTCTGGAGAACCCTAAGGAAGAAACTGGACACAAGGTTGTAGTTTAGCTCGGCATATCATCCACAGAAAAATGGACAGACCGAGGTGATGAATAGAAGTTTGGGAAACCTGCTAAGGTGTTTGACGGCCGACAGACCCAAGTAGTGGGATAATGTGTTGGTGAAAGAAGAGTTTGAGTATAACAATTCTGTGAATCGATCGACAGGGATGAGCCCATTCCAGATGGTTCAAGGAAGAATCCCACATGGAGTGGTGGATTTGGTCGAGTTACTGACAGAAACCAGGAAAAGCGCGGATGCAGAATCATTCACAGAACATATGAAAGAAGTGCGTGAAGACGTGCGAAAGCACATAGAAAAGAGTAGCACGGCATACAAGTTGAGAGCCGACAGGAAGAAGAGGCTACAGTCGTTCAGCAAAGGAGACTTAGTCTCTGCACATTTGTGGAAGGAGATATTTCCATCAGGGACATATAACAAGCTGAAGCTGAAGAAGATTGGACCATGTAAGATTCTGAAGAAGATTTCAGACAACGCTTATGTGTTGGAGCTGCCGAATGACTTGAGCATTTCACCAACGTTCAATGTCTCAAATCTGTACAAGTTTGAAGAAGTTTCAAGCTGCAGAAGCGCATAAGTGTCGAAGATTGACTAGACAATGCAGATTCCAGATTGATAGAAATAAGAAATCACAGAAGTAATAGAGGAACGTGAAGTCGGGCGTAGGTGTAGTTCACAAAAGAAAGAATACTTAGTGAGATGGAAATATGATGAGTTGTGGGAAGCGACATGGATTTCCGAAGAAGAGTTCAGGAGACTGACGGAATAGTCGAGTTCTTTTTCACCTAGGGAGTCTAGTGTAGGAGCATCGGGGACTAGGAATATCAGTCGAAGTTAGTTGACATGAAGGAGGCTGACCAGAGGGATTGTTGATGACCACTGGTGCGGAATATCATATTGGTTGTATAAGTCAATGAGTCGAGCAGGAGCGGTCGGTATGCGACCGACATAAGCAGTGAAAGTTGAGAGTCGATCGGATGGTGAACAAACGACAGGGTAGCAGTGGAGACGTCAAGGGTCGGCATGTGGTCGAACTGCGACTCCGACAAGTTTGGACTGGTGAATCCTGTAGAGTGCGAAGGGAAGCCGACAGGTATGTCGAAGGCTGATGGAAGACAGTATGGTCGAGGCAGTGATAAGAAAGACTATTGTAGTAGTGTTAGAAGGACGCGTAGAATTCAAGGAGATTACTTGGCAACAGTTCAGGGTTGCTAAGGAAGTTATTAGAAGTTATTGAAGGTAGTTGGGATCATGAAATATGTAAACACGGGCAGAGATTGTGCAGCATGGCAAGGGCATTGACAGTTGTAGGTCTGCAGGATCTGAGGATATCGATAGACAGAGGAAGCGTGTCTCAAGGGTCGGAGTGATCTCGGGAACAACAATAGCAGGGTAGAAGGCTTGTGCGCAAGCACAGAGCAGGTAGAGTTCTAATTTGGAGCATGCACAAAGCAGAGTTCGGGGAGAATATTTGTCGATTGGAGAGAACAGTCACACATCTTCCAAATGAAAAGAATATCGAGCAATAGCTCTGAGTTTCACAGTGAACCAGGAGAGGGTGACAGTCGACACACTGAGATAACACACAGTTGCTTTTGTATTGTAATCGGCTAAGGCCGACAATAGTTAGTTATTTCCATTCCTTGCAGTTTGCATTGTAACCATTTCGGTAGAAGTAATATAAGCCAGCTTCTAGCATCCTGTTTACATCTTTTTTATGTGAACGTGTGTGTTGTGTGTAATTGTTAAGAAAGAACCTTTTTTCCTAAGGTGACTTGTGTCACAACATTAGCTTATAGAATAATTCCATTATGCTCCATGAGGGTTTACTCATGAAACCTAATGCATTACAAAGAGAGAACTCCAAATAAGACATACAAATGAAGGTGTGATGTGGTGTGTTGCTTGGGAAGACCCTCTCCTTCATCTATTTATATGAGTGGTCTTATCCCCCCATTTGCATAGGGTATGCACTAAGGTTTTCAGATATCAATTTGAGGATTTTGAGCTGATCTGGGACTATTTTGTAGATTTCTGAGTGATCTATGACATATTTCATACCTTATAGAGATATTTTGAGTAGTATCATGGGCATCAACGACCCTAGAATAAATTCTGTAATATTTTTGAAGGAAGTCCAAGTATCAAAAAATGAAATCTGGGCAGTTTTGAAGTGACTCTGGGCATGGACAGTGGCAGCAAGCAGCATCTTTCACAAATATGGGCACATAAACAGTGATGAAGAGGGTTATTTGTCAGGTCTAAGAACAACTAGGGATTTACCAAACATTTCTCAACCAGAAATTAACCTTGAAATGGAATTCTTGATAGCCACAAACCATCAAGTAACAACCTTTTCTCAATTTCGGGTGCAAAAGAAGCAATTATGGCTTGAATTTGACAGTTGAAAATGGCATTTTTAACCCTATAAGACAATAGTCCTATGATTATGGGAATAGTAACAACCCTAATCCATGAAATTCACGCATCATTTTTCAGGTTATGAGCATAAATAACCTTCAAACATCAAACTTCTTTGGATGTAGAAAATGTTCACGGTTTTTATTTTTATTTTTAAAACTTCGAGGTATCGTCAATGTATCAACGAAATTTTATAGAATCTATAGAAAAACCGTGGAAAGGCACCTTCCTTTTTTTGGTTTGTTAGAAGAACGTTCATTGATAGTTGCGGCGGAACATTGTCGCAGGTATAGCAAAACCGTCGCAGCCTCTGCCTTTTTTTGGTCTATTCGACGAACAACCATCGATATAGAGACAATTTTTCATGGAAGCAAATTTCTGTGCAACACTTTTTCGACATAGTTTCGTCATTATAGGAATGCACTTTCGTCGATCGCAAGACGGTTTGTATAAAATGAATTAAAAAAATCATTTTCAAGACCACCTTATAGAAGACACATGGCGACCAGTTTTGACGAACAACCATCGATAGAGTGACGATTGTTCGTGGAAGCAAATTTTTGTGCAACACTTTTTCGACATATTTTCATCATTATAGGGATGCATTTGGGTTGATAGAGTGACTGTTTGTAGAAAATGAATACAAAAAATCATTCTCAATACCACCTTATAGAAGACACGTGGTGACCAGTTTCGATGAACAACCATTGATAGAGAGACAGTTGTTCATGGAAGCAAATTTATGTGCAACACTTTTTCGACATATGTTCGTCGTTATAGGGATGCCTATTTGTCGATAGAGCGACGGTTTGTAGAAAATGAATAAAAAAAAATCATGCTCAAGACCACCTTATAGAAGACACACGGCGGCTAGTTTTCGTCTCTATTGCGACAACTTTCCAAGTTCCTCGTTATATCCACGAAACTGGTTCCACGCAAAATCACGCCGATGATCGTCGCAATTGAGACGAAAAAATGTGGCAATATCAACGCAAAACTGTGGCAAATTTCCTCAAATGTGCTAGTGTCTTTTTGAGAGTTATGTGAATAAGAGGTCAGGAGAATGTTTGGTACAAGGAATCCCTTTCAAATATCACATCAGAATAGAATAATCCATATTGTCAACAATGTGTGCAGAGAAGTGGAGCAAATATAGCATCAGAATGAATTTTTACCATCAAAGTGCTCTACATCAAATATCTATGAAGAAAGTGCAAATAGTATCATGGTGGAGCCTATTGATGGTGGATATCCTCATGCCACTCAATATGTAGAAGCCTCAATATTCCTAGAGGAGAATAGCAATGAAGTAGAAGCAGAGATCTGTGAGGTGGAGCGCAAGTCACTACAAAGTGACTGCAAGAGAGAAGAAAGTTTTGCAGCAAAAGGAGAGGATGTTTTTTCTCCAAAGCCACACTTCCTTGCAAGGACATTGAAGATGAGCGAAAATGATATTAGGAATTCCATGAGCACTCTACTGGGCACCAATGCATTGGTGTCAAATTTTTGTTGGAGAATGGAGGAGATTGACAGAAAAGTCGAGTTCTTTTTCACCTGGGGAGTCTAATGCAAGAGCATCGGGGGACTAGGAAGATCAGTCGAATTTAGTCGACATGAAGGAGGCCGACCAGAGGGATTTCCAAAGACCACTGGTGCGAAAGAGAAGATTGGATGTCTAAGTCAATGAGTTGAGCAGGAGTACTCAGTATGCGACCAATAGAAGCATCAAAATTTGAGAGTCGACAGACGACAGTGTAGTAGTGGAAACGTCAAGGGTCGACATGTGGTCGAACCGTGACTCCGATAGGTTTGGACTAGCGAAGCCTAGAGAGTGCGAAGGGAAGCCGATAGGTGTATCGAAGGCTGGTGGAAGACAGTATGGTCTAGGCAGTGATAAGACCGACTACTGTAGCAGTGTCAGAAGGACGCGTAGAAGTCAAGGAGAGTACTTGGAAATAGTTGGGGGTTTCTAAGGAAGTTATTAGAAGTTATTGAAGGTAGTTGGGATCGTGATAGATGTAAACACAGGCAAAGATTGTGCAGCACGGCAAGGGCGCTGACAGTTGCAAGCCTGCAGGATCTGAGGAGATCGACAGATAGAGGAAGCATGTCTCGAGGGTCAGAGTGATCTCGGGAACAGAAGCAATAGAGTAGAAGGATTGTGCATAGGCACAGAGCAGGTAGAGTTCCATTTTGGAGCAGGAACAGAGCAGAGTTCGGGGAGAATATTTGTATATTGGAGAGAACAATCACACATCTTCTGAATGCAAAGAAGGTCGAGCAATAGCTCTGAGTTCCGTAGTGAACCAGGAGAGGGTGATGGTCAACACACTGAGATAACACACAGTTACTTCTGTATTGTAATCGGCTAAGGCCGACAATAGTTAGTTATTTCCATTCCTTGCAGTTTGCATTGTAACCGTTTCGGTAGAAGTAATATAGGCCAGATTTTGGCATCCTATTTACATCTTGTTTATGTGAACATGTGTGTTGTGTGTAATTGTTAAGAAAGAACTTTTTTTCCTAAGGTGACTTGCATCACAACATTAGGTTATAGAATAAGTCCATTATGCTCCATGAGGGTTTCCTCATTAAACCTAATGCATTACAAAGAGAGCACTCCAAATAAGACATACAAATGAAGGTGTGATGTGGTGTGTTTCTTGGGAAGACCCTCTCCTTCATCTATTTATATGAGTGGTGTTATCCCCCCATTTGCATAGGGTATGTTCTAAGGTTTTCAGAGATCAATCTGAGGATTTTGAGTTGATCTGGGACTATTCTGTAGATTTCTGAGTGATCTGTGACATATTTCATACCTTAAAGAGCTATTATGAGTAGTCTCATGGGCATAAACAACCCTAGAATAAATTCTATAATATTTTTGAAGGAATTCTAAGTATCAAAAAATGAAATATGGGCAGTTTTGAAGTGACTCTAGGCATGGACAGTGGCAACAAGAAGCATCTTTCACAAATATGGGCACATAAACAATGATGAAGAGGGTTATTTTTCAGGTCTAGGAACAACTAGGGATTTACCAAACATTTCTCAACCCCAAATTAACCTTGAAATTGAATTCTTGATAGCCACAAACCATCAAGTAGCAACCTTTTCTCCATTTCGTGTGCATAAGAAGTAATTATGGCTTGAATTTGACTGTTGAAAATGGCATTTTTAACCCTATAAGACAATAGTCCTATGATTATGGGAATAGTAACAACCCTAATCCATGAAATTCATGCATCATTTTTTAGGTTATGAGCATAAATAACCTCCACACATCAAACTTCTTTGGATGTAGAAAATGTTCACGGTTTTTATTTTTATTTATAAAACTTCTAGGTATCGTCGATGTATCAACGAAATTTTATGGAAGCTATAGAAAAACCATGGAAATGCACCTTCCTTTTTTTGGTTTGTTCGAAGAACATTCATCGATAGTTGCGCCGGAACATCATCGCAAGTATAGCATAACCATCGCAACCTCTACCTTTTTTTGGTCTGTTCGATGAACAACCGTCGATATAGAGATGGTTTTTCATGGAAGCAAATTTATGTGCAACATTGTTTTGACATATTTTCGTCGTTATAGGGACGCATTTTCGTCGATCGTGAGACAGCTTGTATAAAATGAATTAAAAAAATCATTTTCAAGACCACCTTATAGAAGACACATGGCGACCAGTTTTGACGAACAACCATAGATAGAGTGACAGTTGTTCGTGGAAGCAAATTTCTGTGCAACACTTTTTCGACATATTTTCATCGTTATAGGGATGCATTTGCGTCGATAGAGCGACAGTTTGTAGAAAATGAATAAAAAAAATCATTCTCAATACCACCTTATAGAAGACACATGGTGACCAGTTTCGATGAACAACCGTCGATAGAGAGACAATTGTTCGTGGAAGCAAATTTCTGTGCAACACTTTTTCAACATATGTTCGTCGTTATAGGGATGCATGTTCATTGATAGAGCGACGGTTTGTAGAAAATGAATAAAAAAAATCATTCTCAAGACCACCTTATAGAAGACACGTGACGACTAGTTTTCGTCTCTATTGCGGCGACTTTCCAAGTTCCTCGTTATATCCACGAAACTGGTTCCATGCAAAATCAGGCCCATGATCGTCGTAATTGAGACAAAAAAACATGGCAATATCAACGCAAAACCATGGAAAATTTACTCGAATGTGCTAGTGTATTTTCGAGAGTTATGTGAATAAGAGGTTAGGAGAATGTTTGGTACAAGGAATCCCTTTCAAATATCACATCATAATAGAATAATCCATATTGTCAACAATGTGTGCAAAGAAGTGGAGCAAATATAGCATCAGAATGAATTTTTACCATCAAAGTGCTCTACATCAAATATCTTTGAAGAAAGTGCAACTAGTATCATTATGGAGCCTATTGATGGTGGATATCCTCATGCCACTCAATATGTAGAAGCCTCAATATTCCTAGAGGAGAATAGCAATGAACTAGAAGCAGATATCCGTGAGGTGGAGCGCAAGTCACTACAAAGTGACTGCAAGAGAGAAGAATTTTTTGCAGCAAAAGAAGGAGAGGATTTTTTTCCTCCAAAGCCACACTTCCTTGCAAGGCCATTGAATATGAGCGAAAAGGATATTAGGAATTCCATGAGCACTCTACAGGGCACCAATGCATTGGTGTCAAATTTTTGTTGGAGAATGGAGGAGAAAACTTTCATTGAATTCTTTGAGGAGATTCAAAAATCAATGACAAGAATAAGAGGTGCATTTTTGCAGTTTCTTTTCTATATAGATCATCTTCTTGAGCTTGTGAAGATGTATCATAGTTCCTCATTATAATATGAATAGGATATTGACAAGATCACTCATGAGTTGGATTCTACATATGATTAGTTCTTTGAGGAGCACTCAAGAGTCCCTTCAAGAATCAAGATTGCAGGTTGATCAGCTTCGAAAGGAGTTGAGCACGCCACATCCTCCATCCTGTAAGGAGCATGATGATGTGCACATGGTAGGAGACATTTTGGGTTTGATGGGGGATCCTCACGTGGATATTGGACATGATGAAGATAAAAAATTGCAGCTTCTTGTGAAGAGCCATGATGAAAAAAGAATTTGGTCTAACACTTGTTTTGAAGGATGAGGATAATAATTTAACTATAGGGGAGATAGCTAAGGACATGCCATCCAAATCAACAATCAAAGGTATTCACTATTCCATGGATTGTGTAGATGAGTACATAACCACAATGGAAGATCAAGGATGCACTAGACTTTCTTGCATTGGTAGAATATTTATGGACACATCATTTGATGTGAAATCTTGTGAGAAGTAGCATGAGTCCCTATGGAAGCCATGTGATCCTTCCAATACGCATAGCAGCACATGGGAACCCTAATTAAATTGGTTGGATGGACTAGTTGACATGAAGAGTGTTTTCCAAACACTCACCTTACTTGTGGAGGATTTTGAGCTACCTCCATGAGAAGGAGATTTAGCTCTAAAGGAGAAGGCTGATATATTTCCATTTGAATCAGGAAGCATGAGTGTTTATTCACTCACGGATGGAATGAAAAGATGCAGTGCAAAGAAGGAACTCATGGTAGTTGTGCACTACAAATTTGGTTATGGGATCCTGACATCATTTGGAAAGGCACATTGTTCCAAGTGATCAAGAAGTTAAATGGGTTGATGCATAAACCATGGGATCATGGAATTCCATGGAGTGACATATTGCTACTAATGACATTTTAGCTTAGTGGCATGCAACATGATCAGTGGGATCCAGGAGGGAGAGCCACCTTTAATTTTTCAGCAGATTATCGGGAGCAGTTGTTTTGTTTCCCACTTGAGAAGCCATATGATGGGTGAACACCACATCTTCTAGTAGGTTGGATTGGGATTCTTTCAAAGGCTCCTTATGCAGACACCTTACAGTGCAGAAGTGGAAGTAGGAGCTACTTCCCACTTATCAGTTTCATTTGGGAACCAGGAATCATCCTTGGTCTCAACTACCTCAGTTGGAGAGTTCACATTGCATTATGGGGGATAAAGACACCTCTTGAGAGGGATAAGTTGTATGTGATCAAGTCCCTTCCCAAAATTGATCTCTACTTTGATAATCATCATCAAGTTTGCTTGGAAGAAGGAATTTTTCAAGAGACATCTCCTAGTAGCCATTATGACCATTTTGTATTTTCATGCATGATCATTGGCTTGGTTGATGCACCTATGACTTCACCTTCCTACATGAGAAGAACATAAATCAATAACTTTGGTAATCTTGTGTTGGATTTCTTTGATTACATTTTGGTTCATAGCAGGATGTTGGAGAAGTACATTCTTGGTTTGGAATCTATGTCATGTACTTGGGTAGAGAAATCATTGCATATCAAATTGTTTGAACATGAAATTGGAAGGATAAAGAAAATGTTACATCGATATTTTAAGCTTACCCCACAAGGTTGCGCTCCACTATGTGCTGTTAAGAGAGGTGCTTCCAAGGGAGACATAGGAATGGTTATCGTGCCAAAAATACATCCCATGAAGTTGCATCCATATCAAAGGTTTTTTTCAATCAAATTCATGGGAATGTTAGTCAGTATAAAAGTATTGGCTAAGAGAAAACAGTGGTAAAGAAGGAGCAAGTTTGAGGTTGAAATTGACCTCATCGGTTCAAGATAAATCTTAATCCACAAGGAACTCAAGGTATGGCAGCAAGAGTAGGTTTCATGTGATTCATTGGATGGATTGAAGTATGAGAAGTGGTATAGTACACATCAATAGTATGAGGTAGAGCATATTCATCTTGCCAAAATTATGCAATCTCTACCATTTCAGGAGCACAAATGGGTGATGAACAAGTATGCAAATTTTACTTTGATGTTTATTTCTAATATCTTGGTGTATGCAAGTGGTGTTCTAGGAAATATCATTAAAGTAGACCTTATGAATAGCCCATATCATAGTGATCATGGTAATATATGCCTACAAATAAAAAATTGTTCCTATTCCAATTGCTAACAGAAAGATTTGGCCATTCTGCATGCCTTGGTCAAATTCAATCCACATGTTTAACAACTCAAATTGCAATGGAGCGTTTCAAGTACAAGCTCACTCATGACTTTATGATGAAGGATGACCAGTACAATATTTCCATAAGGGACATCTATGAAGGAGGTAAAGGTAAAATGGTTTACGGAGCAGCTTGCACAAGTTGGTGTAAAAGTGCACTAGTCCATTATCATTCATGTTTTCAGTTGCTTGAGGACAAGCAAATTTTGGGAGGAAAGGAATGTAATGTCCCATTTTTTGATGCATCATGGTTCATCACTAGGACCATTAGAACCCCCATGGATCCTAGTGGGATACTTGCATTAGTGAATAAAGAGAACAATTTTGACCATAGTCACTTAGGAAATTAATAAACTATGGTGGACCTCCATTTTTATTTAATTTTATTTATTTAATAATTGTTTATGAGTTGTCATGAGATTAGTTGGCTCAAGGAGGGCGCATTGGATAAGGATAAATCATATGATTTGTCGAAAAAATATGGAAGGAAAGCATCCCCAAAAGCAAAAAACAGGCAAAAACAGGAAAAGAAGTAAAGCAAGAAAAACAGTAAAAGCATAATAAAATCAACAAAGTAGAAGTTTCCTGATTTTGAAGATAGGCCCCAGTTTAACAAAAGCATAAATCAGCGAAAAGGCCTCAAAAAATATACAAAGGATCATTTTAGACAGTGAGGGAAAATTCATGAGGCAAGTGGGTCCAAAATGCAAAACAACTTGTCAAAAAAGCCCCACTCATCACTAAATTCAAACTTCATAGATGGAAGGTCCTAGAAGGAAGGAAGAAAAGCTAACAGAGGTCAATAAAAGAATGATGAACATACCCATTCACATATTTTTCTAGTTTGTGAATTGAATCTTAAGATATCCATGCCTCTTTGTAACTTGGGTGATGTGCCCCTAGCTTGCATTGGGTGATGTAACCCATTGCATCCAATAAACCAGTTGAAGGATTGTGAGATATCTCTACTAGGGATTGAGGAAGAGGATATCCAATCCTATTAAGTGAGTTAATTGCAACAAATGAATTGAATTTGTATATTTGATCTGTAATCCAGTGTAGCTTCAAAACATATTCTTGAATCCCTTTCATCAGATCCACTGGTTGGTATTCTTGTTGTGTGGTTCAATCCCTTCATTCAGTGGAAAAAGTGTTGAAAGGCCAAAATGGAGGTTTTGGTTTTGACATATCTGAGCATTTCCGGGTTGTGATACCTTTTCCATTATGTCTGGAGGACCATTTTCAGTAAGAAACACCTTTTTTCTTGTCAAAAAGGTGTTCGAATGACCAAGATACAACCATTTTCACCAAAGCCAAGGTTTCAGTGTTAAAGAGTGCACCTGTGCAACTCTATATTTGTTTTCCTTGGGTTTCGAGCTCAGTAAGATCCATATGCTATTGTAATTAGTGTTATGGTTGCATCCCAACCCTTCTCTCTCAATTTGTTTGCAGATCCTATCCAATGTCATCCATGAGATCCTTCATATAGTGTTGAGAAATTCTTCCTTTGGAGTGCATTCTTCATGTAATTGTCCTTGCCTTAGTTATTAGAGGTTGGTAGCGACCCTATGGGCATATCTAATATCTATGATGCTATTTAATTTGTTTTTACTCTCTAAATTTCAGTAATTTGATGTGGTTAACATCTCTGCAATTTATATTTTTACATGATAATGCAATTTTGGTACCTATGCTCGTTATAGCATTGAAATTGACTAGTATTTTCAAATTTTGCATTTGATTGACTTCTGTGAGTCCAATTATCAATCTATTAGTTGCTACAGGTTATTAAGTATCTGATAAATTCATCCCTATCCCTAGTTCTGAAATTCGTGACCCTCTAGGGTCATTTGGATTTTTTGGAATTTAACTAACTAAGCAGTGCAAGGTAGCACACTTGTCTGTCTAGCCTCCAAAACCATGTAAAATCGATTCTAAACATTGTATCATTTTTGCAGAAGGGTGGGGACAGTCCATTTATCCTACCATGGGTCTGATTACTTCCAGTGAGCACCAAAATCCTTGGGTTTCCACAAAATTCCTTGGGGAATGTGCATTGATAGCCTTGGTTCATCCAAGGAAATATTATCAAGCGTGAAGCACCCATAAATGTGCCACAGTCGAATTATTGTATTTTTGTCATCTTATTTGTAGCTTTATCAAATCTTGAACTTCATCTTGAGAGAATTTGGGAGAGTCTAGTTATGTTTGGGTTTTTCCTTCTGAATTCTAGTCAAACTAGCTAGTTAATTTGTTCCAATTTATCCATTGTTTTGTCTATTTTTGCAAATCCTGAGGTAATGTTCCTGTGATCAAATTGGGTACATTACATTTTCCTAGTATGCATGCATCGCATTTTTTCATCTTCCTAGGAATGGTGGGAAAACCAAAGACACCATTCTTTCTCAACAAACAAATACTTTTATAATGTATATGACTATATCTAGCATGCCATGACAAATTGGATGAGTACATATTACCTTCTCCATGCTGAGAGAGGTAGGAAAAGTTCTAAACTCTTGTACATGAGCCCTTAAACTTCAACAATTTCCCATCTTCATAAACGATCATGATGACTCGGTTGTCAGAGGACTTCCTTATCTCCATGATTCCATCGAACATGTGGATGGAATGGCCTTGATGTGAAATTTACACTACGGACAACAAGATTCTCAGCAACTTTGGAAGATAGAGAACATTCTTCAATACAAAGTCAGGGAATCTAGGTAGTTTGAGCCTGATGGAACCTATTCTCTTTCGTTTGAGGCTAGATTTGTCTACAAAATACACTATGCAATCTACAATGTCATTCATTTCTTCAAATTAGTCTTTTTTAAAGGTCATGTGAGATGTTGCACTGATATCAAACAACCAACAATCTTTGTAAGATGAAAAAGATGTTATTTCATTTATTCCAAGATTTCAACGTGCAACAATACAATGAACAAAATTAGGAGCTTTACCAGCCTCTTGGCTCTTATTTTTTTCTTCTTTCTTCTCGTTATGTATTTCTTTTTTATTCTTCCCACAATGCTTACACTTCAGATCTAATCTTTTGCTTTCTCCCTTGGAAGATTCTTTTGACTGGTTCTTTTCTTTATGATCAAGTAAAGGGTCTCTCCAGTAGGCTCACTAGTCTTCTTTTCAAAGGCTTTCTCTCAATTTTTTCCACCAAGATGTCAAAGGTGAGGTCCTTGAACTTATCATTGGCTTAAAGTGATTCAAGGTAGTGTGAATGTGTGGGATAGAGGGACTTTACAAAGGAAACAAGTGGAAGGTTTGGTTGCATGCTAGTGGCTTGAATCTTATGCATGATTGCTCTGATCTCAGATGCAACCATCATGGGATCATTATCCTTCACCTCTAAACTAAACAGCTTAAACATTAGATGAATCACCTCCATTTCAGAATGTGAGTCATACAAATCCTTCAATGCTTTCAAGGCTTCAAAACTTGATGTTGCAGACAGTATGTGTTGACTCACCTCTTCACTTAATGTTGTAGAGATCATCGCCACTGCCTTGTTGTCTTTGGTCTCCCATATCTCTCATTCTTTCTTTGATGTTGGTGGCTTTGGGTGATTTTCCAATGTTAGTCCCACTTATGTTTTAATGATAGTGCCTTCACAAATCCCCTTCAACAAATCATTGTAGAGGGCAGTACCTTTGATCTTCCTTTACCACTCAGGGTAGTTGTGTTTGCGAATGAGTACTGAGGTCTACTATGGATGCCAATGAACTCATGTTTATATGAACTCATGTTTATCAGTAAATAGACAGATTTTTGGGGAAAGAATAAAAGGTGCGGGTCTAAGTCTCTGCCACCCTTTTTGTTTACAATAGTTTGCAACAAAATTTCAGCTAGCTAGAAGCAATCTTTGTAATAAGCTCTATACAATGAAATTATATACTCTTTAGAATAAAGCTCTTTACAATACAATATCTTCAAGGTTCAATGCACAAGTGTAGAATGCTTTTCACGTAATAGCTTTACCACATCTCCGAAAAGGTAAACTTCAATGCAAAGATTAAACGTGCAGAGTTCCCAACTTCAACGCAGAGATTAAATGTGTAGACTTCCAAACTTAAATGTGCAAACTTCCCAACTTCAACGTAGAGATTAAATGTGCAGACTTACCACATCTCCATAACAACAAAATTCAACACAGAGATTGATACCATAGCATAGCTCCATGTCTTGACTCAAGATCCATGCAAAAATGGAGGAGGATCTAGGAATTGGAAGCCCGAGTCTTCTTCCACGCAATGATAGAGTGTAGCAGTGAGCATAGCACTGCTCCACATCTCAAAGAAGCTCTTCAATATTCTATTGAAGAGGAGAGAGGTCGCAACACCACTCCTGGTAAGAAAATAACAGATAGTCAACAATCCTCCAACAACAAAAAGCGCAGCAGCGTAGCTCACCAACTGGTCTCCACTATCACAGCTCACACGACAAAAAATGACCTCCACTATTTAATTCGTAGCTCCACAAAGAAAAATTAGGGTTCGACTACCAAGGTAGCCTTCACACACTTCCAAACAGTCATAGAAAGGAGCATAGTAGCAAAATAGGCTTTATTGAAATCCAATTCATATTGATATAATAAAATATAAAACTCCACAGCATGGTTGATTAATAAAATGATTTATTTAAGAAAAACTTTAAAATACTTTTTCAAATTCTTATAAATTTACCATCCTATGAACAAAAAAATAATAATGAATCAAAGAAAATAAGAATTTCCCATCTCTCGAACAAAAAATAATCTTTTTAAATCAAAGAAAATCAAACTTATTTTAGCAGCTCAACTCCTTCAAAGTTTAAAGTTTTAAACTCCAACTAGATTTATATGCATAATACATATTGCATTGTGAGTCACACTTGAATTTTGAATTTTTGAATATGAATAATCTAGATTCTATAGGGTTAGTGTTATTATAATTTAACTAATGTTAGTATATGTTATTACTAATATAGTTTTTTTATTTAAGTTTTATTTTATTATATGTAGTTTTTTTATTTAAGTTTTATTTTATAGTGTTGTTATTTTAATTTTACATTTTAGTATTTATTATTTATCAAAAAATAAATTTATGTGGTTTTTTTGTTTTCATTTTTTAAGTTATTTTATATAAAAATAGATTTGTGTAGTTTTAAGTTTTAATTTTAAAGTTTTCAATGAACCATGAATGAGATGTTAAAATTTGAAATGATTATAATATATAATTTTTTAAAAAAAATTAAAATTACATGTTTTTTACTATATATTTTTTTCATATGATATTTCGTATTTGAATCCGTACTCTAATTTTACTACTATGGAAAGGGGAAGAATGGGTCCACGATAGGAAGAATTAGGGTTTTGGTGGAGTCTACAGTCAGAAAGTAGGGTTCACTATTGAGAAGAAACGCATCTGGCAGGCAGACTATGCAGAGGGCACGCAAAACGTACGAAGCAGAATCACGCAGAGAGCAGAACGATCAGAAAGCTAGTAGCAGGAGTTATGGCAACCTGACGCTCTAATACCACTGCAGGTAAATAACTCCCGGGTGTCTTTTATTAATGGAAGAATGTCTTTATTTATCCAATGCAAATGAAGGTTGGTCTTCCATAACATAAGACTCTAAGACTCTTCCTATTCTATGATTGTTCATATTTACATGAGCGCAATCCCAAAGGATTACATGTCCAATAGTTATGTTTATTGTGACTTGAAAATAAGGAGGTTGTGTTTGATAAAAAGACATTAATATATATTTGTATGTATTTTTTAGTGCTTTAAACGAAAAAAAACCATTCAAATAGTTCAAAGAAAAAAGATTCCTTTTAAATAATGTAAGAAGATTATAATAGTTAAAAAATTGTAATGTGTAAGGTTAGTTAAAAAATTGTAATGTATAAGGTTAATAGTTAAGAAGAAAAGAATCCCTTTAAATAGTTTAACAAGATAATAATATGTGTGATTAAAAAATTGTAATGTATAAGGTTAGTTGACAAATTGTTGTACTTGTAGTGTATAAGGCTAGTTGACAAATTGTTGCGGCTTTGACATTATAAAATCTTTTAGGTTTAAAATTTTGAAAAATAAAATATATAATTAATGGTATAAAGTGTCTTTATTAAATATGTTTGTAAGATGTTACTTTATAAGTTTGAAGTCACTTGTACTTTGATTTTATATATATATAACTTCAAAAATTATATATATGTTTTTTTTTAATTTTTGATTATATATAACTTCAAAAATCATATATATGTTTGTTTGTTTTTTTAAATTTTTTAGTATATAAATTTTTTTAAATCACATATATATATATATATATATATATATTCTTTTTAAATTTGTATAATATTTTTGTTATATCTTTAAAATGATTTTAAACAATATGATGATTAGTAAAATATAAAAACTCTCTGCATGAAACAATGATTAAGAAAAATATGAATATAATTTCACGAAATGAGATTTATTTTTTTAATTTTTTTTAAATAAAAATAAAATTATGTTTTATTATAAACATTATAATATTTATATTACAATTTATTATTTTAAACAAATTTGAAATATATATGTGAGAATTTATTATTTAAAAAATTGAAAAAATAAAATTAAAATATATTTAATTATTAACATCACAATATTCTTCGGGTAATTGGTGATAGGGTGCATTATTAAAGTACTCTTTATGTTGATGGTTCAAACCCCCACTAGCCTTGTGTGTCATGCATAGGACAATGTAGATATGCGTGAAGGTTATAGTAACAATGGACCGAAATCAACACCATGTCACTCGAGTACAAGCTCGATGATTCCACCACATACCAAACAAAAAAAAAACATTATATCTCTTTTCCTTAAAAAAACATACAAGTTGAATTATATCTTCCACACACTATCTAGAGACTCACTCCTTATGCAATCCTTAAATGAAGATGTTGAACTAGTGTTCTTGAGAAGCAACACCATTTTGCTTCTTTTTTTTCACACACAAAAAACAAGTTTTATTGAGTAAAAAGTCGTGTCAAAATATACAATCAGTCAAGGTAGGAAAGAATGCCTAAACCTTTGGTGTTGAACACATACAAAAAACATATTTACATCCCTAATAATGTCCCACTGCATACCTAAGAAACATATTTCCTTCCAAAGGAACAACCTACTGCTAAACAAAAGAGTCATCTGGACTGAAAAGATCAGTTAAGTCGTTGGCAACGAGGCATAGGTATAAAACAAAAATAAAAAATCAAGAGTGTCCCAACTCGTCAGAGTTCCATCTTTGTATTCTTCCAAGCAAATGGATCCATCCATGGGTCCCAGGACTCTCTTAGAAAGTAGATATGTTGTCATATTGTACTCTCTAAAAATATGATAGAAAGAAAGAGATTGGAAAGCTGAAGAGAGTAAGTGTGTACGCTTTAACCATCCATCCAAATCCACCGAAAGTAAGGCATCTATGCCACATGCCCAATTGATAATACATTGAGAATCACCAAATATAATGAGAGAAAGGACGCCCTTTAACCTAGAAAACCATAGCATCCCCCAAAGGGATATAAGCTCAGCTCTGGTATTAGAACCACACCTTGCTCTCATTTAACTTAGATGATATGAATGTATCGAAGAAATTTTTAAAATAATCCCTACTCCACACAGTCCAGTATGTGTTGCTCCATCAAAAAAACCCAAAGGAAAAGTATAATCTGATTCAGAGAAGGGTTTGATCACATGGAGCTTCGAGGAAGGAGATGAGTTGACAACAAATAAGTAGTCATTAATCTGCGAACAGAGAATAAGAGAAGGGACCTTTTGATCTTGGAATAAGAGTTGGTTTCACGCTTTCCAGACGTCCCAAACGACATAACAAATAAGAGCAGGATCCACAGAGTGACAGTCGAACCAGCATTTGATATTCCCTTTGAAAGTGTAACAGACCCAAGGAAAATGAAAATTTAAAGTACCCTGCAATTCCTTCCAAAGGTCCAGGAAGAAAATACATTTTACAAAAAGATGATCGACCTCATCTGGAGCGGTGTAACATAAACAACAATAGCTCGACCCACTGAAACCACGTATTATGAGGTTTTTCCAAGTGAGAATTTTGTTATGCAGTAGAAGCCATATAAAGCATCTAATTTTCAGGGAACATTTGATCCTCCAAAATCGTTTTTTCCTCCATAAAGGAGCAACCACAGCATCTGAATCCTTCAAACAAGAGTAAGCAAGGCTCGTTGTCACCATTCCTATAGACTTGTTGAACCCCCATATTAATTTATCCTCCTCCTGAGTTAGAGTAATTCTCGCTTGAACAACATACCCCATTTTTGTTAAAACAACCATAGAATCACACAAGACTTTATTAATGATATTTAAATACCATGAATCGTAAAATTCTTTAAACACCATGATGAAACCATATATATCCATCAACAATTTCACAAAGAAAACAATATTATTTCCACTTTTAAAATATAATTTTGGAGATCATTATCAATAAACACAATTAATTATCAATATCATAACGTATGTATTATAGTTTAGGTCACTAGCCACTACAACATAATGTTGCTTGAGAAAATTGAATTCCTTTCTTTCATTGAAAATTGAATTCATTTCTTTCATCATATGGCCCATAATTGTTGACTAGAGATATAGATTTCCCTGTTTCCTTTGAAATTAGTTTGTGTCAGTATTGGTAGCTTGGAGGTACTCCTACATAAGGTTCCTAGGTGCAAGGGTCCAAGGACAAAAGAGTATCATTAATGGCATAAACTGTCTTTATTAAATGTGTTTGTAGGATGTGACGTTATAAGTTTAAAGTGAGTTGTACTTTTACTTTATATTATAAAGTGCACTATTTATTTATTTAGGGTAAAAGTGAATTTTTGAAAAGAAGTGATTTTTATATAGTCATGGCTTAAGTGATTTATGTCGTCTTGAGATTAAGTCATAGTCTTAGATCTTGTGGGACAAGATCTAATCTTAGTTGTAGAAGACGAAAAGACAAGGAGTTACCCTAATGAGAAAAGATAAAAGGACTTCATGATACCATTGGCTTGCACCCCAAGAGAGTTATTATAGTGGTACAAATTCCAAAGTGAGGAGTTCCTGAGTGGCTCGAATTCCAAGGAGTATCTTGGAGAGAGGAGCTTGACTTCTAAGAGTAAGGGATTTGTTGAGCAGCTGAGAAAAGAGAATTGGAAGCAATAGGAGTGGCACAAATCCCAAGGTCTGGGAAGATTTCCCAAGATAAGTACATCCTTTAATGACCAAGTCGTATTGTACATTCTAGTGGGCTTGTCCTGATGAGTTGGTCTACATAGAAAACGAGGAAAGAGACACAGTTTTCGAGGTATTTGACAACATTTATTGCTGAAGAATTCATACAGCAAAATAGAGGCCATACAACTAATGTGACTTGTTAATTTTTAATATACTAAGACAGAAAATAGCAGCATTACATTCCATTTCACAATAATAGCATATACAGGATCACTGAAGAAACAACAAGCACAACATAAACACAAGAGACACAGATTTATCCTGGGAAACCCTCATGGGGTAGAAAACCCAGCAAAGCTTCCTCAATATAGATGACCAGCAATATACAAAGATGCAAACCAAAGACATGATCTCCTCCTCCACAATAGCATACCTCTCCTCCACAAGTGTGCTACTCTCAAGTGAGTGAGTGTGTGTTAAATGAGGAATACACCTCCTCTATTTATACACTACTCCGACTTGTCTTTTACACAAATCATGTAGGATCGTATTTAACCATTGGGTTAAATACCCCATTCCAACTGACTGGGCCGACCCCTCTAGGGTGGTCTAATAACCCTTTGACCCACATAACACATACAGGGCCGACCCCCACTAGGGAAGTCTAATAACCCAAGTTACCACATTCTGACAGAGGAATAAACATCTCCAGATATACAATAAGATCTTCACGGAGGAATGAAACATCTTCGGAATAATAAAGTACACATATAATATTCTTTGAAGTTACAATATCTCAACACTCCCCCTTAACGAGAAGGATATTATAATAGCATCTGCACAAAGAAGGAGTCATCAACATCATACATGATACATCTATAAATCATTGGAAGCTTTCTCAACATCATCAGTAACTCAAGCAGTTACTGGAACATCTTCAATACTGGAACATCAACATCTTCAATACTGAGTCTTTATCTTCTGCAGCACTTGAACAGCTACAACAATATCATCATCTGGATCCTCACGATCATCAGCATCATCATCACACGATCATCAGCATCGTCATCATCATCATCATCACACGATCATCATCATCGTCATCACACAATCATCAACATCGTTATCATACGATCATCTCAATCTGCAGCATCGTCATCTAGATCATCACGATCAACAATATCATCATCTAGATCATCACGATCAACAGCATCGTCATCTAGATCATCACGATCAACAACATCGTCATCTAGATCATCACTATCAACAGCATCGTCATCTAGATCATCACGATCAACATCATCGTCATCTAGACCATCACAATCAGCAGCATTGTCAATACAAGTATCCACACTAAATACAAGTATACACATCATTAATACAAGTATCCACACCAATACAAGTATATCATCAATACAAGTATCCACACCAATACAGGTATACACATCATCAATACAAGTATCCACACCAATACAAGTATACACATCATCAATACAAGTATCCACACCAATACAAGTATACACATCATCAATAAAATTATCCACACCAATACATATCATCAATATCAATACAAGTATCCTCATCAATACAAGTATCCTCAATAATAGCATACTCTGCAAAACACATGATTCATTTAAGACACCATAAGATGTCTAGGGACGATACAGTCCACTCGTCAACTTAGAAAACATCTAAGGACCACTTTCTCGGAGACATATGTCTACGGATCAATTCAGGGACCGAAGTCCGGGGATGATACAATCCCCTCTCGTCCACTAGGGACCACTTCTCGGATACATCTGTCTATGGATCAATTCAGGGACCGAAGTCCGGGGATGATACAATCCCCATCACGTACATTTTGAACTAGTGGTTCCAGGATGATGCAATCCCCATCACGTACATTTTGAACTAGTGGTTCCAGGATGATGCAATCCCCATCACATACATTTTGAACTAGTGGTTCCGGGATGATGCAATCCCCATCACGTACATTTTGAACTAGTGGTTCCGGGATGATGCAATCCCCATCACGTACATTTTGAACTAGTGGTTCCGGGATGATGCAATCCCCATCACGTACATTTTGAACTAGTGGTTTCGGGATGATGCAATCCCCATTAGTCCACTAAGGACTTCATTCACGGAGACCATACGTCTACGGATCAATTCAAGGGACCGAAGTCCGGGGATGATACAATCCCCACCTGTCCACTAAGGACTTCATTCTCGGAGACCATACGTCTACGGATCAATTCAAGGGACCGAAGTCCGGGGATGATACAATCCCTACCTGTCCACTAAGGACTTCATTCTCGGAGACCATACATCTACGGATCAATTCAAGGGACCGAAGTCCAGGGATGATACAATCCCTACCTGTCCACTAAGGACTTCATTCTTGGAGACCATACGTCTACGGATCAATTCAAGGGACCGAAGTCCGGGGATGATACAATCCCTACCTGTATCCTTATCAATACATATATCATCAAAACATGTATCCTCATCGATACATCAACAAAACATGTATCCTCATCGATACATCAACAAAATATGTATCCTCATCGATACATCGACAAAACATGTATCCTCATCGATACAAAAAAACATGTATCCTCATCGATACATCAACAAAACATGTATCCTCATCGATACATATACAAAACATGTATCCTCATTGATACATCAACAAAACATGTATCCTCATCAATACATCAACAACACATGTATCCTCATCGATACATCAACAAAACATGTATCCTCATTGATACATCAACAAAACATGTATCCTCATCGATACATCAACAACACATGTATCCTCATCGATACATCAACAAAACATATATCCTCATCGATACATCGACAAAACATGTATCCTCATCGATACATCAACAAAACATGTATCCTCATCGATACATCAACAAAACATGTATCCTCATCGATACATATACAAAACATGTATCCTCATCGATACATCAACAAAACATGTATCCAAGTGTAGTAAATAAGTATCCACATCATCGACCTTGTTGTTAATGAGGCAATCTCATCATCAGTGACCACATCACTCCCCCTTTCGACGAGGGTCCTTCCAAGCTTGTCTCGGAAATACTCAAACTTTTCTTGAGGTAGAGGTTTGGTTAGTATGTTGGTAACTTGTTTACTTGAGGTAGAGGTTTGGTTAGTATGTTGGTAACTTGTTTACTTGAGGTAGAGGTTTGGTTAGTATGTTGGTAACTTGTTTACTTGAGGTAGAGGTTTGGTTAGTACATCGGTAACCTATTACAAATTCAAACTTTATAGTTCCTTTCTGCATCATATCTTGTTAGATCCCTATGTTCTTTGACTTATACTAGATTCTTTGTCATCTTGATACAACTCTATTTGTCACATAGGATCACAGTTGGTTCTATCTCTAAGTCAAACAATCCTGAAGCCAAACTTCTTCACAACTAGCAGAGCAAGCAGCCATATATTCCACTTGTGCTGAGAGCCACACTAGACTGCTTCCAGCTAAACCACGAGATCATGGTTGATCCCAGACAATAACATCCTCTCGATGTGTTCTTCCTGTCTGATACACTTTCTGCCCAATCAACATCTGAGTAGCCATCTGAAGTCATGATCTCCAAGATAGCATAGATGAAAGTCTATCGTATCCTTTAGGTGCCTCATCACATGCTTTGCAACTATCAGGTGAACACATCTAGTTTCCACTAGATACTGACTCAAGGTGTTCACAGCAAAGCATATATCTAACCTAGTATATGTTAGATACATCAATGACCCAATAATTTGAATGTATAGAGTTATATCCACTAACTCTGATGAGTCATCCCCTAACAGCTTCAAGTTGGAATCCATAAGAGTGGCCATTCCAACACATCAATTCTTCTCAATATTTCTTAGCATACTTTCCCTGGTTGAGAAAGATTCCTTACAAGCCTTGCCATACTTCTAGGAAGTAATGCATCAATCTGAGATCTTTCATTTTCATTTCTGCAGCCATCTTCTTCTTTCTTTTCATGATCTGTTTCTCATTCCCTGTCAGAAAGATATCATCTACATACAATAATAGTATGATCCATAACCTTAAGGTAAAGGTTAGGAACAACTTTACTTTTGGTAAAGCCCAAGCTTATCAAGAAACTGTCAATTCTCCCTTTGTGACTGAACATCATTCACACTCTGCATTAAATGATCTTCTGCATATCTATCTGTGCCATCTCTCGTTAGATGGGTCTATTGATATGGGCCTCAATATCATTCGAACTCTGTGGTGAGTTCCTTCTTGCATCCATGTCATCTGTGTATAGAAACAATATTCAACCTTGTAGCAAAGGTTGAGATCCACATCACCCATGGTGATCATTAAGCTCATCAATTGATTATCGATCCTGGGTACCCATACAGAACCTGATTCACACTTCTTCTTTAATTACACCATTAAGAGAATGGTCTTATCTAGCCACTTGGAGCAAACATCTCCTCATGATTCTCTTCCTCTTTCTAAGAGAATCTTTTAGCCACGATCCTTCTATATTATGTTTGATTTGTAAATCTTTTGTTGACCATCCATCACTTGTTCGGTATTCGTCATTCTTCTACAAATCAAGATTAAGTATATGATTAGTAATGCTTCATAATCATTAAATCATGTTGACATGATAACCTATTATGCATACAGATATCATTTACATAGTTATGCAACTATCTTTACCAATACTTTGGCACAACACTTTTCCATATACTGTATGCATACAGTGGCTATCTAGATGCCTTCCATCTCTACCAGAACATACTATCGAGAGTGTGCACAGCTCTCAGCATGTCAGCAAAGAGGTTTCATTCTAGACAATCAACAATGGAATGTTTGTCCAACTTACCAATCATATGCATATTAGTAGTATATTGTTCAATGCTCTATGAATGTTTACACTCAGCATGATATATTCTAGGAATACAAATATGCATACAAGCAATATCATTTACTATTTGAAATAACAACTCAAATACTTATCTTTTATGTTTGTGTGGTTTCCTCCCGCTTGATCTTCTATATGTCTTTTGAACTTCTATTCATTCTGTACCACTGTGCATGCTCAATTGTGCACTAGTGTCATCCTCATGATCTCATACACAAACATACATTCATTAGTATATTCTCAATATTATCAAAACATTATAATTCTAAATAATCTTGAATATGTATAGTCATTAGTATTTAGGGTTTCAAGGAAGTCTTCTTTTACTCATGCATATTCTTGTTTGATCATAGTACTGGTTAATTAAATCATCAAGATAAGAGACATAATATGCATAAACCCTTGATTACTAACTTTATGAATAAGCATAACCAATCATACCAAGTATACGTATATAAGGTATCCTAATACATGGCATAGGAAAACATACCTGGATTAGTATACTTGCTTAGTTATGTCTAACATACCTAATCAATAGCTTCTTTGTTCTCTTCAATGATTTAGGGAACCTATGCTGGAACCTGCATATCTCATAGGTTAAGCATAATAGAACAAAGTCATACATACCTTGCAATTAGAACTTCTATGTGATCAAATATTATGGATGAGTCTTTGTCTTCATGTTGTCATGGTCATGGAACTTGATTTGTCTTTTGTGACGTACCTGTATCTTGTTAGCAGACAACATCAACCTTATACAACATCACAGTGCATTAGTACAATCATATAACCCTAATCAATGAATGTCTTCTATCATTCACATGCATTCATATTGTTACTAGGGTGATAAGACAATTCTAACATTAATCAAGATTGTACTAATAAATAATATGAAGATAAACATATTATGAACTTAATCAGGAATCAGATTTCAAGACATACCTGAACCTCCTTAAGTCATACCTATCGATACTTCTTGCAGTCTTCTTATGTAAGGTCTTAGCCTCAAATCCCCCTGTAACTTGATATGGAGTTTGATTAGGGTTTGCTAGAGAAACCCTAAAAACTCAATATTTGACTTTCACACTTCTAAATGGATGGAAGGATGTGTCTTCCTGAGCTGATCAAACTAGCATACTTCAATTTTGAAATCTCCAAAAATTTGACCCCTCAAAATTGCCTTCGAAACTTCTGGACATGATCCCGAACTAGGGTTTGATGAATCCCACCCTTCTTCCCAATCAAAAGGTTTGATCCAAGGCTCTAAACTCTTATTTTTCTAAGGAGCTTCCAGCCATGGTTACAGACTTCAAAAATTCCAACTTTTGCTGAAGCCCTAATTTTCCATCTTTCCGATCAAAATCCCGAACTGGAGTTTGATCAAGCCCGGTCTTCTACCCAACCAAAAAATTTGATCTTGGACTCTAAATTTCGATTTTCCTGAGTAGAATTAAGCCGTGGATTCCGATTCCAAAAATTCTAACTTTCTCTGAAACCCTAAATTTCGGAAGCCATGAATGAAGGTGCTCCAAAAATAATTCTGTTTTGACAGAAATATGTACCTGATTGTTTCTACTATAACTCTGAACTTTTTGCTCCACAGGGTCTGAAAACTTTTTCTGTGGTATCTTGACCTGTCATCTTTCCATCTCAACAGGTCTAACCTCAATTGGATTTTCTGAGAGAGAGTTATGCCAAGTGTCACAACGTGACCTGTTTATGGGATAAAACAGGAGAGCGAACTTGTACGGCGTGCCATGTGTCACTGGTTCAGCTTCGGCCTCTAAAAAATTTTCCTGAGATATTAAAGTCTGTGTACTACCTGTCACTTTTTATGAAATTCCATTTGTAGCTTCCTAGCCCAAGTTATGACCTTTTTTCCTAGGTCACCTGATTTTGACTGAGATTTGGAAGAGGCAAAAACCCTAAATTGTATTGATCATAACTCACAAAGTACAATGAATCTGAGGGTTCCCTTTGGACACAAGGTACCTGGGGATGTTATCTACGACCTGTAAACTTTTCAGATCCTGAACCTTCGCATAAATGGATTTATAGCGAAAGTTCTACGATGACTGGTTTTTTCTATGTAACCCAAACCTTCAAATTGTCGCAAGTGAAGCAAGTGTCGTAAGTTCCATACATTGCCTTCCTTTAGGTTAGATCTGATACCATGTTAAGTTTTAATATGCTAAGACAGAAAATAGCAGCATTACATTCCATTTCACAATAATAGCATATACAGGATCACTGAAGAAACAACAAGCACAGCATAAACACAAGAGACACAGATTTATCCTGGGAAACCCTCATGGGGTAGAAAACCCAGCAAAGCTTCCTCAATATAGATGACCAGCAATATACAAAGATGCAAACCAAAGACATGATCTCCTCCTCCATAATAGCATACCTCTCCTCCACAAGTGCGCTACTCTCAAGTGAGTGAGTGTGTGTTAAATGAGGAATACACCTCCTCTATTTATACACTACTCCGACTTGTCTTCTACACAAATCATGTAGGCTTGTATTTAACCATTGGGTTAAATACCCCATTACAACTGACTGGGACGACCCCTCTAGGGTGGTATAATAACCCTTTGACCCACATAACACATACAGGGCCGACCCCCACTAGGGAAGTCTAATAAACCAAGTTACCACATTCTGACAAAGGAATAAACATCTCCGGATATACAAGAAGATCTTCACAGAGGAATGAAACATCTCCGAAATAATAAAGTACACATATAATATTCTTTGAAGTTACAATATCTCAACATGACTGGGTGTTGAAATTGAGGTGAACTGATTTGCAAAGAGACTGTCTTGGGATGTACAGTTTGCACGTTTTCCTAAGAATCATATTGCACAGTTTACAAGGTGATTTTTTTGTGCTCGTGTTTTGAGAAAATGTTTGTACTGTACTGAATATTTAATGTTGTACCTTACTGTTGTTGTAATTCTAATATTGTTTCTTGCTCAATAATAAAAATATTTTGGATTTGTTTTCCCCCAGGGGGCCCGGTTGCAAGGTCTATTAGACCAAAAATCACAGTGTTAAAGTGTTATTAGAGTCTGTTGGTCATTATTTATTTATATTGTAATATGTACTTAGCTACCAATACATTAGCTTATAGAACCTATAAATTTAATGATTGTGAACTATGTTATGGTCTGCTTTTTTTAGAAGATTGATGTCAATCACTAGCTAAGTTTTTGACATGATTTGTTAGTGAACTGTGTGTTTATAGACTTCGGATTTTTATCATGGTATCAGAGAAGGGGCTCTGAATTTGACAGTGGGATGTTTGTGGTAGCAGTGAGTAGTACAGATGTGAGCTGATTTTTGACAGAGTGGACAGCAAGTGACTTGTTGAGACTTGAGTTTGTTAGTTGGTATGCAAATATGTCTTTGACACTTGGTCTGTGATTTGAGGACAGATTTGTGGGTGCGGATAATTTCATTCCATAGAGGGAGAGGGTAACCTTGTTTTTGGAGGACCTTGGTCTATGGGAGATAACCAAGGAATTAGTTTACACCATTCCCATTGATCTTGTTCTTTTGGATGAGTATAACCGGAAGAATGTGAAGGAAAAGTACATTCTTATTGATGCAATGAAATACCACATCATGCCTCATGTGACCGGTAAGACTAATGCCTATGAGATGTGGGTTGCTCTAATAAAGTTGTTTCAGAGTGATAATCAAAACCGGAAAATGGTTTTGAGAGAGAAATTGATTGACTCTAAAATGACCAAGACAGACAATGTTGCATTATACCTGACCCATATTACACAGGTGCGTGATGAGTTGGGTGTTGTTGGAAAAAAAGTGGAAGAAGTTGAGTTGGTGAGAACAGCCTTGAATGGATTCTCACAACCATGGAAGGATTTTTTGCGTGTAGTTGTCGCTAGAGAGAACATGCCAACATGAACCAGGATTTAGGATGACTTCGTATAGGAGGAGGTGAGATCTAGCTCCACTCACACAAGCCAGCAGAAAGGTGATGGTGAGGAGAATGTATCCCTTGTAGGAAAGGGAAATAAGAAAAATGGATCAAGCAGTGGAGCCAACTATCATAAGGATATTATCAAAGTGAGATGCTTTTCTTATTGGAGCTATGAGCATTATGAAGACTACCACTTCAAATGAAGTGGAAGAGCAGCTGAAGTGGAAGAGTATGCGAAGAAATTTGAGAAGGAATTCTCACTCATGATCTCAGTTCTTTCAGGAAGCAGTGTAGCTAAGTGTTTGGACACTAGAGCGTGGTACATAGATGGTGGAGCAGCATGCCATATGACAGGAACACGATCAATGTTCCTGGAGTTGACAAATATAGACAAAATTATACTTACAGAGGATGGATATGTTGTTCTATTTTCATACAAATATAGCAGTGTGATTTAATTGTAGATAAACAAAAGGATCAATAGAAGAAGAAAAAAATCACAAAAACAATGAACACGTGAATTCATCCTAGGAAACCCAATAGGAAGAAAACCCAGCAACCTTCATACATATATGATCAATTCTGAGAACATACTACAAAGAGAAGAGAGAGAAATAGAAAAATATCTCCAAGAGAAAACCCCAAAAGCACTTCTCCTTATTGCAGATATGAACTTCTTCTCTACTAGTGCGGACTAGCTTATGATGAGTGAGTCACCAAATGAGGCACACATCCTCTATATTTATACACTTGCAAAACTGGTTTTTTCCCTAACTAAGTTGACTTGTCTAACTGACAGGGCCGACATGACTTGGGGACAAATAAAATAATGTTTATTAATTATTTTATTTGTGTAATTTATCCCCAAGGTTTACATTGATTCTTTCAAGGGTTTTACATGATTAATTACGTAAATATATTCTCCCGTAGGAGGTACAACAAAATACAATAAGAATAACTTCCGAAGTTGCACTAATTCTAACACTCCCTCTCAACAAGGAAGGTATTCTTGGACACGATCATCTACATCTCATATGTACATCACATCTATCTCGATCATCTCTATACATACTGAAGTTTGTCAAAACAATCTCAGTCCGTCGAGTGGTGTCATCATGCATCTGCTCCACTCAGTCCATCGGTGGATCCATACATCAGTTCAGCAACTCTACACAGTCCATCAGAGAGTACAACAAGCATCATATCATCCCAGTCCATCGGAGAGTACAACAAGCATCATCTCATCCCATTCCATCGGGAATCAACATAATGTGCATCCACTTAGCCAAGTCCTTCGGGGAACATGCACCAACTCAACCAGTCCTTCGATGATTCCAATAGTAGTGTGTTCCAGTGTGCATCATCCTCTCCATCCCATCTCAGGACGTCTGACAGATCTACTCACTCTATCCTAGAGTGATCCGTAGAATGCAATGTCCTCTCCATCCAACCTAGATGTGTGATATATTCACACAACCATATGCTACCTGTCTGTCTCTACCGCCGATGGGATCCTCCCATACCTGGCTGAGAACCTGGACAAGCAGAGGTACCTGTCTACAAACAATCTTCACATGACCATCCCCTACCTGTCTATCTCTATTACCAATGGGATCCTCCCATACCTGGCTAAGAACCTATACGAGCAGAGGTACATGTGTAGAAACAAGCTTCACATGACCATTTACTACTTGTCCATCTCTACTTCTCATGATGGGATCCTCCCATCCCTAGCTGAGAACCTGGATGAGCAGAGGTACCTGTGTAGAAACAACCTTCCAAAGACCATCCACTACCTGTATGTCTCTACTTCCAATGGGATCCTCACGGGGGGTTCACTAGTGAGGCAATATCGTATCACGTCCATTCATATTAGGGGTTTGAATACTCTTAAAAACCCCAAAAATATATTTCCCTATATTAAGGGGTCAAGGGGGTTTTTAATTTGACATAGTAATATAAATATTGGGGGTTATTTTATTTGGGTGTGTAGAGGAATAAAATCCAAATTGTGGGATGGATTCATACCTCCAAATCATGGGCTCAATTGATACCCACCTAAAACTTAAGGACCCTCCATCAGGGATGATTTTAAGAACCCCCCCTAGATTTATATGTATAATAATTGGGCGAATCCCCATAATACATAGGAAATGTTAAGGGCTATTTTATCAAGAATATAATATGTGTATATCATTTTTTCGCTATTGTTTTCATAAATTTATGTAAAATTGTAAAATACTGGCGAATATTTCATAAAATTATAAAATCTTGTAAAATATTGGTGAACCTTTCATTGAATTATAAAACCTTGTAAAATATTGGCAAACCTTTCACAAAATTAAAAAATCTTGTAAAATATTGGAGAATCTTTCATTGAATTATAAAATCTTGTAATGTTTTGGATGTTAGGATATTTCAATACTCCATCCTTGTCCTACCTAGAATTATTTTTTTTCCTAGTTGTTGATGATGTCATTTGCCCCCTAGTGGTCTGCAAATGTCATCCAAGATCCATCTACCACCTTCTAAGCCCTGCATGCATCATTTTAGGACCACTTCAGTCAGCTCCCTCTTTTATAAGAACCTACTGAGTGTTCCAGTGCATTCCACCTGAGTTATCTAACTCTTGTGGGGGGTTAGAGCTCTGGATGCCAATGATTGTGGCCTCATGAGGCTTTTTTTTACTGGCATGCATGATAGACTCACTATTGCACCCTCCTTAGTCATTTAACTGATTATGGCTTCAGTTACCTAAGTCTAGGTTCAGTTCAGTTGACTTTGAGTCTTTCGGAGCACTCCAGTGGTGATGATCCCTGTGCTAGACCAACTAAGGTTCGAATTCTCCTACATGATTCGAATTCTCACCATTGTAACATCATTGTTCATTATATTGATTATTTGAACATGTGACATTATTCTGCTCCTATCTGAGTTCTGCTTCATTATTATTCTTTTGCTCTTTTTACTATAGTTTTCACTCTTCTTCAAATTTTATGCTCATTCTTTCTTTGTGAGGTATCCTTAGCTCTTTAGATATGTTGTGACTTAGAATTTCACATTGGTGAATCTTTCAAATTCTAAAAACTTGGAGAATCTTCATTCAATAATATACTTTGTGCCTCTCTTGTAGTGTTTATGTGTTACTAAAATGGAAATGTTACTCAATAGATAATATGTGATAGAGACCTATTCTAGTATTCCAATAACATCTAGTTTGCATGGATCCCTATAATTAATACCTTATAACAACAATTTCACCCACCTTGCCCTTCCTTTTATTTTATTTTATATAGATATGTAGTTTACTTGTTAGCATCGATCTAAGGGATTGATATTTTTGGAAATTATAGGAGGTAGTGTGTAATGACCCTTTTTCAAAATTTTATTAAAATGCCAATTTTTCCACTTTTTCCCCAATTTCGACCTTTGACTAGTTTTACTGTTTTGACCTCCAATTAGACCCAAATGCTCCCAAATCTTCTGCAGGAGTGTATGAATGGTATTTAGACTTGAATATTAGGTTCAGTGATGTTTTATGGCCCTCCAAATACTGCTGCAAACTTGATTTGTATTCTAATCAATATATGTAATTTTGACTAGTAATTTGTGCATCAAATCCCCCCGGGGTAACACTGCAAATGGACTTCCAAATGCCTCCAAACTCCCACAAATTTATGAACAGAGGTATGTAATTTGTTAAGTATGTTATTAAGGTCTCATATGCACCATTATTTGATTTTTACTAATGTTCTAACTCTCTCACATTCAACAGAAAAAACCCCCAATTCGACCCTTGGGGAAATGGCACTATTTCACCTCTCAATACAAACAAACTGAGTAAAAATGCTTCAAATGCTCAAGTACAGTACATGAAACTTGTATAATATATCCATGGTAGTATATGAATCACAAATGTATCATAGATTCATCTATCCATTCGAAATACTCAACCTTATAGTGTCATACATCAAATCATTGGGGAAATGGACGTTGTTTGCTCATTAATCAATAATTTTGCATACAGTCAATCGGTATTTCGACCTCAGAGTTTTTGAATATGAATAAAAGAGTATATGAAGCTATTACAATCAGAAAAATATCATATGAATCTCTCCCAATGAGTTTAAGATCTCACCCAAAGCGCAATCCCTCAAGGAGCCCGAATATGCCTTCAAAATTGGAAATGGTGGAGAGAAAGTGTTGCACTAAACCAAACCATGAAACTTCCTATAGGTGATACCTGCAAATAAAACTTCATTAAAGAATAATCAAATACCTGAGTGGCCTCTCCAAACACCAACTTGGATGGGAATCGTTCACCCTCGAAATTGGCTAAGGTAAGAAACTAGTCATCAACTAGTTCTCTCTTCACAAATGCAATTTTTCTCAAATCATCAAAAGCCATTCTCATACTTCATTTCTACACTTTATAACCAACATTATCCTTCTAAGGTTTGAAATCCTCTCAAGAGATTCAATATATTTCCATTTAGGAAATATTCCACATTTACCACTTGTCTCCTTGTTCCAACCTTCCATCTTCTCCCAAATTTTATTTTGAGTCTCTTTGGCTTCTCCAACTCCCATGAGCGCCTTCCTTGAGCCTATTTTTGGGGTTGACATTTCATAGTGGTCATATGTCAGAGGTCAAGTCTGCAATTTTTCATAGTTGTCATAGATGCTCCATCATTGGTGTCATAGGGGCTAGGGAATCTAGTCCAAGTGTCAACAAACTTCCAATTTGACTCTTTATCTTCCATGGAGGTTACCAATCCTTCCCAATTCGACCGAAGATGATAAATTACATGTTTTATGACTTACCAAATCACCCAAGAGTGTTCACCTTCCCATTATTTTGAATTTGCAAGAGAGAGATACCATGTATTATGAAAAATCAAGCTAGTGTGGGTCCCACATCCTCCATATGTCTCCAAAACCATTTGCCATATAGGATTTCTCTTGAATTTATTTATTCACTCTATTTATTAAATAATTGAACCCTTCTAATGTCTAAACATCATTTATTAACTTCCTTATTACCATTCCACATGTGCCCATCCAACCTAGGAAACTAGTAGGATTGATGGGATTGTCTTACTATGAAATTATTTGAATGGGGACATTACAGTCCTCCCCACCCAAGATTGCTTGCCCTCAAGAAATCTCAATTTACCATGCTTCAAACTTGTCCCTCCTCTATCAGGTGGCCTTCCATGAGTAATGTCTCCCAAAATCTTTATATTTCGATGCTTCATGTTGTGGGAAGAAACTACCTGATTCGAATAGGTGTGTTGCCCTCTCACAATCCTTAGTACTCCTTTTGAATCTTGAAATTTCATTTCAGGAATTTTATAATTTACTGTATGCTCTCCTATTGAATACAACCATTGCACTCCCAAAACAACATTAGTATCAGCAATATCAACCACATAAAAACTATTGACAAAAGTATAGTTACCTACGGTGACTTGTAGCCGTGGAATCCATGTTTTGCACTCCATTGTGTTGTGACCGGGAATGACAACTGTAAAGCCATCAAATGGTTCAATAGGTATCTTTCTTTTCTATACCATCTCTACATCAATGAAGTTATGGGTGGCTCCTCCATCTACCAAAACTGAAGTTCTTTGTCCTTATACCACACCCTTGCATCGGATAGTATGGTAGCGAGGTACTGCTGAAATTACTGCCATTGTTACTTTGGTGGGTGAGGGATGCTTCACCTCTGGTTTCCCTTCTTCTATTGTAGTATATCCTTCTTCTTGGGATGAATTATGTCCTTCTTCCTCGATGCCCCCTTCATATCCCTCATCACAAAATACTTCAATGAATTGGTCCTTTCCTTTAGCACATTTATGTCCAAGTACCCATAGTTGGAAGCATGAGTGACACAATTTCTTCCTTCTGAGCTCTTCCCTGCTTAGTTCCCCTTTCTTATCCTTTCCATATTCCTCTTCTTACCATGGCTTCTTATCAGGTGCATCTCTTTGCCAAGGTTTCTTTTCAATTCTAAAGTCAGGCTTGGGAGGAAATATCGTTCTAGGAAGCTCATTTTGGAGATCCCTTGTCAAGCTCATAGCATCTTTTAATGTAGTTGGCTTGTGGGATTTGACCAAACATTTTAAGGTTTCAACCAAACCTTCAGTGAACAGCAATACCAACCTTCCCATAGATACATCAACCACCTTGACTGATAATTTTTGAAAGTCCAACATATATTCAGTAGGGGTCCCAGTTTGCTTCAATTGAGTTAATTCCTTGAAAGGCAATTCTGGATCTTTTTGTTCAAATCTCTCTAGTACCCTGTCAACAAATTCTCCATATGTTTTAACCTGATCATGACCCAATTTTTTCAGGCCATAGAACCACCATTCCTTGGCATCCCCTTCCAAATGCAAAATGGCCATTTTAATGCATCCTCTTCCAACATAGGATTCAGCTGAAAATATACATCTAATTTTTGCACCCAAGTGTTAGCAGAATTTTGAGAAGAACCATCAAAAGTAGGAAGTTACATTTTTCCAATAGCACTATTTAATTATTTGTTTTGGAATGGACTCCTATTGTCTCCCTTCCTTTTAATCTTTTGCATAGCATCAATGTAGTCACTGAGTGGTACACCTCTTTTACACTCTTCATTCAAATCATTCCAATCATTTACTAGTTTCCTGTAATCCAATTCAAGATTGGGCTCTTCGTTGGGTGGGAGAAATTTAGGTGCACTATGCCTTTGTGTGCTTTGAAATTCAGCAGGTCTATTATGAGGTCCTGTACTTGAGAAAATATGCTCATTCCCTTTCATCTTTTTCCCAGAGTGTGAACCAGTATTATCCCCTATCATCCCTTTGCCTGAAAGTTGGCTACCCAACAATTTGAAACTTTTCATCATTTGTTTATTCATCTCTAGCATAACCGTGGTAATTCCTTCTCAAAACATGGTTTTAAGGCTTCAATAAATTCCTCCTTATGTCTTAATTTTTCCTCCTCCTCTCTACCCATTGTTTTAGAAAAAAACTCTTTTTCTGCTACTATCTCTTCTTCAACCAAAACTTCTTCAACTACTGATTCAAAGGTTGGTGGTTTATTTGTTTGGATTCTTGTTAATACCATCAGGTTCCAATACCATTCTCTGATACCACTTGTAATGAACCTTTTTTCAAAATTTTATTAAAATGCCAATTGTTCCACTTTTTCCCCAATTTTGACCTTTGACTAGTTTTACTGTTTTGACCTCCAAGTCAACCCAAATGTTCCCAAATATTCTATAGGAGTGTATGAATGGTATTTAGACTTGAATATTATGTTCATGAATGTTTTATGTCCCTCAAAATACTATTGCAAACTTTATTTCTATTCTGATCAATATATGTAATTTTGACTAGTAATTTGTGCATCAAATCCCCCCGGGCTAACCTTGCAAATGGCCTTCCAAATGCCTCAAAACTCCCACGAATTTATGAAAAGAGGTATGTAATGTGTTAATAATTTTATTAAGGTCTCATATGAACCATTAAATTATTTTTACTACTGTTCTAACTCTCTCACATTCAATAGCAAAAACCCCCAATTCGACCCTTGGGGAAATGACACTATTTCACCTCTCAATACAAACAAACTGAGTAAAAATGCTTCAAATGCTCAAGTAAAGTACATGAAACTTGTCTAATATATCCATGGAATTATATGAATCATAAATATATCAGAGAATCATCCATCCATTCGAAATAATCAACCTTATAGTGTCATACATCAAAGCATTGGGGAAATGGACATTGTTTTCTCATTAATCAATAATTTTGCATACAGTCAATGGGTATTTCGACCTGAAAGTTTATGAATATGAATAAAAGAGGATATGAAGCTATTACAATAAGAACAATATCATATGAATCTCTCCCAATGAGTGCAATATCTCACCCAAAGCGCAATCCCTCAAGGAGCCCGAATATGCCTTCAAAATTGGAAATGGTGGAGAGAAAGTATTGCACTAAACCAAGCCATGAAAATTCCTGTATATGCTACCTACAAATAAAACTCTATTAAATCACCATGAAAGACCTGAGTGGTCTCTCCAAACACCAAATTGGATGGGAATCTTTCACCCTCGAAATTGGCTAAGGTAAGAAACTAGTCATCCACTAGTTCTCTCTTCACAAATGCATTTTTTCTCAAATCATCAAAATCCATTCTCATACTTCATTTCTACATTTTATAACCAAAATTATCCTTCTAAGGGTTGAAATCCTCTCAAGAGATTCAATAGATTTCCATTTAGGAAATATTCCACATTTGCCACTTGTCTCCTTTTTCCAACCTTCCATCTTCTCCCAAATTTGATTTTGAGTCTCTTTGGCTTCTCCAACTCCCATGAGCGCCTTCCTTGAGCCTATTTTTGGGGTTGACATGTCATAGTGGTCATATGTCAGAGGTCAAGTCTGCAATTTTTCATAGTTGTCATAGATGCTCCATCATTGGTGTCATAGGGGCTAGGGAATCTAGTCCAAGTGTCAACAAACTTCCAATTTGACTCTTTATCTTCCATGGAGGTTACCAATCCTTCCCAATTCGACCGAAGATGCTAAATTACATGTTTTATGACTTACCAACTCACCCAAGAGTGTTCACCTTCCCATTATTTCGAATTTGCAAGAGAGAGATACCATGTATTATGAAAAATCAAGCTAGTGTGGGTCCCACATCCTCCATATGTCTCCAAAACCATTTGCCATATAGGATTTCTCTTGAATTTATTTATTCACTCTATTTAATAAATAATTGAACCCTTCTAATGTCTAAACATCATTTATTAGCTTCCTTATTACCATTCCACATGTGCCCATCCAACCTAGGAAACTAGTAGGATTGATGGGATTGTCTTACTATGAAATTATTTGAATGGGGACATTACAGTCCTCCCCACCCAAGATTGCTTGTCCTCAAGCAATCTCAATTTACCATGCTGCAAACTTGTCCCTCCTCTATCAAGTGGCCTTCCATGAGTAATGTCTCTCAAAATCTTTCTATTCCGGTGCTTCATGCCGTGGGAAGAAACTACCTGATTCGGATAGGTGTGTTGCCCTCTCACAATCCTTAGTACTCCTTTTGAATCTTGAAATTTCATTTCAGGAATTTTATAATTTACTATATGCTCTCCCATTGAATACAACCATTTCACTCCCAAAACAACATTAGTATCAACAATATCAACCACATGAAAACTATCGACAAAAGTATAGTTACCTACAGTGACTTGCAGCTATGGAATCCATGTTTTGCACTCCATTGTGTTGTGACTGGGAATGACAACTGTAAAGCCATCAAATGGTTCAATAGGTATCTTTCTTTTCTCTACCATCTCTGCATCAATGAAGTTATGTGTGGCTCCTCCATCTACCAAAACTGAAGTTCTTTTTCCTTGTACGACACCCTTGCATCAGATAGTATGGTAGCGAGGTACTGCTGAAAGTACTGCCATTGTTACTTTGGTGGGTGAGGGATGCTTCACCTATGGTTTCCCTTCTTCTGCTGTAGTATATCCTTCTTCTTGGGATGAATTATTTCCTTCTTCCTCCATGCCCCCTTCATATCCCTCATCACAAAATACTTCAATGAATTGGGCATTTCCTTTAGCACATTTATGTCCAGGTACCCATGGTTGGAAGCATGAGTAACACAATTTCTTCATTCTGAGCTCTTCCCTGCTTAGTTCCTCTTTCTTATCCTTTCCATATTCCTGATCTTTCCATGGCTTATTATCGGGTGCATCTCTTTGCCAAGGTTTCTTTTCAATTCTGAAGTCAGGCTTGGGAGGAAATCTCGTTCTAGGAAGCACATTTTGGAGAACCCTAGTAAAGCTCATTGCATCTTTTAATGTAGTTGGCTTGTGGGCGTTGACCAAACATTTTAAGGTTTCAACAAAACCTTCAATGAACAGCAATACCAACCTTCCCATAGATACATCAGCCACCTTGACTGATAATTTTTGAAAGTCCAACATATATTCAGTAGGGATCCCAGTTTGCTTCAATTGAGTTAATTCCTTGAAAGGCAATTCTGGATCTTTTTGTTCAAATCTCTCTAGTACCCTGTCAACAAATTCTCCATATGTTTTAACCTGATCATGACCCAAGGTTTTCAGGCCATATAAACACCATTCATTGGCATCCCATTCCAAATGCAAAATGGCCATTTTTAATGCATCCTCTTCCAACATAGGATTCAGCTGAAAATATACATCCAATTTTTGCACCCAAGTGTTAGCAGAATTTTGAGAAGAACCATCAAAAGTAGGAAGTGACATTTTTCCAATAGCACTATTTAATTCTTTGTTTTGGAATGGACTACTGTTGTCTCCCTTCCGTTTAATCTTTTGCATAGCATCAATGTAGTCACTGAGTGGTACACCTCTTTTACACTCTTCATTCAAATCATTCCAATCATTTACTAGTTTCTTGTAATCCAATTCAAGATTGGGCTCTTCTTTGGGTGTGAGAAATTTAGGTGAAGTATGCCTTTTTGTGCTTTGAAATTCATCAGGTCTATTATGAGGTCCTGTACTTGAGAAAATATGCTCATTCCCTTTCATCTTTTCCCCTGAGTGTGAACCACTACTATCCCCTATCATCCCTTTGCCTGAAAGTTGGCTACCCAACAATTCGAAACTTTTCATCATTTGTTTATTCATCTCTAGCATAACCGTGGTAATTCCTTCAAAAAATGGTTTTAAGGCTTCAATAAATTCCTCCTTATGTCTTAATTTTTCCTCCTCCTCTCTACCCATTGTTTTAGAAAAAAACTCTTTTTCTGCTATTATCTCTTCTTCAACCAAAACTTCTTCTACTACTGATTCAAAGGGTGGTGGTTTATTTGTTTGGATTCTTGTTAATACCATCAGGTTCCAAGACCATGCTCTGATGCCACTTGTAATGACCCTTTTTCAAAATTTTATTAAAATGCCAATTTTTCCACTTTTTCCCCAATTTCGACCTTTGACTAGTTTTACTGTTTTGACCTCCAATTCAACCCAAATGCTCCCAAATCTTCTGCAAGAGTGTATGAATGATATTTAGACTTGAATATTAGGTTCATGGATGTTTTATTTCCCTCCAAATACTTCTGCAAACTTGATTTGTATTCTGATCAATATATGTAATTTTGACTAGTAATTTGTGCATCAAATCCCCCCAGGGTAACACTGCAAATGGCCTTCCAAATGCCTCCAAAATCCCACGAATTTATTAACAGAGGTATTTAATGTGTTAATTATGTTATTAATGTCTCATATGCACCATTAAATTATTTTTACTATTGTTCTAACTCTCTCACATTCAACAGCAAAAACCCCCAATTCGACCCTTGGGGAAATGGCACTATTTCACCTCTCAATACAAACAAACTGAGTAAAAATGCTTCAAATGCTCAATTACAGTACATGAAACTTGTCTAATATATCCATGGAAGTATATGAATCACAAATATATCAGAGAATCATCCATCCATTCGAAATAATCAACCTTATAGTGTCATACATCAAAGCATTGGGGAAATGGACATTGTTTGCTCATTAATCAATAATTTTGCATACAGTCAATGGGTATTTCGACCTCAGAGTTTATGAATATGAATAAAAGAGGATATTAAGCTATTACAATCAGAAAAATATCATATTAAGCTCTCCCAATGAGTGCAAGATCTCACCCAAAGCGCAATCCCTCAAGGAGCCCGAATATGCCTTCAAAATTGGAAATGGTGGAGAGAAAGTGTTGCACTAAACCAAACCATGAAACTTCCTGTAGCTTCTACCTACAAATAAAAATCCATTAAAGCACCATGAAAGACCTGAGTGGCCTCTCCAAACACCAACTTGGATGGGAATCTTTCACCCTCGAAATTGGCTAAGGTAAGAAACTAGTCATCCACTAGTTCTCTCTTCACAAATGCAATTTTTCTCAAATCATCAAAATCCATTCTCATACTTCATTTCTACATTTTATAACCAACATTATCCTTCTAAGGGTCTAAATCCTCTCAATAGATTCAATAGATTTTCATTAAGGAAATATTCCACATTTGCCACTTGTCTCCTTGTTCCAACCTTCCATCTTCTCCCAAATTCGATTTTGAGTCTCTTTGTCTTCTCCAACTCCCATGAGCGCCTTCCTTGAGCCTATTTTTGGGGATAACATTTCATAGTGGTCATATGTCAGAGGTCAGGTCTGCAATTTGTCATAGTTGTCATAGATGCTCCATCATTGGTGTCATAGGGGCTAGGGAATCTAGCCCAAGTGTCCACAAACTTCCAATTTGACTCTTTATCTTCCATGGAGGTTACCAATCCTTCCCAATTAGACCTAAGATGCTCAATTACATGTGTTATGACTTACCAACTCACCCAAGAGTGTTCACCTTCCCATTAATTCGAATTTGCAAGAGAGAGATACCATGTATTATGAAAAATCAAGCTAGTGTGGGTCCCACATCCTCCATATGTCTCCAAAACCATTTGCCATATAGGATTTCTCTTGAATTTATTTATTCACTCTATTTAATAAATAATTGAACCCTTCTAAAGTCTAAACATCATTTATTAGCTTCCTTATTACCATTCCACATGTGCCCATCCAACCTAGGAAACTAGTACGATTGATGGGATTGAGTTACTATGAAATTATTTGAATGGGGACATTACATAGTGCCTATGTGCCTATCCTTATAATTCTTTCAACATTCCAACTATACGTGTTCATGTTTAGTTCAATCTAAAATCTCTTGTGCCAACATCCTCCATATTTGATATTTTTGTCATTTGATTATTGCTAGTTGTACAACTCTCATTTCCTTTCATTTTGTTCCTTCTAGTTCTATTTTCTATTTTACAACACTTCACTCTTCATTTATATCAATGTACTACTAAATTATAAAAAACATAACATCATGATACCCTATAACTATAATAGATAAATGTTTTAAATGTTATGGTTTGAAGTATTTTTTTAGAGGAATTAAGGAGACAATGCCTTGGTCTCTAGAGTTATTGCATCCTCTTCCTCTCACAACATGTGAGGGTTAGTTCATCATTGAAAGTGATGTCTCAACACATTAATGGGGTGGTATTTTGAAAGAGAAATCTACAAAAAGAGAAGAAATATGTCTACATGCTTTAGGCACATTCAAAGGGACAAAACTTAGCTATCCCTCATGCCATAAGGAAATTCTAGTAGTAAAGAATACCATTCAAGATTTTCACTTGTGTTTAAAGCTAGTCAAATTCATTATTTGCAATGATCTCAAGATTATGCAAGGAATGTGGAAAAAATAGAAAATCCTCATTGAGAATAGCTCTCCTATTTAAAATGGACTATTTGGTTGGACAACTTTGATTTTGAATTCCAATTCAGGTCTGGATATTTGAAATGTCTAGTAGAAATGATTACTCAAGAACAAGCACAACTTTGTTCTCATAATGTTTTCTAGAAATCCAAATAAGATCCAAAAAATTGAAGATTGTGCTTCTTCTTCCAAGCGAATTCCATATGAATATTGGACTAGGAAAGTTGTTGGGAAAGAAAAATTGATCTACCATAAGTCTTTAGATCAAGAGATTGAAGACATCACTCTAAAGTGTACCCTTTAAACTAAAACACCCTTCTTTCACCTTAGAAAGAGGTACCAACTTGTATGTTCCACATAAGATTCACACAACTACTAAGCCATGAGGCCTAAGAAGAGATGCAACAAAATTTTCAAGTGCCATATCAAAAATCAGGTCTATAACATGATCATCCTGATATCAAAAATACCGAGGAGAATTAGTGTTTCACATTAAAAAAATATCCTATATCAGAACACATGCCTATAGAAGGGGCACCGCTATATAATCTTATCAACATAATGTAATAGGTCATAGTTAATGTGTCCCCATGAGTAATATGTGATCACATTGGGATGTTATTGATTGATTGGAAATACTAGCATGCAAAAGTTGATGTTGCTAGCTACCCCCCAACAACCCAATGTGTCACTATAAAAACATTGGTTGCACTACGATAGATGGGAATGAGGTGGGAATGTAGCACACCTACGAAAAAACACATACACCATAAGAAAAATAAGGGCAACTAGGAGCTTGTATCCCCCTCCTCAATAAACCAATAGTAAAATAAATTGAACCAAAGGTCAACCCCAACTTAGAATATTTGTATGTATGATCCTAGGGAAACATAATATGTTGTATGAATCTATTATTCACCCTCAACATATTTCAGGAGATACAACATTACAAAGGAGAGAAAATGAAGTAAGAGGATGTGGGGATGTGTTCCCTCACCCTTTTACATGTGTGTTGTGTCCTTAACATCCAATAATGTTATGGATGTTGATTTAGAAAAAAAACACATTACAATATACAACCATTTAATGATTAGTTAATAAAATTATAATAGAAAAAATCAATTTACAAAAAATTGCCATTGCCTTATATTGATATTGAGTATCGACGTGCTTCTAAAATTCCAACTTATCAATTCTCTAAAATAGATGGTGCATTGTTTATCTTCATAATAATGATGCACCATTGTTATTTTAATATAGACTCCTTATTGTGCATTAGGGATTCATGGTGCACCATAACATGCACTTCTGGTAATCTAATGCACCATGTGTTTTGTATGACGTTCTATGATCTTCCCTCTTGCTATGGGAATGATCTAATTATATATATGTGCCTTGTCTATATGAAAAAATGTTTCAACACGTAAGAGTACAATTGCATATTCCTTGATTCTCATTTCGATAAAAAATTGAATATCTACATTCATATGGTGTATGAGAAAAAAAAATAGTGAACTTGGAAGGTGCACTGCAAAAGTAACATTGTAGCATTTCAATGTGCAAACATTGGTAGAGCATTAAAGATTGGTGCAATGAAATTAAAAAATTTAAACCTATGCATGGCAAATTTGAATTATAAAAATTGAAAAAATGAAAATGTCTAAATAAGAAAATTAAAGAGTTATGTAAGTTAATGTTTGCATTTGGGATAGGGAAAACCATAACCAAATAAAAAAATTAAAGTTTTTTTTGGGTGATAAATGGTGAATTTATAGAAAAATGGATAAACAACCATAACAATTAATAGTAGGTCATTTTGATGATTATTTTGATTTAGAAACGAATGAAAAATTAAAACAACAATAATAATTGAAAATGTTATGAGAAAAGAAAATAATAATTTTTCCATATTTATAAATAGATTGATACAATTTACCCCCTCAAATGTCAATAAAGGACACATCATCATGCCATCTTATTTTTAATTTGTGAAAGAATCTGGAAAACATCTTGAGCATTGTTTTGGTGCATTGGTTTCCAATGAGAGCACTTTGAGAGATTAGGAAAGAATAATAATTGAAAATGCTTTGAGAAAAGAAAAATAATAATTTTACCATATTTATAAATAGATTGATGCAATTTACGCCCTCAAATGTCAATAAAGGACTGTAATGTCCCAAAAATAGCAAAAATTTTAAATTTTTCCTGCCTTCCATAGTTGTTAGTTTTCAGTAGAATAATGCATTCATTACATTTAATATCGTGGAAAACATCCATACTTGTATGAGACAATATAAATCTAAACTTTTTGTTTCACATGGTCTACTCTATCTGTTAAGTGTAGAATTTTGCGGAAGCGATGTGGAAATAATATGATGGCATATTTTTATTGTAATTAAAATGCTGATACAAAGGTAGAAAATAACACTTCTCACGGTTTTAAGAGTCATGTGTTTTAATTGTGAATGTCTACTGCACCTTCAGGTGATGATGAGCTCCTTTGATGACGATATGTTGTTCCTATGGTGGTTATAATACTCCAGGAAAGGTAATTACATACCTCGGGAGGGTTGCCGAGAGGTATGGGTAAGATTGTGGTTTCCGGACTTACTTATCATTTTGCTAACGTCATACTTTTCATTTGTGGTTGCAGGTAGATTCACCCAGGTCACGCTAGCCTAGAGGGTTGGTTCTTATTCTACTAAGGGCCTTCGTATCACTATGTTTATACTTTGGGGTGGTAGCCCATTGATAGTAGATGTTAGGTACTATGAGGTTGCATAAACGTAAGGTTTGTTAAATGGGTTTAATGGCCATGAGACCCTTGCTCAAAACAATTGGTAGTCGAGAATCTGCGACTCTACTATAGACTTGGTGTAAAATATTGAACCTCCACTTAAACATTGGGTTGGTGCGCTTCTTACTCATGTCTTTAATGCTTAATGGGGTACAACCTGTCAACAAGGGTTTGGTGATTGACTTGGGTTATTGTCTTCTCGCTCTTGTCTTCGACCTTGTTGCTGGTTGTTGTTGGTTCTGCCTCTCATTTGTAGGGTGGCTGTGATGGGGCCCTGACCCGAGCAATGCTCATGGTTAGCGCACTCAAAATATATAGAATTTCGAATGTGGCATGGATGGTATTCCTCAAACAGGTAAGAACACTCTGAATCGTAGGAACTTGGTTTTCCTTCATTTGGTTTACCACGATAGGGATTCTACTAATTAACAATACTGGTTATCATGGCAGGCAATAGAAGCTTGGTAAGGGAGCTACGACAGTTCCTGGTGCTGTGGCTAGGGTAATGGTAAGTCTGGCATACTCACTCGTGCCCTACTTCTCGCATCCCTTTGTATGTATGCATTTAGCCTGGTTTAGAATGGGGGCTTTCATAAGCCCTTGGCTTACTAATTCGCCTTGGGAAATTTGTTGATTTCCTACTGGCTAGATCAGAAAGAATGGGGTTTTCATTATAATTTCAAATGTGGAAAAGTAATTTGGGACTATGATGTAAAAGAACTTATGTAATAACTGGGTCTTACTGGTTACTCGGCTCTGCGAACATTTTATAAACATGGAATGTGATTTTGTTGGATATGAATCCTGTATCGTTACAATGGAATCCAAATGGTACATTTCTATTTCTCTCGTATGAATCCAAGTATTTAAGCTGTAACTTATTGGTCCTATAATTATGGGATTTCTGGGTATTTCTTGTAAATTGTTGTACAAAAATCATCTACAATAGTGAAAGCCCTTTGGCTCCTTTAGCTTGGCAATGTCACTGTGAATCGTGTATTGGTTTTATTTGTACTTGCTGTTGTGTTGGATATTGCTATCGTGCTTCTATGTAACAATGTGTTGCCGGTAGAAGAATATAGGATATCAAATGAAGTTTCTACGCCTCTGTCTTGGTATTACAGTTAGATTTTAAATAAGGAAATCTTGTTTTACTTACTAGTCGGGTGAATAGGATGGAAACTTGCATGAGGAGGGTTTCGAGGCTGTACTCAGTGTTTTGTTTCTATTGTTGAGGATCATAGGCCCTGTAGGAATTTCCTACCAGTTTTTTTTGGGCGTGAGAACCAGGGGATGTGACCCTTGATCTCTAATTTCGCTGGGCATCTGCATTTGTAACTTTTGGGCAATTCTTAAACGTTGTCGCTTTATAATGTATGCTTGTTTAAATTTAAATCTTGGATGGATAGAGTATGAGTCTGTGTATTTGTAACAATCTTTGTGTATTTTGAAATACTTAGATGATGATGGGTAGCGATGGCTAAGTATTATGCGTATCTTGCATTGGAAGAGAAAAACGTATAACAGAATGCAATGGTTTCTACCCTATTTGTTGTCTTGTTGTAGTCTGTGTAAATTTTGTTGTATAATAAAAACAAGATTTAAATTGATAAACAAAAATGGATACAGGTAAAAACAAAATATCTATCAGACTTGTTTTAGATTTGGAATAGGTAGGAACAATATCTGCGAAGAATGATGATGCATTTCTTTTGCTATATAAAAATTGTATTGTTAGCTTTTCGACAAGATCGGGTTTTTAGATCTCTATTTAATAACTGAGTTTCAGAAGTGTTAACACCCAAAAAGTGCTCACTACCTCATCTACCCCATTACATGACTCATTTGTCCATTTTCCTACCATATTTCCTTTAAAAACCCCGAAAATCCCACTAAAAAGCCTCCAAAAGGCCACAAAACCATCAAAAAGGCTAAAAACCCCATTTTCCCTCCAAAAATATCCAAAATTCCTCCAAAATAGAAAAAACCCTCTAAAAAGGGAATAAAAAATATAAAATAATGAGGAAAAAGGAGGAAAAAACCCTATACAGCTGACCTACACCATATGGTTCCCAAAACCATGGGCCAGCACTCCACCACCAAAAACCTATAAATAGGTGATGGAGACCCCTCATTTCATATCCACAATCATAAGCACCCTTACTCTGCCAAAATAACTCTTGAAACCCTAGCTCACCCTTGAGCTACTTTCACCTTGAGAGCCCCTTTTGGCCCATTCCCATCATTTGGAGAAAGAGAAGGAGCAAGTTGGAGCTAGGAGCAACCCTCTTGGGCCATTGCAAGAGCTTCACCAACCTTCACATTGGAGGTAAAATCAATACAAAAACCATTCTTTATCTTTTGTTTTTTCTATTTCATGCATATGTTTAGAGTAATTTACATTTCTGTTTTAGCACTTTAATTTACAATTTATTGAACTGCTACTAAGGAGTCCCTTCTCCTTAGTAGGTGCTCATTTGCACAAGATAGGGGTAAAACCCTAGCTAAAGTTTTGGCGACTCCCCTAGGTTTGAATTTCTGGTTACACTTTTTAAATATTTTTTTATGTTCGGCTGTCCCTTTCGGCTGCTGTAAACCGCATCTTTTCCCCCTGCAGTCGCGTTTCGACCGCGTCTTTCAAGCACTTACCTGCGATCCGACCGCGGCTCTCAGACTGTTTCCGGTGACCCACCGGCCGTTTTCAGTCTGTTACCTGCGATCCGACCACGGCTATTAGCCTGTTTGGGACGGTCTGACTGCGGCTATTACCCTGTTTTCTGCATCCCTCCTGCGGCTTTTGGCCATTTTCCCACGACCCGCCGACGCATTTCGGCGTCTTTCTTGCGTCCCGCCTGTGGCTTTCGGCCAGTTTCCCGCAACCCGCCGGCACCTTTCGACGTTTTTCCTGCGTCCCGCCTACGGCTTTCGGCCATTTTCCCGTGACCCGCCTGTGACTTTCGGCGTTTATCCTGCGTCCCGACTGCGTTTTTCAGCCCAAAACTCGCAACCCGCCTGCGATTGTTTAGCTGTTTTCCGTGATCCGACCGCTCAGATTTGCCAAAAACCCGCGGTCTGTTTTCTGCATTTTTCTCTGTTTTGAACCTAGCACTTTGCTGCACTATTTTCTGCCCCAGCACAGCCATCTGTCCTACCTGTAGCCACCCTTCCTTACAGCCTTTTCTGCAGCTTTATTTCTGTTTCATTTACAGAATCGTTTTTACATTTTCAGCACTTTAAATTGAAAAAAGAAAATTGTGCATTTCAAAGGTTAATTTTTGTCTTGTTATTGCTAGTTAGAAAGTTGCCCTCCCTAGTGGCACTTTTTACTTGGGTTCATTATCATCTCACACGCACACACTCTGTCACCTAATTCAAGTGAGCCTTAAAAAGTACTTAACACAACCAACATTCTAACCCCACTTGGGGAACACATAAGAATTTTGTAGTTAGGTAGGATCGAGGGGATATGAATCCAAATAACACCCCTCGATTGCTTACACTTGAGACATAGCTGTTGTCCATTAGGGAACCAAAATACCCTAGTATTTTTTGGCACGGTCACAACCAGTTTATCAGAGGGCCTCTCCCCTAGGAGGATTGAAGTCGCCAGACTGGTTTCGGAGGCCTGAGTGGAATACCACAATCCATTCAGTAACCGAAGGCTACCTTTCACAGTTCTTGGGGTATCCCTGTATGGGGGTACTGCGGTAAAAGGATGAAATGACAGATTCACCTTTTTTGGACGTGTCATGAACGGGGTATCTTAGTTGCCATTCTTCTAGGATTGACTACCCGGTGTCCCTCCCGGTAGGGGGATATCTTAGCCACTTGGCTCTCCTATCCATATTTTCTGACTTGGATTTCATCACCTTGCAGAGGATATGTCTAGTTGAGTCAGAATACTATTTAGTTAGGTGTTTGCTTGCTCCCTTACCTCCTTTTGGTCTAGTGAGTCCACCATTTTTTATTTTTAGGAAACCTGTTGCTTGTTGGTATTTTGACCATTTCTGTTGATACTCCACCTATTGTAGCACAACTGTTACAGTGGGTGTTTTGAGTTGGTTGTTGGCCTGAGTGCCCTATTTTTTTGAGCTCTCCTTCTGCACGCTCGATTGCATTAGGGTTTTTGAGTTGTTTTTTTTACTCACCTCAACCCCTAGAGATTTGACACCATATGTCACCATTGAGTCCCCGAGACATTCTCGGCGCCTCAGGGGCGAGCCCCCACAGCACGGTTCACTTGACACCACCCATCATAGACACAGATCTTCATCACTTGATACCACTTATCATAGATCTCGAGCCTTGTCACTTGACTCCACTTGTCAACGGCATAGGACTCCGTCACCCGATCTTGACACCCCTTATTTTACCTCTGATTCTGAGGCAGAGTCTGAGAACCCCATTTACACTGCCCCTACTAGCCCCATGTCTAGCATGACTTCCACCCCTTTCTTTGTAGGGACCATTGGTGGCACATCCACCACTACACCAGTTACCACACCTGCTTTAGGTATACCCTCAATGGGGGCCGCGACCACCATTCCGGTTACCGTACCCATTCCCGTACCTGGCATACCTGCCACCACTCCACCAGTGACTCACACCACCCATGGTGGTGCAGGACCCTCCTATACCTTAGTTCCCCCACTTGGGGGAAACATCCCAAGCCCTGTCCCTCCACTTGGGGGCATTGGCCCCAACTTGGTCCAACCCACTACTGTGTCACATCCTTCTTCCAGTTTGCCATTCATGGCTAGCCTCAACCTGCCCGACCTAGCCAGATTGATTAACGATCCCATCCGACACGACCCTGCATGGCCCCACATGCCCACCAAGCTCCCCTCTGACATCCCTAAGTTCGAGGGCAAGGCAGGTGAGGACCCTCAAAACCATATTATGTCCTTCCATCTATGGTGTTCCTCCAACTCCATAGTAGATGACTTTGTTCGCCTCCGTCTGTTACAACGCACCTTCACTGGCTCTGCAGCTAAGTGGTACATCGAGCAACCCCATGGGACCCATGCCACCTTTACTTCCCTTGCCTCGACATTCCTGCAGTTCTTCCAGCTACCTGTCCGCTATGACGCAGGAGTTGAGATTCTCCTGTCTTGCAGACAAAACACGGCTACCCACATCACGGACCACATTCATGAGTGGCGTCGACGTCGTAGCCTCTGCAAAATCAAATTAGACGACCGTATCTTCTTAGTTTGGTTCCTCAAATCCCTTCTTCCTGTCATTGCTGAGGATGTAGCATCCGAAAGACCCCAGTCTGAAGAAGAGGCCATCCTTAAGGCCCAGCAATTCGACCTCATTTATGCCTAGTCGGGTTATCTCTATACCATTATACCGAACGCCCCTCACTTTGATTCCTCCCAGCACGATGCGCCGGGGGCATCCCATGCTGCAGACGGCATCATCGATCATGTTTCTTCGCATCCCCAACCCTTTTCCATAGCATGTCCTAACCCTGTCCCCGACCTTTCGCGGGCTACCTCACAGTCTGGAGCAACCAACTCGTATGCTCCTATGACACATCACCACCATTCCCATGGACCCACCTATCCACCTCAGTGCTTTGGTCATGCGCCCCTCACTTATACCCCCCCGGTCGCACCTCAGCCCTTTACCACCAGCAGGCTGCACCAGCTCATGCGCCTTCCCAAGCCCAACCCGCTTATTACCCACCCCAGGCAGCCCCTGCAGCAAACCCACAACTTGCTCCGCAGACATATTAGTAACCCCCTCAGGGTGCCGCACCTGCGCAGCCTCCACCTACATATCACCCACCGCAGCCTGCTCCAGCACCTGCACAACCCCAGAACCCACCTGCTGCTCAAGGGCAAGTTTACGCCCAACAAAATCAGCAGCAAAACCAAAACAACCAGTGCAACCAGGGCCAACAAAACCGTGGCAAGGGCCGTAACCGCGGGAACAACCCTCCTCCAAACCAAGGTGGTCAACCTCCCAATCCCCCAGACAACAATAATGCGGCCCCTGCCAACCAAAACCCTGATCGGCCACCCAAGCAAGCTAAAAACCCTAATTTACGAACAAACCATCCTTGTTCTATTTGCGGGGTGTATGGCCACTACACACATGCTTGCCCACATTTAGAGCGAACCAGGAAACTCTGGGTTGATGATGCCCATCGCCAAGGGCATGCAGCTCCTCCAGCGCCACCCAACCCCCCACAACCTCAGCAACCACCTTTGGTGCTTCAAAACCCCTTACCAAACCAAGGCGTAGTGAACACTCAACCGTTGGCTCCCCCTCAAGCTAACATGCCACCGCAACAACAAATCACTTACGCCGCTCCCGATCAACCCATGTTTGACTCAGGTACCCACCACTTGTTGATGATGTCATCTGCTGATGTCAACCTCCAAACTCGTCGGAACCAATATGGCTCCACCTTTGAAGCCCCTCCCACTGATAAAACCACTAACACTCATCCCACTAATCAGGCGTTACGTATACCTCCGCCTCCAATCGATGGCGCTTCCAAAGCACCTTGTTTCCCACTTCGCAGTATCAATAATAACCCCAATGCGCGCGCTACGTCAAACTACAACATTGTAGACGACTTAGCCCAATCCCCCGCAGCCATGTCTGCGTTATAAGTCTTGAAAAACTGCCCTTCCCAGTGCAAGACTTTACTCACATCCATTGGGGCTATTGACCCAAATGATTCGAATTTGATGGCATTTGATTTGGACCAGTCCTAACCCCGCCTGCCTTCCACTTTAGCATTCCAAGTTTCTGTTTCCGTTCGGAATCTTGTCATCCATCGGTGCATCATCGATGAAGGTGCCTCCACATGCGTTATGTCCACATTCGTATGGCAGAAGTTGGGATCCCCTACTCTTCATCATTCTACCACTGCATTACGCGCCTACGACGATCGTTCGGCTCATCCCCAAGGTCTCCTAGCCAATGTCCCCGTCCAATTAGGTGGTAAAACCGTACTCATTGACATAGAGGTCATCAACGCCCAGCTTGATTATAACCTCTTACTTGGTCGCAGCTACATGTATGCTATGCGGGCCGTAGCTTCCTCTGTCTTTCTTACCATGATGTTCCCCCATGATGGACGCGTGGTCAAGATTGACCAACTTACCTACTACGATCCAAATGCCCCTGCTGCACCCGAAAATGTTCTCCCCATGGTTGAACAACCTGTTAGTAGTACTGCTACCTCATTTGTTTCCTCCTTGGGACCTGGAGTTTACTCAGACCCGCCGATGACATCCACCTTCCAATCCATTCCTCCCCCGTCATCTGCGCCCGAAGTGTCTAACTTATGTACCATTTCTCACGATACCCAAACACCTAACAATCAACCACCCTTGTTGCCTAAACCACCATTGGTACCTAGCCACATTGGTGTTACACCCATCCACACAATCCCCTTCCTAGTCCCTCCCTCGGGAGTAGTAAGCGCCCTGGTTATGGCTACCCTTAGCCTCCTTAGGTTAACCTTGGGATTACCCGTATGGTATCTTTCGCCTCCCGTTCCCCCGCCGACACCAAGCGTTGTCCTACAACCGGTGCAACCCATGGCTACTACCACTCAGCCACCCCCCGATGTCGCTACCCCTTTGTCCTCCACGAATCCCCCTCCTCCTCCCAAACCTACTGGGGGTAGAGGCCCCCAACCTTACACTGTTGTACCACCTCCCAAGACAGTCAAAAACCCCCCCGTGTTTCATGCTCCTCCCAAATGCTCATTGTGCGATGAGTTAGGTCATCCGACTCATCAATGTCCCCAATTACCGGCATTACAGGAACACATGCAACTGCTTGACGACGACCCTAATCTTCCCGTTGTCAAACTCGACCCCACCCCCAAGCCTCGCGATAAATCCCTGCGTACCAACCACCCCTGTGCCATATGCGGTGTTTACGGGCATTACTCACATTACTGTCCCGATCTCCCAGATTACAGAGCATCTCTTTATGAGATGAACAATCTGCATCTTGAGACGGCACCACCCACCATTGAGGAGATTCACCCCCCAGTCTCATCCCCTTCTGGAGAGATTAATACCATTTATATGATCTCTTCAACCACTACTCCTTTGTCAACCGATTTGACAACCCAAACCTTCTGGACTGATGAGGAGATTCTCAAGGCTCTCACCGCCTCGGATTATCCCTGGGATGACATACACCATCGTTCCTACTTCCTCCCATAAGAATCCTCCTCTGGTACCGCGACCCAATTTGCGGTTGAATCCAAAGACTTCCTTCCCACCAAGGTTGATTGGTTTAAGGACCCTATTCCTGCTCCGGATGCCTTCGAGGAAGGTAACATGGCCAATATTTCACCCCTCATCCAAATTGATATCGCTGCCCCAGGAGGTACACCTGAACTCATAACTTTAGGAGCCTCATGCAGTGAGCATGAGATTGAGGAGTACAAAAAACTCTTCCAGGAATTCCGTGATGTCTTTGCCTGGTCCTATACCAAAGTGCCCGGTCTTGACCCCGCCATCATAGAGCACCACCTTGACACCTCTGAGTCAAGGGGCATAATAGATTCCCTCGACCCTGGGATAGGGGGCATGATCAATCATTTTGAACCTTCCCCATCACATCTATCTCAGCACGTCAATGAACCCATTGTTCAAACCCACACATATGTGATCCATAATCACAAACCCCATGCACATAGCATGGGGGCAAGTCATTAACCCTGCTCACTTTTTCACATGTGTGATCTCAACCATTTTTGAGGTCACATGTCACTTGTATATATGATTTGATTTGATACACCTAGTATTCTTCCCCCACGGGTCATCATTTCTCCCCACCACTTCATCCTTGGCTTGGTGGGCTCACCTTTATTTGCAACCATTTTTTAACCTAGTTAGTTCCTTTGACCATTCCGGAGTCCTTATGACCTCCATTTTTCGCACCATTTGCACCACCGGATTCATATTTCCGCGCTCGTGATGATGCTTGAGATCATTTCTCGCTCTCACCAGGACCAATATCAACATTGTGTCCCGACACCTTGTCGCCCCGGTTTGCGTGCCACATCGGTCGTAGCCCATTTTTGATATACCTTATATCATCGGATTCATTTTTCTGAGCCAATGATGATGCTTGAGATCATTTCTCGCTCTCACCCCCCCGATTTTTTGGGTATTTTTCCAAAACACCCCCCGTCGCCTCGGTTTACGTGCCACATCGGTCGTTATCCATTTTTGACACTCTTTATATCGTCGGATTCATTTTTCCGAGCTCGTGATGATGCTTGAGATCATTTCTCTCTCTCACTTGGTACAGTTTCAACATTGTGTCCCGACACCTTGCTGCCTCGATTTGCGCACCACATCGGCCGCCATCGAATTGTTCCACATTTTTTACATGAGCCATTCACTCCTGTCATATTGCAATTGTTCCGTTATTTTTCCACCATTCATTACCCCGCAAGGAGGCCCACCAGTGTTCCCCCCCACCCTCGTTCTTGGTCATCATAAATGTTCCTTGATTGAGAACTTCCTCCTTGCCTGGCCATTCCTTTTGTTCGGTATAATTTTATCCCTTTTTCGGGCCGGACAAGTCCTTTACGAAAAAGGCACTTAGGCAGTTTCTGTTAAGCTCTTTTCTGACTCCTAAAACAATGAAAAGATCGCCGAGCAATCTTGCTTCCTTTCATGCTCGTTAAAGTACCTGAAAGGGCGTCTATCTGGTATAAGTTTACCCCTTTTCCGGACCTGGTAGACTACTTACGAAAAAGGAATACTCTAGTCACACCGGCTAGAAGAGTTCTCCATTGCATCCTTTTATGCTTCTTTGGGCCTTAGAGACTAACACACAAAAAAGCAACCCCCTGGAGTCTTCTTATCGCTTTCAGACTCTCTAAAATTGAAAGCAACCATGAGCATGAACTGTCCTGGGCTCGTACAAATCCACACGACATTACCATTCCATCATTTCAGAGTCTTCTTATCGCTTTCAGACTCCTTAAAATTGAAAGCAATCACGAGCATGAACTGTCCTGGGCTCATATAAATCCACACTACAGTACCATTTTACACTCACTTCTTCTAGTTCCTTAACCCATGAAGAAGTTCCCCTGTGCCTTTTGGCACCATGATCGATCATCTCAGCAGCACCCCCAATCAGGTCGCCTTTGTTCAGAGTAGTCTGCAGTCTCCTGCCATTTTACACCAGCCTGAGTATCCCTCATCCCAATCACTATCCTTCATCCATTACAGCTATGATCCCTTTCCCATCAGTCAGTTTCATATGCTGCCCAATCATCCCCGCCATCATCCTCTGAACAAAGGAAGTTTGAGTCCACCCAATCTACTTGCCCAGTTATCCCCCACAGTTTGTCAGTCCTACCATCAGTACTCTCACACTTCGGTTCTCCACCTCGCGCTCCTGTCAAGGAAACATCATTGCCTTGATAGTTGCAGGTCTCCCTCTGTCGACGACAGCCCCTCTATTCTAGAGGATAGACCCAGAGGTCCCTGCACCTTGGACCCATCACCATCTGTGGTGAGTGCCTACGGATCATTTTGAGAGGAGTCATCATTGCCTCTTCGAATGGTTGTTTCTCACATGCTCGACTTCAACACCTTGATCGCATCGTTGAGAATCGTGTAGGGTTTATATCCCTTCAGTTATTAGTCGAAGACCCCGGATTTCCCCCGACTCTAGCACATTGGTGAGTCACTTCGAAACTCCCAGTTATATGTTCCCGTGGATGTCCGGGTTGTGTTGGTGATTGTATTTGGAAGCCATCCAGTTATATGCTTCCTTGAGTACCCAGTTCAGTCCCAGTTTCATCCCAGTTCAGTGTACCATTGAGAGTGTGACCCTTTGTCACTATGATCCAGCAGCTCATCAGTTCCTTTGGTACCACACTCAGTAGCACTGTTGTCATTCCAGTGTATCAGTTTTTCAGCACAGACGTGGTCAGCCCAGCAGTATGTCCCAGATTTGTGTCCTCTCTGGACCCTTATGATGTACACAGTGGTTCTCTATGTATCCTACAGGTCCCCCTTTTTCGGGCCTTACAGTTATTTTATGTATCTTGATACGAGCATGGGTATGCCCGCCTCGTCCATATATTGAGATTCTTCCTCATTCAGTATTTGAGGTCATGTATATGTCAGGTCCCCCTCTTTTGGACCACATTGTTATTATTGTTTTATATCTTGATACGAGCATGGAAATGCCCGCCTCGTCCATATGATCAGATTATTCCTCATCCATTATTGAGGCTATGTACTTTTAGTTTTTGCAATTGTTCGAGATCGTTGTTCCGGGCTCCAGTTTGTTTCTTCTCTTCTCCACACCCCAAGAAAACCATTTAAAGACTTATGATGTCTATCGGCCATACGATGAGCTCCTGCCCTCACACATCAGGGGGCAATCTGTTAACACCCAAAAAGTGCTCACTACCTCATCTACCCCATTACATGACTCATTTGTCCATTTTCCTACCATATTTCCCTTAAAAACCTCGAAAATCCCACTAAAAAGCCTCCAAAAGGCCTAAAATGCCTCCAAAAGGCCACAAAACCATCAAAAAGGCTAAAAAAACCCATTTTCCCTCCAAAAACATCCAAAATTCCTCCAAAATAGCAAAAACCCTCTAAAAAGGGAATAAAAAATATAAAATAATAAGGAAAAAGGAGGAAAAAACCCTATACAGCTGACCTAAACCATATGGTTCCCAAAACCATGGGCCAGCACTCCACCACCAAAAACCTATAAATAGGTGATGGAGACCCCTCATTTCATATCCACAATCATAAGCACCCTTACTCTGCCAAAATAGCTCTTGAAACCCTAGCTCACCCTTGAGCTACTTTCACCTTGAGAGCCCCTTTTGGCCCATTCCCATCATTTGGAGAAAGAGAAGGAACAAGTTGGAGCTAGGAGCAACCCTCTTGGGCCATTGCAAGAGCTTCACCAACCTTCACATTGGAGGTAAAATCAATACAAAAATCATTCTTTATCTTTTGTTTTTTCTGTTTCATGCATATGTTTAGAGTAATTTACATTTCTGTTTTAGCACTTTAATTTACAATTTATTGAACTGCTACTAAGGAGTCCCTTCTCCTTAGTAGGTGCTCATTTGCACAAGCTAGGGGTAAAACCCTAGCTACAAGAAGTTAAAACGTTTTGTGGAAATTTAAAACAAGGGTTGATATGAGAGGATATAAACCCAATGGATATTACTAAAATAAATCAACTATTCGCATAACTCAGTGTTAAATTTTGAGCATTAATTCACAATACTCTAGGATCTTCACTGAGAGAATAACATATACAGTATATCAATGCATAACAATCACAATAAGCATCACAAGCATCACAAGAATCAAAAGCATGAGAGACAAGAGACACAGAGTTTCCGTGGGGAAAACCCTAAGGTGAAAAACCCCACAACTTCCTCAGAGATAGAGAGAGCAATGGCTCAACCAAAATACAACCAAAATACACTGAGATAGTCTCCTAGTAGCAGATGATCCTCCTCCTCACTAGTGCGCCACTTTCTGAGTGAGAGAGATATGACTTTCCGAATGATTCAAATAGAGATCTCCTGATCTCTATTTATACTTAACCTGTTTGCCCATTTACACTATGGGACCGACTTGTCTATCTAGATACATCCACAATATAATATATATTTCAGGTTCGACCCCACACATGGTGTTCTAATAACCCATCAGCAAGTACACACACTTGCGACACTTGTCAATCCACATGACGACACTTCCTTATAGAGGAATAACACATCTCTAATAAGGGTACAATAAATATATATGAAATACATAGATGAAATACATTCCGAAGTTACATATACATCAACACTCCCTCTTAACTAGGAAGGTATTTCTCGACACAGATCTGCTAGACAAGTCTTCTTCTCCGGATCATCGTCATCGTCATCGTCACTACTGCTGCTATCTCAACCAATCTCTGACTCTACTCGTCATAGGAAGTTCTACAGAGCCAGTCCTTTTTCATACTGGATGTAGGCCCACCACCTGCAGGTCTTCGTCATCACTGGCCATACTGTGGAATCCTCAGGACTTATTATGTGCGTCACAAAACCTCGAAAGAGCATCCCAGGCTATTACGAGCACACGGCTCTACCTATAGGATCTCCCAGGGCCATATTATATGTGACCTCACCACAAAACCTCGCAAGAGCATCCCAGGTTGTTACGAGCACACAGCTCTACCTATAGGATCTCCCAGGGACAAATTATATGTGGTCACCACAAAACCTCGCAAGAGCATCCCAGGCTGTTACGAGCACACAGCTCTACCTATAGGATCTCCCAGGGACAGATTATATGTGGTCATGGAAAAACCTCACAAGAGCATCCCAGAACTTATTAAGGGCACACAGCCCAACCTATCGGATCTCCCAGGGACATATTATATGCCATAGGACAAAACCTTTAAAGAGCATCTGCCAGATATCCCAAGGCCAGATTATATGTCATAAGAAAAACCTTGAAAGACTATCTGCAGATCTCCCAGGTACAAATTATATGTCCTCCCAGAGCAAAACCTCGAAAGAGCATTTTCCAGATATCCCAGGGCCAAATTATATGCCATAGGAAAAACCTCGAAAGACTGTCTGCAAATCTCCCAGGGCCAAATTATATGCTCATCTGCACAACCTGATCCACGGCCATAGAGTATCAACCTGATACTCACCATACATCATCCTGATGTATACATGATCATCCTGATCATCATCACTGCAACATGCTGCTGCATGTCACCTAGAGCAACATCCTGAAGCTCGTCATCCATGATCATCTTGATCATACAATGCATCTACCTTATGCATACCAAGTATCTACCTGATACATATCATCATACATGATCCACCTGATCATATATTGTATCCACCTGATACAAATACAAATACATGATACATATCACCATACATGATCCACCTGATCATACAATGTATCCACCTAATACATATACAGATTCATGGTCCAAGCATCCAACATGATGCATATACAAAATACATACAAATGATCCTACTGATCATATCCAGCATCCAACATGATGCGTACATACATATAAATGATCCAACTGATCATATCTAGCATCCAACATGATGCGTACATACATATACATATAAATGATCCAACTGATCATATCCAACATCCAACATGATGCGTACATACATATACAAATGATCCAACTGATCATACAAAGCAGAAACCAGAACATCATCCTGATGCTCATCATCCAGTGCTTACATCCATAGCCATGTGAAGGATCCTCCTTCCAACATGCTTGGAATGGCTTTAGCAAATGTGTCCATCACTACTTCCTCAAAGCGTCATCAATCTGAAGAACACCAAGCCTCTCTCTGAAGTACTCGAACTTCACCCTAGCTAGTGGCTTCGTTAGGACATCTGCAATCTGCTCGTCCATCGCAACATACAGGAGCTTCACAGCTCCTCTCTGCACCATATCCCTGATATAGTGATATTTGATCTCTATGTGTTTCGACCTATCATGAAACACTGGGTTCTTGGACAGCTTCACACAACTCTGGTTATCACAAAAGATACCAGTAGCATCCAACGGGAGATCAAATAACTCAGATAGTAGCTTCCGTAGCCATACTGCCTCACAACTAGCTGAACAGGCTGCAACATACTCTGCCTCAGCTGTACTCAGTGCTACGCAGGACTACTTCCTTCTAAACCAAGAGATCACACCTGATCCCATACTGAAGCAGCACCCAGATGTGCTCTTCCTATCTGCAGTACTGCCAGCCCAATATGAATCAACATAACCCTGCAGGTTGAACTTTTGATTTGCTTCATACTTGAGCCCATAATCCACTGTACCCTTCAGGTACCTCAGAACATGCTTTACAGCAACCAGGTGAACACTCCTCGGATCCGTCAGGAACTGGCTCAATGTGTTCACAGCAAAGCAAATATCTGGTCTCGTGTTCTTCAGGTACATCAAGGACCCAATCATCTGACAATACATAGAGACATCAACCAGCTCAGATGAAGCATCACATAGAAGCTTCAGATTCAATGCCATAGGTGTGGCCCTGGCCTTGCAATCTATCATCCCGAATCTCTTCGGGATATCTACTATGTACTTCCCTTGATCAAGGAAGATCCCACCTGCACTCTGCCACACCTCCATACCTAGGAAATAATGCATCATTCCCAAATATTTCATATTGAACTCAGTAGCAAGCTTCCTCTTCGTATCTACAATCAATCTATCATCTCCTATTACAAATAAATCATCCACATACAGGAGTAGAATCACAGGATTCCCTTCCTCAACCTTGTAATAAAGGTTGGAATCTGCTTTACTCTTGGTAAAGCCCAAACTAAATAGGAAACTGTCCATCCTACCATACCAAGTTCTAGGAGCTTGTTTCAAGCCATACAAGGCTTTCTTCAATCTACACACATATGACTCCTTGTCATGTATTTCAAAATAGAGTGGCTGCTCCACATATACTTCCTCTTCAACTACACCATTCAAGAAAGCAGTCTTGACATCCATCTGGTGTATTTTCCATTTCATTGCTGCAGCCAGGGCAAGTATTGTTCTGATGGAAGTATACATGGCTGTAGGTGCAAAATTTTCTTCATAATCTATTCCCTCTTTCTGAGAGAAGCCAGGAGCTACGAATCTTGCCTTGTATTTCTCTACACTGCCATCTGCAGCATGCTTGATTTTGTAGATCCATTTGGAAGTCACAACAGACTTCTCTTTAGGTCTTGGGACAACATCCCAAACATCATTCTTCATTATTGATTGGTATTCCTCAACCATGGCATCCTTCCATTCTTTCTTTTCCGCTGCTTCTTCATAACTGGAAGGCTCTTTGTTCATAATGTCACAGAGTAAAGCAACATAGCTGGTATGTGATCTGGTTCTCTTCTTTTCTCTGTGTTCTTCTTCTGGAATGCCAAATCTTTCTGCATCTTGAATGAGCTCTCTAGCCCATGCAGGTTTCCTCTTGTGAGAGTTATCCTCACAGGGTGGATCTACAGGTTCTTGTGGATCTTCAAACTCACGAACAACTTCTGGAACTACTTCAGTCATGGTAGTGTCTTGAAATCTAGTTTCCTTAGATTCTTCATAAACTTTGATAGGTGCTTTCCTTGATTTGATGAATGTTGAGTTTTCATCAAATGTTACATCCCTACTGACATCAATCTTCTTGAACCCTGGAAAGTATATTCTGTAAGCCTTCGATCTTTCACTGTAACCCACAAAGATACCCTTCTTTCCTGAAGGATCTAGTTCAGTCCTCTTTCCTTTGGGACATGAGTGTATACTGGACAACCAAATATTCTGAGATGGCTGATTTCAGGTTTCTTACCAGAAAAGACCTCTTCTAGTGTCTTGTTTTCCAATATCTTGTGGGGTGTTATGTTCTGCACATATACAGTTGTTCTAGTTGCTTCTGCCCATAGATGCATAGGTAGATCCTAGTCATGCAGCATTGCCCTTGCTGCTTCCATGATAGTTCTATTCTTCCTTTCTGCAACTCCATTTTGTTGAAGATTATAAGGAGCAGTCAACTCCCTCTTAATCCCTTAATCACTACAAAGCTTCTTGAAGTCACCTGAGGTGAATTCTCCACCATTGTCAGATCTGAATGTTTCGATCTTCTTGTCAGTTTGATTCTCCATCAAGATTTTGAATTCCTTGAACTTATCAAACACCTCATCTTTGTTCTTCAAGAAGTATACCCAAGTCTTCCTGGAGAAGTCATCAATAAATGAGACATAGTAAACATACCCACTAAGAGAACTGGTTGACATAGGACCACATACATCTGAGTGGATGATTTCCAGGATATCTTTTGCCTTGATTTCACTGCTTGGGAAAGCCTTCTTAATGTTCTTACCTTTTGCACATCCTTTGCAAACACCTTTATGTTTGGTCTTGATTTCAGGAATACCCTCTACAGCCTTGCTTGCAATTGGAAGTGCCCTATAGTGCATATGAGCAAGTCTTCTATGCCAAAGTTCACTTGGCTCCATGGATTCATGCACCATGGCATGTTCAGGCTGTCCCTTCAATTTATACAATCCTCCCTCTTGCTCTCCAATCACTACTGCATCATCTATGGTCTTTCCCTTTGGCCACATTAGGACTTGTCCATCCACAAATGCAACCCTCATACCTTTTGCATCCAATGCAGAGATGGAGAGTAAGTTCTTCTTGAGCCCAGGTATATAAAGGACTTCTTTCATCTTCAAAGATTTTCCAGAATCTAGGTTGTAGGAGGCTTCACCACTTCCTTTGATTGGGTATTGATAATCATCCCCAAGTTTCACCTTATGGGGTGATTCATGTTCAGATAGATTCACTAAAGATTCCTTAAACCCAGTCATGTGTTTGGAAGCCCCACTATCAATCAACCAATCATTACAACCATGGGAGATAGTACCTATGAGAGCAGAGATTAGAACATACTCTTCTTCACTTGATGAGTCATCATCACTTTCTGCCCTAGCCTTCTTCTTTGGAGATTCATCATCCTCGGCAGCATGAGCATGGAACTTTCTTTTGCTGCCCTTCTTCTTCTTGCTGAAGTTGTTGTTATTATCCCTTTTGTTCTTGGGATAGTCTGAAGCAAAGTGACCCTTCTCATTGCATGTGAAGCATCTTAGATCCTTCTTATTATTTTGATAGGATCTTTTGTAGCGAGAGTGCTCCTTCTTGGGCTTGCTTCTTTTGGTGTGAGTTGCGAGAGCTTGATCTTCACCTCCCATATTTTCCTCACGAGCTACAAGTCTAGCTTCTTCTTGAGAGCATTCCTCCCATAGTTTACTGAAAGAGATCAATTTATTTCTTGCACGGATTCCTTGAATAAAGGAGTCCCGTGACCTAGGTAGGCCATTCAGAGTGGTCATAACAACTTCACCATTGTCCACTACTTCATCCACTGCTTCAAGTTGCTCCTTCATATGAGAGACCTTGGAGAAGTAAGATTGAATGGTTTCTCCATTCAACATCTTGACCCCTTTCAATTGATTCCGCAGAGTCATCTTTCGATTTATGTTCTTCCCTTCAAATAGCTTGGTCAAAGAGTCAAACATCTCCTTGGGTGTCTTTAGAGAAGACACATGGGGTATGAGATGGTCTTTGATAGGATCAGCAATGATTCTCTTTGCCTTGACCAAGTTATTCTTATGCAATACCTTGGCCTCTTCATCCTCTGGGATAGGGATGTCTTCTTTCATATATGAGTCCAACTCATTCTCTTCCAGGATTAACCCAATCCTATACTTCCAAGCTCAAAAGTTATCAGCCCCTTCAAGCTTATCCTCAAGCTTGGTGTGGTGAGACATCGTAAAGAGTACCTCAAATGGAAATAGAAAAGATTTAGGTCTTACCACTTGAAATGCTGAAAACTGGATCTGGTCCCGGATTAGGGTTTGTCGAAAAAACCCTAAAAATTCAAAATGTGAATTTCAATTTTTTGAAAGGATAGAAAGATGCGCTTTCATGAGCTGATCAGCCTAGTGTATTCAGAATTTGAGATCAGCAAAGCTTTACCCTTCATATTTTCCTTTTTGTCCTCCCGGGTTCACTAGGGAGAGCCCTGAATTAGGGTTTGGGTTTCCTGGAGATCTACCCAGCCAAAAATCTCGATCCAAAGCTCTAAACTTCGATTTTTTCAAGTAGCTTCCATCTATGTCTTCAGATTTCAGAAATTCCTATTTTTGTGGAAACCCTAATTTTTAGGGCCAAATCTGAAAAATGCTCAGAATTGAATTCTGATTGGACAGATAGATTTTCCTTGATGAGTAGAGTCAATATACTATACTGCTTTTCCAAAATATGTGGAGAGAAACCCAATAAACAAGAAACTCAAGTTTCCGTCACTGTAAAATGTCTTCTTCTCAGGTTAGCTCTGATACCATGTTAAATTTTGAGCATTAATTCACAAGCAAGTACCTGGCCATATATATATCAACTCATGAGCACATAGATCAAAACCTGCTACGGCTTATGCTCAATAATAAATCACCTATGCTGGGTTCGTAGCCCAATATAACATCATAACCTAGTTAGTCAAAAAGTTGGGATATTACAAGGACACATCATCATGTCATCTTATTTTTAATTTGTGAAAGAATCTGGAAAACATCTTGAGCATTTTTTTGGTGCATTGGTTTTCAATGAGAGAAATTTGAGAGATTAGGAAAGAGATATAATAAGGTTTCTTAAATTATTGGGTCTTGCATTAATGACATAAAGTGTCTTAATTAAATGTATTTGTAAAGTACTTTATGATGTGTAGTTATAATTTTAAAGTGAGATGTACTTTATTAAAGTGATTGTACTTTATAAAGTGAACTTTCTATTTATTTAGGGTAAAAGTGACTTTTCAAAAAGAAGTGATTTTTATATAGTCATGATTTAAGTGATTTAAGTCATCTTGAGATTAAATCACAGTCTTAGATCTTGTGGGACAAGATCTAATCTGAGTAAAAGACAAGGAGTTACCTTAACGAGAAAGGATAAAATGACTTCATGAGACCATTGGCACTCACCCCAAGAGAGTTATTGGAGTGGTACGAATTCCAAAGTGTGGAGTTCTTGAGTGGTTCAAATTCCAAGGATCATCTTGTAGAGAGGAGCTCAACTTCCAAGAGTGAGGGCTTTGTTGAGCAGTTGAGAGAAGAGAAGAGGCAGTAGCAAGAGTGGGCATAAATCCCAAGGCGTGGGAACATTTCCCAGGACAAGTACAACCATTAATGAGTAGGCCATACTGTACATTCTGGTGGGGTCGTATTGTTGATTTGGTCTACACAAAAAACAAGGCAAGAGGCACAGTTTTCAAGGAAGTTGACAAATTGTATTGCTAAAGAATCTGTACAGCATAAGAGAGGTCGTACAACTGATCTGACTGGGTGTCGAAATCGAGGTGGATTGATTTGCAAAGAGACTATCTGGGGACGTAAAGTTGTTAAGATCCTAGTGGACGGCCTTCACTAACATCTCGAGGTTTTGGTGTAAAGATTCGTATCATTTGGTATCAGATCCTCCACCCAGGTTCGAGTCACAGAGCGGGTGGCAACGTCGGCATTGCAGTGTTCATCTGAGGATCGTAAGGCTCAAAGGGGACACCATTGTATGAGTGCACATCCAGCCCAAAGTCTGGACTGCGAAGCGTGGTGGGATGTTAAGATCCTAGTGGATGGCCTTCACTAACATCTCGAGGTTTTGGTGTAACGGTTCGTATCAATAGTCTGGATGTTTTACTAAGGAAACATATTGCATAGTTTACGAGTTGAATTTTTGGGCTCGGATTTTGGGAAAAAAATTGTACTGTACTGAAAATTTAATGGTGTACCTTACTATTGTTGTAATGCTGAGATTGTATATTGCTCAATAATAAAAATCTCTTGGATTGGTTTTCTCTCGGGGTGGGAGGGGGTTTCCAGGGTCTATTAGAACAAAAATCACTGTGTTAAAGTGTTATTATAATATGTTGGTTATTAACTATATCCATTTTAATATGTACTTAGCTAGCAGTACATTAGCTTACAGAATCTATAAATTTAATTCTTATGAATTGTGTTATGGTCTGCTTCCTGTAGAAGACTGATATCAATGGCTAGCTAAGTGTTTGACCTAATTTGTCAGTTCAGTGAACTGTGTGTATACATACTTCATATTTTTATCATTTTGATCCATATTCTTACATTAAAAATAGAAAAAATTAGGTACTTAAGTGAAGCATTCCACCTGATAATTTGGCACACTACCAATTTGGAAACATGGAATAAATAGTGTTTTTGGATCTTTTCTACTCTAGCATGATTTCCTGAATCAACAAAATATCTCTTTCAAATTTTGAGTAGTTTTTTTAGGGCTAGTTCCTTTTTGGGAATCCCAAATCCCTTATAATTGTGGAAAAAAAAAATTCATATATTCATCTTCACAACAAATGCCCCTACTATAAGGGGCCCAACTATAGAGAGTTATTTATTGCTTCTCAACCTCATATTTTTCTTACCGATGCTAACACTCATTTCCTCTCATGAGTGAGAGATTTGAGGTAGCCTTTGTTTACCCTCGAACACCTGATCATTGCCTCAAAAACTTACCTACTATGACAACCTTGGATGACCTCAAATTGTATCTAGAGGGGTTCATAGGAACAACTACAACCCATGGTAATTTAGTTTTTTGCTTCTTAGATGAAATTCAATACTGCAATCACCAAAATCGTTAGGGTGGTAAGTAGGGATGGGGTTGGAAATAATGTCATAGTGAAGTTGAAATGGAGTCATCAAACTCAACATTGCTCCCCCTAAAGAAGAACTTCTTAACTAAATCCTTCTCGCCACATGAAGAGCAAGGGTCCTTTGGATTTTTTATTTCATTTTTTCTGAGGTAGAGATTGGAGGGACCTCCCTCACATTTGAGACTTGAGCATTAAGGTTTTGGGGTTGGGATTTCTTTTCAAACTTAGAGCTAGTGAGAGAGGGAATGCCCTGAGAAAACTATATCTCATTACCCTTCTAAAGATCAATCTATATTTCCCACATCGTTTGACCTATGAACATTCAAAACGAGAGAATTAGAATAGAATGGATATTGCAATTACCTAGAAATGAAGAGGGCTTGGGGGCTATAATTTACCATTCCAGGATCTAAGAGATTCAAGGTTTCTACCTCTAGTGGAAGCTTATCTTATCATCAAGGTTTCATGACACCTACATTTTTTTATCATGGGTGTTATTTAAAAATCATCCATCACATTTGAATTAGAACCTACTCATTGAATGAATATGGTGGTTAGTCAAGGAGTCTACTTCATAGTTATGAAGGCATGGGGCCTAGTTACAATCATCATCGAGAAGCCTAATTGACCTGATCCTAAATGGAAATCCAAATCTCCTCCATTCTCATGCACAATCTTCCCATTCTAATTCAAATTCACTCATTCACACTCATCATTCTCATGTTCCAATACCACTAAAGTGTTGAACACTGCAACCTCATGCTTTACATTGATATACAATCTTGAAAATGACCAAAACTAGCCATGACATAGTATCTTGTGGAGTTTGGAAGAGATATGGATGGTTGTAGAGGAGCATAGAGATTGGGTTTTTTAGGAAATATCCCCTTATTAATTGTTGCTCATTGTGTGCCTTAGAATAAAGGTATATTTTTGCTATATTATTCAAAAGTTAAATAGCAAGATGACAATGGATGAGAATGCCATTAATGTTTGATCACTGGATAGTTCCCTAGAGTGTTTAGTTGTGAACAGATTAGTTGAACCCAAGAGAAATTGGGTCAATTAGGTCAGATGAGTGACATATGAATCTATAGTCGATGTCCTTCATGTGGTGGCCTAATTGCTTGACTTAGGGGTGGCATCTACTTTGCAATTAATTTTATGTTTGCTTACGAATTAATTTTGAAATAGTAATCTTAGTTTCAAATGAGGTTAGGCATGCTTATTCCACTGGATTAGTGATGAGCCACATAATTGACATCTTTTGCTACTCTTTTCCCCTTATTTTTAAATATTTTTTGCTTATCCATGACCTTGTCTTAATCCATTTTAATGCTCATATGCAGAATTTAGGTTCAAGGTGTTTTCCATTATATTTGTTTAGTATTTCATTTGAATTTCTAATTAAACATTAGAAGAAAAAAAATATTTTCATTTATCTTTGAAAAATTGGTTAGTTTCTTGATTGTTGTAGAACAAGCTGTCATTTTCTATGGATACCATATCAAGAGGTCCACAAGGATATTGATATTTTTGGTATAAGGAATCTACAAGTTTATATAGACACATCCACAAAATATCTCGGACACCCAGATCATAATTTTAGAAATATTGGTTGACATTTGCTGCGGAACCTCTTCTACATGATTTGTTGCAAAACCTCTTATACATGATTTGTTGTAGAACCCACTAATGATGTTGCATATCCCGCCACGTACAAGACTGTTGTGTAACCTATCCGTTGTGGATGCTGCAAATCCCATCATCTACAAGCTGTTGTGTATATTGTTGATCCCATCATCTACAGGAGCTGTGGATGATGCATATTCCATCAGTTGTAGAATGTTGGAGGATCCAATAGATTTGTTGCAGAACCCACAAGTCAATATTTCAAATTTCAACCACCATGATATGTATCTAGAAGCATCATCAACCATCTTGGATATGGAAAGAAATCTTGGATAAGATTGGCTAAGAATTGTCAGCAAGGATCATGGAACTAATTATGAGTTTGTTTTGACTGCTAATTATAAGCAAATTATTGAAACCACTTGAGAATATTTTGGATCTACATTTATTATTTGTTATTTATATTTCAAACAAGCTTATTTATAAAAGAGAGTTCCTTCTCCATTCTAAAGGGAAGGGTCTCTTAGAGCATAGTCCAAGCTATAATGGAATACACTACAATTTCTTGATATCTGATTTATAATTTAGATTGCAGTTTGTTCATTTTATGTTAATGCTTGATTAGTTTATGTCGATGTAACTTTAATTCGCTACTCTGGTCTTGGGAGACAGAGCTCACTCCATGAAAACAGGGCATGGTGCGATTTAATGATCTTCTATTTCTTTTTATGTATGTTCTTATTTATTGCTGCAATTTGATTTCATAATGTATTTTACTTTTGCAAGATAAGTCTATTCATTTTATTACCGAAAATAGATTGGTCTTTTAATTCAGTTTGTTTGCATGAGTTCAATTTCTTTTGGTTTCAACTAAGTACATAGATTACCATCAATTCTTCCATGTCACAAATCCCTAAGACTTTGATTCTTAGTTGGCCAAATTTTAGTTCTTTTATTTTTAATTTTACAAGTGTGTTTTTTTTCTTTTCCACAAAATAATTTCCAAATCATAGATTAGTTTTCCTTAGAGCTTGCAAACAATGATAGCGATGATTTATGGAAATAGGAAATTCTTAAATCTTGCCAACAAATAACCTAGTGACAACAAGGTCTCAATAGTTTAATCAATGTTCAAGTACATGATCATTGCCAAGAGATTGAGTTAGCTCTCATTTATGAAGTGTGATGAGTGATACAGTTTCATTTTCTTAGAAAGCATATTAGATAAACTAATGCAAGATATCAACTGTAGCATGCATATACAATACACGACACCTCGCAAGCATTTGGACTCTAGGAGGTTGATAAATTAATGCATGGTTGTTTTAGTTACTCTTGCTATAAAATAGTGATATAATTAATTAACCCATCAATTAGTTCATTGCATGCATGCGTAAAATTCAAATAGCTTTAATGAGTTCAAATTTATATTAAGATCTTTTAACCTAATGCATGGTTGATTTAGTTGCCCTTGCAATAAAATAGTGAGATAATTAATTGACCCATCAATTAGTTCATTGCATGCATGCATAAAATTCAAATAGCTTTAATGAGTTCAAATTTATATTAAGATCTTTTAATCTAGATCATATCTCTACTTTGGATTGGGACAAAATAATTTTATTATTTGTGTACAAAAATCTACACTCTTTATTATTATTTTAATCCATCATCTCTACACTAACCCTAGTTCCTAGAAATAATCATTAATGAACAAATATGTTTTGAGCTTCACTAGATAATGCAGTTTGATTCTTATTTTATTATATCTTTTTAAAGACCTAACATATTGTGATCGAGTATATGCTCTTTTTATTTTATTATTTACTTTAGAAAGCCCATTTTAGACATCAAATATCCCCTAGTGTAAGAATGGGGGTCCTATGTATATAAATAAAGCCAATATCCCTAACATAAAATGTAAGTTGTTAGTGTAAGAAGGGGGTCCTATGTATATAAATAAATCCAATACCCTAACATAATATGTAAGTTGGTAATAAGAGTTATTAGACCCATATTATTTAAAATTGACATTTTTACAATATTGGAACCTTGATAAGTTTTGTCCCAAAGCTTTCTCTAATCCTAATACAAATAATTTCTTAATCACTTGATATAAGTTGGCCTCACTACGTGAAATGGCCTATTGAGCCACAAATAGCCTATGGAACCCAAGTAATAATTGATATAATAAATACATACACTGTGTCTAGAAGTTTTATAATCCTTGGTTGTGTTAGGGGCACAACATGCCCTTATATATTAGAGTGCTTTGAGATTGGGATATCTTTCTAATATTTTCTAGGCCCTCTTCAAAAAGATAGTGATCATATAGATGTGAAAAAAACAATATTTCTACAAATATAATTTATCCTTCTTCCTCACAATTAAGATTGTAAGTGTTATTGTAGTTTTTCTTCATCTTGAAAAAGTGACAATTGAAAGTGTTGTTGTAGTTCTTCATCCTAAACAAATGACAATTTAAAGTGTTATTGATATAGTTGTTAAGTAACGTGAGAAGCATACTTTTACAATGTCTTGTAGAAGATGCATCTCCTCGTGACACTCATCTAAAGAAAACCTTCTTTGTTTTTAGCCACATTCATTGGGCTTTGTTCTTCCTCTCTTGCTAAATGAATTTCTAGTACAATAATTTCAACTCTTTGACCATTTTGCTTATGAAATTAACAGTTTCTAAATAGACACTTTGATTCCATAACTTGATCAATCTAAGCAACAAATCAAAATTATGAACTCTGCATGACACAAATAAATGCTCTCAGAATCAAAAACATATTGTGGCCCAATTCAAATGCTCATTAATTTTTTCATTGTAAACCCAGATAGAGCATATGATATATCAAAAAATATGTAAGAAGATGAGTTTTTCAATGGGTAAGGCAAACCTAGAACGTTCTTTTAACACATCCAAAATCACAATTTTCCAAACTTCAATATCCTTTTATGCTCCATCAAAAAATATCTAAGATGAGTTTATCAATGGGTAAGTCATACCTAGAACATTCTTTTAACACATCCTAAATCACAATTTTCCAAACTTTGATATCCTTGTCATTTCACCTCCTTGATGATTTTAATTGAAACCACCTAATTTTCAGGTGGTTAGGCTCGAAATGTGTATGGTTATTTGCATTTTTCTCCTTGGCATCATATTAGGACATCAAACTTATTTTGCTTAAAGAATAAGTTCTTGATGTTTAAGGAACAAGTTGTGTACTAACAGTGGAATGCAATAGAAACAATCTCTAGGCTAGTTTGCAAACAGTTTTAACAATACTCTATTATGTAGTTTATGTTACATGCTATAAAGGTAAATGTTGTTTGGTAATTAGCATCCAGATGGTAATTTTTATTATGAATAAATCAATCATGGAGGGTTTAAAGTGTAAGTATAACAATGAGAAGCCATGTTTATTTCTTACAAAACCCTTCCCGCATAAGCTACATGACAAGGTTTCCTACAAACCTCCCTTTGTGAATTACTATATATCTCCATGAGGAAATAGTATATTCATTTTTTAGAGAAATAAAAGCCAAAGTATTGTTGGAAGGCCTATCCAATATCAAGTAAATTACTCCCTTGCTTTGTTTTCTTGACAGACTTTTAGTACCATCAATCATCATGGAAATGTTCCAATAGTCTAAAATATTAGAATCAATTTATTATTTTGCAGCATTAAACCCTTGTCCTGGGTTACTCAACATGCAACTGTTAGTAATAAGAAACATGCAATCAATTAGTTTTCCATGTGTACTTCAAAATTGGCTTTCCCGTAACATACAGAATTATCTTGATGAATATAATGTATTAGGATTAATGCATAGAAGTCAACCCATTTGGAGCATTGTATTTATAATTGACACTGGGAACTACTTTGGTGCAGGAAAACATCCCAAATACTTTGCTCGAGTAGAAAAAAAGGAAGATTTTAGCATTCTCAAGTTTGAAAGACAAATTCAAATTCATTAGACATGTTTGAGAATGAAATCCAATTGACAAATTTGTTGCAAAGAAGTGCAACATAATATTCTTGCACACAAGTGCATTACTTGTAGATTCAAAATGCTATCTTTATTTGTTCTATCAACTAGATGTGTTTACTGGCTTGCACTCAAACAAATCTAATTATAGGGGAAAAAGCATGCACTAGAGCATTACTTGTAAAAGAGAAGATCTTCGGTGATTGCACCGAGAGAAGCAAGGTGTGTTCTACAACTCAGCAATGAAGAGATTGTAATGTCTGTCCCATGTAATGTATGTCCCATTCGTCCCAATATGATATGTGATACAAAACTAAAAATATACCTATAATAAATCTAATATGAGCTAAATAATAATCATTCACAAATATTTATATATAAAAAAAATAATACTATAAAAATGAAATCATATCATAAAAAGAGGAATTTGAGACAATTTTTTGGCACCATTCATGTATTTTTTATTAATCCACAGTATCATCAACCAGTAAATTGCATCTCAATTATTTTTTGAATCCCTCTCGATGCTTACTATATATATATATACTAATTATGGATCTTTTAAGCACTGAAAGATTTGCATCTCAAATGTTTTTTAGATCTCTCTCGATGCTTACTAGATCCAGAGTTAAGATGGATCTATGTTGGTTATAGTTATCATCCTTGAAGAACAAAGCAGCATCTTCCAACTTCTAAAGGGTTGAAACTTAACTGGCAAACTTTTGGTTCATGATAAATAATATCAAACCAATGGCCATCGTATAATGAACTCACTATATTCCTTTTTGGAGTTTTAAAAAGAACTATGGAGATGTGTGTCTTAATTCATCTTCAACAACCGAAGACTTGAAACTCGAGGCAAAGAGAGAGTTAAGTAATTTAAGAATCAATTCATAAATTGAAAAAGACAAATTATAGAAACATGTCATGGAACATAAAAATACAAATGATATTAAAATTTCAAATCCTTAAGATGTAGAAAACACTTGAATAGATTGTTTTTGGAATATTACAAATCCTTAAGATGTAGAAAACACTTGATAGTTTTTGGAATAAACGTGTGATAGGCACATTCTATTACTTGGGTGATCTCATCATCATAATCACCCATCCCTTTTCACAAATGGGACATATAACCAATAAGAATTTTCATTGTACAAATGTTCTCCTCAATAGACTATGCTTGGTAAAACGTGTGTATCATCAGCCTAAGGTATATGGTCACATCATCCAAGAACTGGTAACATGGATCTAACAACAAATAAGAATGAAGCACTGAGATACTACCACGAACATGAGGAGCGTACATACCATACTGATACTAAGCCCTCACTTTTTTGAAGTCTTTTGTTTCTTCGCAGATGGCTTTTTCACTGCTTTCTTGCCTGGCTTTCCTGCAGGTCTAGGCTTCCTTTTTGTTCCAGCCTGCACAATCATCATTAACGCATAATTCTTGTGCATAAACGACCAATTGAAACAAGAGAAACACATGTAAAAAACAATTCATTCTATAAACAAAGCCTTTGAAAATTTCAATGAACTTCTCAATCAATGTCCTAAACTATAATTGGGCAGGATAACAAACAACATGGTAGCAGCATGTCTCCAATTAGATTCCTTATGCACAGGGAACCTAAATTCTGGGATAAAGTGCCTGCATCTCAATCGATATGATTATTCTCTACATAGAAATTGTTGCGTCATTACTTTCTCAAGGAGGGAAAAAACTGTCTTTCCTTACTCCACTAAGATTATGCTAAACTTAGCTGGGAAAAGAATGACGGGGAGTGCCCAACTGTTGATTGCCAAATTACATTTAAAATTTCAGAATTCAACCTACTACATGACATATTTGGAAGTTAGAGTTATGATGTAGCACGAGTAAGTTGTCCTTCATGCAATGCCTATTAGCAACATGAATTCGTCAAGTGGCCACAATCAGGTGATTTGACCTTAAATTGTCTTCAGGCATGAGCAAGCCAGCATTGAAATACCAACTAAACAATTTGTTTTGGTCTTAAATACTGTTAGAATCAATCAATGGTTTTTCAGATGGTATGATCAAACCAGACTTCGAGCAATACCATATTACCAACTAAAAGTCTAAACCATTTCACTTGAGTCTTGTTCTAACTCCAGCAGAAGTTGTATCACTTTGGGAGCATTATAAATTCATAGGCACTTCAACCAACTATACCCCTTGCTTTATAGCAATCAAATATTGCATTTAACTGCCATCTTCAGAGTTTCATAAAAACTGCACTTTGTGTTGGGAGTCCATTCACAGTTGTAGATGAATGAAGGCAACCATTCAAATTAAAGAATAATAACCATCTCAGATCATGTGGGAATACAAGGGGATATTTCCTTGAGAGAATGTGAAGCAACACTTTACATAGCATTTTATTTCGTATAAGCAATAATGAATGATAGAATGATGTACATTGAATGGGACCCCATATATAAATATAGCTTAGGGGTGCCTCTTTACCTTTAAATAAATAGTTGTTTTTTTAGTTATTTATTTCTTAATATTTACAATTATAATTATTTATTTATCTTTATATTTTTTATATATAGCACACTATATGGGATGGGGTATCTTGGATTCCTAAATAGAGACTTAAAGTTGGCTCGGGGATGCCTAGGCTACGACAATGTTCTTGTAGGGGAAGCTAACCTAGGAGAACATGGCTTAAGAGAAGCATTGGAGTCTATGTGGACTTGGGATGGAAAGGTGTACACACACCTAGTAGCTACACTATCTTAGAGCTCATGTTGTGTATGACAACAACTTTGAGTATGACATGGACCCTTGGACCAGAGTGCTTCACTTGTGTAGTTCTACATGAACATACTGTAAGTTGCCTGTCAGGGCTTGGGCTCACATTTATTGTTGGTCTCCCTTAACTCATATAGAGAAAAATGAGAGTGTCCTCATTCATACAGCATTGTTCATTCTTATTCACTCTTGTATAGAGATGTAACCTAGAAGAGGAGTCGTCTCTCTCTCTCTCTCTCTCTCTCTCTCTCTCTCTCTCTCTCTCGGAGTTGCTAGGGTTTAATGGTCTTCTTGGAGCATATTGAAGTCTGTTTATCCCTTGGAGGTTTGAGGTTTGAGGTTTGGGTTTTGTGATAAATCCCTAAGGTGTATTTGGAGAACAAGCAGAAGAGAAGAAGACGTCTTGCCTTGGAGGACTTGGAGTGATTCTTGCATGTTGAAACTCCTTGGTTGAGCTAGGGCTTTTCTTGTTTTTCCCTAGCTAGGGTTTTGGAGAGCTAGTGGTTGTACTATCCTTGAGAAAAGGCTATGTTATGTACATGAACTTCATATCCAGCATATTAATGAAGTTATCAGCTGTCCAAAACTTGTGCACTTCCCAGATTTGATTTTCAGCTATCTATGTTCTTCATGTATCATTATTTACAGCTATATATGTCTTGTTGATTTAAAATAAGTAAAGCACAATTTTGTTGAGTGATTTGACATCATCATTGAAGAACTTAAGAGTTGTTTTGCTGCTGTTATATCTGATGTTTTGTTGTTGTTATATCTACTGTAAAAGTAAATTTTCAGATCTAGTTTATACTTTATAATATTCTATAAAATCTTTTATGTTTAAAAATTTGAAAAATAAAATATATAATTAATGGCATAAAGTGTCTTTATTAAATATGTTTGGAAGATGTGACTTTATAAGTTTAAAGTGAGTTGTATTTTGACTTATTGTATATGTATATATATATATATATATATATATATATATATATATATATAATCACAAAAATCATATATGTTTGTATTTCAATTTAAATCTGTATAGTGTTCTTGTTATAGTACCTTTAAAATTATTTTAAACAATATGATAATTAGTAAAATATAAAAACTCTCCACATGAAACAATGATTAAGAAAAACATGAATATAATTTCACAAAATGAGATTCATTGTTTTAATTTTTTAAAAATAAAAATAAAAATATGTTTTATTATAAACATTATAATATTTATATTATAATTTATTATTTTAAACAAATTTGAAATATACATGTGAGAATTTATTCTTAAAAAAAAAATTAAAAAAATAAAATTAAAATATATTTAATTATTAACATCACAATATTCTTTGGGTAATTGGTGGTAAGGTGCACTATTAAAGTACTCTTTATGTTGATGGTTCAAACCTTGATTAGCCTTATGTGTCATGCATGGGACAGTGTAGATATGCGTGAAGTTTATAGTAACAATGGACCAAAATCAACATCATGTCACTCAAGTACGAGCTCGATGATTCCACCAGATACCAAAATACAAAAAAACAAAAAAGAAACATTTATCTCTTTTCCTTAAAAAACATACAAGTTGAATTATATCTTCCACTCACTATCTAGAGACTCACTCCTTATGCAATCCTTAAATGAAGATGTTGAACCACCAGATACCAAAATACAAAAAAACAAAAAAGAAACATTTATCTCTTTTCCTTAAAAAACATACAAGTTGAATTATATCTTCCACTCACTATCTAGAGACTCACTCCTTATGCAATCCTTAAATGGAGATGTTGAACTAGTGTTCTTGAGAAGCAACGCCATTTTGCTTCTTTTTTTCACACGAAAAGAAAGAAAAAAACGTGTCAAAATATACAATCAGTCAAGGTAGGAAAGAATGCCTAAACCTTTGGTGCTGAACACATACAAAAAACATATTTCCATCCCTAATAACATCCCACTGCATACATAAGAAACATATTTCCTTCCAAAGGAACAACCTACTGCTATTTACAAAAGAGTCATCTGCACTAAAAAGATCAATTAAGTGGCTGGAAATGAGGCACATGTATAAAACATAAATAAAAAATGAAGAGTGTCCCAACTGATCAAAGTTCAAGCTCTATATCTTCCAAGCAAATGGATCCATCCATGGGTCCCGGGACTCTCTTAGAAAGTAGATCCGTTGTCATATTGTACTCTCTAAAAATATGATAGAAAGAAAGATATTGGAAAGTTGAAGAGAGTAAGTGTGTACGCTTTAACCATCCATCCAACTTCACCAAAAGTAAGGCATCTCTGCCACATGCCCAATTGATAATACACTGAGAATCACCAAAGATAATGAGAGAAAGGACACCCTTTAACCTAGCAAACCATAACAGCCCCCAAAGGGCTATAAGCTCTCCTCTAGTATTAGAACCACACCCTGCTCTCATATAAAGATGATATGAATGTACCGGAGAAAGTTTTAAAGTCATCGCTGCTCCACATAGTCCAATGTGTGCTTCTCCAACAAAAAAACCCAAAGGAAAAGTATAATATTATTCAAAGAAGGGTTTGATCACACGAAACTTTGAGGAAGGAGATAAGCTGACAGCAGAGAAGTGGCCATTAATCCACGAACAGAGAATAAGAGAAGAGACCTTCTGATCCCAGAATAAGAGTCGGTTTCGTGCTTTCCAGACGTCCCAAATGGCATAACAAATAAGAGCAGGATCCACAGGGTGACAATCGAACCAGCGTTTGATATTCCCTTCGAAAGTGTCACAGACCCAAGGAAAATGAAAATTTAAAGTACGTTGCTTGATTCCTTCTAAAGGTCCAGGAAGAAAATACATTTTACAAAAAGATGATCGACCTCATCCGAAGCGGTGTAACATAAACAGCAACAGCTTGGCCCACTGAAACCATGTTTTATGAGGTTTTTCCAAGTGAGAATTTTGTTATGTAGTAGAAGCCACATAAAGCATCTAATTTTCAGGGGACATTTGATCCTCCATAATATTTTTTGCCACCATAAAGGAGCAACCACAACATCTAACTCTTTCACACAAGAGTAAGCAAGGCTCCCTGTCACCGTGCTTGTAGACTTGTTGAGCCCCATATTAATTTATCCTCCTCTTGAGTTAGAGTAATGCCAGCCTGAACAACATACCCCAATTTTTCTAAAACAAAATAGAATCACACAATACTTTATTAATGATATTTCAATACCATGAATCATAAAATGCTTTAAACACCATGATGAAACCATATATATCCATCAACAACTTCACAAACAAAACAATATTATTTCCACTTTTAAAATATAATTTTGGATATCATTATCAATAAACACAATTAATTATCAATATCATGACATATGTATTATAGTTTAGGTCACTAGCCACTACAAGATAGTGTTGCTTGAGAAAATTGAAATCCTTTCTTTCATTAAAAATTGAATTCCTTTCTTTCATCATATGGCCCATAATTGTTGGCTAAAGATATGGATTTCCCTATTTCCTTAGAAATCAGTTTGATCCTTATTCCTAATTAATTATCAATATCATAACATTTATATTATAGTTTAGATCACTAACCACTACAACACAATGTTGCTAGAGAAAAAATTTCTTTGATAAAAGGTATCTTAGAATTCCTTTCTTTCATCATATGGCCCATAATTGTTGACTAGAGATATAGGTTTCCTTGTTTCCTTTGAAATTAGTTTGTGTCAGTATTGGTAGCTCGGAGTTACTCCTACATTAGGTGCCTAGGTGCAAGGGTCCAAGGACAAAAGGGTCTCATTAATGGCATAAATTGTCTCTATTAAATGTGTTTGTAAGATGTGACTTTATAAGTTTAAAGTGAGTTGTACTTTGACTTTATATTATAAAGTGCACTATTTATTTATTTAGGGTCAAAGTGAATTTTTGAAAAGAAGTGATTTTTATATAGTCATGGCTTAAGTGATTTATGTCGTCTTGAGATTAAGTCATAGTCTTAGATCTTGTGGGCCAAGATCTAATCTTAGTTGTAGAAGATGAAAAGACAAGGAGTTACCCTAATGAGAAAAGATAAAAGGACTTCATGAGACCATTGGCTTGCACCCCAAGAGAGTTATTGTAGTGGTACAAATTCCAAAGTGAGGAGATCCTGAGTGACTCGAATTCCTAGGAGTATCTTGGAGAGAGGAGCTTGACTTCTAAGAGTGAGGTCTTTGTTGAGAAGCTGAGAGAAGAGAAGTGGAAGCAATAGGACTGGCACAAATCCCAAGGTGTGGGAACATTTCCCAAGATAAGTACATCCATTAATGACCAAGTTGTATTGTACATTATGGTGGGGTTGTACTACTGAGTTGGTCTACAGAGAAAACGAGGAAAGAGACACATTTTTCGAGGTAGTTGACAACATTTATTGCTGAAGAATTCATACATCAAAAGAGAGGTCATACAACTAATGTGACTGGGTGTTGAAATTGAGGTGAACTGATTTGCAAAGAGACTATTTTGGGATGCATAGTCTGCACGTTTTCCTAAGAACGATATTGCACAATTTACAAGGTGATTTTTTTGTGCTCATATTTTGAGAAAATGTTTGTACTGTACTGAATATTTAATGGTGTACCTTACTGTTGTTGTGATTCTAAGATTGTTTGTTGCTCAATAATAAAAATCTTTTGGATTGGTTTTTCCCCAGGCGAGCCCAGTTCCAAGGTCTGTTAGACCAAAAATCACAGTGTTAAAGTGTTATTAGAGTCTATTGGTCATTAATTATTTCTATTGTAATATGTACTTAGCTAGCAGTACATTAGCTCACAGAGCCTATAAATTTAATTATTGTGGATTGTGTTATGGTCTCCTTCTTGTAGAATATTGATGTCAATCACTAGCTAAGTTTTTGACATAATTTTCCAGTGAATTGTGTGTATATAGACTTCATTTTTTATCATGGTATCAGAGAAGGGGCTCTGACTTTGACAGTGGGATGTTTGTGGTAGTAGTGAGTAGTACAGATGTGACCTGATTTTTGACACAATGGAAAGCAAGTGACTTGTTGAGACTTCAATTTATTGGTTGGTATGCAAATATGTCTTTGACCTTTGGTCTGTGATTTGAGGACAGATTTGTGGGTGCAGAGAATTTCATTCCATAGAGGGAGAGGGTCACCTTGTTGTTGGAGGACCTTGGTCTATGGGAGATAACCAAGGAAGTTTACACCATTCCCATTGATCTTGTTCTTTTGGATGAGTATAACCGGAAGAATGTGAAGGAAAAGCGTATTCTTCTTAATGCAGTGAAAGACCACATCATGCCTCATGTGATAGGTAAGACTAATGCCTATGAGATGTGGGTTGCTATAATAAAGTTGTTTCAGAGTGATAATCAAAACCAGAAAATGGTTTTGAGAGAGAAGCTGACACACACTAAAATGACCAAGACAGACAATGATGCATTATACCTGACCCATATTACATAGGTACGTGATGAGTTGGGTGTTGTTGGAAAAAAGGTAGAAGAAGTTGAGTTGGTGAGAACATTATTGAATGGATTCTCACAACCATGGAAGGATTTTTTATGTGAGAGAACATGGAAACATGGACCAAGATTTAGGATGACTTTGTATAGGAGGAGGTGAGATCTAGCTCCACTCACATAGGCCAGCAGAAAGGTGATGGTGAGGAGAATGTATCCCTTGCAGCAAAGGGCAAGAATAAAAATGGCTCGAGCAGTGGAGCCAAGTCTGAGAACGATATGATCAAAGTGAGATGCTTTTCTTGTTGGAGCTATGACCACTATGCAGACCAATGTCTTAACAAAAAGAAGAACAAGAGGAAAGAAGAGTCTGAGACTACCACTTCAGCTGAAGTGGAAGAGTATGCGAAAAAATTTGAGAAGGAATTCTCGCTTATCTCAATTCTTTCAGGAAGCAGTGTAAATAAGTGTTTGGACACTAGAGCGTGGTACATAGATGGTGGAGCAGCACGCCATGTAACGGGAACATGATCAATGTTCCTGGAGTTGAAAAATATAGACAGAATTATACTTACAGAGGATGGGTATGTTTTTAGATTTTCATACAAATGTAGGAGTATAATTTAATTGCAGATAAAAAAAAGGATCACTAGAAGAAAAACAAAGCACAGAAACAATGAACATGCGAATTAATCCTAGGAAACCCAATAGGGAGAAAACCCAACAACCTTCGTACAGAGATGATCAATTCTGATAACAGAGTACAAAGATAAGAGAGAGAAATAGAAAAAATCTCTCCAAGAGAAAACCCAAAAAATCACTTATTCTTGTTGCAGATGCGAACTTCTCCTCTACTAGTGCGAACTAGCTTATGATGAGTGAGTGACCAAATGAGGCACGCGTCCTCTTTATTTATACACTTGCAAAACTGGATTTTTCGCTAACTAGGCCGACTTGTCTAACTAAAAGGGCTGAATTGACTTGGAGACAAATAAAATAATGTTTATTAATTCTTTTCTTTGTGTAATTTATCCCCAAGGTTTACATTGATTCTTTCAAGGGTTTTACACGATTAATATTCTCCCATAGGAGGTACAATAAAATACAATAAGAATAACTTCTGAGGTTGCACTAATTCCAACACTCCCTCTCAACAAGGAAGGTATTCTTGGACACAATCATCTACATCTCATATGTACATCACATATGTCTCGATCATCTCTATACATACCGAAGGTTGTCAACACAATCTTAGTCCGTCGAGAGGTCTCATCATGCATCTTCTTCACTCAGTTTATCGGTGGATGCATACATCAATTCAACAAATCTACACTGTCCATTGGAGAGTACAACAAGCATCATATCATCCCAGTCCATCAGGAATCAACATAGTGTGCATCTGCTTAGCCAAGTCCTTCGAGGAACATGCACAAACTCAGCCAGTCCTTCGGTGAGTCCAATAGTAGTGTGTACCAATGTGCATCATCCTCTCCATCCCATCTCAGGACATCTGACAGATCTACTCACTCTATCCCAGAGTGATCGGAAGAATGCAATAGCCTCTCCATCCAACATGGATGTCTGAGATCTTCACACAACCATCTACTACATGTCTATCTCTATCACCGATGAGATCCTCCCATACCTGGATTAGAACCTGGACAAGCATAGGTACCTGTGTAGAAACAATCTTCACATGACCATCCCATACCTATCTGTCTCTACTGCCGATGGGATCCTCCCATACCTGGCTGAGAACTTGGACGAGCAGAGGTACCTGTGTAGAAAAAAGCTTCACATGACCATCTACTACATGTCTATCTCTACTGCTCATGATGGGATCCTCCCATACCTAGCTGAGAACTTGGACGAGCAGAGGTACCTGTGTACAAACAAGCTTCACACGACCATCTACTACCTGTCCCTCTCTACTACCGATGGGATGCTCCCATACCTGGCTGAGAACCTAAACAAGCAGAGGTACCTGTGTAGAAACAAGCTTCACACGACCATCTACTACATGTTCGTCTCTACTATCGATGGGATCCTACCATACCTGGCTGAGAACCTGGACGAGTAGAGGTACCTGTGTGGAAGCAAGGTAAACATCTGTCTCCATGTCATATTTCCCTCTCAAGGAGGGACACGTTCTCTTCCACTCCAAGTCTTCCACAAAAGTATTCAAACTTTATCCAGGGAAGAGGCTTGGTAAGAACATCTATAATCTGGTCATCTGTCGGAACATATTGTAACTCGACCGCACCTTTATGCACAATATCACAAATGTAGTGGTATTGAATCTCTATATGCTTTGACTTATCATGGAATATGGGATTCACTAACATCTATATGCAGCTCTATTTATCACAGTTGGATCTGGAATCTGGCCAAACAATCCCTCAAGGATTTCCCGAAGCCATACAGCTTCCCGAGCTGCTATACTAGCAGCCATATACTCGGCCTATGCAATGCTAAGTGCTATTGAGGTCTGCTTCCTACTGCACCAGGAAATCACTACAGAACCCAAGCTGAAGCAACACTTGGAGGTGCTCTTCCTATCTACAGCACATTCGACCCAATCTAAGTCTGAAAAACGCTGCAATCTCATGTCACATTCTGAAGCATATCTCAGGCCATATCCCATAGTGCCACGCAAGTACCTAAGCACATGTTTTGCAGCAACCCAGTGAATCTGTCTCGGCACGCACATGAGCTGGATGAGAGAATTCACAGCAAAAAATATATTTGGTCTGGTGTTAGTCAAGTACATCAAAGATCCAATCATATAGCGATAAATAGTGGGATCAATCAAATCTGAATCTGAAGCAGAGTCCCTTAGCTTCTTCAAATTTGCATCCATTAGTGTGACCATGGACTTGCAATCCAACATTTTGAATCTCTTCGGAATATCAATGGTATATTTTCCTTGACTTAGGAAAATCTCCTTCTTCCTCTGCCATACTTCTAATCCCAAGAAGTAATGCATCAATCCAAGATCCTTCATTTCAAACTCAAAGACAAGTTCGTCTTACACCATACGATCAGTTTCTCATTCCTAGTGAGAAACAGATCATCAACATAAAGTAACAAAATCAATGGCTCATCATCCACAACCTTGTAGTAAAGGTTGGGGTCTGCATCACTCTTGGTGAATCCCAAGCTCACCAAGTATCCATATATCCGTCCATACCAAGCACGAGGTGCTTGCTTGAGTCCATATAGGTCCTTTTTCAACCTACATACGTGAGACTCCTTTCCATGGAAAACAAACCCTTCTGGTTTCTCAATATATACTTCTTCCTCGATAACACCATTGAGGAAGGCGGTCTTGACATCCATCTAATGCAACTTCCAATCCCATAGATGAATCTATAGCAATGATCATCCTGATGGAAGTATATCAAGCCACAGGAGAAAATGTCTCATCATAATCAACTCCCTCTTTATGAGAGAATCCTCTGGCAACAAATCTAGCCTTGTGTTTTTCAACACTGCCATCTGCTCATTGCTTGATTTTGTAAAGCCACTTGGAAGTCACTACCGGCTTCCCCTCGGGTCTCGGTACAACCTTCCACACATCATTCTTCATGATGGTTGGTTTTCTTCCATCATGGCATGCTTCCAAACTTGGTGTCTGGATGCTTCTTCATAGGTGGTAGGTTCTGAGTCACTAATGTGACTCATCAAAGCTACATAAATCGAGAACCTCTGAGGTCTCTTACTTTCTTGAAAAGTACCATGTGGAGCTTCATGCCCCTCTGCATCCTGTAATGTCTATTGTTCCCATCTAGGCCTCTTCCGGCCTATTGTGATATATGTGGGAGCATCAATTGGCTCAACTGGATCAATGGGATCGATTGGTTCATCCTTCTCTATTAGATCCCTCTGAACTACTAGAGGGGGAGATGATCTCATCTCCTTTGTTTCTAGCATCTCCTCATCATCGATCTCCATATCAGATCCTCTACCTTTCCTGATATCCATCTCTTCTTCAAAGGACACATCCCTTCTGACTTCAATATGCCTCGATCCTGGAATGTAAATTATGTAAACCATTGAAGACTCATTCTATCCCACGAAAGTTCCCTTCTTTCCTGAAGGTTCTAACTTCGGCCTCTTCTCCTTGGGCACATTAATGTAGACTGGACATCCAAAGATACGAAGGTGGCCCACTTCTCGTTTCACTCCTGTGAAGGCTTCTTCCGGAGTCATGTTCTTCAATATTTTATGAGGGCATCTATTTTGTACATAGACAATTGTTCTGGATGCTTTTGCCCACAACAACATCGGTAGACTTTGGCCATGTATCATGGATTTGGCTGCCTCCACAATTGTTCTATTATTTCTTTCTGAAACCCCATTTTGTTGAGGGTTGTAGGGAACTGTGAGCTCCCTCTTAATTCATGCTTCCTTGCATAAATCATTGAAATTTGTAGAGGTATATTCTACACCATTATCTGATCTCAAGATCTTAATCATTTTTCTCGACATATTCTCGACTTGTGCTTTGAATTCTTTGAATTTGCTGAGCACTTCCACGGATTTCTTGGTCTTGAGGAAGTATATCCAAGTATTCTATCAGTAGTCATCAATAAATTTCACATAGTAATAATAGCCACCCAGTGAAGCAACAGTCATGGGTTCGCACAAGTCAAAGTGCACTAGATCCAAAATTCCTTTAGATCCGCTCTCACTATTCGGGAAGGATCCCTTGGAATTCTTGCCAAGTGCACATCTTCTACATATTCCATCATGGTCTACATGAAGCACCGGTAGACATGTCAATATATTTATTAACGTTGGGAGAGCTTTATAGTTTGGATGAGCTAATATTATGTGCCATAGTTCACCCATGCTGGTAGAATCATGAACTAGTTCTTGAGCTAGTGGAGTACTCAATCAGTACAAGCTCTCCTCTCTGACACCAATTATCTTTGTTGTATTCATGTGTGAGTCCTTGCACCAAGCAAAGACTTTCCCATATGAAAATGCAACTTTATATCCCTTGTCCTCCAAAGCATATATGGAGACAAGATTTCTTTTCATTCCAAGTACATAAAGCACATCACTCAAGTGGAATGTGTCACTAAAATCTAACTGGAGGGATGTAGCCCCAGATCCGTCCACAGTGTAATTAGCATCATCCCCAAGTACAACATGGATATGGGATTCTTTCTCAACTATTTATGATACATTTTATTTATAACCAATCATATGTCTAGAAGCACCACTATCTATGATCCATGTATCACTAGTGATGGGAGCAGTACCTAATAAGGATGATATGAAGAATAATTATTTTCTTTATTCATTCATTTGATTCTTATGGTGATGGTATTCTTCTCAATCAACAATTTAGGATTCATGCTTCCTTTTGTTTGAGCTTGGAAAATTGTTGGCATAATGACCATAGTTCTTGCACCTGAAGCATTGTATATGTGAGAGATCATTTTTCTTTGTCTTCTCATCTAGAACCTTCTAATTTACAAACTTCAAGAGTTCATTCTCTCCTAATATGATCAGAACCCTAGACTTCCAGGAGATTAAATTTGAAGCCCCATCCAGACGATCTTCAACCTTCAATCCAATCATCTTAACTGCAGATCTGGACCAGAAACCCTACTAGGAGCTAGGTCAAAAATGAAGTTTGGATTCTTGAGAAACTGACTCCACAAATGGATGTGCCCTATCAAGGCGAGTTGAGTGGAGCTAAGATCGAACCAATTCTGTGGAATAAGCACCACAAAACTTGAAACCCTAATTTCTGCTACAATTGCAAAATTAGGTCAAAAATTAAACTTTTCAGAATTAAAAAATTCCTTCACCAACATATGCGCCTTCCTTAGGGTGAATCTTTCAATGCTCTTTTCCATCCAAAGTGATGAGGGAAGGCCTAGGAATGTGAAACCCTAGATTTTGGCAATGGCTTGAGTCTAGTATTGCTCCGATACCATGTTAGATTTTCATGCAATTATAGCAGTACAATTTAATTGCAGATAAATAAAAGGATCACTAGAAGAAAGACAACACGAAAACAATGAACACGAGAATTTATCTTGGGAAACCCAATAGGGATAAAACCCAGCAAGATATGATCAATTCCGAGAACAGACTACAGAGATAAGAGAGAGAGAGAGAAAATCTCTCCAACAGAAAACCCCAAAAAGCACTTTTCCTTGTTGCAGATGTGAACTTCTCCTCTACTAGTGCGAACTAGCTTGTGATGAGTACTGACCAAATGAGGCACATATCCTCTTTATTTATACACTTGCAAAACTGGCTTTTTCCCTAACTGGGTCGGCTTGTCTAACTGACTGGATCGACTTAACTTGGGGACAAATAAAATAATTTTATTAATCCTTTTCTTTCTGTAATTTATCCCCAAGGTTTACATTGATTCCTAAGGGTTTTACATGATTAATTACATCAATATATTCTCCTGTAGAAGGTACAATAAAACACAATAAGAATAAATTCTGAGGTTGCACTAATTCCAACATATGTCAACACCCATGTAGTAGAAGGAGTTGGAAATGTTCTATTCCAACTCGATTCTACGGGTTATCTGGAGGCTAGCGGAGTGTTTCTTGCTCCAGAGCTGAAAAAGAACTTGCTCTCTGTATCATCTTTGGAAGATGACGAATATGTGATCCCTCACATAGAAGGACATATTATTATGTATCCGGTGAGGGAGGGCATGGGTACAATGAAAATGCAAGGCATCAGAGACAACGGGACTTACCAAGTATTGGGTCATCCTGTGGATGGTGGGTTTGGTGGGAGGCCAGACTCAGTGGTAGTAGTGGTAGCATCCAATGGAAAGGATTCTCACATCTTTGTGAGGAGACCGAGCTGGTATGAAATGACTCTTGTGGACGAGCAGGAGGGTGAGCAAAACTCTCAGTTCATAGTGGTTTGGCGCAAATATCCAGCACATTATCCAGAGCAGGTGGCTTAGGGACCATCAGTTTCAGACAGAGCAACTTCAGTTGTTGGAGAGTAGAGGTTGGAGACAAATCTAGGTATGACGAGATGCCAACAATACATCTCTCGCTAAGAGGGAGTGTTAGTTTTGGTAGCTCGGAGGTACTCATGCATCATGTGTCCAGGTGTAGCGGTCTGAGGACAAATGGGTCTCATTAATGACATAAAGTGTCTTTATTAAATGTATATGTAAAGTACTTTATGATGTGCCTTTGTAATTTTAAAGTGAGATGTACTTTATAAAGTGATTGTACTTTATGAAGTGACTTTATATTATAAAGTGCACTTTCTATTTATTTAGGGTAAAAGTGACTTTTCAAAAAGAAGTGATTTTTATATAGTCGTGACTTAAGTGATTTAAGTCATCTTGAGATTAAATCACAGTCTTAGATCTTGTGGGCCAAGATCTAATCTTAGTAAAAGAGAAGGAGTTACCTTAATGAGAAAAGATAAAAGGACTTCATGAGACCATTGGCACGCACCCCAAGAGATTTATTGCAGTGGTACAAATTCCAAAGTGTGGATTTCTTGAGTGGCTCAAATTCCAAGGAGCATCTTGGAGAGAGGAGCTCAACTTCCAAGAGTGAGGGCTTTGTTGAGCAGTTGAGAGAAGAGAAGAGGCAATAGGAGTGGGCATAAATCCCAATGCGTGGGAACATTTCCCAAGACATGTACAACCATTAATAAGTAGGACATACTACACATTTTGGTGGGGTCGTACTACTGAGTTGGTCTACACAAAAAATGAGGCAAGAGGCACAAATTTCGAGGAAGTTGACAACATTTATTGCTAAAGAATTCGTACAACATAAGAGAGGTCGTACAACTGATCTGACTGGGTGTTGAAATCGAGGTGAATCGATTTGCAAATAGATTGTCCTAGGTCGTATAGTCTGGATGTTTTCCTAGGAAACATATTGCATAGTTTACGAGTTGACTTTTTTGGGCTCAGATTTTGAGAAAATGTTTGTACTATACTGAAAATTTAATGGCGTACCTTACTGCTGTTGTAATTCTGAGATTGTCTATTGCTCAATAATAAAAATAAAATCTCTTGGACTAGTTTTCCCCCGGGGCGGGGGGGGTCCAGGTTCTATTAAGCCAAAAATCATCGTGTTAAAGTGTTATTACAGTATGTTGGTTCTTAATTATTTTCATTGTAATATGTACTTAGCTAGTAGTACATTAGCTTACAGGATCTATAAATTTAATTCTTATGAATTGTGGTATGTTTGCTTCATGTAGAAGACTGATGTCAATGGCTAGCTAAGTGTTTGACATAATTTGTCAGTTCAATGAACTGTGTGTATACATACTTCATATTTTTATCAGTTTGATCCATACTCTTGCATTAAAAATAGAAAATTTTAGGTTGAGTGAAACATTCCACCTGATAATTTGGCACACTACTAGTTTGTCAACATGGAAGGAATAGTGTTTTTGGATCTTTTCTACTCTAGCATGATTTGTTGAATCAACAAAATATTTGTCTTTCAACTTTTAGTAGTTTCTTTAGGGCTAGTTCCTTTTTGGGAATCTCAAATCCCTTATAATTGTGGAAAGAATATTCATATATTCATATTCACAACAAATGCCCCTACTCCAAGGGCCCCAACTATAGAAAGTTGTTTAATGCTTCTCAACCTCATCTTTTTCTTACCAGTGCTAACACTCATTTCCTCTCATGAGTGAAAGATTTGAGCTAGCATGTGTTTACCCTCAAACATTTGATCATTGCCTCAAGAACTTACCTACTATCACTACTTTGGATGACCTCAAATTGTATCTAGAGGGTTTTCATAGGAACAACTACAACCCATGGTCTTTTAGTTTTTTGCTTCTTAGATGAAATTCAACAATGCAATCACCAAAAAGCGTTAGGGTGGTAGTTAAGAATGGGATTGGAAATAATGTCATAGTGAAGGTGAAATGGAGTCATCAACCTCAACATTGCTCCCCCTAAAGAAGAACTTCTCAATTAAATCCTTCTCGCCACATGAAGAGCAAGGGTCCTTTGGATTTTTTATTTCATTTTTTTTAGGGAGAGATTGGAGGGACCTCCCTCACATTTGAGACTTGATCATTAAGGTTTTGGGGTTGGGATTTCGTTTCAACCTTAGAGCTAGTAAGAGAGGGAAGGTCCTGAGAAAACTATATCTCATTACCCTTCTAAAGATCAATCTATCTTTCCCACATCTTTTGACCTATGAACATTCAAAACGAGAGAATTAGAATAGAAGGGATATTGCAATTACCTAGAAATGAAGAAGAGGGCTTGGGGGCTATAATTTACCATTCCAGGATCTAAGAGAGTCAAGGTTTCTACCTCTAGTGGAAGCTCATCTTATCATCAAGGTTTCCTAACTCCTACCTTTTTTTATAATCGGCATTATTTAAAACTTATCCATCACATCTGTCTTAGAACCTACTCATTGAATGCATATGGTGGTTAGTCAAGGAGTCTCATTCATAGTTATGAAGGCATGGGGCCTAGGTACAATCATCATGGGGTGGTTAGTCAAGGAGTCTAATTCATAGTTATGAAGGCATGGGGCCTAGGTACAATCATCACGGGGAAGCCTAACTGACCTGATCCTAAATGGAAATCCAAATCTCCTCCATTCTCATGCACAATCTTCCCATTCTAATTCAAATTCACTCATTCACACTCATCATTCTCATGTTCCAATACCACTAAAGTGTTGAACACTGCAACCTCATGCTTTACATTGATATACAATCTTGAAAATGACCAAAACTAGCCATGACATAGTATCTTGTGGAGTTTGGAAGAGAGATGGATGGTTGTAGAGGAGCATAGAGATTGGGTTTTTTAGGAAACCTCCCCTTATTAATTGTTGCTCATTGTGTGTCTTAGAATAAAGGTATATTTTTGCTAGATTATTCAAAAGTTAAATAGCAAGATGACAATGGATGAGAATGCCAATATTGTTTGATCATTGGATAGTGTAAAATTAGTCACAGCAGATCTAATGAACAAGTAAATCAATCACAATAGATGAAACTTGGAAAAATGGTGTAAAACTATGCAAAGCATGCATCAATGCTCAAATATCCCAATGAGGGTGAATAATTACAATACAATACAAATAAAAATGACTGAGCAATTCGAATTGCCTAAGGAGGTCATTCGAATCACTGAATGGAGTAGCTTGACTCCAACTAGGAGTCATCATCATCAATCAGTGGTGGTCATCAATGCACAAGAACCAGTCATCCAGGTGTCAATCTGAGTGTAACTGAAGTGTGTAGCACTGATATAGGGAAGTGGGCTCAGTGGAGGGCACATGGGCAGCTAACTGAAGTCAGAACAAGTCATCTAGTCAATCTGGAGGTCCAACGGAGTGAAACAGTCAGTCAGGAGTGAAACTAGCCTCAAATCAGGGAGAATCGGAGCTAATTGAGTGTAACTGAAGTGGAACTGCAGTGGTAGGTGAAGAAGTGCGCCCTTCTCTGGCAGTAGGTGAGAAGTGGGTGCCTTCATGACTAGGAGGGCTAAAGAACTGATGTAAGAAGCTCCCAGGTGCTAGAATAAGGTGGCTAAGGTGCTGGAGGCATCAACCTGGTGACTGGGATGCATGCAAAGTGCATGCAAACCCTAGAATTTGCATGCAAACCCTAATTGCATGCAAGATCCTGAAAAAGATGATGTGGATATCCGAACACCCCCCCTCAAGCTAGACTATGATGTGCAAAAAAAAAAAATTTGGGTCCCTGGTAACTAAGACCAAAGGTCACCCTAATACAATAATCCAAAAAATGTTGAAAATAAACTAAGTGAGGAAAGAGGGAAAACCCAGTGGAAAGAAAGCCCCCCCTCAAGCTAAAGCATAATAATGGATCAATTTGTCTCCACCATGATGGAACTCACCCCCAACAGTGAACGGAGGTAAGAGAACTTCTTCTCAGTGAATCTCTTGGTGAAGATGTCTGCAATTTGCTCATCAGTAGGGCAATATTGCAGAATGATGGTGCGATCATGCACCAACTGTCGAATGTAATGCATATGAATCTCAATGTGTTTGGTCCTATGTCGCTGAACTGGATATGTGGAGATCTTGATAGCACTTTGATTGTCACAAAATAGGGCAGTAGAAGTAGTGCCACCAAAACCAAACTCGGAAAGAATACCCTGCAACCAAACTGCCTGAATGCAGGCATTGACTGCTCCTCGATACTCTGCCTCTGCTGAAGAAAGTGCAATGGCTGCCTGCTTTTTGTTGGACCAGAAAATAGCACCATGACCAATCATAAAAACATAACAGGAAGTGGACTTCCGATCAATGTTATCACCTGCCCAATCTGAATCAGTAAAACCAATGAAATCAAGCTCAGAATCTGCAGCATAATGTATGCCAAAATGTTTTGTACCTTGCACATACTGCAAGATCCGCTTGGCTACTTGCCAATGAAGCTCATGGGGCTGCTGCATATACCTTGACATAGCACTCACGGCATATGAAATATCAGGCCTTGAGTGTGTCAAATAAAGCAGTGAACCAATCAACTGTCGATACATACTGCAATCTACAAGCGGTGTAGAATCTCCCTCCTCAAGACTGATCCCTGAGAGGAATGGGAATGGGGCTGCCTTACATTCAGCCATATTAAACTTCAATAACAGGTCGGAAGCATATTTTTGCTGAGATATAGTGATCCCATCAAAATTTTGAGCTATCTCCAAGCCCAAAAAGTGACTCAGCAAGCCCAAATCGCTCATGTCAAAAGCTAGATTTAAGGCAGTTTTTAGCTTGTTTATAGAAGTAAGAGTGCTACCAGTAATGAGAAGATCATCAACATAAAGTACAATAACCAACAAATTACCTTTAACTCGCTGAAGATACACATTTGGATTAGATTTGCATCTTTGGAAATTCTGAGAAAGAAGGAAGGAGTCCATCTTTGCGTACCAAGCTCTTGGGGCCTGTTTTAACCCATACAAAGATTTCTTCAATCTGCAAACTAATGATGGATCTGATGTGTAGCCCTCTGGCTGCTGCATATATACCTCTTCAGCAAGGTCTCCATGTATAAATGCACTCTTCACATTCATGTGGTGCACTTCCCAGTGCTTGGATGCGGAAATAGCCAAAACAAGGCGGATGGAATCCATCTTTGCAACCAGTGCAAAGGTCTCAGTGTAGTCCACTCCTTGGACTTGGGAGAAACCTTTTTCCACCAACCTTGCTTTGTATTTGCTGATAGAGCCATCAGCAGCAACTTTCGTGTGGTAGACCCATTTACACTTCACTAATTTTCTTCCAGGTGGAAGAGAAACTAGCTCCCATGTATTGTTCTTTTCAAGAGAATTGTACTCTTCATCCATGGCACTTTTCCATCTCGGATCTCGGTGGGAAGAATAGTATGATGTGGGATTTGAACCAGTCATCAAATAACAAATCTCAGGAAGTAATGGATCAGAAATTGAAAGAGCCATACCTGCTCTTTGAAATTCTGCTCTTGTTCGTCTCGGATCAGCAGGATTTCCAAGGTTCGAACCAGCAGATTGAAGAGTGTTTTGGGCCCACTTTGGTAACTGAGGAGGATCATAATGGTTGGATTCCGAACCTGATATGTCATGATCATCATGTGCTGCTAAAATATCAAAAATATCAGAACTCATACCTTCATTATCGTTGCACGGATCTTCTTCTAGTGAAGGAGGTGAAACGGCAGTTTCTTCCTCAACTAGTTGCAATTCTTGAAGCGGTTCTTCAAATTACACACTGCGCTCTATGAATATCTTTTTAAATCTGATATCCATGAGTTTATATGCTGTTGATTCTTCCCCATATCCTATCAGTATGCACTCAATACTTTTTGGATCCAAAGCTCGTCTCCTCTTGGAAGGAATTCTAGCCCATGCAGTAGAGCCAAAAACTCTCAAATTTGAGACATGCGGTTTGTGACCAAAGAATGCTTCGAAATGAGTCATACCTTTCACGGATTAATGTGGAACACGGTTCTGTATGTATACAGCAACATTGATTGCTTCAGCCCAAAGATTTGCAGCCAAATCTTTTGATTCAATCATGCATGTAGCCATCTCTTTCAGTGACCGATTTTTCCTTTCCGCTACACCGTTCTGCTGGGGTGTGTAGGAAACTATATGTTGGATCTGAATTCCGCTTTGGGCACAAAGTTGCAGCAACTCAACCTTAATATATTATCCACCATTATCATATCTAAGATATTTGATCTTGCTCTCAGTGGCGGTATCAACAGAAGCCTTAAAATCCTTGAATTTTCCAAGCACTTCTGACTTGTTTTTGAGAAAAAATACCCATATAAAGCGGGAAAAATCATCAATAAATGTCAAAACATACCTTGAACCATTTAATGACATATGGGGCAGTGGACCACTGATATCAGAATGTATCAGCCCCAAAACTGTAGAAGCTCTGCTAGCTTTGCCGCGGTCGAATCTGTGCTCGGGGTGCTTCCCAATAATGCAACTAGTGCATATTCCCTTCGAGGAACGGAGTTGTGGAAGACCATCTACCATGGAATTGTTTGATAACAGCAACAAATACTTATAATTAAGATGTCCAAATCTTTCATGCCAAAGCCTACTAACCTCATTACCATGTGTGCGAAGAGCAATGGGCTTTGCAAGCAGAATAAAGTGTGAAAACTCATAGCATTTTGTAGTGTGGTTCGCCTTTCTGACTGCAACAAGTCTTCCACTTTTGATATCATAAATTTCAACTATATTAGGGTTGAATGTAACTTGCTTTGGTTCACCAGTGTGTGTCATTTGATACACAGAAAGAAGATTTGAAGCCAAGGAAGGCACATAGAGAACATTCTGAAAGCTTCCATGATCTACATGAATCGTACCTTTGCCCTTTGAAGAAATTTTTGAGTCATCTCCCAAATGGATGGGGATGGAGCTGTTTGGATCGAATGAAGAAAAATAATCAATATTTGCAGCCATATGATTCGATGCACCCGAATCTATCAAGAGAGTAGTGGGCTTCGAAACAGTTGCCATGAGTGCTTGTCCTCTTTCATGATCATCATTCCTATCCTTCTTCCTTGCACCGTTAGGAAGAGTTATGTTGTTCTTTTCCAAAAGGAAGGCCATTTGATCTATAGTCTTCTTCATACATGAACTTTCGGGATGAAAGCCACGGTTGCAATAAGTACATTTAGATTTTTGGTTACCTTCTTTGCCCTTTTGCTTGAACTTCGAACTGGATGGTGCATCCGTCTGTTTGCCTTTCTCTTTGCTTGTGAGGTTCGAATTTGGGCTTCTCCTTCTTTTGCTTTCCTTTACCATTCGAGATCTTGGGTCCTTGAACATATAGGGCTGAATCTTTGGAGCTTATGGACCCCATTTGAATCAACTTATCATGCTCTTTTGTGACGGACTCAATGAAGGCATTCAAGGTAGGCATATTCCAATTCGGGGTAGTTAGCCGACCGGAATTGAAAGTAGAGACAAATACCGAATAATCTTTACCAAGCTTGCTGAGAATGGAGAGGATCAATTGCTTATCCTCTTTGATAACTCCACTGTTCTTCAACTGCATGTTCAAGTTCTTGAATTTTGTGAAGAATTCATTTATGGTCTCGAAATTCTCAGGACTAAGGGCAATCAATTCATTCTCTAATTGAAAAGCCCTAAGCTCGTCCTGCTTGCTAAATAGTGTTTCAAGTTGCTCCCATATAGCTTTTGGAGTCTTCAATCCACTGAGATGGAAGTGAAGATCTTTGGAGATGGAGAGACAAAGAAGACCATAAGCTTCATCAAGCTTGTTGTAGTGTTCGGTTCTATCTGACAAGGTGTTTGGCTCCAATTCAAGACCAAGAGTGACTCGGTAGTAACCTTTTGAACGTAATATGATCTCCATATCATCTTTCCAATCAAAATAATTGAATGGGGTGAGGATAGGCTTTGAAGAAGAGTATTCCATTGCTAGGAGCGAGTGCACACTGATGTAGAAATGTTTGCAAGAGAAAAGTAGCGAATGCAATTGATGGAGACAATAACCTGCAAATCACAATAAAACCAAGAACAATGAGGTCGAACAATCCACCCTTTTAGAGTTGCATCACACCTGGGATTGGAGATCAAGCAATGTTGAATGGGTCCAATGTATCAGTTCCAGGATTTATGTGGAAACTCAAGCTTCTGGAGTGGTATTGGAAGTATTTTCAAGCTTTGCATGCACATGAGCGAATGCCCTTGAGATCTTTCATGCCAAAACTTTGTAATTTTTGAGCAAATTCACTCAAATCTTCTTGTAGAAACACCTGTAGAAAAGAGATCTTGTCCCTGCAATGGCTCTGATACCATGTAAAATTAGTCACAGCAGATCTAATGAACGAGTAAATCAATCACAATAGATGAAACTCAAAAAAATGGTGTAAAACTATGCAAAGCATGCATCAGTGCTCAAATATCCCAATGAGGGTGAATAATTACAATACAACACAAATAACAATGACTGAGCAATTCGAATTGCCTAAGGAGGTCATTCGAATCACTGAATGGAGTAGCTTGACTCCAACTAGGAGTCCTCATCATCAATCAGTGGTGGTCATCAATGCACAAGAACCAGTCATCCAGGTGTCAATCTGAGTCTAACTAAGTGGAACATGTGTAACTGAAGTGTGTAGCACTGATATAGGGAAGTGGGCTCAATGGAGGGCACATGGGAGGCTAACTGAAGTCAGAACAAGTCATCTAGTCAATCTGGAAGTCCAACGGAGTGAAACAGTCAGTCGGGAGTGAAACTAGTCTCAAATCAGGGAGAATCGGAGCTAACGGAAGTGGAACTGCAGTGGTAGGTGAAGAAGTGCGCCCTTCTCTGGCAATAGGTGAGAAGTGGGTGCCTTCATGACTAGGAGGGATAAAGAACTAATGTAAGAAGCTCCCGGGTGCTAGAATAAGGTGGCTAAGGTGCTGGAGGCATCAACCTGGTGACTGGGATGCATGCAAACCCTAATTGCATGCAAGATCCTAAAAAAGATGATGTGGATATCCGAACAGATAGTTCCCTAGAGTGTTTAGTTGTGAACAGGTTAGTTGAACCCGAGAGAAATTGGGTCAATTAAGTGAGTGACATATGAATCTATAGTCGATGTCCTTCATGTGGTGGCCTAATTGCTTGACTTAGGAGTGGCATCTACTTTGCAATTAAGTTTATGTTTGCTTACGAATTTTGAAATAGTAATCTTAGTTTTAAATGAGGTTAGGCATGCTTATTTCGTTGCATTAGTGGTGAGTCACATAATTGACATCTTTTGCTACTCCTTTCCCCTTATTTTTAAATAATGTTTGCTTATCCATGACCTTGTCTTAATCCATTTTAATGCTCATATGCAGAATTTAGGTTCAAGGTGTTTTCCATTGCATTTGTTTAGTATTTCATTTGAATTTCTAATTAAACATTAGAAAAAAAACATATGTTCATTTATCTTTGAAAAATGGGTTAGTTTGTTGATTGTTGCAGAACAAGTTATCATTTTCTATGGATACCATCTCAAGATGTCCACGAGGATATCGAGATTTTTGGTATAAGGCATCTACAGGTTGATATAGACACATCCACAAAATATCTCAGACACCCAGATCATAATTTTAGAAATATTGGTTGTGACATTTGCTGCAAAACCTCTTCTACATGATTTGTTGCAAAACCTCTTCTACATGATTTGTTATAGAACCCACTAATGATGTTGCAGATCCCGCCATGTACATGATTATTGTGTAACCTATCCGTTGTGGATGCTGCAAATCCCATCATCTACGAGCTATTGTGTATATTGTTGATCCCATCATCTATAGGAGCTGTGGATGATGCATATTCCATTAGCTGCAGAATGTTGAGGATCCCATAAATTTGTTGCAGAACCCACAAGTCAGTATTTCAAATTTCAACCACCATGACAGGGATCTAGGAGCATCATCAACCATCTTGGATATGGAAAGAAATCTTGAATAAGATTGGCTAAGAATTGTCAGCAAGGATCATGGAATTAATTATGAATTTGTTTTGACTGCTATTTATAAGCAAATTGTTAAAACCACTTGAGAATATTTTGGATCGACATTTATTATTTGTTATTTATATTTCAAACAAGCTTATTTATAAAAGAGAGTGCCTTCTCCATTCTAAAGGGAAGGGTCTCTTAGAGCATAGTCCAAGCTATAATGAAATACACTACAGTTTCTTGATATCCGATTTATAATTTAGATTGCAGATTGTTCATTTTATGTTAATGCTTGATTAGTTTATGTCAATGTAGCTTTAATTCGCTACCCTGGTCTTGGGAGACAGAAGTCACTCCATGAAAACAAGGCATGGTGCGTTTTAAAGATCTTCTATTTCTTTTTATGTATGTTCTTATTTATTTCTGCATTTTGATTTCATAAAGTATTTTACTTTTGCAAGATAAGTTTATTCATTTTATTACCGACAATAGATTGGTCTTTTAATTCAGTTCGTTTGCATGAGTTCAATTTCTTTTGGTTTCAACTAAGTACATAGCTTACCATCAAATTCTTTCATGTCACAAATCCCTAAAAGTTTGATTCTTAGTTGGCCAACTTTTAGTTCTTTTATTTGTAATTTTACAAGTGTTTTTTTTCTTTTCCACAAAATAATTTCCAAATCATAGATTAGTTTTCCTTGGAGCTTGCAAACAATGATAGCAATGATTTATGGAAATAGGAAATTCTTAAATCTTGCCAACAAATAACCTAGTGACAACAAGGTCTCAATAGTTTAATCAATGTTCAAGTACATGATCATTGCCAAGAGATTGAGTTAGCTCTCATTTATGAAGTGTGATGAGTGATACAATTTCATTTTCTTAGAAAGCATATTAGATAAACTAATGCAAGATATCAACTGTAGCATGCATATACAATACACGACATATCACAAGCATTTGAACTCTAGGTTGATAAATTAATGCATGGTTGAATTAGTTACTCTTGCTATAAAATAGTGAGATAATTAATTAACCCATCAATTAGTTCATTGCATGCATGCATAAAATTCAAATAGCTTTAATGAGTTCAAATTTACATTAAGATCTTTTAACCTAGATCATATCTCTACTTTGGATTGGCACAAAATAATTTTATTGTTTGTGTACAAGAATCTACACTATTATTATTTTAATCCATCATCTCTACACTAACCCTAGTTCCTAGAAATAATCATTAATGAACAAATATATTTTGAGCTTCACTAGGTAATGCAGTTTGATTCGTATTTTATTATATCTTTTCAGAGACCTAACATACTGTGATCAGGCATATGCTCTTTTTATTTTATTATTTACTTTAGAAAGCCAATTTTAGACATCAAATATCCCCTAGTGTAAGAAGGGGGGTCCTATGTATATAAATAAAGTCAATATCCCTAACATAAAATGTAAGTTGTCAATAAGAGTTATCAGGCCCATATTATTTAAAAGTGACATTTTTATAATATTAGAACCTTGATAAGTTTTGTCCCAAAGCTTTATCTAATCCTAATACAAATCATTTATTAATCACTTAATATAAGTTGGCCTCACTACATGAAATGGCCTAGTGAGCCACAAATAGGCTATGGAACCCAAGTAATAATGGATATAATAAATATATACATAATGTCTAAATGTTTTCTCATCCGTGGTTGTGTTAGGGGCACAACATGCCCTTATATATTAGAGTTATTAGAGTTCTTTGAGATTGGGATATCTTTCTAAGCTTTTCTAGGCCCTCTTCAAAAAGATAGTGATCATATAGATAAGAAAAATTCAATATTTCTACAAATAAAATTTATCCTTCTTCCTCACAATTAAGATTGTAAGTGTTATTGTAGTTTTTCTTCATCTTGAAAAAGTGACAATTGAAAGTGTTGTTGTAGTTCTTCATCCTAAACAAATGACAATTTAAAGTGTTATGGACATGGTTCTTAATTAACATTAGAAGCATACTTTTACAATATCTTGTAGAAGATGCATCTCCACTTGACACTCGTCTAAAGAAAACCTTCTTTGTTTTTAGCCACATTCATTGGGCTTTGCTCTTCCTCTCTTACTAAATGAATTTCTAGTACAATAATTTCAACTCTTTGACCAGTTTCTAAATAGAGACTTTGATTCCATAACTTGATCAATCTAAGCAACAAATCAAAATTATGAACTCTACATGACACAAATAAATGCTCTCAAAATCAAAAACATGTTGTGGCCCAATTCAAATGCTCATTACTTTTTTCATTGTAAACCCAGATAGAGCATATGATATATCAAAAAATATCTAAGAAGATGAGTTTTTCAATGGGTAAGTCAAACCTAGAACGTTCTTTTAACACGTCCAAAATCACAATTTTCCAAACTTCAATATCCTTTTATGCTCTATCAAAAAATATCTAAGAAGATGATTTTATCAATAGGTAAGTCAAACCTAGAACATTCTTTTAACACATCCAAAATCACAATTTTCCAAACTTCGATGTCCTTGTCATTTCACCTCCTTGATGATTTTATTTGAAATCGCCTAATTTTCCAAGTACTTTTTAGATTTTAAGCAACATTTTGAAAATTTTCAAAAACCCTTCTAAATATTGTAATGCTCCTAAGAGGTCTCTTTTTTTTTGGCTTGAAGCAACACAACAAAAGCGAGAATCGATTTGGACTTCGATACCAACTTGCGGTGTTTTAACACCCAAACATAACTACAACTGCATGTATAAAAATAACTGAAACAAAAACAGAAATATAATTGAAAAGAAGAATAAAACAAGTAGGTGCTCTTGAACACCTAGAGTTGTACAATTCTAAGTAATGGGGAAGACTTATTTAGTAAACAATAAGTTGGTTAATTGTACTGATAATATGATATGAGATACATATGAGAGGGTGAAATCTGTACCTATATAAATAGATGCAAAAAAGAAAAACAACAAAACCTTAACTCAAATCTCAAGTCATTAAAAAGAGTGACTAAACCAATGTTCCACCAAGTTTTTGGGCCGTGGGAGTGTGGGCATGGGTAAACACACATTGGGGACGTGTCAAGACCACCCCAAATTTTAGGAAAATTTAAGGGACATGAAGAGGTCGAGGTCTTTAAAATTATTAAAATATATATAATTTATATAAATCCTAACATATTAACATATAAATTCGTCATACCATCACCATTTACATACTAACACTTAAACAGTAAATATAAAATAGTAAATTCATCATAGTAAACACGGTTGTCAATTCATCATTGATTTATGAATCAATTATCATTTGAGTATTTTAATTTCACATTTATAAATTCTAAATTTATAATACATGCACATCTTCCATTATAAATCTGAATTATAAACATAAATAGTAGATGAAAATTTAAGATATTAAAATCATAAACATCACATAAAGTCTTAAACAACTTCATCAATGACAATATCTACTTCTAGAGTCGCAAGTTAAACTGAAAACTAACAATGGACAATGAAAACTGAAAATAAAGTAGCGAAAACAAAGCTGAAAGCAACAAAAGAGCATAAAGGAGATAGTTCCATGGACTAGTCCTCCCCATGCATCCATTGCATGAAGCCATCAAGACCATCAATGGGAGTGTCACTATTTGAGTAAGATCCACTCTCATGAGTGACCAATGGCACACCAACCAATCCATGCTTTTTTTTTGCTTTTTATGTTATGGAAAAAAATTGAAAATTGTTGGGGCGTTTGGGCATCCCCCTTTTCCGTGAGGGGACGCCCAAAAGCCCCCCACCTCTTTGGGACGTTCCTTATGTGTTTCCTCGAGTTTCTGGGAAAAGGGGACGTGGGGAAATGTCTCCCAAGGAGTCCCCAAACCCCCGGGGCATGGGAAACGAGGGGAGCGCACCCCCAACCCTGGGTGATGCGTCCCCGTGGAACACTGGACTAAACCATCATTATGGAAAAATAGCATTTTTACAACAATGAAATATGAAAAATGAAATCCTTAATATTGTAATATTATACACAATCATGTTTGCAACTAAGCCATCATTATGTAAAAATAGCATTTTTACAATAATGAAATATGAAAAATAAAATCCTTAATGTTGTATCTTATACAAAATCATGATTGCACACATAATAGTTAAATATATAGTCTAATATATACTTATAAAGATTATATGGTTAAGTGAATTAATTAAGTTAATAGTATATTTGCTTTTCATAGCCCACGCGTTGGATCGATGAAAATCTAAAACTGAAATTGTATGCAGGGACAGAAGTCCATTCTATTGCTATATGGCATATGCCAAAGTAAATAGTCTCTTTCCATGTTCATTTCAATTGAAATGCGTTTAGTTAGCAAGGCTCGAAATGTGTATGGTTATTTTCATTTTTCTCCTTGGCATCATATTAGGACTTCAAACTTATTTTGCTCAAAGAGTAAGTTATTGATGTTTAAGGAACAAGTTGTGTACTAACAGTGCAATGCAATAGAAACAATCTCTAGGCTAGTTAGCAAACAGTTTTAACAATACTCTATTATGTAGTTTCTGTTGCATGCTATAAAGGTAAATGTTGTTTGGTAATTAGCATCCAGATGATAAGTGTTATTATGAATAAATCAATCATGGAAGGTTTAAAGTGTAAGTATAACAATGAGAAGCCATGTTTATTTCTTACAAAACCCTTCCCGCATAAGCTACATTACAAGGTTTCCTACAAACCTCCCTTTGTGAATTACTATATATCTCCACGAGGAAATAGTATATTCATTTTTTAGAGAAACAAAAGCCAACGTATTGTTGGAAAGCCTATCCAATATCAAGTAAACTACTCCCTTGCTTTGTTTTCTTGACAGATTTTTAGTACCATCAATCATCATGGAAATGTTCCAAGAGTCTAGAATATTAGAATCAATTTATTATTTTGCAGCATTAAATCCTTGTCCTGGGTTATTCGGCATGCAACTGTTAATAATAAGAAACATGCAATCAATTAGTTTTCCATGTGTACTCCAAAATTGGCTTTCCTGTAACATACAGAATTATCTTGATGGACATAATGTATTAGGATTAATGCATAGACGACAACCCATTTGGAGCATTGTATTTATAATTGACACTGGGAGCTACTTTGGTGCAGGAAAACATCCCAAATACTTTGCTCGAGTAGAAAAAAAGGAAGATTTTAGCATTCCCAAGTTTGAAAGACAAATTAAAATTCATTAGACATGTTGCAAAGAAATGAAATCCAATTGACAAATTTGTTGCAAAGAAATGCAACATAATATTCTTGCACACAAGTGCATTACTTATAGATTCAAAATGCTATCTGTATTTGTTCTATCAACTAGGTATGTTTACTGGCTTACACTCAAACTGTATGTACATACCTTACAATTCCAAAACAATCTAATTATAGGGGAATTAGGGGAAAACGCATATACTAGAGCATTACTTGTAAAAAGAGAAGATCTTCGGTGATTGCACCGAGAGAAGCAAGGTGTGTTCTACAACTCAGCAATAAAGAGATTGTAATGTCTATCCCATGTAACGTCTGTCCCATTCGTCCCAATATGATATGTGATACAAAACTAAAAATATACCTATAATAAATCTAATATGAGCTAAATAATAATCATTCACAAATATTTATATATATAAAAAAACACTAAAAATGAAATCATATCAGAAAAAGAGGAATTTGAGACAATTGTTTGGCACCATTCATGTATTTTTTTATCAATCCATAGTATCAACCAGTAAATTGCATCTCAATTGTTTTTTGCATCCCTCTCGATGCTTACTATATATATATATATATATATATATATATATATATATATATCTTGACTATGGATCTTTTAAGCATTGAAATATTTGCATCTCAATTGTTTTTTGGATCCCTCTCGATGCTTACTAGATCCAGAGTTAAGATGGATCTGTGTTGGTTGTAGTTATCATCCCTGAAGAACAAAGCAGCATCTTCCAATTTCTAAAGGGTTGAAACTTAACTGGCAAACTTTTGGTTCATGATAAATAATATCAAACCAATGGCCATTGTATAATGAACTCACTATATTCCTTTCTGGAGTTTTAAAAAGAACTATGGAGATGTGTGTCTTAATTCATCTTCAACAACCGAAGACTTGAAACTCGAGGCAAAGAGAGAGTTAAGTAATTTAAGAATCAATTCATAAATTGAAAAAGACAAATTATAGAAACATGTCATGGAACATAAAAATACAAATGATATTAAAATTTCAAATACTTAAGATGTAGAGAACACTTGAATAGATTGCTTTTGGAATAAACGTGTGATAGGCACATTCTATTACTTGGGTGATCTCATCATCATAATCACCCATCCCTTTTCACAAATGGGACATATAACGAATAAGAATTTTCATTGTACAAATGTTCTCCTCAATAGACTATGCTTGGTAAAACGTGTGTATCATCAGCCTAAGGTATATGGTCACATCATCCAAGAACTGGTAACATGGATCTAACAACAAATTACAATGAAGCACTGAGATACTACCACGAACATGAGGAGCGTACATACCATACTGATACAAAGCCCTCACTTTTTTGAAGTCTTTTGTTTCTTCGCAGATGGCTTTTTCACTGCTTTCTTGCCTGGCTTTCCTGCAGGTCTAGACTTCCTTTTTGTTCCAGCCTGCACAATCATCATTAACACATCATTCTTGTGCATAAACGACCAATTGAAACAAGAGAAACACGTGTAAAAAACAATTCATTCTATAAACAAAGCCTTTGAAAATTTCAATGAACTTCTCAATCAATGTCCTAAACTATAATTGGGCAAGATAACAAAGAACATGGTAGCAGCATGTCTCCAATTAGATTCCTTATGCACAGTGAACCTAAATTCTGGGATAAAGTGCCTGCATCTCAATCAATATTATTATTCTCTGCATAGAAATTGTTGCGTCATTACTTTCTCGAGGGAAAAAACTGCCTTTCCTTACTACACTAAGATTATGCTAAACTTAGCTGGGAAACGAATGACGGGGAGTGCCCAACTGTTGATGCCCAAATTACATTTAAAATTTCAGAATTCAACCTACTACATGACATATTTGGAAGTTAGAGTTATGTTGTAGCACGAGTAAGTTGTCCTTCATGCAATGCCTATTAGCAACATGAATTCATCAAGTGGCCAAAATCAGGTGATTTGACCTTAATTTGGCTTCAGGATGGCATGAGCAAGCCAGCATTGAAATACCAACTAAACAATTTGTTTTGGTCTTAAATACTGTTAGAATCAATCAATGGTTTTTCAGATGGTATGATCAAACCAGACTTCGAGCAATACCATATTACCAACTAAACCATTTCACTTGAGTCTTGTTCTAACTCCAGCAGAAGTTGTATCACTTGGGAGCATTATAAATTCATAGGCACTTCAACCAATTATACCCCTTGCTTTATAGCAAGCAAATATTGCATTTAACTGCCATCTTTAGAGTTTTAGAAAAACTGCACTTTGTGTTGGGAGTCCATTCACAGTTGTAGATGAATGAAGGCAACCATTCAAGTTAAAGATTAATAACAATCTCAGATCAGGGGAGAATAGAAGGGGATATTTCCTTGAGAGAATGTGAAGCAACACTTTACATAGCATTTTATTTCATATAAGCAATAATGAATGATTGAATGATGTACATTGAATGGGACCCCACATATAAATATAGCTTAAGGGGTGCCTCTTTACCTTTAAATAAATAGTTGTCTTTTTAGTTATTTATTTCTTAATATTTACAATATAATTATTTATTTATCTTTATATTTTTTATATATAGCACACTATATGGGATGGGGTATCTTGGATTCCTAGATAGAGACTTAAAGTTGGCTCGGGGATGCCTAGGCTATGACAATGTTTTTGTAAGGGAAGCTAAACTAGGAGTACATGGCTTAAGAGAAGCATTGGGGTCTATGTGGACTTGAGATGGAAAGGTGTAGACACACCTAGTAGCTACACTATCTTAGAGCTCATGTTGTGTATGACAACAACTTTGAGTATGACATGTACCCTTGGACTAGAATGCTTCACTTGTGTAGGTCTACATGAACATACTGTAAGTTGCTTGTAAGGGCTTGGGCTCACATTTATTGTTGGCCTCCCTTACCTCATATAGAGAAAAATGAGAGAGTCCTCATTCATACAGCATTGTTCATTCTTATTCACTCTTGTGTAGAGATGTAAGATGTAACCTAGAAGAGGAGTCCTCTCTCTCTCTCTCTTGGAGTTGCTAGAGTTAAATGGTCTTCTTGCAGCATATTGAAGTCTAGGGGTACTGTTTATCCCTTGGAGGTTTGAGGTTCCGGTTTTGTGATAAATCCCTAAGTTGTATTTGGCTAAGTTGCCAGGAAACGTGGGTACGGGGACGGGGACGCCACTTTTTGAAACAGAGTACTTGGGTACGTCGGGGGACTATAGACATATATATATATATATATATATTGAAATTTATAAAAATAAAACATGTCACAGTCAAATCATACATGCATATTTCTAAATTCAATGATTCATATGAACATTCACATTGAAAATTTGAAACATACAATAATAAATTTGATAAATCATAGACTCGTAGTAGATATCAAGTGGAAGAATGGAAGTTATATAATTAATAATAATATATGTCCATGACTCCATGAGTTCCAACTTCATTGTCATACTACATTCAAAATTTTCCTAATGGCATTTCCAAACATGAAAAAGAAAGTTCAAAACAGTAAACAATGAACAAGATCGCTGATTTGGCTTCCTCAAGCCATGTCATCAGCATCCTCAAGATCAATGTCATCAGCATCACTAAGGTCCTCTGTCAGTAAGCTCTCTAGATAGGCATCACTCTCGAGTTGAGGCATCGCTTGAGCAATGAAATGTTAAAACTTAAGGTTTGGGACCCAGGTTTAGGTAAGGGCCCACTTTTTATTTGTTTGAATAATGTTTATTAAACTATTTATTAAAGTTTTAATTTTTTAGACATTGCAAATCAACCCCCTAACACCGGTGGATTCCAAACTTGAACAAAACTGATTCGGTGGTACCCCCGGTGTACCCAAACACAGGGTACAGCCTACCAAAATGCATGCAAGTACCCGAATTTCATGAATGACGTCTTGGGTACGTGAGGTCTGATTTGGGTACGGTTGGGTACGGTTGGGTACGGCAGGGGACGTACCTTTGTGTTGATGTATTTGTAACTTCGGAAGATATTTCACTTGTATATTTTATATTGTATTGATATGCCATTGTACTTCCGACGGAGAGGTTTCATTCCTCCGATCATGAAAGCTATTATTGTATTTGATAGGGTTATTAGACCTCACTAGTGGGGTCGGCCCAAAGTTAAGTTGTAGGGGGTTATTAGACTCTCCTAGGAGACGTCGGCCCAGTTAGGGTAAAAGGCAAGTGAAAGTAAAGTATAAATAGAGAGGAGCACCTCTCTATTTATTCATTCACTCACTCACTCATTCGCATAAGTGAGAGAGAGAAGTTCACACAACTGGAGGAGGAGGAAGTTGTTGGAGACCATCTCTTTGCTTTGGGGTTTTGTATTATTGCTCATTCTATCTCTGAGGAAGTTGCGGGGTTTTCTCCTTTATGGTTTCCTCGGTGAAATGCTTTGTGTCTCTTGTCTCTTGTGTTTGATTTGTTGTGCATGTTGTTCTCTCCGATAAGATCCTAGATCATATTGAATTAAATTGTGAAAATCTAACATGGTATCAGAGCTAACCTAAGAAGAAGACACTATGCAGCTGCGGAAGTTAGGGCTTCCTAATTTTTGGGTTCTCTCCACATATCATCAGCAAAAGGAGGCTAGGCTAACTCTCCTAAGGAAGGCGCATCTTTCTGTCGAAGAAGAACTAAATTCTAAGCATTTTCATTTTTTGGCATGTCATTGTTGCGGGAAAATAGGGCTTTTGGCAAAAGTGGAATCTTGGAGTGCTCTCAGCACATGATTGTTCTCCTCATCAAAATCGAAATTTAGAGACCAAGATCGAACTTTTTGGTTGGGTAGAACCCCGGGATAAGTCAAACCCTAGTTTGACTTTTGGACCAAAAAAACCAGCAAACCAAAAATTGACAGTAACTGCAAACCCGAAATTCGCAAGTCACTTTTGAAGGGTCAATTTTTGGAATTTTCAAAATTCAAGTGTACCAGCATACTCGCCTCATCCAGGAGAATCTTCCAGTTAAAGCCGAATTCAATTCCGATAATTTTCATTTTTCGGCCCGTCACTGTTGCCAGAGGAAATTTAGGGCATCAGGTATTTTGGGTTTATGTTCACAAATTTAGGGAAGTGAGTACATTGGACAACTTACCTTGAGGAGGCACATCTAACTGTCCAACCAGAAGTTTCAAATTCCAACTTTGGAAAATTAGGGTTTCTCCGACAAACCCTAGGCCAGCCAGCTCCAAATCCAGTTTCAGCAATCAAGTGGTAAGACCTAAAAGCTTTTCTATTTCCATTTGAGTTTCTCATTAAAGATGTCTCACCACACCAAGCTTGAGGATAAGCTTGAAGTAACTGATAACTTCCGAGCATGGAAGTATAGGATTGGGTTAATCCTAGAAGAGAATGAATTGGACACCTACATAAGTGAAGAGGTTCCAATTCCAGAGGGAGATGAGGATAAGGCCCTACATAAGAAGAACTTGGTCAAGGCCAAGAGGATTATTGCAGATTCTATCAAGGACCATCTCATACCACATGTGTCATCTCTAAAGACACCTAAAGAGATGTTTGATGCCTTAACCACCTTATTTGAAGGGAGGAATATAAATAGGAAGATGACAATGAGAAACCAATTGAAGAATGTCAAAATACAAAATCCAAAGACCATGCAGTCCTACTTTACAAGGGTCTCTCAGATAAAAGAACAACTTGAAGCTATGGGAGAAGATATAGAGAATGGAGAAATAGTGATGACCACCTTGAATGGTCTTCCTAGGTCATGGGATTCCTTCATTCAAGGAATCTGTGCAAGAAGAAAGTTGATCACCTTCAGTAGGCTGTGGGAGGAGTGCTCACAGGAAGAAGCTCGAATTGTAGCTCGAGAAGAAAAGATGGGTAATGAAGACCAAGCTCTCACAGCACACACCGGGGAGAACAACAAGAGGGAGCATCCTCATCACAAGAAGGGTAAACACCACCACTAGAAACGGAGGGAGAACCTTGGAGGATCCAGGAGAGATCTTTCTCACATTCGATGTTATACTTGTGATGAGAAGGGACACTATTCCAGAGATTGTCCCAAAAACAAAAGCAGCTCCCACAAGAAGAAGAACAACAAGAAAAGACATCATGCTCACACTGCAGAGGATGATGAACCTCCAAGGAAGAGAACCAGAGAAGACAGTGAAGATTCTTCAAGTGATGAAGAATATGTATTGTAATGAAGGTAACCAGCTACAAGGGTTTATTTAGAAGGTTCCACCTCATAAGGTGAAGCTAGAGATAATTTTTCAGTATTACATGAAAGAAGTAGAAGAAGCTACTGCAAAGTTGGACTCCGGAAAACAAATAAAGATCAATAATCTATGGAAGAACCTCTCATCCATTTTCAGCATTGGTTAAGGTGCACACTATCAGACACTCCAGTAGTTCCTGCAAGGAAGCAAAGATCAAGAGGGAGCACACTCCAGTAGTTCCTGCAAGGAAGCAAAGATTGAGAGGGAGTCCACCCAACAACCAAACAAAGATAAGTATTTGAATTGTCATTTCTTGTATATGTGATTACTCAAATGATGTTCAGTCATGTACATACTTATGTTCCTAGATTTAGGATGTATATTATGCATGTTAGAAAAGTTGCATTAATGAACAAGATACTACTAATTTGCAAGTAATGGGTAAGTGGCCTATGGTACTATACAACAATCCATTGCTACTTATCTAGATTGAAACCTCTTTGTTGACTTGTTGGGAGTAGTGCACACTCTTAACAAGGTTCTGGTAGAGATGGAAGGCATCTAGGAAGTTATCGTATGAATACGGGATATGGATGAATGTTGTGTTGAATCATTGGCTAAGATAGTTGCATGACTGTGTGACCTATGTCTTTATGCATAAGAATTTGTTTTGAAAAATTATTAAATGTTTCTAATCATGCAACTAAATTGACTTGTAGGAAAGATCGTGTACTACAAGAGAGACTTGTTTCGAAGAACAAGTGACGATGATTCAGCTAGAAGATTTATGAAGTCAAGAAGAAGACATTGAAGAACCTATAGTTCCCAGGATCAGAAATACAGTAATGGAAGAAGCGATTCCAGAAGAATATGAAGAACGCGAGATGGAAGACCCTCAGGAACCTGTAGATCCACCACGTGAGAAGAATTCTCACAAGAGGAAACCAGCATGGGTACGAGAAGCAATTCAAGATGCGGAGAGATATGGCGCTTTAGAAGGAATACACAGAGAAAGCAAGAGACTGAGGCCATACTCTAGTTATGTAGCCATGCTGTGTGACATCATTGACAAAGAACCTTCCAACTATGAGAAAGCAGCTGAGAAGAAAGAATGGAAGGATGCCATGATCAAATACCAGTCGATCATGAAGAATGATTTCTGGGATGAGGTCCTGAGACCAGTAGGGAAGTCTGTTGTGACTTCCAAATGGATCTACAAGATCAAGCATGCTGCAGATGGCAGCATAGAGAAACACAAGGCGAGATTTGTGGCACGTGGCTTATACCAAAAGGAAGGGATAGACTATGAGGAGACATTTGAACCTATAGCCAGATACACTTCCATCAGATCAGTACTTGCTCTGGCTGCAGTGATGAACTGGAAGGTACACCAGATGGATGTCAAGACAGCGTTCTTGAATGGTGAAGTAGAGGAGGAAGTGTATGAGGAGCAGCCACTCGGTTTTGAGACACATGACACGGAGACTCATGTGTGCAAATTGAAGAAAACCTTGTATGGATTGAAACAGGCACCCAGGACGTGGTACGGCAGGATTGATAGCTTCTTGACTAGTTTGGGCTTTACCAAGAGTAAAGTGAATTCCAACCTTTACTACAAGGTTGAGGAAGGCAACCCAGTGATACTTCTACTTTATGTGGATGACTTGTTTATGACAGGTGAGAATGGGTTGATTGCTGACACGAAGAGGAAGCTTGCTGCCGAGTTTGAGATGAAGGTCTAAGGAATGATGCATTATTTTCTAGGCATGGAGGTGTGGCAAAGTGCGGATGGAATCTTCCTTGGACAAGGGAAGTATGCAGTAGAGATCCTGAAGCGGTTCAGGATGATGGACTACAAGGCCATGGCCACACCTATTGCATCGAACCTGAAGCTATTGAGTGATGCTTCATCAGAGTCGGTTGATGCCACAATGTATCGTCAGATGATTGGGTCCTTGATGTACCTGACGAACACGAGCCCAAATATTTGCTTTGCTGTGAACACATTGAGCCAGTTCTTGACGGATCCGAGACATGTTCACTTAATTGCTGCAAAGCATATTCTGAGGTACCTGAAGGGTACGGTGGATTATTGGTTCAAGTATGATACAAATCAGAAGATTAACCTGGAGGGTTATATTGATCCGGATTGGGCAGACAGTGCCATTGATAGGAAGAGCACTTCGGAGTGTTGCTTCAGTATGGGATCAAGTGTGATCTCTTGGTTTAGCAGGAAGCAGTCTTGTGTGGCACTGAGTACAGCCAAAGCAGAGTATGTCGCAGCTTGTTAGGCTAGTTGTGAGGCAGTATGGATGAGGAAGCTACTGTCTGATTTGTTTGATCTCCAGTTGGACGCGACTTGTATATATTGCGACAACCATAGTTGTGTGAAGTTGTCTGAGAACCCAATGTTCCATGACAAGTCGAAGCACATTGAGATCAAGTACCACTATATCACGGATATGGTGCAGAGAGGAGCAGTGAAGCTCCAGTATGTTGCGACGGACGAGCAAATAGTTGATGTATTGACCAGAGTGAAGTTTGAATACTTCAAAGAGAAGCTTGGTGTACTTCAGAGCGAGGTTCCTTCCAAGGGGAAGTGATGAGTCCGGAAGACGCAGATGCACATGGGCTTTTCTGACATGGTGGGAGGTTGGTCCTCCCATGGTCATTGATGTAATTGTCGAGCTTTTTCGGCATGGTGGTAGGTTGGTCCTCCCATAGTCGTTGATGTAATTGTTGAAGCTTTTCCGACATGGTGGTAGGTTGATCCTCCCATGGTCGTTGATGTAATTGCTGAGCCTTTCCTGGATGGTGGTAGGTTGGTCCTCCCATGCTAGTGGAAGTAAGTGTTGTGTGATGTGCATCTGGGTTGTGCTCCGTTGACGATGAGATGATCTGAAGGTGATGAGGTGACAGTAGGTTACACAGGTTTTGCAAGAGGCATATAATCAGTCCTGGGATGCTCCTTCAAGTTTTGCAGTGGCATATAATCAGTCCTGGGAGATCTTGCAGGTTTTGCAGTGGCATATAATCAGTCCCGGGATGCTCCTTCAGGTTTTGCAGTGGCATATAATCAGTCCTGGGAGATCTTGCAAGTTTTGCAGTGGCATATAATCAGTCCTGGGATGCTCCTTCAGGTTTTGCAGTGGCATATAATCAATCCTGGGAGATCTTGTAGGTTTTGCAGTGGCATATAATCAGTCCTGGGATGCTCCTTCAGGTTTTGCAGTAGCATATAATCAGTCCTGGGAGATCTTGCAAGTTTTGCAAAGGCATATAATAAATCCCGAGATGTACCTACTTGATGCCTTGCTCGCAGAGATGATGAAGACCTACATGGAGGCTAGGCCTACATCCAGCATGTAAAAGGGTTGGCTCTATAGAACTTCCTATGACGAGTAGATTGGAGATTGATGGTCGAGATAGCAGCAGCAGTGACGATGATGATCCAACTTTGATGATGATTCAGCTTTGATGATGATCCAGTGACGAAGACTTGTGTTGATGAACTGTGTCAAGAGAATACCTTCCTAGTTAAGAGGGAGTGTTGATGTATTTGTAACTTTGGAAGATATTTCACTTCTATATTTTATATTGTATTCATATGTCATTGTACTTCCGGCGGAGAGGTTTCATTCCTCCGATCGGGAAAGCTATTATTGTATTTGATAGGGTTATTATACTCCCCTAGTGGGGTCAGCCCAAAGTTAAGTTGTAGAGGGTTATTAGACTCTCCTAGCATAGATAATTTTAGGGGCGAATTATAGCCCATGGGCGATTTTAAAGGAGTTTAAGTTTTTTGTTGGGCGAATTTTGTATATTAAGTCAATTTTTAATAAAATATAAATTTCGTCCACAAATTATTAATAAAATAATTCCTAAAAACTAAATAGCCCGAGTATATTTATAGGAAAAAAACCAAAAAACCAAAATTCGCCCGCTAAAATTCCCCTAAAATCCTCTAATCGCCCCGATTTCTACCAAACTTTTGAGCGGGATCCTCGGTTCGCCCCCCATTTCCAGTAAAATTTCTCTAAACTCCACCAGTCGCCCTCGATTTCTAACTGAATTTGACTAAGATACTGGGATCGCCCTTGATTTCCAACAAAATTTTACATGGGTCCTTGGCTCGCCCCAATTTCCAGCAAAATCGATCCCATATACAGTTGTATTCATCCCTATAAAATGCCTTGCTTTCTCAGGGAATCACCCACTCAAAGAATCAATATCCATTGGCATACACAGCATAGGATTGAAGATTGAGGCAAAGGTTGAGCGTATAGGGTTAAGATCTTAAGTGTATCTGGGCTCCTCTCTTTCCAGGTATGGACACACTCTAATTGTACGTAGGTGCTTCAGATAGTAGAACCATGTAGGGAGAATAGAAATTGGTTTGGGTAAAATTTTATGGCTTCTCTCTTTCACAATTGTAGGGTACCTATTGTTCGGCCCGACGTTCGTTTCCTTCTCTATTGTAATCCTGAAGCAGAAATACTAAGTCACCCACCCAATATCTGCTTTATTCAATTTACAGTTTGTAGCGTTTTATCGTAATCCTGAAAGAATATTAATATACGAACTGAGCAGAAATACGAATCCACCCACCTGGTATGTGCTTTATTCGAGTTACAGTTTGCAATGGTTATAAATTTATTAAATTCAAACGGACTCCTCTCAACCGCATCGATCTGGAACGAAACCCTAGAAACTCCCATACGTCAAACATGGCTTGGGGAGACCTCTTCTCCTCGTCATTTCTCTGTGCTTTTTTGCTCGAGATCCTGTGGCAAAACAGCTATTAACCTGTACATGTGGTCGGCCTCAGCTTGGGGTTTCAGCAACCCTTGCATGTACTCCTGAGTGGTGGAGTTTAAAATTTTTAAAATACTAATGCTAACTGGACTGTGGATGGGATTGAGATGAACGTTCCTTGTATCCCACCTATTGGTATCTTCATGTTTAGTATTTTATGCTCTCTGGTGTGATTACTATTGTGGAAGCCAATGGAACAGCAATGCTTGAGTTTTTAATTAGTTTTCTGCTCTTTGCGTCTTCATTTCCTTCTATCTACTTGTGTTTCCCTTTTGTTTCGCTGGGATGAATAGGGAGGTCTACCCTTCTGCTTTCGTGTGATATTTTGCCAACGGTTGAGCTGCTCCACTAGGGTTAGCGTTTTTCATGATAGCGTGGCCCTCTCTGCGTGGCATGAACTGTCAGTTGAGTGTTTTTCTCTATGTGAAGTATGCGTTTTGTCAATTATCTGCATGGACTGTGGATTCCATGCCTGCGAGCTCTGGTATTCCTATAATATCCAACGGGACTCCCTTGCCTGCGTTGAAGTGTTCAGTGCATGCTAAGCATGGAAACATTGGTATCTTTGGACCATTTGCACTGCGTGACCTCTGTCAATCTCAGCATTTTTTGTGTATGCATCCTGCCTTTTGCCATCGTGCCAAGTTCCTCTGAGATTCTCTGCCCATCGAATGAGTTCCAATTTGCAGCATGATGCATTTCGATTTTTATTTTTAGCTCCAACATCCTTCTCTTGCCTCCTTCCCATGATGGTCTGTGAATTCTACTGTATGTAACGGTTGGTTCCATTACATTCTCTGAATGACTCAAAATTTCCTTCTCATTAGTTCAACCAATTTATCGGCATTTGTGCTCATATGTCCCAGTTCAAACAATTTTAAAAACTACTCTAAATTAAATGTTATGTTTGACTTATATGTTGGATATGTGTCTCGACTTATATTTTCATCCATATTTATAGGCATTTAGATTTTCAATTCTTGTGGCTGGATTGACTTAATGTTTTTTGTGGGTAGATTAACATAATGTTTGTTGGTCACTTCAAAATATATACATGCTAATTTTTCCAGTTCATTTGTGTAATAATTGTTTCCAATATTCCAGTGTCATTGCCATGGCTTTTGTTGACAGTCATATCGGCATAAGATTTTGTGTAGAGATTGTGTTGCTGCATGTTTTCTGACTCTATGTAGACACTCGTAGACGGTTGATGGTTCTTTTATTTTCTAATCAGTAATGGATGTCTGAATCTGATCATTTCCAGTAGCCTTGGTCAGCAAAATTGTTGTTGGTTTAAAATTTATCATGAAAGTTGAGGATGGGTGTTGCTACTTTTTTGTTGAGTAATCCATCCAAATTTAGAGTGGATTGGACCCAATTTATATATGTCCATCCTTCGCTACTGGTAACTTATTGATTAAAAAAATAATAATGGAAAATGTCAAATTGCTATAACATCAACCAGTCATTAGAGATCAAATTATGAAGGTATGTCATGTCAAACTCATTTGAAATCGAAATGGTTAATATTTTTGGGGAGCCACATTTGGTGATTGTCGTTCGGGAACTGCTTTTGCTTTTGATGTTGGCCCTCCAAGTTCATGCCTTTGTATTATTCACTTTTCAGGTGTTGGCCCTCCTAGTTCCCACTTTTGTACTGTTCGCGGATTTTCAGGTGTAAAATTTGATTTTTAATTTTTTCATGATGAACAGCATTTGGTTTGAGATTTTCATTTAGCAGACCATCTCATTTTGGATTTGCATTCCCATTTCCATTCGCAACTGGAGCAAGTGGCCTTCTCAACGGAGGTTGACGATTGTCTTTGGATTCAATGTCCTTCTCCAGAGATTCCATCGTTGTTTCCAATTCCTTTATGTTGTTCTGAAGATGGATATTTTTCTCAGAAACCATTGTAAATTTGTTCAATTAAGTGAGTAAAGAGGAATTTTTCATCTCGAGGCACTTTTTCTCCTCTACAAGTTTTGAATGTTGATTCTGGAAATCAACAAACTATCTCTTTTTCTCCCCTACGATGTGCCTGTAGAATTCAAGATCCTTGTTGAGAGAATTGAAGGTTGTTTGCAACTCCCTCACTCTGTCCTCAAGTATTACTTTTTCTTCCTCTGCATCCAATGTTCTTCTATCCAATTCAGTTTGTAAAGATTTTTTTTCTTCCTCAATAAAAAAATTTCCGGCAGCAACAGATGAAAGCCGATCCTGAAAAGTCTCTAACTGGTTATTTTTCTCCTCTGGCATGGCCAAAAGGTGTCTCTTTGCATCAGAGAGTTGGTCATCTTTTTCCTGTGCAACAACTAAAAGCTTAGATATTTGTACTTCTCCATTGGAAGTAGATTTCTTTATTTCTTCGAAAGAGGACATTGCAGAGAGTAATTATTGTTCAAGTGATTTATTTCTAGACAACTGTAACTTCAAAATTTCACATTTTGTTTGCATATCTGCAAGAATGCCTTCCAAATTACTCTTTTTCTCATCCAACAGATGCCGGTCAACTTCATTTTTTGGAGTAATTCCAGAGTCATCTTTTTGGATTCATTCAGCTCAGATTCCAGTGCAGTCACCTGGTTCTTGATCAGCTCCGAGTGAACTTGTGTTTTTTTTTCATCTCTGCAACAATGCCTTCCAAATTAGTCTTTTCAGCATCCCACAAATGCTTGTCTTCTTCAGTTTTCCTGAGTAGATCCTGAGTCCTTCGCTTGGAATCATTCAATTCGGATTTTAAATCAATATTTTATGTTCTACATTGTTGTATAACCTTCTCATTTTGCACTCTCTCATCTTCCATTTGAGCTACTCTACCTTTATATTCATTCAATTGGGTATGCAAAAAATCTGCTTCAATGACCACCGCTTTATTTTTCTGGCCGAGCAATTCTCTTGCAGTAGCAATTGAATCAAACTTTACTTGTAGCTCTGCAGCATTGGCTTGCAAAGTTTGCTTTTCAGAGTCACACAAATGTCTTTCATTATCAATTTTTTCAAGTAATCCATGAGTCTTTTCCCTGGAATCATTCAATTGATATTGCAACTCAATATTTTCAAGTAAAACCCTTTCGTTCTGCGTAGACATATCTTCAATTTTTTCCTCGTATGTCCTTCTCAGTGAAGACAAAAGTTTCTCCCTATCGGCATTCCATGCTTTCTCTGCAATTAGGTTACTTTTCACGATCGCCTCAGAATCCTCTCGTGCTGCTACAATATCTGAGGAAAGTCCATTCTTTTCCAATTCCCAAGCTTTACGTGTTGCTTCAAATTCTGCAGATGTCACCTTAATTTTATATGTCAACTGCAAAACAGTAATTCTAGAGTTTGTTTATCAGCAAACACGACTCTGCAGTCTTCTTATTTCTCAGAAATATCTCTTTTGAATCTCTCCTCGGCTTCCTACAATTGTTGCTAAGCTTTAGAAATCTCAACCTCATATTCCTCATCTCTCTTTGCAAGTTTTTGTCTGAATTCCTTGTCAATTTTCATCAATTGGTCACTGAGATGTTCCCCAATTTTCACTTGTTGTATGAGTTGATTATCCATCTTCAGCTAGAAATTGGTTGAGGCAGAGTGTAGAATGTGAATTTGTGATTCCATATCCACGAATTTGTCTCCTGAGGTATTGATATTTCTAACAAGTATTTGATTCAGTTTCAACAACTTGGATATGTCAACTTCACATTTTTTTCCAGGATGAGAGAATTTATCATCTTTGTCTTGGTTCTCGCTAGACAGAAATGTCCTCTCTTCATGTTCACCATTGTTATTGTAAGGCTCGGAGGAAGATAAGTTGTTGTTACCATTTTGTCTCTTTATCCTGTTGGCTTTGCCCATCTTGCTATTCAACAACCACAACAACCTTCTACAAACACAAAAAAAGAGAAAAGCATTAAGACTTAGATAGCATGTAGAAGAATAATGTGATAATAAAGAGAAAGACGGTGGAGGTAATGCATCTGAAATAGATTTCCTGCAAATGATCAGTTCTACTCCTTACCACTGGTGTGCAAGTGAATAAAATGATTAGTGTTGCCTCCACTTGGCCAGACCTTGAAATGCAACGAAGCCTTTTTTTGTAATCACCCTTATCATACGCTATTTGTGATTCGCTATTTATGTTCAAATAACACAAATCTTCTTCACAGCTATTTCCTTCTTCACTGATTTGATGAATGAATAAGTGCAAGGCTTACAAATAAATAATTATAATTATCCATGGCACGGTATTTCGATGGAGGAAGATACGGTATTAGGGCCAACTATTCAAAACTCAATTTATATTAAACCAATTTCGAAGAAGGAAGATATGGTATTAGGATCGAATATTTAAAATTTAATTTAGGTTAAACTAATTTTACATCACTCTATATATGCATATATTCATATATAGTAGAAGTTGCTAGTCCTACAAATAAAAATATCATATGTCAATTTTGTGTTGACTTAACCATAAATTTAAAATTAAACTATTATTATTATTTATTATATTTTTGTAAAAAGTTTGGGGACCCAATAATTTAAGAAACCTTATTATATCTCTTTCCTAATCTCTGAAATTTCTCTCATTGAAAACCAATGCACCAAAAAAATGCTCAAGATGTTTTCCAGATTCTTTCACAAATTAAAAATAAGATGACATGATGATGTGTCCTTGTAATATCCCAACTTTTTGACTAACTAGGTTATGATGTTATATTGGGCTACGACCCCAGCATAGGTGATTTATTATTGAGCATAAGCCGTAGTAGGTTTTGATCTATGTGCTCATGAGTTGATATATATATGGCCAAGTACTTGCTTGTTACATTTTTTATTATACACTGGGCAGGAAAGCCCGAATGGATAAACTTATGTTGTGATGCAGTTACAATTATGATATACTGAGACTTTTATGTTATCATATACGATGCAGAGTATGATTCACATGGATGATTATTTAGTGTGTTGAGCGTGGACTCAGAAAAACACACGAATGACCTATATACTGGGCCCAAGCCCCGATGTATTTAGAGGATTCTATTTCGTACTGGGCCTAAGCCCCAATGTACGTTGAATGTTGGGCATGAGCCCTGGAACACTCCAAGCTTGAAAGAAATGATTACCGGATCCGAGGCCACTTAAATATCCTAGATGTGCCTCACAACCACATTCTAGCTCTAGTGTTGAGCAGAGGCTCTGGAATTGCACTAGCGTAACGCCCATGTGAGAGTGTTGAGTTAAAAGGCTCTGAAGAGCACTTGAAGTTACTAGATCTCAAGTGCTGAGTCAAAGAGGACTCTGAATAGCACTTACGTGTCTTATCACAACTATTTCGACTTGATTAAACAAATCTTATTATCATCATCTACTGCGGGAACTACCATGTTAAAACGAGGGAATCTGACATGCAAAGGGAGAGACTAGAGGTGCCTTTACCAGCTTACCGAAACCGTCCAAAAAAGTGGACCATTTCCTTAAAAAGAATTAAAAGAAGCATCATGTGAAACAAATGCTTAAGGACCACAAAACTAAGTATTATTATTTAGGAGTTTCAATATATATAATATGGTTATTTATTACATGTACACATATACATAAGTGGGCTGCCACTTACTAATTATTTGTTATTAATATTTAGATAGAATTGAAATGTTTATATTAGTATTATTATACAAAGATTAAATATCAAAACACTTTAATCAAACAAAGTGAGAAGTCCTAGTCCCAAAATAACTAGCAGTTAAGTAAACAAATACTATTTTATAATTTAAATTATTTTTAAAGAAACTAGTAAATTTCCAACAGCCCTATTGTTCAAAATTTTCCTACTTAAGGAGGACAGACCCCAAAGTTTGGGGGATCTCCATCTTTTTCTTTTGGTATTATTATGTCAAGAAGAACTCTCTATCCCAGAAGTGAACTCTATTCATAGATTTTCCAGATCTGAACCAGCTACACCTATAGGGCCTCTACTTCTCAGTTTGCATGTCAGAACCAGCTCAGGGGGATTCTTACTGAACCAGGAACGGTTGTAGAATCATGGTTGGGAGGAACGTGGTAGTCCCAAAGTCATCCAATCCAAGATCGATTATCAGGTCAGCTAAGAGTCAGTAATTTCCCTAACTAGTCGGTGGAGTGTGCAGGACAATATCAACAGGACAAGCTACAGAAATTTAGGCCATTATCAGCAGGACAAGCTCCAGGGATCGACAGGTATGAAATGTTTATAAAACCCTCCTACGATTTATATTTCTTATTTCATGAATGAAATGTTAAAATAGTAGTAGCTTGAATATCAGTTTTCCAGAATTTCCAGAATCGAATCTCATTTCCTAGCAGGACTAGCCAGCTAGTCTTTGCTAGTGCATTGCTTTGCTTAAACTTCTGAGTTATGCGAATAGTTGATTTATTTTAGTAAGATCCATTCGGTTTATATCCTCTCATCTCAACCCTCGTTTTAAATTTCCACAAAACGTTTTAACTTCTGAAACTCAGTTATTAAATAGAGATCTGTAAACCCAATCCTGTCGAAAAGATAACAATACAATTTTTATATAGCAAAAGAAATGCATCATCATTCTTCGCAGATATTGTTCCTACCTATTCCAAATCTAAAACAAGTCTGATAGATATATTCTTTTTACCTGTATCCATTTTTGTTTATCAATTTAATTATTGTCGTTATTATACAACAAAATTTACACAGACTACAACAAGACAACAGATAGGGTAGAAACCATTGCATTCTGTTATACGTTTTTCTCTTCCAATGCAAGATACGCATAATACTTAGCCATCGCTACCCATCATCATCTAAGTATTTCAAAAGACACAGAGCTTATTACAAATACATAGACCCGTACTCTATCCATCCAAGATTTAAATTTAAACAAGCATACATTATAAAGCAACAGCGTTTAAGAATTGCCCGAAAGTTACAAACACAGATGCCCAGTGAAATTAGAGATCAAGGGTCACATCCCTTGGTTCTCACGCCCAAAAAAAACTGGTAGGAAATTCCTACAGGGCCTATGATCCTCAACAACAAAAACAAAACACTGAGTACAACCTCGAAACCCTGCTCATGCAAGTTTCCATCCTATTCACCCGACCAGTAAGTAAAACAAGATTTCCTTATTTAAAATCTAACTGTAATACCGAGACAGAGGCGTAGAAACTTCATTTGATATCCTATATTCTTCTACCGGCAACACATTGTTACATAGAAGCACGATAGCAATATCCAACACAGTAGCAAGTACAAATAAAACCAGTACACGATTCACAGCAACATTGCCAAGCTAAAGGAGCCAAAGGGCTTTCACTATTGTAGACGATTTTTGTACAACAGTTTACAAGAAATACCTAGAAATCCCATAGTTCTAGGACCAATAAGTTACAGCTTAAATACTTGGATTCATACGAGAGAAATCGAAATGTACCATTTGGATTCCATTGTAACGATACAGGAGTCATATCCAACAAAATCGCATTCCATGTTTATAAAATCTTCGCAGAGCCGAGTAACCAGTAAGACCCAGTTATTACATAAGTTCTTTTACATCACAGTCCCAAATTACTTTTCCACATTTGAAATTACAATGAAAACCCCATTCTTTCTGATCTAGCCAGTAGGAAATCAACAAATTTCCCAAGGCGAATCAGTAAGCCAAGGGCTTACGAAAGCCCCCATTCTAAACCAGGCTAAACGCATACATACAAACACCAGGGATGCGAGAAGTAGGGCATGAGTGAGTATGCTAGACTTACCATTACCCTAGCCACAGCACCAGGAACCGTCATAGCTCCCTTACCAAGCTTCTATCGCCTGCCATGATAACCAGTATTGTTAATTAGTAGAATCCCTATCGTGGTAAACCAAATGAAGGAAAACCAAGTTCCTGCGATTCAGAGTGTTCTTACCTGTTTGAGGAATACCATCCACGCCACAGTCGAAATTCTATAGATTTTGAGTGCGCTAAGCACGAGCATTGCTCGGGTCAGGGCCCCATCACAGCCACCCTACAAACGAGGTGCAGAACCAACAACAACCAGCAACAAGGTCGAAGACAAGAGCGAGAAGACAATAACCCAAGTCAATCACCAAACCCTTGTTGACAGGATGTACCCCATTAAGCATTAAAAGACATGAGTAAGAAACGCACCAACCCAATGTTTAAGTGGAGGTTCAATATTTTACACCAAGTCTATAGTAGAGTCGCAAATTCTCGACTATCAATTGTTTTGAGCAAGGGTCTCATGGCCATAAACCCATTTAACAAACCTTAGGTTTATGCAACCTCGTAGTACCTAACATCTACTATCAATGGGCTACCACCCCAAAGTCTAAACATAGTGATACGAAGGCCATTAGTAGGATAAGAACCAACCCTCTAGGCTAGCGTGATCTAGGTGAATCTACCTGCAACCACAAATGCAAAGTATGACGTTAGCAAAATGCTAAGTAAGTCCAGCAACCACAATCTTACCCATACCTCCCAGCAACCCTGCCGAGGTATGTAATTACCTTTCCTGGAGTATTATAACCACCATAGGAACAACATATCGTCATCAAAGGAGCTCATCACCTGAAGGTGCAGTAGACATTCGCAATTAAAACACATGACTCTTAAAACCGTGAGGAATGTTATTTTCTACCTTTGTTTCAGCATTTTAATTACAATAAAAATATGCCATCATATTATTTCCACATCGCTTCCGCAAAATTCTACACTTAACACATAGAGTAGACCATGTGAAACAAAAAGTTTAGATTTATATTGTCTCATACAAGTATGGATGTTTTTCACGATATTAAATGTAATGAATGCATGATTCTACTGAAAACTAACTATGGAAGGCACGAAAAATTTAAAATTTTTGCTATTTTTGGGACAGTACAGTCCTTTATTGACATTTGAGGGCGTAAATTGCATCAATCTATTTATAAATATGGTAAAATTATTATTTTTCTTTTCTCAAAGCATTTTCAATTATTATTCTTTCCTAATCTCTCAAAGTGCTCTCATTGGAAACCAATGCACCAAAAAAATGCTCAAGATGTTTTCCAGATTCTTTCACAAATTAAAAATAAGATGACATGATGATGTGTCCTTTATTGACATTTGAGGGGGTAAATTGCATCAATCTATTTATAAATATGGAAAAATTATTATTTTTCTTTTCTCAAAACATTTTCAATTATTATTGTTGTTTTAATTTTTCATTCGTTTCTAAATCAAAATAATCATCAAAATGACCTACTATTAATTGTTATGGTTGTTTATCCCTTTTTCTATAAATTCACCATTTATCACCCAAAAAAAACTTTAATTTTTTTATTTGGTTATGGTTTTCCCTAGCCCAAATGCAAACATTAACTTACATAACTCTTTAATTTTCTTATTTAGACATTTTTCATTTCTTCAATTTTTTTAATTCAAATTTGCCATGCATAGGTTTAAATTTTTTAATTTCATTGCACCAATCTTTAATGCTCTACCAATGTTTGCACATTGAAATGCTACAATGTTACTTTTGCAGTGCACCTTCCAAGTTCACTATTTTTTTTCTCATAAACCATATGAATGTAGATATTCAATTTTTTATCGAAATGAGAATCAAGGAATATGCAATTGTAATCTTACGTGTTGAAACATTTTTTCATATAGACAAGCCACATATATATAAGTAGATCATTCCCATAGCAAGAGGGAAGATCATAGAATGTCATACAAAACACATGGTGCATTAGATTACCAGAAGTGCATGTTATGGTGCACCATGAATCCCTAATGCACAATAAGGAGTCTATATTAAAATAACAATGGTGCATCATTATTATGAAGATAAACAATGCACCATCTATTTTAGAGAACTGATAAGTTGGAATTTTAGAAGCACGTCGATACTCAATATCAATATAAGGCAATGGCAATTTTTTGTAAATTGATTTTTTCTATTATAATTTTATTAACTAATCATTAAATGGTTGTATATTGTAATGTGTTTTTTTTCTAAATCAACATCCATAACATTATTGGATGTTAAGGACACAACACACATGTAAAAGGGTGAGGGAACACATCCCACATCCTCTTACTTCATTTTCTCTCCTTTGTAATGTTGTTCTCCTGAAATATGTTGAGGGTGAATAATAGATTCATACAACATATTATTTTTCCCTAGGATCATACATACAAATATTCTAAGTTGGGGTTGACCTTTGGTTCAATTTATTCTACTATTGGTTTATTGAGGAGGGGGATACAAGCTCCTAGTTGCCCTTATTTTTCTTATGGTGTATGTGTTTTTTCGCAGGTGTGCTACATTCCCACCTCATTCCCATCTATCGTAGTGCAACCAATGTTTTTATAGTGACACATTGGGTTGTTGGGGGGTAGCTAGCAACATCAACTTTTGCATGCTAGTATTTCCAATCAATCAATAACATCCCAATGTGATCGCATATTACTCATGGGGACACATTAACTATGGCCTATTACATTATGTTGATAAGATTATATAATGGTGCCCCTTCTATAGGCATGTGTTCTGATATAGGATATTTGTTTAATGTGAAACACTAATTCTCCTCGGTATTTTTGATATCAAGATGATCATGTTATAGACCTGATTTTTGATATGGCACTTGAAAATTTTGTTGCATCTCTTCTTAGGCCTCATGGCTTAGTAGTTGTGTGAATCTTATGTGCAACATACAAGTTGGTACCTCTTTCTAAGGTGAAAGAAGGTGTTTTAGTTTAAAGGGTACACTTTAGAGTGATGTCTTCAATCTCTTGATCTAAAGACTTATGGTAGATCAATTTTTCTTTCCCAACAACTTTCCTAGTCCAATATTCATATGGAATTCGCTTGGAAGAAGAAGCACAATCTTCAATTTTTTGGATCTTATTTGGATTTCTAGAAAACATTATGAGAACAAAGTTGTGTTGTTCTTGAGTAATCATTTCCACTAGACATTTCAAATATCCAGACCTGAATTGGAATTCAAAATCAAAGTTGTCCAACCAAATAGTTCATTTTTAAATAGGAGAGCTATTCTCAATGAGGATTTTCTATTTTTTCCACATTCCTTGCATAATCTTGAGATCAGTGCAAATAATGAATTTGACTAGCTTTAAACACAAGTGAAAATCTTGAATGGTATTCTTTACTACTAGAATTTCCTTATGGCATGGGGGATAGCTAAGTTTTGTCCCTTTGAATGTGCCTAAAGCATGTAGACATATTTCTTCTCTTTTTGCATATTTCTCTTTCAAGATACCACCCCATTAATGTGTTGAGACATCACTTTCAATGATGAACTAACCCTCACATGTTGTGAGAGTAAGAGAATGCAATAACTCTAGAGACCAAGGCATTGTCTCCTTAATTCCTCTAAAAAAATACTTCAACCCATAACATTTAAAACATTTATCTATTATAGTTATAGGGTATCATGATGTTATGTTTGTTATAATTTAATAGTACATTGATATAAATGAAGAGTGAAGTGTTGTAAAATAGAAAATAGAACTAGAAGGAACAAAATGAAAGGAAATGAGAGTTGTACAACTAGCAATAATCAAACGACAAAAATATCAAATATGGAGGATGTTGGCACAAGAGATTTTAGATTGAACTAAACATGAACACGTTTAGTTGGAGTGTTGAAAGAAGTAGAAGGATAGGCACAAAGGCACTACCTCCTATAATTTCCAAAAATATCAATCGCTTAGATCGATGCTAACAAGTAAACTACTTATCTATATAAAAGAAAATAAAAGGAAGGGCAAGGTGGGTGAAATTGTTGTTATAAGGTATTAATTATAGGGATCCATGCAAACTAGATGTTATAGGAATACTAGAATATGTCTCTATCACATATTATCTATTGAGTAACATTTCCATTTTAGTAACACATAAGCACTACAAGAGAGGCACAAAGTATATTATTGAATGAAGATTCTCCAAGTTTTTAGAATTTGAAAGATTCGCCAATGTGAAATTCTAAGTCACAACATATCTAAAGAGCTAAGGATACCTCACAAAAAAAGAATGAGCATAAAATTTGAAGAAGAGTGAAAACTGCAGTAAAAAATAGCAGAAGAATAATAATGAAGCAGAACTCAGATAGGTGCAGAATAATGTCACATGTTCAAATAATCAATATAATAAACAATGATGTTACAATGTTGAGAATTCAAATCAGGCAGGAGAATTCAAACCTTAGTTGGTCTAGCACAGGGATCATCACCACTGGAGTGCTCCGAAAGACTCAAAGTCAACTGAACTGAACCTAAATTCAAGTAACTGAAGCCATAATCAGTTAAATGACTAAGGAGGGTGCAATAGTGAGTCTATCATGCATGCCAGTCAAAAAAAGGTGCATGAGGCCACAATCATTGGCCTCCGGAGCTCTAACCCCCCACAAGAGTTAGATAACTCAGGTGGAATGCACTGGAACACTCAGTAGGTTCTTCTAAAATAGGGAACTGACTAAAGTGGTCCTAAAATGATGCATGCAGGGCTCAGAAGGTGGTAGATGGATCTTGGATGACATTTGCACACCACTAAGGGGCAAATGACATTATCAACAACTAGGAAAAAAAATAATGCTAGGGAGGAAAAGGATGGAGTATTGAAATATCCTAACATCCAAAACATTACAAGATTTTATAATTCAATGAAAGATTCGCCAATATTTTACAAGATTTTTTAATTTTGTGAAAGGTTCGACAATATTTTACAAGGTCTTATAATTCAACGAAAGGTTCGCCAAGATTTTACAAGATTTTATAATTTTATGAAAAATTCGCCAGTATTTTACAAGATTACATAAATTTATGAAAACAATAGCCAAAAAATGATATACGCATATTATATTCTTGATAAAATAGCCCTTAACATTTCCTATGTATTATGGGGATTCGCCCAATTATTATACATATAAATCTAGGGGGGGTTCTTAAAATCATCCCTGTCTCCTAGGAGAAGTTGGCCCAGTAAGGGTAAAAGGCAAGTGAAAGTAAAGTATAAATAGAGAGGAGCACCACTCTATTTATTCATTCACTCACTCACTCATTCACATAAGTGAGAGAGAGAGAAGTTTGCACAAGTGGAGGAGGAGGAAGCTGTTGGAGACCATCTCTTTGTTTTGGGGTTTTGTATTATTGTTCATTCTATCTTTGAGGAAGTTGTGGGGTTTTCTCCTTTATGGTTTCCTCAGTTAAATGCTTTGTGTCTTTTGTCTCTTGTGTTTGATTTGTTGTGCATGTTGTTCTCTGAGATAAGATCCTAGATCATATTTAATTAAATTGTGAAAATCTAACACTTTGAAGTACCCAAGTACCTGGTACGTGTACCCGGTATGGGTATGTGTACCTGGTACGGGTACATGTACCCGGTACGAGTACATGTACCCGACCCCCCCAATACGGGTACCCATGCAACATGTTAATTTTTCGATAATTTCATTCCATTATTATTCAAGATCATACTAAGAGAATAACATGTACAGCATATCAATCATAAACACAATAGCAAGCACACAAGAGACATAGAGTTTCCTCAGGGAAAACCAAGAAGGTGAAAAACTCTGCAACTTCCTCAAAGATAGAATAAGCCACAATACAAGATCACAATGATCAAACCCAAAGAGATGTCTATAGCAGATACTCCTCGTCCTCCACTTGTGCGCCACTTTCTCTCTTAGCTATGCGAGCTTGAGAAGTGAGTGAATGAATAGAATGAGAGAGGCACACCCTCTATTTATACATTGACTGACCTGCCAATAAACTAACAGGGTCGACTTGCTAATGAAGTCTAATAACCCAACCACATGACCTAACTAGGGCCGACCCCCACACCGGTGGTCTAATAACCCAACAATACAAATGACGACACTTACAATGTAACTTACGACACTTGCAAATACAAATGACGACACTTCCAATTAGAGGAATAATACATCTATGTTGGATATACAATAAAGTACAAATGTAATAAACAAGCGAATATCTTCCAAAGTTACAAATACATCAACACTCCCTCTTAACTAGGAAGGTATTCTCTAGACACAGGTCATCAATACATATTGGTGCAAGTCTTCAATTCTGGAGTTGGATCATCATCACTGGATCACGGAGCATCATCATCATCATTGCTACTGCACTCAACATCTCGATCACTAGGCTATCTCTGAATTCTTCTCGTCATAGGAAGTTCTACAGAGCCAGCCCTTTTTCATGCTGGATGTAGGCCTAGCCTCCTGTAGGTCTTCATCATCTCTGGCCATACCGTGGATCTCAAAACTAATTACGTGCGTCACAAAACCTCGAAAGAGTATCCCAGGATCCTTTATGTTCCTAAGCACGACCGACAAGATCACCCAAGGAGCTATTACATGTGACCCCACCACAAAACCTTAAAAGTGTGTCCCGGGAACATTTATGTGCATAGCACGACCGGCAAGAACTCTAAAGAGCATCCCAAGACTTTTACGTGCCTAGCACAACCTATCGGATCTCGAGGACTGATTACATGTGGTATGGCAAAACCTCAAAAGAGCATCCCAAGACTGATTACGAGCATACTGCTCAACCTATCGAATCTCCCAGGGCACTATTACATGCCATGGACAAAACCTCGAAAGAGCATTTGTCAGATATCCCAGGGCGCTATTATATGCCATAGGCAAAACCTCGAAAGAGTATCTGCAAACCTCCCAGGGCCCTATTATATGTCCTCCCAAGCAAAACCTCGAAAGAGCATTTGCCAGATATCCCAAGGCGCTATTATATGCCATAGGAAAAACCTCGAAAGAGTATCTGCAAACCTCTCATGGTGCTATTATATGCTTATTGCACAATCTGTCCACGGCCACGGAGTATCATCCTAATACTCATCATACATCATCCCGATGTATATCATCACATGATCAACCTGATCATCGTCATAGCATCGTCCTGATGCATATCATCATCGCATGATCATCCAAATCATAGTGACAGCATCGTCCTGATGCATATCATCCGAAGCATCATCCTGATACTCATCATCAACGTATAATCAAACTAATCATACAAAGCATCCACCTGATGCATATCATCACACATGATCATCATACATAGCAATAACTGGAGCATCGTCCTGATGCTCATCACACAGCGCTTACATCCACAGCCATGGGAAGGATCCTCCTATCACCATGCTTGGAATGGCTCCTGTAAATGTGTCCCATCACTTCTTCCTCGAAGTATCTTCAATCTGAAGAAAACCAAGCCTCTCTCTGAAGTACTCAAACTTCACTCTGGCTAGTGGTTTCGTCAACACATCTGCAACTTGCTCATCCGTCACAACATACAAGAGCTTCACTGCTCCTCTCTGCACCATATCCCTGATATAGTGATATTTGATCTCGATGTGCTTCGACCTGCCATGGAACACCTGGTTCTCTGACAACTTCACACAACTCTGGTTGTCACAATAGATACAGGTTGCATCCAACGGGAGATCAAATAAATCAGACAATAGCTTCCTCAGCCATACTGCCTCACAACTAGCCGAACAAGCTGCGACATACTCTGCTTCGGCTGTACTTAGTGCTACGCAGGACTGCTTCCTGCTAAACCAACAGATCACACCTGATCCCATACTAAAGCAGCACCCCGAAGTGCTCTTCCTATCTGCAGCACTGCCTGCCCAATCTGAATCAACATAACCCTCTAGGTTAAACTTTTGATTCACATCATACTTGAGCCCATAATCAACCGTACCCTTTAGGTACCTCAAAATATGCTTTACAGCAACCAGGTGAACACCTCTGGGATCCGTCAAGAACTGGCTCAATGTGTTCACCGTAAAGCAAATATTTGGTCTCGTGTTCGTCAGGTACATCAAGGACCCAATCATCTGACGATACACCGTGACATCAACCGACTCAGATGAAGCATCACATAGAAGCTTCAGGTTCGATGCCATAGGTGTGGCCATGGCCTTGCAGTCCATCATCTCGAACCGCTTCAGGATCTCTACTGCATACTTCCCTTGTCCAAGGAAGAATCCATCTGCACTCTGCCACACCTCCATTCCTAGAAAGTAGTGCACCATCCCCAAGTCCTTCATCTCGAACTCAGCAGCAAGATTCCTCTTTGTGTCGGCAATCAACCTATCCTCACCTGTAACAAACAGGTCATCCACATACAATAGTAGTGTCACTGGATTGCCTTCCTCAACCTTGTAGTAAAGGTTGGAATCCGCTTTACTCTTGGTAAAGCCCAAACTAGATAGAAAGCTGGTAATACCCAAACTGAATAGAAAGTTGTCTATCCTCCCATACCAAGTCCTAGGAGCTTGCTTCAAGACATACAAGGCTTCTATAACCTGTACACATATGACTCCCTATCATGTGTCTCAAAACCGAGTGGCTGGTCCACATACACTTCCTCTTCGACTACACCATTCAAGAAAGTTGTCTTGACATCCATCTGGTGTATCTTCCACTTCATTACTGTAGCCAGAGCAAGTACTGTTATGATGGAAGTGTATCTGGCTACAGGAGCAAAAGTCTCTTCATAATCTATTCCCTCTTTCTGGGAGAAGCCACGAGCTACAAACCTCGCCTTGTATTTCTCTACGCTACCATCTGCAGCATGCTTGATCTTATAGATCCACTTGAAAGTCACAACAGACTTCCCTTCTGGTCTTGGGACCACATCCCAAACATCATTCTTCATGATCGATTGGTATCCCTCGACCATGGCATCCTTCCACTCTTTCTTTTCCGCTGCCTCTTCATAACTGGAAGGTTCTTTGTTCATAATGTTACGGAGCAAGGCAACATAGCTAGTGTGTGACCTTGTCCTTTTCCTTTCTCTGTGTTCCTCTTCTGGAATACCATACCTTTCTGCATCTTGGATGAGCTCTCTAGCCCATGCAGGTTTCCTCTTGTGAGAGTTCTTCTCATGAGGTGGATCTACAGGTTCTTGTGGATCTTCAATTTCACGATCTTCTTCTGGAATTACTTCATTCATAGTGGTGTCTTGAAATCTGGTTACCTTTGGTTCTTCATTGTCTTCAACAGGTGTCTTCCTTGATTTGATGTATGCTGAGTCTTCATCAAATGTTACATCCATGCTGATGTCAATCTTCTTGAACCCTGGAAAGTAGATTCTGTATGCCTTCAAGCTTTCACTGTAACCCACAAAGATGCCCTTCTTTCCTGAAGGATCTAACTTTGTCCTCTTTTCTTTTGGAATGTGAGTGTATACTGGACAGCCAAATATCCTGAGATGGCTGACTTCAGGTTTCTTACCAGAGAAAACTTCTTCTGGTGTCTTGTTGTCAAGTATCTTGTGCGGTCTTCTGTTCTACACATATACAGTTGTTCTAGCTGCCTCTGCCCATAGATGCATCGACAGATCTTGGTCATGAAGCATTGCCCATGCTGCTTCCATGATAGTTCTATTCTTCCTTTCTACAACCCCATTCTGTTGTGGATTGTAAGGAGTGGTCAACTCCCTCTTAATCCCTGAATCACTACATAACTTCTTGAAATCTCCTGAAGTGAATTCTCCACCATTGTCGGATTTGAAGGTCTTGATCTTCTTATCAGTTTGATTTTTTATCAAGGCTTTGAATTCCTTGAACTTATCAAACACTTCATCTTTATTCTTCAAGAAATAAACCCAAGTCTTCCTAGAGAAATCATCAATGAAGGAAACATAATATAAATACCCACTTAGAGAACTGGATGACATTGGTCTGCATACATTGGAGTGGATAATCTCCAAGATTCCTTTTGCTTTGCTTTCACTGCTTGGAAATGCCTTCTTGGTGTTCTTTCCGTTTGCACATCCTTTGCAAATGCCTTCATGCTTTGACTGGATTTCAGGAAGACCTTCTACAACTTTGCTTGCAATTGGTAGTGCTCTATAGTGCATGTGTGCAAGCCTTCTATGCCAAAGTTCACTTGGCTCCATGGATTCATGTACCATGGCATGTTCAGGTTGTCCCTTCAATTTGTACAATCCTCCCTCTTGCTCTCCAATCACTACTGCATCATTTATGGTTTTACCTTTAGGCCACATGAGTACTTGGCCATCCACAAATGCAACTCTAATCCCCTTTGCATCCAAAGATGATATGGAAAGGAGATTCTTCTTGAGCCCAGGTACATATAGAACATCTTTCATCTTCAAAGACTTCCCAGAGTCTAGTTTGTAGGAGGCTTCACCACTTCCTTTTATAGGATATTGATAGTCATCCCCAAGTTTCACCTTATGAGGTGACTCATGTTAAGATAGATCTATAAAGGATTCTTTAAACCCAGTCATGTGTTTAGAAGCCCCACTATCAATAAGCCAATCATCACACCCATGAGAGATAGTACCTGTGAGAGCAGAGATTATGACATATTCATCATCACTTGATGAATCTTCACTTTCTGCCCTAGTCTTCTTCCTGGGAGGTTCATCATCCTCAGCAACATGAGCATGATATCTCTTCTTGTTGCTCTTCTTCTTCTTCTTGTAGTTGTTGTTGTTGTTGTTCTTTTTGTTCTTAGGTTCATCATCCTCAGCAACATGAGCATGATATCTCTTCTTGTTGCTCTTCTTCTTCTTGTAGTTGTTGTTGTTGTTGTTCTTTTTGTTCTTAGGACAATCTGAGGAAAAGTGTCCCTTCTCATTGCATGTAAAACATCTCAGATCTTTCTTATCTTTGTGATGATGGTGGTGTGAAGATCTCTTGTTATGAGATGGCTCCATCTTGAACTTACTCTTCTTGGTATGTGCTGTGAGAGCTTGATCTTCATTCCCCATCTTTTCTTCTCGGGCCCACAAGCCTAGCTTCTTCTTGTGAACATTCCTCCCATAGTCTACTGAAAGAGATCAATTTCTTTCTTGCACAGATTCCTTGGATGAAGGAGTCCCATGACCTAGCTAGGCCATTCAATGTGGTCATTACAATTTCTCCATTATCCACCACTTCATCCACAGCTTCAAGTTGTTCCTTGATTTGAGAGACCTTAGAAAAGTAGGATTGAATGGTCTCTCCATTTTGGATCTTTACCCCTTTCAATTGGTTCCGCAGAGTCATCTTTTGATTTATGTTCTTTCCTTCAAACAACTTAGTCAAAGAGTCAAACATCTCCTTAGGTGTCTTTAGGGAAGACACATGGGGTATGAGATGGTCCTTAATAGAATCAGCAATGATTCTCTTGGATTTGACCAAGTTCTTTTTGTGTAAGGCCTTAGCCTCTTCTCCATCTGGAACTGGAACCTCTTCACTTATGTAAGTGTCCAACTCATTCTCTTCTAGGATTAACCCAATCCTATACTTCCAGGCTCGGAAATTATCAGCCCCTTCAAGGTTATCCTCAAGCTTGGTGTGGTGAGACATCTTAAAGTGTACTTCAAATGGAAATAGAAAAGTTATTAGGTCTTACCACTTGATTTGTTGAACGCTGGATCTGGAGCTGGATTAGGGTTTCTCAGAGAAACCCTAAAAATTCAAAATTTGAATTTCAAACTTCTGAAACGATAGAAAGATGCGCCTTGCTGAGCTGGTCAAGCTGGTATACTCCAAATTTGAAAACTGCAAAATTTGACCCCTCAAAATTGCCTTTGAAACTTCTGGATTCACTAGACAGGACCCTGAACTAGGGTTTGATTTTCCCGGAGCTTCACCCAACCAAAAAATTCGATCTTGGTCTCTAAACTTCAATTTTTCAGAGGAGCTTCCAGCCGTGGTCTCAGATTTCAAAAATTCCAACTTTCTCTGAAACCCTAATTTCCCACAGCAGAGATAGGTCAAAAACTGAAAGTGCTCAGAATTGAATTCTGTCTCAACAGAAAGATGCACCCTTGCTAGGAGAGTCAAACTAGCCTCCTGCCTTTGATGATCTGTGGAGAGAAACTCAAAAACTAAGAAGCCCTAGCTTCCGCACGCTGCACAATGCCTTCTTCTTAGGTCAGCTCTAATACCATGTTAATTTTTCGATAATTTCATTCTATTATCATTCAGGATCATACTAAGAGAATAACATGTACAACATATCAATCATAAACACAATAGCAAGCACATAAGAGACAGAGTTTCCTCAGGGAAAACCAAGAAGGTAAAAAACCCTGCAACTTCCTCAGAGATAGAATAAGCCACAATACAAGATCACAATGATCAAACCCAAAGAGATGTCTCTAGCAGATACTCCTCCTCCACTTGTGCGCCACTTTCTCTCTTAGTTATGCGAGCTTGAGAAGTGAGTGAATGAATAGAATGAGAGAGGCACACCCTCTATTTATACATTGACTTGACCTGCCAATAAACTAACAAGGCCAACTTGCTAATGAAGTCTAATAACCCAACCACATGACCTAACTAGGGCCGACCCCACACTGGTGGTCTAATAACCCATCAATACAAATGACGACACTTATAATGTAACTTGCGACACTTGCAAATACAAATGACGACACTTCCAATCAGAGAAATAATACCAATCAGAGGAATAATACATCTCTGTTGGATATACAATAAAGTACAAATGTAATATACAAGTGAATATCTTCCGAAGTTACAAATACATCAACACAACACAAGTATTTGGTGAAGTTGAACAAGCAGAAGAGAAGAAGACGTCTTTCCTTGGAGGACTTGGAGTGATTCTTGCATGTTGAAACTCCTTGGTTGAGCTAGGGCTTTTCTTGTTTTTCCCTAGCTAGGGTTTTGGAGAGCTAGTGGTTTGTACTATCCTTGAGAAAAGGCTATGTTATGTACATGAACTTCATATCCAGCATATCAATGAAGTTATCAGCTGTCCAAAACTTGTGCACTTCCCAGATTTGATTTTCAGCTATCTATGTTCTTCATGTATCATTATTTACAGCTATATATGTCTTGTTGATTTAAAATAAGTAAAGCACAATTTTGTTGAGAGATTTGACATCATCATTGAAGAACTTAAGAGTTGTTTTGTTGTTGTTATATCTGATGTTTTTTTGTTGTTATATCTACTGTAAAAGTAAATTTTCAGATCTGGTTTATGCTTTTTAAGTTTCCCGTGAGGACTGAAACTTATCTAGACAATTTGGTATCTTTTCTCCTTGGATTACCTAGAAGATTGGGCTGTTAGAAAGTGAAATGTTGTATCATTTCCATTGTTGTTTTATACTCTATTTGATAACAGTCATGTTACCTCCCAAACTAGCATGTTCAAAACTTAGATAAAAGTCCCAATGAAGCAAACTCGCCGACAGGGACCAAAGGGGAAAGGCCAATGCCACCACACCAATCCCCTCCAACTTTTGGTTGGATCTTCTCCAACTCAAGGGGGTAGTACCTAAGATAGGATTACTAGGAAAAAGACAATGAGGAGCAAGGTGGTTTGAAGAGGTTTCCCTAACAAAACATTTGTTTTTGTAGTATAGGAACATTTAATAGTTGATGGGAGGATAAAGGGGACAGCTCCTGGAACCAATGCCAGTCCGATCAAGGGAAAATGGAGTCGAAGGATCAACAACTAAGAGGGCCTTGCCAAATAGGTCACCAAGAGAAGAGAATTGTATATGCTAACCCTAGTCTACTTGGTGGATTGAAGATGAAATAGGGTTTACAAGGGAAGGGATTGAATGAAATATCCACTTTCTTTCTAGCTTTATGGGCGCACCCTATAGATAAAGATTTTATGGCTACACAATCTGAATTAAAGCAAAGATGCAACACATATATCCCATATAAATAAGATAGCAAGAAGGATGAAATAGAACTTAACTTACAACACCCTTCTCCAACTAGATAGTACTATCCTTTCAATGGCCCAAGCAAAGCATAGAAATGATTTAGAAATGTAAAACACACAACAATCTTCCAACCATGAAGCTCCAAGCAACAGAGAAGTGTCACACATGAACAAGAAGGGAACCCTTGAGACAAAATTTACTCCATGAAAAAGATATGTCAATTAGGCTCAAAAGAGAGATAACTCCAAAGATCCAACCATGAGTACAAATGAGGAAGAGGCTCTCTTATATAGGAGAGGAGCTCAACTTCCTTTATAATAAAATAATCATAAAATAATCATGAAATAATGCAAAAACTCCACCACTCAACTAGCAATACATAACAAAATCAGTGGTCAATGCCACATGTACAAATATCCATCAATGTCTCACCATGCAAGGTGGAATGCTCCAAGAAATAAAGTAAAAAATCCATGAACCACCCTAGATCTAGGGTTTGACCCCCTAGAACTCTCCCATGCCAAAGGATCTCCAAAAAGTGTCCAAGATATCCAAGATAAGGCCCTAGAAGAGGGACGGCCTTATCACTAAGTGACAAAAAAATAGACTCCAAAAGGCTAGTGCTCCAAGGAAAATGCTCCAAAAGGCACACATGGCAAAAATTACAATGTAGCTCTTTAAATGGCAGCTTTGGAAATGTTAACTTCCACAATATTTATCGAATTTTCTATTATAACCACTTTTCAGAAATCATGCGGCCACTCTGCATCTAATGGCATTTAGATGGCACAATTATAGGCACTCTCTCAAAAGATAACTGCTACCGACGCTAGGACACCCCTTCAAAAACGTCCCATCAAAAATGGCCTTGATGTGTGTAAACAACCCTTCAAAGGGTGGGTGCTCATCAAGGAAGACCAACAAATGTGTAGAACAACTCATCCATCGAGTAAATAACTCCGTGTGTAATATTTCATCTAAGGAATCAATGTCCACATATCAACCAATCCAACCTCCATACCAACTCAACAATCCATGAAACAAGGAGACCATCAATCCATGATACAAGCATCAAAACCAAGGAGAAATTGTCCACAATAGCTAACCACCATCACAGAGGGAATGACCACCTCTACTTGCCAAGAATGTGCCCTCATACGTAACAAGGATGAACAGACCAAGAGGGCATTCAACAAAAAATGATACCCAATAGTGTTATGAAGACATTCATATGCTAGGAAACAAGAACCATCCCACACCCTTGTTGATTTTTTTAGCATCGGATAGATACTTCTATGTGGACAGTGTCTAACCGGTGGAAAGCATCATTATTGACTCTCAGACTTAGGAGATTCACTTTAGTAAAGTGAATGTGCTTTTATAATTACTTTATGTAAAGTAGAGGGCCCATGGTATTTGATTCCCAAGGTATTGGCTCTAGGTATTTGCATAATGTAATGTTATAAGAGGTAGCCTAAGTGAGACGAGGACACATCAGTTAGTCACACTGAGTGAGTGAGATCTCATTCAAGTGGTTGGAGAACGACTTTCAGCCACAGGTGTAAGTGCAAGGGGCAAAGGTCAGAGGAACGAAGCAAGGGGCAACCGAGGGTTAGCAACCAACAAGATCAAAGGACTGATCTTGAGGTTTGAAGGCTAGCACATTGTATTTTCCTCAGTGGGCCATTATAACAAGATGAAAGCCCGAGATTTTATAGCTAATAAAATCAAACTATTTGTTGGTTTTTTCTCAGTTGGGGTTTTCCAGGGTAAATCAAAGTGCCAAATGTGAATGTGATTTACTAAGTATTTCCACTATGTAAATAAGTTAGGATTCAGTGTATTTTTGTTTAATAATTTGTTGAGGAATTAGTCGAAACAGTAATTAGATCTGAATTACTAAAAACTAACAACACTCGCATCATGTCCAAATCATGCAATGAGAATATATAATAGCCAAACATCATAAGTTACTGTTATCACTCAACTTGTTGTTGTCCCAAAAGGTGATCCTATCCAGGATGGTAAAGGCGTTGGACAACTAAAGAGGTGACCCAAGGGATGCCACGATTCCCAATGCAATTGGGTGTCACGTTAACCGAGAAACTCTTCACTTTAGATCTAGACCAAGCAAGAGCAAGGGGGAGACCCCAGCCAACCAATGAAGGCTAGCGAACCTACTCAAGACCTCCTAGGGAAATGTGAAAGATGAAAAATGAAGAGATCAAGAGTGGATAGATCTAGATCTAGAATTGATAAGTGGACCCAAGGAGTTAGGGCTTGGTTGAAGAGGCTTATGAGATTGACAAATGTTCAACCAATGAAATATTAGGCCACTTAGGGGTTAAGATCAATAGATCTTGATAGATCTAATGCCAAGTGAAAAGACCCAAGTGGAGCCCACCCTTAAAATATGGAAAATGATCAAAATGGGACCCACAAGGTAAAGATCAAAGTTAAATGGCACTAGGGAGTTTGCTAATCAATGGATCTATAGATTTGAGAAGGAACAAGCAATACCCACGATGTAGATCTAGCAAAAGCCCACCTACCCAACAAGTGCGACCTACCTTGGAGAGGCCCAGTGCCTTAGATGATGGGGTAAATGGAGTCGGATGCCCACCAAACCTTAGATCCAAGGTTTATTAATTATTATCTAGGTGGGTTTTAATTATTAAGCCCAAGAACTTGCTAGATCTCACCGGATCTAAAAAAATAAAAAAAAGAGGGTTTTATGATATGAGGGTTTGAAGTGACCAATGGGTGAAATACATGAAAATGGATACATACCTTGTATATCTTACCTCAAATGCTTGTGGCTACCTTGTACATTGATGATCCTTGCATATAGTTACAATTCCAAGCTAGAACCAAGTGATTCCAAGCTAAACGTCCAAGCCCAAGGAGGAAAAACGTCCTACTTCAACTGTAAAACAAACTGTGTAACGTGAGATTTGATTCACAAGTAAGCAAGATCTAAGCATGGCATATCAAAAGAAGTAAATCAATGGACAAAGCACAATTGAAAAACTCCCTTCAAGATGAAAACATCTTGCCCAAGGGGGGTGTGAGAAACCCCAACAATCTTCCCTTCAAGCAATTCGCACCCCTGCAACAAGTCAATTCGCCCTCCCTTTGTAACTGTCAAAATCACCTGTGAAAAGCAAAGATGTCTAAAGGAAAAGATGTATAATCATGTACACGAGCATCCCATCAAAGCAAAAGAAGCAGATCCACAAAAATAGTATTTTATTCCAGTATTTCCAGAGCCCCAAGGGTTCCTTTACAATAGGGGGTCTTTTCCTTAAATAGGAGGAGAGAGACCAAAACCCTAACCACTTTATGAATGAGTGGTTGAGATCAAAAGATAAAAATAATACAATCAACAGCTAAGATGAGCCGGTACAATATAACATGGATCGCTCACATGAGGGGGGTGTGCTCACTTAAAGATGCCCTAGGGGGGTGCGCACCACATAAAAGTGACTAAAAGACAAGTGTGCCACATAAGATGACAAGGACAAGTGACTAGGAGCACATGGTGGGGCTAGGAAGCTTTATTATCCTTCACTAGCATCACCCCATGGCACAATAATATAACATTTGACTCAATAGCATGTCCAAGTGAACAAATGATCAAATCCTGGCCCCCTCAACTGAGATAAGAATGCATCAAATGACAACCCAAAGACTGTGTGGACCCCACTGAATGCTGCAAGCTGATCTAGGAGTGGGATACATCATAGCTGACCTCTGAATAGACCTCATGCCAAAACCTTACCTCAATAGCCAAAATCGATTTCCTTGATGACCTTTTTATTCCATTTTTATTCCACCTGAAAAACCATCAAAATGCCTGACACCCACTACTAGATGCCCAGGCACAAAATCGGACTGCGCCATCATGTCTGGAAAGGGGGTTATATGGTAATAACAAGTGGCTAGATCACCCCTCTCCTCTATAGCGCCATAGGCAAACAAGTAAGGTCAAGGCAACTGCTGGACAGGCCAATTCTGCATGGCAAAACTGGCCAAAAGTGGAAATATGCCAGTATCATCTATGAGAGTGCATGAAACTGATAACTAAGTGTCTCAATAGACTCAGAAGGTCCAAATCTACTAGAGATGAGTACCCATACACACTGTGGCAACCTGTAAGATCATCTATAGCCTCAACCATACCCGGACAATAATAATATGATGGTCTGGGAATAATAATAATCAATAAAAAGGTTCATCAACCATCATCTGAAAAAGCCTACTGCTACAAGTGCAAATGGTTAAGACATGCTCGTTTAATCATTTTCATAGCAAGACTTAAAGCATTAAGCATCATTTCTCAGGCAGTTAATCAATAATATTATAAAGCATAATTTCAAATAATTATTTACTTTACAAAAGAACCTCAAGGATATACTCATTCTGTAGACATTATCAATCAACTAGCAAAGGCTGAAGGTGAAAAATACAAGGCTAGGACAAGGGGATGACTCAACTGACTCAAGACTGTAATACTTCGGATGAGGGAAAGGGAATACACACTTAAGCATGTGTCGGATAAAATATACACAGGGACTAGCAATGTCTCACAGATGGAATAAGTTGTTTAGAGAAGTGTTTATTCAACCTTGGCAAAAGACTACAAATCACATCATTTCATTTCATTTCCTTGGCCAACAGTCTTTGGATTTAGCATATATTTAACCACTGCTTTCATGAGGCCTATATAACCCTTTTGGGGATTTCACCTGTGCTTAGAAGCACAACTACTAAAGCTTTCATCCAAAGTGCTTTTTAGTTTCCACAATATTTCATTTGACAACCCTTTTGGGGATTTCACCTGTGCTTAGAAGAACAACTACTCAAGCTTTCATCCAGGGTGTTTCTTTAGTTTCATTTGACAACCCTTTTGGGGATTTCACCTATGCTTAGAAGCACAACTACTAAAGCTTTCATCTAGAGTGTTTTAAGTTTCCAATTTATTCAATTTCACAACCCTTTTGGGGATCTTACATGTGTTTAGCATCACAACTACTCAAGCTTTCATCCAGGGTGTTTATTCATTTAAGTTTCCACAAATGATGGTAGTATAGTTTGCTATAGGTTTTAGCCACCACAACTCAAGCAACTAGGGGGTCTTTCTACAATCAAGACCAAACATCGAGGCAACCGACTAGAGTGATCAAGGTATCAAATCCAACTCACCAAGGGGTAAGTTCTGTTGCCAACTCAGAGCCGAGACACAAACTAACAGGTATGTTATCCAACACAGAGCCAAAAGTGGGGAAGTCTTGCATATCACCGACTGAGGTGTAAGTCAGGGTAAAAAACAAAAAGTGGGAAAGATAACAGATGGATGGGGAAAGTGAAGGTGATGCCTAAGCTAGCAAGCCATAAAAGGTTGGAATGATCATGTCCACACTCATAAGAGGGTAAAAACCAATGAGTATAAAACAAGAGCTTCTACATGCAAGTAATACAACCATTTAGATAATCAATAACAACCATATTCATTTTGTAAGATACACTACCAGATCATGATTACTATATACTAAGTCAAGCTATCAAAATGACCAAAAGAGCAAGATAATAAAACCAATGCACATCATATACTTGTTGGGCCATATACCTCTATCTGTTATCTGGATCACCTATAACCACCAAAACACTATTGTTGATACTCTGGGCACTGCACTACTCTGTATGGAATAAAAGGTCATCTCGGTCATCAAACCTGAGGTCACGAGGCTCAGTCATGGCATAAGGTCTACTACATGTATGATCTAGGGTTTCTCTGATGTGTGAGTGATCATAAGTAATACTGCTCATCATAGCTGATCTCACTGAAACTGAGTAAAGGCCAAGCTCAAAAATATATACTAAACTGCTCTGCAATCATGGTAGCCCGGTTACTATGGATGTGATAACATTTGGCTCCAGCTGGGACAAGTGCTCTAAGGGAGAGAGTGCTTGAGAACCTCAGAATCTATGGTCCCCAACACTAACTGCATCAATCTTCAATCCAACACCTAATTGTTTTGCTTCATCTTTAATTGTACCTATTCCTACACACATGGAAGCAAAATACCACGAGCAACATGTATGGAATAAAATAAAATAAAATGCTGAAATGAAATTCTTATCTAAAGCAGAATATTAAATGCATGAAATGAAAGATACTAATCAAATCAACTAACCATGCTTTAAAGTTTTCGTATTTTTTTATTTATGCACGAAATAGGGAAGCTTAGAAAGGAGCAAACTCAACTAACTCAAGGAGACTCGGGCAAAACTCAGCACTTAGGAAAAAGAAAAAGCACTCAATACCTACTGCTCAAGCGAGCTTATTCAAAACCCTACCTACTCTAAACAGGCAAGATGAGTCCAAATCAAGTCAAGTTGGGGATATAATCCCTCAACTCTCTCTGGTTGATAGGTAGCATGATCTGTTGCCCACTCCCAATAGTGAGGAAACACATATCATCAATACAACGCTCAACAGTAAGTGGTCCAACCCATATATCATCAAATCCCTTGGATCGTATGTAAAGTATATGATTAGGCACTATGACCTTATCAGCGTTAGAAAACTTACGACAATTAACAGAATCAGGGATTACTTAAACATTGCGGACAGGAATGGGATGGATATCAGCTCGGGTTCGCGGTTGAGGTGTAACTATCCTCGAGTTCCTATTAGGAGGAACTGCATCAAATCTGGGAGGTCCAGCTTCGAAAGAAATGGCTACCCTACCAATAAGGACGTACTGAATCACTCTTCTCCTTTCAAGCTCTTCTCTTTGTGGGTGAATAATATACTTGGGAGTCTCTCCCACAGTCCAAAATTCTCTAACAACTACTTCTTCATCCTCATTATCCATCGGAGAGGGTATGTTATGATTCTCACTGTTCCTACTACTACCTTCTCTAGATGGGATGGGAACAACCACATTTTCCAGGATTGCAAGATGATTAGTGGGAAAAGATGACTGATTCAAAACTGCTCTTTGAGAACTCTGAGCTCCAGACTCTAAAGGTGTTGGTGAAGGAGTAGGAATGTGAGACGACTCATTAGGATGCATACTTTCTTCACCATTAGGTATCTCTCGGGGCAAAAGAAAACTAGGGATGTTCCTTAGCAACGGATATCTGGATGACAACTCACCCTCACTGGTTGTAATAGTGACATGGGGTTCTTCTTGAAACATAGCAAGGTTGTTCAATGAGAACTCCCCTTCAGGAGCATCATGTATCAAAGCATGTTCTTGCCAACTCATAGAATTATCATTAACTTGCCTTGAACACACCATCTTCTAAGGACATATGAGATAAATGATCAGGAACATCGAAATAGTGATCCTCATTTGGTTCTTCATCAATTCCCAATGCAGGAGAAAGATGTGTATCTTCAATGTGATTTGTCCTAGGAAGAATGTGGTTGAGCCCTTGTCTTTCCCTTTCTACATTATGATTAACCAATGCAAGCCATTCAGTAATCGTTCTAGGTATATGCTCATCCCTTCTTATTTGATATAAATCTGTCTCAGAGTTATTAGCTTCAGTGATGGGCTCAGGTTGGTCATATTATGGCTCAACATCACCAAGTTGGTTTAGAGCTTGAATTTCTTCAGACACTTCCCTACAATGCATTTCAAGATTTGTTTCTCGAGCAAAACTAGCTCTCACACTTTCCTCCTCATAAGAGTCATCGTCTCCAAAAGATCTCCAAATCTCTTCTCTTCCAGTACAATAATCCTCACTTTGGCTACCCATAACCATAAAAATGCCCTCAGGCAATAATTCACCCTCTCCATAAGTGTTCCTCACACCATCCTCATAACTTTCAAGATGACCATCATAAAATGGCTCCCGATAAATTGTAACTAATGACCCATCAAAGTTAGGAATAGTAGCATATGATAAATCCATTTGAAGATGACCCCCAAGTCCAGTAGACTACTTTCTACACAAAAGCATTTCGTAGACCAGGGGTAGATCTATGAATACTATCTCCATAAGCATGGATATATAGGGGCATAAAAACAGATCAGCTCTCAAGTTCTTGATCAAGCCAAAGACTTGCACTGGTCTTGAGTCTATTCCGCACACATTCCTGTAAGTCCTACTTATTTTTAATCCCATGGATTCTATAACTTGTAATGGCATGACATTCATGGAAGCTCCAGAGTCCAACATACAATTGTGAAGAAGGAGGTCACCTACGTGGAGTGTAAGATAAAATGGTTGGTGACCACCGTTCTTCCTCTCATATAAGGTTGTCTGGATGTTGATGGGAGGATCTTCCTCATCTTCAACCATGTCACTAGGTGCCAAGTCTGGAAGAGGTCAATCCTCATCATGCCTGTGTTGAACATAATGGCTCATTGAGAGGGGGGGTGAATCAGTGAGCTTACACTTTAATCAATTTCAACTTTCAATCACAATCTCATATTCTCATTCACCCATTTACTTCAATATCATATTCATCAATAACCTAAATCATTAGTCATTCATCAAGTAAAACACATAATCACCAACTCATTGCACAAGAGACACAAGATCTAGTTGTAATCCTTTTGTATTTGTTTCAAATGGCTGCAACCATGAGGCAATTCAGCACCTACTGAAATAGAAGCACCAACTCCAAATCCAAGACACTGCTTGGTCTTTTTCTTAGATCCTACTAATAAAAATAATTACAAGACCCTGTTTGTATTAACAAGTACATTTCATTACAAGACCCTGCTTGTAAATTATATGTACATATACATTACATCCCATCAATTGCACATCATCATTATCTACATCATTTTCACCTGATATCTCTGTCTATAACATCATTCTGATTATCTTAACTGTCATAACCCAAGCAAGCATTATGTCCCTGTTACATCATCAAACTGTTCACATGCACATGTCTTTGTCTTCAAGCTGAGCATTCATCTTTATCTTCATCACATAAATATCAGCAGTCTGTCCAGCTTCAAGTCTTTGTACTGTTCACTTGCACATCAAGTATTTACACTGTCTGTTCATTTTATTCAGCATTAGCTCACCCCAGTAAACAATGATAAAAAGAATTTATATCTTCATTCTATCCTTCAACCTCCTGCCAGCATCATGTCTCCATAAACACTATAGACATGTCTTCATGCAACCCAGATATAAAAGAGAAACCAAAATTTTCAGTGTTGTTGTTGTTGCTACTCTTGCTCCTTACCACCGAACTGTCCTCATCCTCACTGTCCCCCGAAATCAGCACTCACTCAACCATCCGAAAATCTTCTGCACGCCTACTCTATTCATCCAACGAATTCATCTTTATTTATAGTTGATTTGTCCATGAATTTAGGGGCCGACTTGTCCAACAAATAATATTTATAAATTTCTTTTTCATAATACGTGGAGGCCAACTTGTTAATGGTTTTATCAATTGATATTTTTGTTTCCACGAATTCATCATCGATTATATATTCATATTTTTGGATTCCATAAAAACCTCATCAAAGTATATCTTTGATCTTCTTCCCACATCACGTGGTCTTTATGCCTTCACAAAGATGCCCACAAAAGAGTCTTTGGCATGCCTTCGAGTTGCCCGCAGTAGACCATCTGGAGAAGCCCGCATTGTCTCTTTTTATGCCCGCAATGGCTTCCATCTGGCCCGCAGCTGGTCTTCATGGCCTCAAGGAAGATGCCCACAGGGATGGTTGTTTAGGTGCACGTAGCTCTCTTTTCCCATGCCTGCAGCTCACACAAAGATGCCCACAACATGCTTAGTTATCATTATGCCCACAGCCATGCAGCCATCTTGTCTATCATTGTTTGTCTTTGTCCAAGTCCTTGTCCATCCATGACCTTGTTTCAGACCATGTCATCATTGTCTCTTTTGCCATTTGTCTTCACGCTTGCTTGCTTTCCCAATTCATCTTCAAATGTGCCTTAACCTTTATGCCATCCACATCATTTTCAAATGACCACAGTATGGGTCATTTGACTCATTAGGTTCCAATGGGTCCAATACCCACATCTAATGTCCTTGTCTCATGTTCTTTCTCCATCATGATCAAGCCATCAACTTCATGCCAAGTCACCATGTTGCTTCATGTCATCAATCATGCTTAACCTTTGTCATTAATGTTGTCATCAATGACAATCCTATTCATCAATCTCCCCCTTTGTCATTGATGGCAACCGATCTTTCTCTCCCCCTTTGACATTAATGACAAAGGATCAATGAGCCATTAAAGGGTTCACAATGCCAAAAAAAATAAAAAAAATCTTTGAATGCTTTCATAAGATTATTTTCTGAGTTTGATCTTCCATGGATTGCCTGCTCCCCCTAACAAACTAAGCTCAAGTTGCTCACTGAGCTTACCATTTTCAAATTTCTCATAAATGCTCCCCCTTGCATGCTGCTTGTAATATCCCAAATTTTGACTAATTATGTTTATGTTATATATTGGGGGTAAGTCCTGATGCATATGAATTATTGATGATATACTTATATTTGGGCATGGACCCTGACTGATGCAGATTACTTGTTATGATATTGGATAGAAACCCTATTATACTAAGAGGATCTTTGTTATATATACTGTGCAGAGTTCCGGTATGCATGACGAACTTTTGATGATGTGTTGAACGTAGGCTCTGGAGCACATGGATGACCTATGTGCTGGGCGTAAGCCCCGATGTACATGGATGCCCTATGTGCTAGGCGTAAGCCCCAATGTACAAGGATGCCCTATGTGCTGGGTGTAAGCCCCGATGTACAAGGATGCCCTATGTGTTGGGCGTAAGCCCCGAGGTACATAGATGATGTTTATTATGTGTTGGGCGTAAGCCCCGAGGTACATAGAGTGTTGGGCATAAGCCCTGGAGCACTCCAAGCTTGATAAACGAATGCTGGATCCGAGGCCACTTAAATATTTTAGATGTGCCTCACAACCACATTCTAGCACTAGTGTTGAGCGGAGACTCTGGAATTGCACTAGCGTAACGCCCATGTGAGGGTGTTGAGTTAAAAGGCTCTGAAGAGCACTCAGGGTTACTAGATCTCAAGTGTTGAGTCAAAGGACACTGAATAGCACTTCTATGTTGCATCACAATTATTCAAAATGACTAAATGAATCTTCTTCTATCTATCATCAAGTACTGCGGGAACTACCATGTTAAACGAGGGAATCCGACATGCAAAGAGAGAGACTAGAGGTGCCTAACCAAGACTACCAAGACCGTCCAAAGAATTGGACTTTGTCCTAAAAAGATAAAGAAAGAAGTATCAGGTGAAGATACATAATTAAATAAGAGTAATTACTACCACTTAAAGCATGAACTGACTAATAGTAGTCTTCTATGATTTACATGCATAAAGGCCTCAAGGCTATTATTATTATTATTAAGAGCTTTAATAGTGATGTTGTCATTATTTATTTATGAAATATATTTATTATGCATTATTTAATATTATTAATGATGGACTAATAGTTAAGAGAAATACAATTATTGTTATTATAATTATTGTCATTATAATTATTATGGAGAAGCTTAAATCAAAATCACTTATAGTTAAACAATTGGAAAAGTCCTAATTCAAAGGGGCTAGATATTTATAATATCTTTTAATAAATTAATTTATTTAATTTAAAGAAAACTAATTATCTCAACAGTCCTAATTCAAGACTCCCCTACTTAAAGAGGGCAGATCCCAAGTTGGAGGATCATCTTTTTATATAATTCTCTTATGAAACAAAAGAGAACCTCTCTGCTCCAAGAAGTGAAGCATTCCCACATCAATTTCCAGATCTTAATCAGCTATGAACCTAGGACCTCTATCTCTCAGTTTGCATGTCAGAACCAGCTCGGGGGGATCCATACTGAACCAGGAACGATTGTAGGATCATGGTTGGGAGGAACGTGGTAGTCCCAAAGTTATCTGGTTCCAGGATCAATTGTCAGGTCAGTTAAAAGTTCAGCAGTTTTCCACTAATTACTTGACTGAGTGTGCAGGTCATTACAGTCAGGAGCAAGCTACAGAAATAAGCAGGTATGCAAAACTTACAAGACCTTCAAACAAATTATTTTCAGAATTTAAATTTATGTCAATATTGTTCTCATTATTAGTATTAATTCAAGATTCTGCCCAGAATCCAGTGGTGTTGTCTAGCAGGTCTAGCCCAGCTAGCCTTTGCTAGCCAAACGTATTTTTACTTTCTAAAGTTAGGGTTATCACTAAATATTGTTTTTAAGTAGTTGTTCCTATTTCTTTTTTTTTCTCACATGTCCATTAAATTCTTTTAGAAACGAAAAGTATTATCTTAGCTACTGCAGATCAACCTTTATTTTTAGACTAGGCATCGAAACTTCATCTACACCATTCAAAACGTTTTACAACAACGTTACACAAACATCTCTAGCCAAAACTTACAGAAAAATGCATTCTACAGGCTTCACGATTTATAAACGTATCATACAACATTTTAATCTTATACCAAACAGTTCAACGATTTCATGAGAAACACGCAAACAGACTTTTCCAGGTAGCATGATTCCAACAGACCATTAAGTTTAGGCCTTATATTAACCATCCTACGCTATATATCCAAGTTAGGTGTCGATATCACTTCTCATTCAGGACCCACAGTAAAACATGAAATCCCAACACAATTTAAATACAAATCTTTCAAAACAAAAAGACACGGGTTTAGGAGTCGAACCCCATTACTCTTCCTTCGCCAAAAGACATCAACGCAGGGTTAAGTTACAGACCATACGTTTACAAACTAGCAATTGGAGGAAGGCATCTACGGATATCACTTCTCATTCAGGACCCACGGCAAAACATGAAATCCCAACACAATTTAAATACAAATCTTTCAAATGCACAAAATGACACAGGTTCAGGAGTTGAACCCCATTACTCTTCCTTCACCAAAAGGCATCAACGCAGGGTTAAGTTACAGACCATACGTTTACGAACTAGCAATTGGAGGAAGGCATCTACGTTGTTTAGGCGAATCTGAAGAAGTCAACAGTTTAAGAAAATTTCACCTATAGCCATGCTTACAGAATGCCCACCTAGGCGTTACCTGTGCTTATTCTATAAGTCGCTACAGAAGGACCCAACACTTAATTCATTTAACGCAGGCATCAACGAATGAAAACCACAATTTCTTAAACCCTAGCTACATCTCAGAAGTAGAGGCATATGAAACCCATCAGAGTTCATTTAATTTGCACAAACGAAGCCATAAATCACACAGAGCCACCATAGAATTAGAAATCGATTTAAGCAATACAGGACTCAACGGATAAGCCACATATCGATGAACAATAGCTACATAAAAAGAAACGCTGGAGTCTTCGTTCCTCATACCCAAAATAAAACGTTTTAAATCACCATGCAATGTACAGAGATGCATCCTCTGTGTAAAACCCAGCTCCATAACAGATCACAAATATTATTACGTTTATGCCAACAAGGGCTTTCAAAACCAGACCTCGAATACTTTAGTCACAGCATCTAAAACAAATATTACCATGAGCTTTAGCTTCATGAGAATTACTTAGGAGCCACATCCTCGAATATTACCTCCATTTACACAGTCCAGCCAAAAAGGCGACTTGCAGAAAGCCAAAAAAAAGGGACTCTGCATTGTTCCATCAAAACCCAAAACGAAACATACACCACCAGGGGTGCGAGAAGCAAAAGTAAGTTGGATGGAAGCTGGACTTACCACTATCACACGACTACAATGATGGAAATCCTGGACACCACACAATAACCCACGCCACGGTCATTACTACCTGCCAATACAAAACAAGCAACCATAAGTGAAAACCCTGATACATATGCACAAAGGAAATCGAAAACTTCATAGATCAGTAGGCGATTGTGCTTTCATACCTAAGCAGGGTAAGGGCATCTCTACGCCACCAACTAAACTAAAAACGCCACGGTGCACTGACCATGAGCGTAGCTCAGGTCAAGGCACGAAGCCACCTCCAGGAAACAATGAAGTGCAGTCTAAACTAAACTGAAAACGCAGAACCTTGGACATAGGGAAAACCCCAACTCGTGAACCCTTGTTCCAGCCTATCACCCACTACAGTAAAGTGCCATTAAAGCTGCATCAAACTCAGCGCTAGTGGAGGTTAAATTTCCCATACAAGCCTACGGTTCGCGTTGTGTGGTTCAACAACGAGATGGCATGGTAATACAAGTATTGATCAATATCTCATCACCATAGGACTTTACACCATCACTCATTACTTTAGAACTTTGGTAATTATCTCCTAGTCTACCCACTTAGGTCACGACCTTCTTGGTTGGCCTCCACCTTGTAAACATGATCTTGGTGGAATCGTGGATAGACCCTTAGGATGGAGTTTACTCAAGGTAGATACCTGCAAAGGACAAACATAATATATATTAGCAAAAATGCTAAGTAAGTCCAGAAACATCCAAGAGTACTCTTACCTCTCGACAACCCTGTCAGAGTATGTTCCCTCTCCTTGATTGTCACATGTCCCACCATGGACTCAAAATCTCATCAACAAAGGCCATATTACCTAAAGGTGCCATTCAGACATTCATAATACATTCACATGATTTCATCAAAACAGTATGAAAGAATTGCTATTTCAGTTACACCGGCAATTGTAAACTCATAACTAGGATACATCATTATTTAATTCCACATTGTTTTCCGTAGGGTTGAAAATGTAAAAAGAGCTAGGGAGACCATGACTGTTTAGGAATGGTAGACTTTCTTTTATCTATAGTAAGCATTTACATATTTTCCCAGTATTAGAATTAACTTGCGACTATTTTATTCTTAATCAACATCTAGTACAGGGACGGAAAAGATTTTAAATTTTTGCTTTTTTTTTGGGGACATTACACTGCTTCAACCTTCATCAAGGCTTTGTCTAAGAAAAAATTTATAAAAATGTAAGCATGCATCATCATCATAATTCAAGCTTATAATGTGTCCACTGGCTTGTCATTAATTAACCATCTGCTCATTATTATGTCATCAACCCGTCACTATCAAATTGCTTTTGTTGTGGCTATTGAAGTCATGTGCATGTGATCACTGTGTTGCTGATAACATATGTTTGTTGTGCAAGATCATCATTGTCATGTCGATCAAGGATGCCACTATCAATGGCTGTCACTGTCATCACTCAAGTGTGTCAAAATGTCAAGCTTCATGTTTCAATTCAAGTCACTGTAATATACTACTATAGACTTCCTTCATATGCCTTAGTAAATCTTCAATCTTTTCATATGTTAGGCCTGCATCAACTCTCAACTACTTCAATAATTTATCACTGTCAAAGTCAAAAATCTGCTCATGCTTATCATGCCAAGATATCAAAGGTCTACTCAACTCATCAAAATATGCTTGTATCAACTTTTGTGAATGCTAATAGTCTGAATTCTGATCAACTTAATCATTGTCTAGCCCGAATTTTTGCTTACTGTGGCCCTACTGTACAACCTGAAATCTGAGGTCTGATTTTTCTTGCTTAACTGCCACACCCGAATTCAGAGATACAAAAGATTAGAGCAAGATTGGTGTCCACGGAACTGTATAGCATTCTTCAGGCTTCAATTCAATTTTATTTTATAGTGACTTCATATGGATCATCACATCCAATTGAACCTTCAAATCAAGGTTAACCCATCTTGTCTCTTCAAGTTCTCTGGGATCCACATCAATCGTTTCTTGTCCTTTTCCCGGTTCATCCTTCAACTTTTTTACCTCAATATTTTTATCTTCTAGCTCACCTTGCAAGCTTGTCTTGAGTAGGTCCATAGTCTTCTCTTTTTCTACTAGTTGGATCTTCATAGTTTCTTCTCTTCTTTTAGCTTCCTCCAGCTAAGTCTTTAAATCAGCATTTTCTTCTAACCCATCTTGGAGAGTTGTCATCTTATAATTAAGTTTATAAAACAGATTCATTGACTTCTCATGGTACTCTTCAATAAACTTCTCAATCTTCTTTTTAAGCATCCGATCATGCTTGATATCTTGTACCTTAAAAAGGTTTGCTAGAAAAAATTTCTTAGCATCTTCAAGATCGTTTTTAATGTTATCACAAATAGTATTACTGAAATCAGTAAGATTCTCACCTTCTCTTCCATTCAAGGCTTGTGCCACCTTCTCTTCTTGTCTTTCATCTTCGGTAAGAGAAATTTCAGTATCATTAAATTCAGAATTATCACCAACTAAATGTTGATTAAGTTGTCCTTGATGCCAACAGTGTATAGTCATTGATGCCAACATGTCTTGGTGCCCCTTGAGGATCCCCTGAGGGTTAAGTAATTGTTAGTGTCTAAGGAGACCTTTTGATCTTGTCCAAGCCCAAGTTTGAAGCCCTTGGATCCCTTGGGACAATGACAAAAGCCCTGAACACCCTATAGAGTGTTTAAGTACCCCAAAGATGTTTTACGATTCCCCAGTTGTTTCTTTGGTTCCCCAGTACCACAACTTTTGCCCCAGTACGCTACAAAAGTGTTGAAGAAGTTGCAAGAGTCCAAATGACCCTTTCAGTGGTCATTTGTGTTTATTGAGGTCAAGGTACCCCAGGAGAAGGTCTAGCAACCCCACAGGTGATGTCATGATGGATCTTGACCCTTGGAGGTCTCCTTGTGTGGTTGAGGTGGTTGAAGAAGCCTATGAAGCCCCTTACTTGATGAAGAAGCCTTGAAGAAGCCCTTAGACCCACATTTGATGGCTTAATGGTCCTTGTCCCCTTAAAGGTGATGATGTGGTCATTATCGACTTGATGAAGATCTTGATGCCCGTGTATCCCTTGTTGGGGTCATGGAACCCTTGGAGATGGTCATTATGCATGAGAAGGTCTGGCACCCACATAAATGGCGGCATGATGACCTTTGGACACTATATGATCATTGATGGTGCATTTGGAAATGATTTGGGTCTTGGAATCCATACATATGGTGGTTTGTAAGCCCATGATTGTTGGAGCCTTTGATATGATAGAATCCTTGGTCATGATGCCCTCATCACTTGGCGATGGAGTCCTATGTGATGGGCTTGAAGTCCATGGAAAGTATCTTGTTTAAATATTATATGATATCCTTGAAAGAGTCCTTGAAACCCTTGCATGTGGTGCCTTGGGTCTTGAACCATGGTGATGTATGGTCCTATTTGTGGTTATATGGCTATTGGGATGTAGATGGAGGTAGAGCCCACGAACGTGCCTTTATATGTTGAAGAAGACTTTGAAGAAGACTTTGAAACTCTTGTAGTTGGTGGTATGGTCTTTGACACCCTCATGTGTGGGGTCTTTGACGTCCTGGACATATTGAATAATTTAAGGGTATTAGACCAAGAATTTGCAAATAAACCCATCATAGGGACATAGTCCTCTTCAAGCCATTTCCATTGATATGTGGAGCATCTTCTAACTCCTTACGGTTGAAGAGATATGAATTTTTGAAGTTGGTGTACCCCACCTTTTTGGGTGAGCCGACCAAACAAAAGAAAATTTAATTATTTGTAATTTTGAATTTCATGTCGGCCCAGTTTGAGGCAACAACTTTCCTCCAAGACCTATATAAATAGAATATCAAACATTTCATTTGCTCATCAATTGGAATTTCGCAACTCTTGGAGAAAAGTGCGAAATTTTGTGGAGGAGAAATGTTTGAGCATCTTCACTAAATTTGGCATAACTTTCTCATACGGAATCGGAATTACAAAATTCTTGGCTCGTTGGAAAGCTTGTTATGAGGGCTATGTGATGACATGATCTAGAGTTTCTTTTGGTTTGTCTATTGTTTCTTCACCTTATGATATTCAAAAAGGTATGGCTCATGATTCTGGGTTTCTCTTGTAATGGCACATGTCTCTCATGGATAGAGTTCATCTTTGATATTAGTATGTGAGCCTATATATTGGTATATATATTTGAATTCATTATGGAGGATATGATGATGATGATGTTGCATACCTTTATGCTATGATATTATACACTTTATGATGATAACGCATGTGCTAATGATGTACACTCTATGAAGTTGATGCACTCCTATACAATATGATGACATGCATACCATAGTGTGATGATGCTCTCCTATGCATGATGATGTATACTTGATGTTGATGATGCATACACGGCGCACACTGAGATGACGATGATGCATAGTTGATGATGATGATGCATACCCTATGACGATGATGCATACCTATGATGATGATGCATGACGATGCATGCGTTATGTTCAGTGGAAGCAGAGAAGGATTATTTGTTCAGTGACTGTGTATAGCGAGGTGTACAAGGATGTACATGAGCAGTGTATGGCAGTAAAATGACTTGTTGGTATACAGGGATGATTTGGCAGTGATCAGAGTGCAGAGGTTATCAGCAGCAGATTCAAGGTTTGGTGTGCAGTTGGTTAGACTCAGATTGACTGAGTGGGATAATGTGTACAACTTGATTGGTACAGCCAGATTGCACAGGTTGATTGCACAAGTTGACGAGAAGTGTTGCACAGTTGTGGTGCGATGGTCAGTGAACAGTTGATGAGTAGTGACAGTGGTTGTGCAGTGTAGTACAGATTGTGCAGTGTGGTACAGGTGTTGGATAGCAAGTCCACAAGATCAGTGCAGTTTGTGGTTCAGTAGTTCAGTATCTATCTTCATATTAGGATGGTAGGACAGAGCAAGGAAATTTAGGGAGCTAAGGCTTCCTTCAGGTTGTAGCTTGTAAACCAGGGGGTTGTAGCCTCCTTCCAGTTGTAGCTGGAGAATTGAAGTCTTTGTAACAAAGGGGGTTGTTGCTTCCTTCCAATTGTTGCTGGTAAATTATTATTATAAAGGCTTCCATGGTTTTTCCCCCAGGACTTGGGTTTCCACATAAAAATCTTGTGTACTGTGTTTTGCAATGCTTCCTATGTGATGATGATATGATGATATCTGATGATGAGCTATAGTTGTTAATAATGTTGATGATGATATAATGATAATGTGATAATTACGTACTCAGCATAATATTGAATAAGCTGCCAATGATTGTTAAAGTTGAAAAAGTAATAAAAGCTACACACGCTATTCACCCCCCCCTCTTAGTGTGCTCGGTTTGTCCAACACTGAAGAGATCTTACCTTCACTTGTATTTGAGACTTGTTCCTGCTTTTCTTCTTTGTCTTGACTCTTGACTCCTCCTTTGACCTTCTTCTTCCAGTTTGAACTAGAGATCCTTGGCAAAGGTGTAATCTTTTACACTTTCTTTGATAGGGCTTGAGAGTCCATCCAACAAAAACTTCAAAGCAACTTTATTGTCTTTTTCAACTGTTGCCTTTGTCTTCTTGCTAGGCTGGTTAGGTGGGTTAACCATTATTTCCCAAACACCAAACCTTTTCAAGTAATCCTTAATTTTGCTTCTCCAAGCAAAATAATCTGACTTATCAAAAACTGGAACTTCATTGTGAATGAGTTTTGTTGATCCTTCCATTTTGTGTTCATTGATCCCTTCAAGCTTGTTAGGCTTACGTTGAAGGTCGGCTCTGATACCAATTGTTGAACACAATGGCTCATTGAGAGGGGGGGCTGAATCAGTGAACTTACACTTTAATCAATTTCAACTTTCAATCACAATCTCATATTATCATTCACCCATTTACTTCAATATCATATTCATCAATAACCTAAATCATTAGTCATTCATCAAGTAAAACACATAATCACCAACTCATTGCACAAAAGACACAAGATTTAGTTGTAATATTTTTGTATTTGTTTCAAACGGCTGCAACCGTGAGGCAATTCAACACCTACTAAAATAGAAGCACCAACTTCAAATCCAAGACACTGCTTGGTCTTTTTCTTAGATCCTCCTAAGAAAAATAATTACAAGACCCTGTTTGTATTAACAAGTACATTTCATTACAAGACCCTGCTTGTAAATTATATGTACATATACATTACATCCCATCAATTGCACATCATCATTATCTGCATCATTTTCACCTGATATCTCTGTCTATAACATCATTCTAATTATCTTAACTCTCATAACCCGAGCAAGCATTTTGTCCTTGTTACATCATCAAACTGTTCACATGCACATGTCTTTGTCTTCAAGCTAAGCATTCATCTTTATCTTCATCACATAAATATCAGCAGTCTGTCCAGCTTCAAATCTTTGTATTGTTCACTTGCACATCAAGTAATCAAACATGTCTTCAAGTATGTACACTGTTTGTTCATCTTTATTCGGCATTAGTTCACCCCAGAAATCAATGATAAAAAGAATTTATATCTTCATTCTGTCCTTCAGCCTCCTGCCAGCATCATGTCTCCATAAACACTATCATCATGACTTCATGCAACCCAGATATAAAAGATAAACCAAAAATTTCATTGTTGTTGTTGTTGTTGCTCCTGCTCCTTACCACCGAACTGTCCTCATCCTCACTGTCCCCCGAAATCAACACTCACTCAACCATCTGAAAATCTTCTGCACACCTACTCTATTCATCCAACGAATTCATCTTTATTTATAGTTGATTTGTCCATGAATTTAGGGGCCGACTTGTCCAACAAATAATATTTTATAAATTTCTTTTTCATAATACAAGGAGGCCGACTTGTTAATGGTTTTATCAATTGATATTTTTGTTTCCACGAATTCATCATCGATTATATATTCATATTTTTGGATTCCATAAAAACCTCATCAAAGTATATCTTTGATCTTCTTCCCACATCACGTGGTCTTTATGCCTTCACAAAGATGCCCACAAAAGAGTCTTTGGCATGCCTTCGAGATGCCCGCAGTAGACCATCAGGAGAAGCCCGCATTGTCTCTTTTTATGCCCGCAATGGCTTCCATCTGGCCCGCAGCTGGTCTTCATGGCCTCAAGGAAGATGCCTACAGGGATGGTTGTTTAGGTGCACGTAGCTCTCTTTTCTCATGCCCGCAGCTCACAACAAGATGCCCACAGCATGCTTAGTTATTATCATGCCCGCAGCCATGCAGCCATCTTATCTATCATTGTTTGTCTTTCTCCAAGTCCTTGTCCATCATTGTCTCTTTTTCCATTTGTCTTCACGCTTGCTTGCTTGCCCAATTCATCTTCAAATGTGATTTAACCTTTATGCCATCCACATCACCTTCAAATGACCACAGTATAGGTCATTTGACTCATTAGGTTCCAATGGGTCCAATACCCACATCTAATGTCCTTGTCATGTTCTTTCTCCGTCATGTTCAAGCCATCAACTTCATGCCAAGTCACCATGCTGCTTCATGTCATCAATCATGCTTAACCTTTGTCATTAATGTTGTCATCAATGACAATCCTATTCATCAACCTAGCGGTAGTCTCAGGGATGCTCTTGAAGAATTCTACCACTTGCTCTTTAATGGATGGGATTTTCATACGTTCAGTGTGTGGAATACTATGCATTACTTTGTCCAATTCTTTCTCAATGTTGATGTGTAAGTCATACTCAGGGAGAAAAGAAGTTGGCTCACTTACTGTAATAGGCTACTCACTATTCTTTCTTTCAATGAAAGGGGTAGGCTTTTGGCCATCATTTCTTTTTTGATAAATTCTAATAGGAGCTTGGCCACTACTCTCAGGTTGTTCAGTGGCATAAACAGGAAGACTAGGACTAGGACTTTCTTCACTTTCTTCTTCTTCATTTATCAAAATACGCCGAAAGTCTTTGTCAAAGTCTAAATCATTGACCCAATTAATGTTTCTTGGGGAATCTTGGGCATCCTCACTATGAGTGGGGTACTCAGGGTCCTCCTCCTTCTGTTCTTCCAACCAGTTAATTCCAGGAGGTTCAGGTGACGCTTGAGGTACAGGGTTTCGTCTATTTTCATCATTATTAGGCCTCTTTAGAGGGTTCCAATAAGGTTTTGGGCCATAGGGTTTCCTATACCTTTCTGATTCTTTGCTCTTAGCTAGATCCCTAGTCAGGAGAGTCACGTTTTTCATCATTTCTTGCATACTCTCCATCATATCGTTGGGATCTTTCACTGGTTCTTTTCCCTTCTTAGCTTTGGGCACATATCTAGGGGATGAAGCACTAATTGAATCAAAAAAAATTTGCTTCCCCATAGAGGCAGGATTTGATTCAGCCCTTCTAGCATTTTCTTGATCCTTTTTTAAGTTTTTAGGGTCTTTGTCTTTGAGATGGTAGCCTAGGTAACCTTCAAATGAATTGAGGTAATGAATCAACACAGCTTGTTCTTTAGGCCTAATATGATCAGGGATATTGGCCACTATCTTATCAAAACGGAGGTTGAATTCATGGGCAGACTCATTTTCTTTCTTCTTAACTTCAAAGAGTTGGTTCAAAAGAAAACGTCCATCTAGCTTGACTGACCACTCATGCTTAAGATTTTCTGTGAAGTCATCATATCCCGTGACTGATGATGCAGGCAAACGGTCAAACCATTTATGAGCATCAACTTGCAAGGATGCAAATAGACCCCTCATGTAAACATCTTCTTCTTCTGCCCCATAAGCCTCCATGTGAGCCCAAACATTCTCAATGTGGTCCTCAATGGAGGTCACACAATCTCCATTAAACTTAGGGATCTTTTCAAAGTATTTGTCGGGCATATCATGGGGTGAACCAGGGATTTGGGAAAAGTCTAAAGGTGAAGCTTTGGCCTTGTTCCCAAATCTACGAACGACGGGAGGATTGGTTGAGTATTGTTTCCTGGAGGAGTTTGATTTGTTCCAGCCATTTGATTTGTTGGACTTAGATTACAAGACGGGGATGAAGGAGGAACCGAATTAGTTGAAGGGGATCCCACAAAACGATTTGGAGAATGAGAATTTACGATTTTCCAAAAGAAATTAGATGGTTGGGCTTTGGGATCTCTTCTATGATAACCAAACGAGGTTCCTCCTAGTTGATTCAAATTAGCTCGACTTTTGGGATCATAAGGATGTGAATGAGGTCGTTCCTCAGCGGAGTCACGATTAGGAGTCATCAGGTAGACTTTAATTCCTTTCTACCAAAAGATATGTCGTGTATAAGCAGGGAGAGATGCATGACAATGAGATTGTTATGTTTGGATTAAGATGAAAATGATAACCATCTAAAATATAAGACCGGATGCGATAAGATATGAATTACACATGGATACTCTCAGACACTTAAGGTAAGCCTCTACCTCCCTAGCAACAGCGCCAAAAATGTTATCACTCAACTTGTAGTTGTCCCAAAAGGTGATCCTATCCAGGATGGTAGAGGCGTTGGACAACTAAATAGGTGACCCAAGAGATGCCACGATTCCCAATGCAATTGGGTGTCACATTAACCGAGGCACTCTTCACTTTAGATCTAGCCTAAGCAAGACCAAGGGGGAGACCCTAGCCAACCAATGAAGGCTAGCGAACCTACTCAATACCTCCTAGGGAAACGTGAAAGATGAAAACGGAAGAGATCAAGAGTGGATAGATCTAGATCTAGAATTGATAAGTGGACCCAAAGAGTTAGGGCTTGGTTGAAGAGGCTTATGAGATGGACAAATGTTCAACCAATGAAATATTAGGCCACTTAGGGGTTAAGATCAATAGATCTAGATAGATCTAATGTAAAGTGGTAAGACCCAAGTGGGGCCACACTTAAAATATGGAAAATGGTCAAAATGGGGCCCACAAGGTAAAGATCAAAGTGAAATGGCACTAGGGGGTTTGCTACTCAATGTATCTATGGATTTGAGAAGTAACAAGCAATACCCACGATGTAGATTTAGCGAAATTCCACCTACCCAACAAGTGCGACCTACCTTGGAGAGGCCCAATTCCTTAGATAAGTGGGTAGCTAGAGTCGAATGCCCACCAAAATTTAGATCCAAGGTTTATTAATTATTATCTAAGTGGGTTTTAATTATTAAGCCCAAGAACTTGCTAGATCTCACCGGATCTAAAACAATAAAAAAAGAGGGTTTTATGATATGAGGGTTTGAAGTGACCAATGGGTGAAATACATGACAATGGATACGTACCTTGTAGATCTTACCTCAAATGCTTGCGGCTACCTTGTACATTGATGATCCTTGCATATAGTTACAATTCCAAGTTAGATCGAAGTGATTCCAAGCTAAACGTCCAAGCCCAAGGAGGAAAAACGTCTTACTTCACCTGTAAAACAAAGTGCATAACGTGAGATTTGATTCACAAGTAAGCAAGATCTAAACATGGCATATCAAAAGAAGTAAACCAATGGACAAAGCACAATTGAAAAACTCCCTTCTAGATGAAAACGTCTTGCCCAAGGGGGATGTGAGAAACCCCAACAATCTTCCCTTCAAGCAATTGGCACCCCTGCAACAAGTCAATTCAGCCTCCCTCTGTAACTGTCAAAATCACTTGTGAAAAGCAAAGATGTCTAAAGCAAAAGATGTATAATCATGTACAAGAGCATCCCATCAAAGAAAGAGAAACAGATCCACAAAATAGTATTTTATTCCAGTTTGCCAGAGCCCCAAAGGTGCCTTTACAATAGGGGGGTCTCTTCCTTAAATAGGAGGAGAGAGACCAAAACCCAAACCACTTTATGAATGAGTGGTTGAGATCAAAAGATAAAAATAATACAATCAACGGCTAAGATGAGTCGGTACAATATAACATGGATCACTCACATGAGGGAGGTCCGCACTCACTTAAAGATGCCCTAGGGAAGTGTGCACCACATCAAAGTGACTAAAAGACAAGTGTGCCACATAAGATGACAAGGACAAGTGACTAGGAGCACATGGTGGGTCTAGGAGGCTTTATTATCCTTCACTAACATCACCCCATGGCATAATAATATAGCATACGACTCAATAACATGTCCAAGTGAACAAATGATCAAATCCTGGCCCCCTCAACTGAGAGAAGAATGCATCAAATGACAACCTGGAGACTGTGTGGACCCCACTGAATGTTGCAAGTTGATCTGGAAGGAGTGGGATACATCATAGGTAACCTCTGAACAGACCTCATGCCAAAACTTTTCCTCAATAGCCCAAATCGATTTCCTTAATGACCTTTTTATTCTATTTTTATTCCAACTGAAAAACCATCAAAATGCCTAAAACCCACTGTTAGATGCCCGAGCACAAAATCTGACTGCACCATCATGTCTGCAGAGGGGGTAATATGGCAATAACAAGTAGCATGACAACCCCTCTCCTCTGTAGCACCATAGGCAAACAAGTAAGCTCAAGGAAAGTGCTGGACAAGCCAATTTTGCATGGCAAAACTAGCCAAAAGTGGAAATATGCCAATATCATCTCTGAGAGTGCATGAAACTGATAACTAAGTGTCTCAATAGACTCAGAAGGTCCAAATCTACTAGAGATGAGTACCCATACACACTGTGGCAACCTGTATGATCATTTGTAGCCTCAGCCATACCTAGACAATAATAATATGATGGTCTGGGAATAATAATAATCAATAAAAAGGTGCATCAACCATCATTTGAAACCTGTCTCCACTATATGGAGCCATCAAAGGTGTATCAAAGGACCATAAATCATCATCATACATCATCATTGGTCCAACTCATTATGGATCCCAAGGTTGACCAGGTCAAACTAGGTTTGACCAGGTCAAGACTGATCAAAATATGACCCAGGCTGAAAAAGCCTACTGGTGCAAGTGCAAATGATCAAGACATGCTCGTTTAATCATTTTCATAACAAGACTTAAAGCATTAAGCATCATTTCTCAAGCAGTTAATTAATAATATTATAAAGGATAAGTTCAAATAATTATTTACTTTACAAAAGAACCTCAAGGATATACTCATTCTGTAGACATGATCAATCAGCTAACAAAGGGTGAAGGTGAAAAATACAAGGCTAGGACAAGGGGATGACTCAACTGACTCAACACTGTAATACTTCGGATGAGGGAAAGGGAATACACACTTAAGCATGTGTCGGATAAAATATACACAAGGAATGGCAGTGTCTCACAGATGGAGTAAGTTGTTTAGAGAAGTGTTTATTCAACCTTGGCAAAAGTCTACAAATCACATCATTTCATTTCATTTCCTTGGCCAACAGTCTTTGGATTTAGCATATATTTAACCATTGCTTTCATTATGCCTATATAACCCTTTTGGGGATTTCACCTATGCTTAGAAGCACAACTACTAAAGCTTTCATCCAGGGTGCTTTTTAGTTTCCACAATATTTCATTTGACAACCCTTTTGGGGATTTCACCTATGCTTAGAAGCACAACTACTCAAGCTTTCATCCAGGGTGTTTCTTTAGTTTCATTTGACAACCCTTTTGGGGATTTCACCTGTGCTTAGAAGCACAACTACTAAAGCTTTCATCCAGGGTGTTTTAAGATTCCAATTTATTCAATTTCACAACCCTTTTGGGGATCTTGCATGTGTTTAGCAACACAACTACTCAAGATTTCATCCAGGGTGTTAATTCATTTAAGTTTCCACAAATGATGGTAGTATAGTTTGCTTCAGGTTTTAGGCAGCACAACTCAAGCAACTAGGGGGACTTTCTACAATCAAGACCAAACATCGAGGCAACCGACTACAGTGATCAAGGTATCAAATCCAAATCACCAAGGGGTAAATTTTGTTTCCAACTGAAAGCCGAGACACAAACTAACAGGGATGCTATCCAACATAGAGGCAAAAGTGGGGAAGTCCTCCATATCATCAGCTGAGGTGTAAGTCAGGGTAAAAAGCAAAAAGTGGGAAAGATAACAGATGGATGGGGAAAGTGAAGGTGATAACTAAGCTAGCAAGCCATAAAAGGTTGGAATGATCATGTCCACACTCATAAGAGGGTAAAAACTGTTGATTTTTGGGCAGCATCGAGAGCCATTCTCTAGGAGAATTGGCATCTGCCTGAGGCTGAGAACCTGGTCAGGGACCAACACATTGATAACATGATATCTCTCAGAAAACCTTTTTTATGATGAAGATTCTAGAAGACAAGTTGACCATTGAAAAGAGGACCAATACTTAATGGTTGAGTCACAAGGACTCAAGCCAGAAGGTTCTAAAATACCCTAAGGGTTCTAAGGCACATTTGACCAAGAGAAGAGTCTAAGACGACTTGGTTAAGGGGTTATGGTAATGGAACCCCAATGAAGGACCAAGAAACCCAATGAAGGACCAAGAGCCCACTAGTAAAGGACCAAAAGTCCAAGATAAAAGTCAAATCCTTTTATGAAGGATTAAAAGCACAAATAAAATATTATAACCCTAACTAAGTGGATTTTATTATTTGTTTAGTCCTCAAAATAAGGAAGTAATCCTCAATGATGAATTATAAATAGTAAGCACTCTCATTTGAACGATATACTTCACAAGATCTTTTATCTCTGATCCAAGAAGACAAATTCGTTGGGGTTATCTTTCGCTGCTTATGCTCTTTATCTCAGCTCTATTATTTTCTATGGTTCGGATCAAATAGCAGGCACACCTCATGACTGTCTTATTTTTCCTCGAGGCTGCTACCCTAGAAGGGCCTCTCTCAGTCAGTCGTAGCCCTAGAAGGGCCTATCTCAGTGAGCCATAGCCCTAGAGGGATTGTTCAAGCTAGACGCAGCCCTGTTAGGGCTTGGTGAAGGCAGTCACAGCTTGTTAAGGGGTTCTTCCTCTCCGTCGTAGCCTGTTAGGGCTTGTTCCACTCAGCGGCAGCCTAATTAGGGCTTGTTTCAACCAATAGCATCCCTGTAAGGCCTTGGTACAGTCAGTCGCTGCCTTAAAAGGTTTTGATTAGTCAATCGATTGCCTCAGAGATCATCATTCAATCAATGGCAGCCTCAAAGGTCTTCAATTTAGTCAATAGTTTGTTGAAATTCCAGGTTATGTACGTTTTATTGCATATATAAAAACTTTAAGCTGAATTTAAAACAGAAGTAATATAATTTTCATCTCTTTCAACTTAATGCTCCATTGGGTCACTGCATTAGAGTTGGTCCTCGAGAATCATCAAATGCACAATATATAAAATAAATTTCAAGTGACATGAATCGTAAACTAAATTTCAAATGTCATGTACATGAGAAGTAGCATTAACGAATTATAACCAATATTTGGATCAGCCTTATACTCAGATAGTTTTGATCTTGTCACTGAAAGGACAAGTCAAACTAGATAAACCATATACGTACCTTAAGAGAGAGAAGGTTCAGGTAGAATAAAACAGACCTCAAGTTCTTCAATTAAAATGACAGTAGTAAGAAGGACACACAGGTGCTGCAGACTACAAAGGTCAAGCACGTAAGCACACATTCACTCAGAGTTCAATTAGTGATGACTGCTGAATGCTACAGGCAGAATAGAGAAACTGTGAGACTGTTGAATGCTGTGAGTCAATCAAATGCTACAGCCAAAATAAATAAACCATGTGACAGTCACATGCTACAGCCAGAATAAATAAACCATGAGACAGTCACATGCTACAGCCAGAATAGACAGTCGAATGATACAGCCAGAATAAAGAAGCCGTGAGACTGTAAGACAATTAATGCTACAACCAAAAATAGAGAAGTCGTGAGACAAACAGATGCTATAGACAATTAAATGCTACAGCAATGAAGAGAGATAATCAAGAAGGAGAGACAGCCGTGAGGCAAAACCACCGTGGAGATATAGCCGTGAAAGATGAAGCCCACGTGAAGAAGAACACTGTGAAGAGAAACCCGTGACAGGGATACAATTGAGAAGGAGTGAACCGCGAGGGTAAACCCGTGACAGAGATCAGCCGTGAAGGAGATCAGCGTGGGGATAAGTCCGAGAGAGAAGCCCGTTAGACAAAGCCGTGAAGATAACAGGTCGTAAGGACAGTCTGTGAGATAAAGCAGGCCGTAAAGTGAAATCTAGCTGTAAAGACAATCGAGAGAAATAACCCGTGAAGATAGCAGCTGTGAAGATCCGTGGAGAGAGGCAATCGTGGAGAAGAGACCGTCGAGAAGAAATGAAGCCGTGAAGACAAGCTATAGCAGGAAATTAAATGCTACAGCAAAACCGTGATGATAGACATCCGAGACAGGGACAAGGCCGTGAAGAGATCACCATGTACAGCCGTGAAGAGAAAGCCGTGGAGCAGACTCGATAATATTACCCAAGAAAAAATCAAAACGAAAAGTGAAGTGTGTAGGCTCACGTAAGATATCTCAGAATCATAAGAAATGTAAGGTTTATATATATTAGGAGTTAACAACCTTAGGTTAGAATAGGAAAAATAAAAATAATAAAATAATGAGAAAAGAGAGTTCAACGGATAAAGTACCAATAGTCCAATGTAAAAATAAAACTTAAATGGACAAAGATATAATAATAAAATAATAAATAAAATCACAAAGTCTTTATTAATAAAATCATAAAGATTTTATTAATAAGACTAAAATAAATAATTAATGAAATTAACATAAAGTGAAAAATCAAAGGTCCAACACAAAGATAAAAGGACCAAAAATCATGGGTCAAGGGTCTTATCTCAAACATAAGGTAACCATAACAATACATGGTCCAATAATCTTTTAATAAATTAATATTTAAATACACTCCATAAAGTAGGAGTCATCATGGTCAAAAATGCACATAAGTGAGAGTGCTAGGACCAAGTAAGAAAAAAAAAAACATGAGTCAACAACCACAAGACCAAGGTGGGCAGCAATCAAATAGGACCATCAAGACCAAAAACTTTTCTCTCTCTTAAGATACATAGTTTATATATTTTTGTCATCACTGTATAAGGGAGAAGATCCAAACGGATGGTGTAATCCTTTTGTCCTTAACGCTGCTCCTAAGGGTTAGGTACTAGAGACATCGTCAAGGGGTGGCCAGTCCCTTGAGAAGCAACCTAGCAATAACCGATTCGGAGAGGGGACAACAATATCTTCCATTCTCAAAGAATGGCTTTCAGCTCAAGGCTGAACCTCAGTCTTAGACTGGGACATGTTGATCAACCATCTGGTCCATGACCAGGATCTCCATTCTCCCAGAGAATGGTCCTCAACCTCAAGCTGAGCATTCAGTCCTAGGCTGAATGTTGATCAACCTTCTGCAAGACCTAGGAAGTCTCTGTCTCAACCTGCAGGATCTGCTTGGTCATCATGACCAAGAAACCGTCTGTTTCTAGACCAGAATACCCTAGAGACAAATAGGGGCCCTAACCACATGCTAGGGACTTTGCCATGGCATCAATCTGCTTGGTCCTAGACCAAGAACCCCAGGAGACAGCTGGGGGCCCTAGGGTACCTTCTAGGGTCTTACACATTACTCTGCCTGGTTAACTTGACCAGGAACCCTAGTTAACTGACTAGGGTACCATTCTCTCTGAGAATGGGTCTCGCAGCTGCACTGAAAAATTAACACTCCCTCTCAGCAAGAGAGGCATTCTCAGCAACACTAAGCTTGTCGAAGACAGGGGCTTAGTCAACACATCTGACAATTGTACCATGTCCTAGTCATGGTAAAACAACCTGTCATAGAATACAGGATTTTCTTAGAGCTTCGAGTAGCTCTGAATGTCAGTAAATACCTTGATCTTATAGATCCATTTGGAAGTTACAACTGACTTCCCTTGCTGTCTAAGAATCACTTTCCACGCATTATCATCCAATGTCAACAGGATGTCTGGTATCATAGCATCTTTCCAAACTTGATGTTTGGCTACCTTCACATAAGTGGACGATCCTGAATCAGTGACATAGCTCTTACTAGAGCACCCTTGAAGCCTCTCAAATAGGCTTCTTAATGAGATCAACTTAAGGTTTTCTGACCTCCTCTCATGGATTTCCATGTCTATAATTCTGGGAGGTTCTTTGAGAAACAACTTTCTCATTAAGTTCACATCTCTTACTTCTCTTCTGCAGTCCCACTTGCTGGGAATTAAAGAGCACAAATGACTCCCTCTTGATCTCTGAGCTTGCCAGTTGTTCCACTCTAGAAAGGAACAAATCAACAATAACAAATACCTGGAAAATTCTCTTTTCCTGACCCTCTGTCATCTCAGCACTCAGCTCCCTCTGGAACTGTACATCCAACTCTGAGCAAAATCACATCCTCCTCTTCTTGAGGGTCTTTTAAATAAGTTAGATTCAATCCAATAGTCAGGAATCACAAAAGAACTCTAATATAATATTGGTTCACAGAGGTATGTTTCACCATAAAACATGATACTTCAAATATGGGAGGGATAGAGAGTACTCCCTCTTAATTTCTGCCTCCAAGTGGAATTCACATGAGCAAGTGTCTTTTAGTTTCTGCTCTGTACCAATTTTCTTTAAACTTGAGCATGCATTGCTTAAATGTGCATAATATCATTCATGCATCATCACACTTGTTAGTGTATTTTGAAGATATCATAATCCTGAATAATTTAACACATATAATCATAAATGAACTCTAACTTCCTTATGATAGCAAACTTTGATCAAGTCAATCAATGAGTCACAAAACTCTTTTACACAGAAAAGATAATCAACTAGAATGTATTATGATTAAATCAAGATTCAATCATATGAAGAGAGAAGTAAGCTTCTTACTTATCACACAAAAAAAATCTGCTCGGGTCAAGACTTTTGGAATTGGATGTAACTGACATACCTTTTCAAGGAGTCATCAAGTTTACAGCCTGTCAATTCCATTTTCTAATATCATACTTAGGGCAAAGATTATCAGTACTACTGTCTTGGAAATCTGGTTAATGAGACCATCCAATCTGTGTGCATAAATATCGGATCTTTACTATCTTTATCACTTTAATGGTTAGTGAATTCTTTTGACCAAGATCAAGAAACTTCAAACCCTCACTTCTCAATCTGCAGTTAAGCTGAAGCTCTTTCCATAGGATCTATGTAGACTCAGTTAGGCTGCAAAACAGAGTTAGCTACAAACCTGCTCTGATTCCATGTTGAAATTCCAGGTTATGTACGTTTTATTGCATATATAAAAACTTTAAGCTGAATTTAAAACAGAAGTAATATAATTTTCATCTCTTTCAACTTAATGCTCCATTGGGTCACTGCATTAGAGTTGGTCCTCGAGAATCATCAAATGCACAATATATAAAATAAATTTCAAGTGACATGAATCGTAAACTAAATTTCAAATGTCATGTACATGAGAAGTAGCATTAACGAATTATAACCAATATTTGGATCAGCCTTATACTCAGATAGTTTTGATCTTGTCACTGAAAGGACAAGTCAAACTAGATAAACCATATACGTACCTTAAGAGAGAGAAGGTTCAGGTAGAATAAAACAGACCTCAAGTTCTTCAATTAAAATGACAGTAGTAAGAAGGACACACAGGTGCTGCAGACTACAAAGGTCAAGCACGTAAGCACACATTCACTCAGAGTTCAATTAGTGATGACTGTTGAATGCTACAGGCAGAATAGAGAAACTGTGAGACTGCTGAATGCTGTGAGTCAATCAAATGCTACAGCCAAAATAAATAAACCATGTGACAGTCACATGCTACAGCCAGAATAAATAAACCATGAGACAGTCACATGCTACAGCCAGAATAGACAGTCGAATGATACAGCCAGAATAAAGAAGCCGTGAGACTGTAAGACAATTAATGCTACAACCAAAAATAGAGAAGTCGTGAGACAAACAGATGCTATAGACAATTAAATGCTACAGCAATGAAGAGAGATAATCAAGAAGGAGAGACAGCCGTGAGGCAAAACCACCGTGGAGATATAGCCGTGAAAGATGAAGCCCACGTGAAGAAGAACACTGTGAAGAGAAACCCGTGACAGGGATACAATTGAGAAGGAGTGAACCGCGAGGGTAAACCCGTGACAGAGATCAGCCGTGAAGGAGATCAGCGTGGGGATAAGTCCGAGAGAGAAGCCCGTTAGACAAAGCCGTGAAGATAACAGGTCGTAAGGACAGTCTGTGAGATAAAGCAGGCCGTAAAGTGAAATCTAGCTGTAAAGACAATCGAGAGAAATAACCCGTGAAGATAGCAGCTGTGAAGATCCGTGGAGAGAGGCAATCGTGGAGAAGAGACAGTCGAGAAGAAATGAAGCCGTGAAGACAAGCTATAGCAGGAAATTAAATGCTACAGCAAAACCGTGATGATAGACATCCGAGACAGGGACAAGGCCGTGAAGAGATCACCATGTACAGTCGTGAAGAGAAAGCCGTGGAGCAGACTCGATAATATTACCCAAGAAAAAATCAAAACGAAAAGTGAAGTGTGTAGGCTCACGTAAGATATCTCAGAATCATAAGAAATGTAAGGTTTATATATATTAGGAGTTAACAACCTTAGGTTAGAATAGGAAAAATAAAAATAATAAAATAATGAGAAAAGAGAGTTCAACGGATAAAGTACCAATAGTCCAATGTAAAAATAAAACTTAAATGGACAAAGATATAATAATAAAATAATAAATAAAATCACAAAGTCTTTATTAATAAAATCATAAAGATTTTATTAATAAGACTAAAATAAATAATTAATGAAATTAACATAAAGTGAAAAATCAAAGGTCCAACACAAAGATAAAAGGACCAAAAATCATGGGTCAAGGGTCTTATCTCAAACATAAGGTAACCATAACAATACATGGTCCAATAATCTTTTAATAAATTAATATTTAAATACACTCCATAAAGTAGGAGTCATCATGGTCAAAAATGCACATAAGTGAGAGTGCTAGGACCAAGTAAGAAAAAAAAAAAACATGAGTCAACAACCACAAGACCAAGGTGGGCAGCAATCAAATAGGACCATCAAGACCAAAAACTTTTCTCTCTCTTAAGATACATAGTTTATATATTTTTGTCATCACTGTATAAGGGAGAAGATCCAAACGGATGGTGTAATCCTTTTGTCCTTAACGCTGCTCCTAAGGGTTAGGTACTAGAGACATCGTCAAGGGGTGGCCAGTCCCTTGAGAAGCAACCTAGCAATAACCGATTCGGAGAGGGGACAACAATATCTTCCATTCTCAATGAATGGCTTTCAGCTCAAGGCTGAACCTCAGTCTTAGACTGGGACATGTTGATCAACCATCTGGTCCATGACCAGGATCTCCATTCTCCCAGAGAATGGTCCTCAGCCTCAAGCTGAGCATTCAGTCCTAGGCTGAATGTTGATCAACCTTCTGCAGGACCTAGGAAGTCTCTGTCTCAACCTGCAGGATCTGCTTGGTCATCATGACCAAGAAACCGTCTGTTTCTAGACCAGAATACCCTAGAGACAAATAGGGGCCCTAGCCACATGCTAGGGACTTTGCCATGGCATCAATCTGCTTGGTCCTAGACCAAGAACCCCAGGAGACAGCTGGGGGCCCTAGGGTACCTTCTAGGGTCTTACACATTACTCTGCCTGGTTAACTTGACCAGGAACCCTAGTTAACTGACTAGGGTACCATTCTCTCTGAGAATGGGTCTCGCAGCTGCACTGAAAAATTAACATAGTTGCCTTAGTTCAATTAATGGCAGAATTTGGGATTTGGATCTTGACTAGCTGCAGCAGTCATCTTGTTCATGGTTAACTTCACCATCTAGCAGGGCTACTGCAAAGGCTATGGAATTTGATTCAGGCTATATTCATCTTGAAAAGGGCTGTCACAAAACTTCATCTCTGTTTCTCATGAGCAGATGTTATCTTTGAAAGGGATCTCTTCATGCTACAGTTCAGATCTTAGATTAGATCTGCCTTGTCTTGTATATGTGTGGAGGAAGGTTGGCACAATGTGTTGGAGAGATAGAGGCACTAGCTCCTATAGCTAGACAAGGAATTTATGATAGTCCTTGATGTGATCCAACATGGCAATGCAGCTAAATGTCCTAAATGAAAAGATAAGTACTTGGTCTCTCTGTTTCTGTATACCCTTATGTGTGAAAGGGTTTTTGTTGTTCATGGTCATTTTATGTATACTTGTTCTTCTATCATGAATATATCATAAGAAAGGTTGTTGGGTTTTTTTCCTCTGAAGGAGAGAGGGTTTTCCCGAGGTAAATTATGGTGTCCACTATGCATGATAGTTGTGATGTGATGTGTTTATTTCCTGCTCTATTTTGTTTACTATTACATCTGGTTAATGTTATACTGCTCATACATATAGTTGATACTTTCATGTGTAATTATGTTAAAGAAAATTTTAAAATTACTCTCATAATTACCAATTTATGAAAGTAGCTAAAATTTCAACAAAAACCAATGAGTATAAAACAAGAGCTTCTACATGCAAGTAATACAACCATTTAGATAATCAATAACAACCATATTCATTTTGTAAGATACACTGCCCAATCATGATTACTATATACTAAGTCAAGCTATCAAAATAACCAAAAGAGCAAGATAATAAAACCAATGCACATCATATACTTGTTGGGCCATATTCCTGTATCTTCTATCTGGATCACCTGTAACCACTGAAACATTGTTGCTGATACTCTAGGCACTGCACTACTCTGTATGGAATAAAAGGTCATCTCGGTCATCAAATCTGAGGTCAAGAGGCTCAATCGTGGCATAAGGTCTACTGCATGTCTGATCTGGGGCTGCTCTGATGTGTGAGTGATCATAAGTAATACTGCTCATCATAGCTGATCTCATTGAAACTGAGTAAAGGCAAAGCTCAAAAATATATACTGAATTGCTCTGCAATCATGGTAGCCCGGCTACTATGGATGTGATAACAATTACATCCCATAAAAACCACCATACAAATCCTCTATCAAGTCATCTAGGGCATCAAAATTCCAACAAGCTGCAACCCCCAACTGAAGATTGTGATGAACACCACAAGTGGACACCCTCTAAAATTCATAGGGTTAAGATCTAAGAAACCTGCAGCTGCTTCACTATAGGACTCTAATACTCGACTTCATGACGAGGTTTACTATTTTGCAAAACTCTACCCAACTCCATCATGAAGTTACTTCATTGTTGGAGACTAAAGGATAAGCTTCATGACGTAATTGATTCATGACACTAATGTCAAGCTTCATGATGAGGTTAGTTTAGTCCAAAATACTAATATCGGGGTTAGTGATGAGACTTTTTCACTGCAAGAAACTAATATCAATATTCATGAGGACAGTAATTCATTGCAAGACACTAATACAGAGCTCCGTGAAGAGGTTGCCTCACTATAGAATGATAATGTCACACTCTTAGACAAGTACCAAGGCTTCAAGAATGATCATGATCTCTTACTTCACCAATTGGCACAGAAGGTTAAGTCCATCCACAAAGTGCAACACCCCCATCAAAACCTTGTACAAGTGAATGAAGAAGTACTGAATGTCAATTAGGAGGATTACAATAGCAAATTAAAAACTTATATTTATTCTATGTTTTATGACTCCTTTGAGCTTCAGGGTCTTAGGTTGTGATTTCCCCATCACGGTTGCCAATGGAATTTAGACTTGCTTTCTTCTTTGCTGGGAACCTGGATGTTATCAACCTTTCTAAGATGTGGCGGAATGTATTTTGCTCTTGGTTGTGGTATTTGATCTTTTGGAGTAACTGTTTCTATTTGAAGCATGTCTTCTTCATTTCTATTTTGTTGAACGCATGAGATGGAAGCAAACAATTTTTTGGCGGCACTTCATTTTCAATCTCAGTATTTTAAATCTATTAGGTTGATTGATTCTTACCTAATGTCTTTCGTAAGTTGTGGTCGATAAGTTCAAACTTTCGTACGGATTTTCATGAGTTGAAGATTCTATCCTTGATTCATCGTTTTTTCTAGTTAGTCAATCAACTCCTCTATGCTCATCAATTATCATTGATGCCTTGTACTTGTCGGATTTTGAGTCACAAATATGTCCTAGAATCCATGTCCTATCGCATTTGCGACAAATTACTAATTTTAGTCATCATCTTCGGGAATCTTCAATAAACTTGTTGACGTTTTAAGTTTTTTTCCCTCATTCCTTTTGTGTTTTCTCAACTCTTTCCATAATTTTGATGGCGCTATTAGCTTCCTGCAGGACCCACATTCGTTATATATAATTTGTATAGAGAGAATTTTTTTATTTGGGGAAAAGGTTAAAAAAATATCAAAGGAAAATTTGAAGTTCTAACTTGATTTATAAACCCAACAGATTTTAAAATATAAATGCCAAATTTAAAAAGAAATATCACTGAAGCGATGCAACTTATGGAAAAGTTAAAAGGTATGGCTCAGCAAGGTACATGTGGTCGTATGGCAATCACTGATAAAAACTGACAACAAACAGTTTGTTGTGTACAGAGCATATGGTGACAATGTACAACAGAGTATACAGGAATAATGTACTGGTGACAAAATTTTATGTCAGTGACGAGTATAGATGACAGTGTACAGCAGAACACAGCACTGTACAGACACGGCAGATTTTTGGTGGCTGAACAGAAATGGTGGCTGAGCAATATTGTGCATGGAATCAGTTCAAACGGTGACTAACATTTCCACAGCAGTTCGTATGGCAACAGCAAATAACTGCAGTGGATCTGTATGTTTCTAACAGATATGACTGTACGGAATTTGCAAATTAGAATGAATGGAAGAGCTTTGAAGATTATGTGGAGTTAACCCATATTGGCCAACAATGGCTTTGATACCAAATGTAATAGACAGTTCCTATATTACTGATTGACAGAATATTAAAGCAAAAATATATAAATGAATAAGATGATTACAATGAGCCTCATGACAGAATACGTATATGCATTGACTTGTCACGAGGTGAAAGGTTGCTTGCCCTTTGACTTTTCATTAGCCTAACTGTATTATTATTATTATTATTATTATTATCGTGTTTATAACATATATGACATTCTATTGTTAGCTTTTTAGCTCGAAAGGCACTCCGCATAATTTTGTCTTATATGCGGAAGTGACCTTGCATTTACATTACCTAGGCACTTGACTTTTTCTAAGTTGTAATAAAGTGGCTCTTTTTGTAAAGTGACTTTTATGTAATGTTCCTAGTCCATTATAAAGTGACTTTTATGTAATGTTCCTAGTCCATTATAAAGTGACTTTATGAAGTAAAAGTGCACATATTTCATAAAGTGAAGATACTTTATTCAAAAATTATAAGTGAATTATTTTGGAGGGAATGAATTTCATCCCTTGATCTTGTCAAGACAAGATTAGATCTTGACCGTTGGATTTAGGGATTGAGAAGGTGAAAAGTCACTTTCATGTTATAAGAGCAAGCCTAGGGCAATGTGCAAAGACACAGTTTTTCCAAGAGTGAGCATTTTAGGCATTTGTGAGTTTTTTTTAGAGTGAGCAAAAGTTCTTTTGGGTAGCTCAATTCCCTAGGAGAGGGATTCATCCCAAATAGAAGGTGGCTCGAATCCCAAGGCAGCTCTGCTGCAAGTTTTTGCTGGGCCAAACAGCTGGGTTGTAATTCTCAGCTGGCATGTTTTTCGAGAAATTGTTGAGCACAGATTTCAAGGGTTGGCACACAGTTCGAGAAGAGAAAAAAAATCTGCAGTCCGTACAGTCGTACGGTGGCACAGATTTCGAAGTGCTGCGTGGGAAGGATTTCGAGGTACTGTTGGGCACGAATTTCAAGGTACTGCTGGGCACGAATTTCGAGGTAGTGCTGAGCACGAATTTCGAGGTGTTGGTACAGTCATTAAATGCTGAATTTATTGCTGCTGTAACTCTGATTTTATGCCTGAAAATTGCTAAATAAAATTACTCTTGGACTGGTTTTCCCCGTGTGGGTTTTTCCAGGGTCTAGTTTGACCAAAATTCACTGTGCATACAATTTACAGTCTGGTGTTCTATTTGTCTTTCGTTGTTTATTTATCTCAGCATGTGTATTTCAGCTTGTTGATTCACTGTTTAAATGTCTGTAAATTACTAAATTGTCATTTAGCTGTGACAACCTAAGTCTGAAATCTAAGTGTTTTTGCTAAGTGGTTGAATGGTTTTAAAAGCTTGATTTTTAACATGGTATCAGAGAGCTGGGACTCTGAAGATAACAGTATTTTATTGTTGCAGCAGTGTATTGAGTTGTTGGGCAAGAGTATTGTTGATTTTTGACAACTTGTGTATTGGAAAAATCCATCTGCAAGTGTTTTGCAAGTGTTGGGCAGACAAGGAAAATTGTGGATTGTTTTCTTTTGGACAGCAAAGAGAGATGGTTGTTTGCATCAGATTTGAGGACCGGTTGGATGGCATTTCCAACTATTTTCAATGGAAAGTCAAGATGCCTGTTGTACTTTAAAGAAAGCAGATTATGGGTTAATGTCATCACCGTGATAACTCCTCCCACTTCTGACCATATTGCTCTTGACATTCATGAAGTAAAAGAAGCTAGAGCACAGAGGGTTATTTTGAATGGTGTCAAGGACCATCTCATTCCACACTTGGATGAAAAGAAGTCAGCTTATGAGATGTGGGACAAATTGAAAAACTTGTATGAGGCAAAGAATGAGAACCAGAAGATGGCTCTCAAAGATAAACTCCATGGGACCAAGATGGCCAAGGGTGAAGGTGTGGTATCCTATCTTACCCGGGTGGCACAAGTAAAAGATGAGTTGGCTGCAGTTGGGGAAGTCATCTCTGATTTTGAGTTGGTGAGGACAGCCTTGAGAGGCTTCACCAAAGACTTGGAAGTCTTTGTGAAGTGTGTTGTTGGTCGGGAACATCTTCTAGATTGGAGCAGATTGTGGGACGATTTCACTCAGGAGGAGATCTGGGAAGGATCTCAGGGCATTGGACAGATAGAGGGTGTTATTGAAGAAAATGTTGCTCTTTCAGCTAAGGGCAAGAAGAAGTCCAATAAGGACTTGAGCAAAGTCAGACGTTTTGCTTGCAACGAGTATGGTCACTTTGTTTCTCAGTGTCCTGAGAAGAAGAAGAAGAAGAACGAAGAGGCTATTGCTGCAACTGCTGAGATAGATGATTTTGGGGAAAGGTTTGAGAAAGAATTCTCAATGTTCTCTCTTGTATCTAGTGTCGGTAGCAATGGATATGAGATGAACAGAAGTTGGTTCATTGACAGTGGAGTCTCTCGTCACATGACCGGAATGTATCATATATTCCGCAGCATTACTGAGACAGATTCAGACCGGAGGGTCGAGAGTGAAGGGGGAACGACACGTTCCGTGCGGGGATTTGGGAGACTCATATTCCAGATTCGACAAGATGAACTCCTTGAGCAGGATGGAGTTCAGTTTGTTCCAGGGTTGAGTGTGAACTTGCTCTCTGTGTCAGCCTTGGAGGATGCAGGGTATTCGACATTGTTCCGGAGGGGACATGTGTACATTTTTCCAGAAATGGCAGTTCGGGGAAATGTTCTTATATACTCAGAGGGAGCGGAACTGATCCGGCCACAGTTGATTGGTGATCGATTTGATGAGCTGTACAAGTTAGGGGGACAGCCCATGATATATGATTCAGAATCGGAAGAGGAGCAGGAGGCTACAGTGGCGCCAAGGTTTCAGTCTCGATTTCCAATGGAAGAGAGGGACTCTCTTCAGAGTACCCGCAGGAGGCTCAGCTGGAATGAGAGGACTAATGCTCAGGATTGGAGGATGGATTCTTCTAGGATCTCAGGGTTCAGGGTTGCTGCCAGGAGGGATTCTTTAGATTCTAGTTCAGTGCAGGTGGTAGCGTTGGCTCCAGGTCCAGAGGGAGCTCCTACTGTGAACGGTGTGATGGACCTGAGGACCAAACCAGCGGATAGTGATGGCAGTGAGTACCTTCCTCGCTAAAAGGGAGTGTTAGCTTTTTAGCCCGGAAGGCACTCCGCATAATTTTGTCTTATATGCGGAAGTGACCTTGCATTTACATTACCTAGGCACTTGACTTTTTCTAAGTTGTAATAAAGTGGCTCTTTTTGTAAAGTGACTTTTATGTAATGTTCCTAGTCCATTATAAAGTGATTTTTATAAAGTGACTTTATGAAGTAAAAGTGCACATATTTCATAAAATTATAAGTGAATTATTTTGGAGGGAAAGAATTTCATCCCTTGATCTTGTCAAGACAAGATTAGATCTTGACCGTTGGATTTAGGGATTGGGAAGGTGAAAAGTCACTTTCATGTTATAAGAGCAAGCCTAGGGCAATGTGCAAAGGCACAGTTTTTCCAAGAGTAAGCATTTTGGGCATTTGTGAGTTTTTTTGAGAGTGAGAGCAAGAGTTCTTTTGGGTGGCTCAATTCCCTAGGAGAGGGATTCATCCCAAATAGAAGGTGGCTCAAATCCCAAGGCAACTTTGCTGCAAGTTTTTGTTGGGCCAAACAGCTGGGTCGTAATTCTCAGCTGGCACGTTTTTCAAGAAATTGTTGGGCACAGATTTCGAGGGTTGGCACAGTTCGAGAAGAGAGAAAAATTGCACAGTTTGTACAGTCGTACGGTGGCACAGATTTCGAGGTGCTGCGTGGGATAGATTTCGAGATGCTGCGTGGGACAGATTTCGAGGTACTATTGGGCACGAATTTCGAGGTACTATTGGGCATGAATTTTGAGGTACTGTAGGGCTCAAATTTCGAGGTGTTGGTACAGTCATTAAATGTTGAATTTATTGTTGTTGTAACTTTGATTTTATGCCTGAAAATTGCTAAATAAAATTACTCTTGGACTAGTTTTCCCCGTGTAGGTTTTTCCAGGGTCTAGTTTGACCAAAATTCACTGTGCATACAGTTTATAGTATGTTGTTCTATTTGTCTTCCATTGTTTATTTATCTCAACATGTGTATTTCAGCTTGCTGATTCACTGTTTAAATGTTTGTAAATTGTCATTTAGCTGTGACAACCTAAATCTAAAATCTAAGTGTTTTTGCTGAGTGGTTGAATGGTTTTAAAAGCCTGATTTTTAACATCTATGGCATAATAGACGCCCAAAGAGCTAAAGGTAAAAATGAAGTATCTCTACTTATGTTGGAATGCTAGACAATCAAGATTGTTGGTGTTGATGTTTGTAGCATCGAACAGATAGTTTCACATTAGTTTTGTGTCTTACATGTGGAATTTGTCGCTAATACCCCTCTCAGATACTTAGGAAATTCACTTTAATTAAAGGAATTATTAAAGTGAATGCCTTTCTATAAGTAATTGGGGTTAATTTGGAGAAATGCCTAAGTATTGGGCATTAGTGATAAGTTAATCAAATGAATCTTAGTCATCAATCTCAAGTAAGTGACATCTGATCTCAGCCATCGAAGTTAGCGTTTTGGTTCATCCCAAAAGTATAAAAGGCAGCCAAGGGGAAAGAAGACACACAAGAGACAAACAAGAGAGTGAGATAATGAGATCTCATTGATTGGGTGAAGAAGAACTTTCATCCAAGTGTGGAGTTGGGTGAAGAAGGACTTTCATCCAATTGTGGGAAAAAGAAGAAGGATTTTATGATTTCCAGGCCAAGGAGAGAAAAACAGCAATCCGGGAACCAGCAGGCAAGCTGTGCCAGCCAAGGTAGAAATGCAGTTTTTGCAGGGAGGCCGAATGCACATGTCGTACAGTCGTACAGACCTGCTGTAGAAAATTATGTGTGGTCGTACGAACCAATTGTACAAATTTGTACAAAAAAATATGTGGTTGTATGGACAGACTGTATCCATGCAAAGATACGGACCCGTACAACCGTACAAACTGTACCGTGTGGATCTGTATAGACAGGGAAGCAGGCAGCAAAACAATTATGGGTTTTTCTGTATTTTTGCTGCAGATTTCTAGGGCAGATTTGTAGGAGTAGATTTGTTTTCTAAGGGCATATCTTGCAGGTTGGTTGTGTATTTTCTCGAGGTCATTTTCCTGGTAAGGGAGCCCTTGTAAGCTTGGAATATTTTAATGAAACGTTGATTATGAAGGGAAAAAAATTGTGCATGTTTTGTGATATGTTTCCTACACTTTGCTTCCGCTAGTTATTTCTGTTAATTAAATTCCAGTAGTATAATTTATTAAATGCGTTCTATTACCACTCAAACTAGCACCTTTTGGAAATCAAGGCTATGTAGGCCTAGTGCTATGACAATAAGCTTGGGAGAGAGTTAGACCCAATGTCACCACAATCTAACCTCTAAACACTTCAAGTAACTCCAAAACCAAGGGGGAGACCCTAATCAACGAAAGATACCTACAACCACCAACAAACCACAAATACCTTACACGAAACCTTAATAGCTATGACCAGTGCCTTATCGAAGTCAAACATTATCAAATCAAGACACAAGAATCATATATAAATGGATTTATTCAACTTATCACAAATTCCAAATAATATCATGCCTTTCAAGGCAATGTCACGTCTCCCAAGGAAATGTCACACTTCCCAAGGCAACCACTCTAAAAAATGCACCCTCAAGGAGAAGAGAACAATTGAACTAGGATGAAGTTGTAGGACAAGCCAAAAATACCACACACCCTCTATTTCACCAATTACGAGGGTTTCACATATCCCAATGCACTTCCTCAGAAGAGGATGCCCTCTAGGGTTTGTGGATAAAACCCTAGGGAAAATTTTTACAGTGGAACAAAAATACCAAGTCATGTATTTTTTTAATTTTTTAATTTATTTAAATTTTTAGGGTTTTTTCTAGTAGTAAAATATTTTTATGCATAAAATAAAACATTTAAAATTTGATAAAAAGAGGATTGATAGATAGGGTACTAGATTCTTGTCTCAAACCCTAGGGCTATGAGAGATCGAGGCTAACATCCCTCCTCTTGAGATGGTATTCAATACTTGCAACTAGAGGTAAGCTAGCAACCTTACGGGTTAGGTAGTGAAACCCTAATTAGGGCAAATAGAGAAGTCCAAGGTCCAACAAAACAATGGAGAGCTCCATGGTAGGAAAGTCTCCTCAAGCAAGTTGATAAAATGCTAGCAAACAAACCCTAACTCAGTCCAAAGCACTTCAAAATCAACGTTAAACTACGGTTAGGAGATAAACTTACCAACATTAACCAAGAATGAGCAAGATAGTGCGTCTTAGGTCACCCTTGAGCATGAATTATTACAACTAGTCTAGCATCAACTTAGCATGTGCAAGATCAAACCCTAGAACATCATCAATTCATCCTTCAAGCAAAATAGACATCCAAGAGAGAGGTGTGCATAGCTTCAAGTGCTCCAATATCCTAAGAGAAAAATAAAAGAATACATAATTTGAACCCTTGTCCATGATTTAAAAATGAGGTGAGGTTGTCTTATTTATATGAGACAGCCCTCAACCTTTTGCAAATTTGAGCATACAAAGTTAATGACAAATTATAAAATTTGAGGTTAGTGCACCCATAAACTGGGGACGGGACCATACAATGACATAAAATAAGAATAAAAATGTGCAATTAGGCTCCACCAAGTGGAAGGTGAGCCAAAAAGAACGCGTCATGCCCCAACTAACCCCAACAAATGCTTGTCCTTCAATGCCCTCCTTTTTAAGAATGTAGGCTTCTTCTTTAAGGAATGACGTCATGGGTTTGGAGACTAGGAGGAGGGGTTTTGCATCAAAACAATAGGTCCAAGTGGGAAAAATGAGGTGTGCTAAACCGGGTATGACAACCCTTACACAGGCAATCACCTCTACAAAGCAAAATATGATTGTGGCCATGTGTCCCAATGATTTGCCTCAAGGGCACCGAACACCCACCCAAATGGTAGTCAGCAAAGCCACAAGGCCAGGACCTTCTTGACATGGAAACCAAGGGGACCTGCCATGACCTAATCAAGGGTATTTAGCCCCAAAATCAACACTCTACATAATATAGCCCCAAAAACTTGGCCTTTACAAAAGAAAAAGAAACCCCTCACTCCGGTACATCTAGAAGGAATGCTTCAGACACTGAGGTGTAACACGCTGTAAAAGTAATTTTCAGCAAGGAAAATCACTAGAAAATAGCTTATCTAGGCCTGGCATTATGAAAAATTAACAGTTGGCCTCAACTGGCACTTTGACTGCTGGCACTTTGACTGAACATATATGTACTAAGCACTAAGGGGGTTCCTCATTTTTGTGAACTTAGCTAAGTAGAAGAGATGCCCCCACTCTGCTTCCAAGCAGGAAACATTTCCAAGATGAAACATAGTAGAAAGTTAGAAATGATCAAGAAAATTCCAGAAATGTCTCCTAAGCCATTCCATTTTCAGAACATTTATGGGCTGTTTCTTGGGCATTTCCAAGAATCACTACAGTTCTCAGGTCATTTCCAACCTTCAAACTACTCAGGAATGTAGTCCCACAGTGGCTATGATATATTGCATAATTTTCTACAGTCAGTTATGATATATTCCATATGTTAAAGTTAGGGTAGAGGAGGCAAATGCCACACTGCACCTCCCTTAATATTGAATATAATCATCAAGTATATGTTCCCTGGTCCCCTAGCAAATTAATCAACCAAAAACTCATAACCTTCCTCAGTGGATGGCATCCTTTACTGAATCTTGCATAACACTGTATTTACTATTTGTCAATGTAGATATAATATTTGGTATTTAATTCTTGCTGCGTCATTCTAATATGTATAAACATTTACCTGTTTCATAAATTTTGGAAACGCCTGTTTCCAACAGTTTGTGTCTTTACATTGTATCAGGCAACTTAGGAGATTCGTAGTTCCAATGTCTACTTGACACTTGTTAATGCTAATGATAAAGTAACTGTCCAATCCATGCCGATGGTTACATTCTAACTCTATTACATCTATTGGCATCTCAATGAGTGCAAGTTAAAAGAATGTTCTATATACATCGAGATAGCTGCCATGCAGGTGCAAAGTTGCTTCCTGTTAAAAACCGATTTAATTGCACTTAGTGCTTCTGCCAATTTTATAAATCATGGCTTGTTCGTAGCAAATTCCACCTGGCAGTTAAATCTTGGAAAATATGGTTGGACTTATGAAAATATCCTTAGTATAAACTATAAACTCAAGGAACAAGAAGCATGAGTATTCATTGCAAAAGGACAAAGGTGAAAGGCCAAAACCATAACCCCATTAGTCTTAATAATTCAAGTTTGATGGAAAAAGTAATTTGACCTATTACTTTTGGTATCAATAAATCTATTGCATCTAATAAGCCTCAAAATATATGCTTGCTTACAAATGTTACCAACAGACATCCTACAACAACCCACAAATATGTTAGAAACAAACATATACAGATCATGGATTTCATACCAATCCTTTATCTGACTTCTTTTGTGGTTTTGTATCTGCGATGTCCATCATTTCATTTTTTTGGTCAAGTTGTGCTCCTGCTGCTGCAGTCACTTTGTCTCCCTCATCATCAGAGTCAAACAAAAAGCCATCCAAGGTCCCTGCAAAACATTAGAAATCAGAACTGTTGCAACTGTTGGGCACATAAAAATGGTAGCAGTTCCTACTGTCTCCAAATAAAATTGACTCTCCAGATGTTATATAAATCATTTCAATACCATTTACAGGAAATTTCGGTGTCAAAATGCAGGAAGAAGGAAAATTATTTAAGAAAAAAGATAGAAAAAGCAAAGGAAAGAGATTAGAAGGCAAAAAGCATAACGCATCGTATTGAAATAAATCAACTCATATCAATTCAAAGCTCTTTGACTATATAAAGAAAGAATACAAACCAGGCAATGCAGAATAGAAACTATCATTAAATGGAGCTATCATCCATAGAGTTCAGATACAATTTCAATTGTATGTTCAGTAATCGGTCTACCAAATTCTTCTAACTACTTGCACTTAATTTTAATGGTGATCATTTAACACTAATATCACTTTTATTTGACTTTATTATACACTAACATAAACTCCTAATAGTAAAGGATTGTTGTTAACCCCCATATTGCATGAGTGTCCACTTGTGATTTTTATCACAAATTTCATGGGGGTTGCATGTTGACGACACCTTGGATGCTAGCTTTTGGATGTTCATGGAGAGTTGATGCTTTGTGCTGGATGACTGATGAGAATTTGGATGCCTATTGTTATATGGTGTTCCTCCTCATTCATGCATTTTCCTTGGTATTATGAATGGTTTCTCTTGATGGTGTTGAGTTCTTGGCATGGGTTCAAGGTTCTGCAGCTGGTTTTCTAGAATGAATTGTGCAAAACAGGACCTTGTATTCAAACCCTAGGTTCTCCAACACCCTAGCTCAAATGGGGGCTTGTGATATATGGATGGAAAGCTTATTCAGAGGGCTATCTCATGGTGTTGAACACTCAGCCAAATTCTCAAGGAAGCTAGAGCACTCAGGTCACCTTTTTGGGCATGTGTAACTCTCCACAAAATGTGTCATAGCTGTCATATAACCATACATACCTTACACTAGCCAAAAATAGAAAATATCAAGCATCATAAGTGTAAGGAATCTATCATAAGGGTGTAAGGGAATCTCTCCCACATGGCACACCCATCCTACAATGAATCCCCTTCAACACTCATATGCCCTCTTCCTAGGAGAACAACTCGTAGCAACCAAAAACTAACACTCCCTCCTTACAAGGACAATGTTCTCCACCAAGTCAAGCTTCTCTCTTAAAGTCTTGAACTTCCCCTTTGCAATGGGTTTCATTAGAATGTCAACAACCAGCACATTAATCAGAACATAATCAAGAACAATAGCTCCCTTTTGTAGTTTGTACTCTATAAGTCAAGATATGGTATTGGATATCAATGTACTTGAGGCAATCATGAAACAATAGATTCTCAAAGACCACGATCCAACTCTAACAGTACACAACAGTGAGCTCCAATATATGAACAGTCGACTCTGAAATAAATTTGCAAAACCAGTCAACGTCACAACATATCGATGATGTTGCCATATACTCCTCTTCCACTAAACTAAGAGCAATTGTTGCATGCTTCCTATTGAACCAAGAGATCATCCATTATCCTAGGTTGAAACAGCAACAAAAAGTACTCTTCCTTGTGTTTGCATCTCCTACCCAACCTGAATCTACAAATACATGTAAGAAGGACTCTGCATCCCCCACATAACTCAAGCTATAATGAATTGTGCCCTTCAAATATCTGAGCACATGTTTCGCAGCATTCTAATGAATAAGCCTAGGTTCGACAACAAATTGGGTCAAAGTAGTCATTGCAAGACAAATATCAAGCCCAATATTCACAAGATACATAAGGGAACTAATCAATTGCCTATACAAAGATAGACCTATCAATGCAGATAACTTCAAATTTAGCACCATAGGAGTGGCCAAGGCTTTGCAGTCTAGCATTTGAAATCTCTTCCAAAAAATCTCCACTATGTACTTCCCTTCCCCAAAGAAGACTTCATTTGCACCCTACCAAACCTAAAGAACAAAGAGTAATAGATAAGGCCAATATCCTTCATGTCATATTCACTTGTCAACATCTTCTTGCACAATGCAATGAGTTTCTCTGAGCCACCTGTAAAAATCAGATTATCTACATACATAACCAAAACAAGCAAATCCATTTAACACTTGGATTAGACAATTTCATCAAAATTGGAGTGTGTTGACTTGAGCAACAACAAGGTGGATGGACTTGGATCTACATGCAATACCAAGCACTAGTGATCATGTCCCTGGAGGATCAAGGCAGAGGCTAACGAAGGAGGCAGAAGGTGCTATTGATGATGAGGATCCCAATATAGGGGATGATTTTGATGATATTTAGTTATTTGTTGTAGGACATTTTTTGGACTCCAGAGGCCATTTAGAGGCTCGATTTTTATATTTGCGCCGAGAGGCGCTCTATAGCCCAGTATGAGGGAGATCTTGTAACGGGTATGTGTCCCGTTACATGTAACGGGACACCTAATAAAACGTAAAAAGTATGAGGGAGATCTTATAACGTGTATGTGTCCCGTTACATGTAACGGGATACCTAATAAAACGTAAAAAGTAAAAAACGATAATATGAGGGAGATCTTGTAACGTGTATGTGTCCCGTTAGATGTAATGGGACACCTAATAAAACGTAAAAAGTAAAAAATGATAATATGAGGGAGATCTTGTAACGTGTATGTGCCCGGTTACATGTAACGGGACACCTAATAAAACGTAAAAAGTAAAAAATGATAATATGAGAGAGATCTTGTAACGTGTATGTGTCCCGTTACATGTAACGGGACACCTAATAAAACGTAAAAAGCAAAAACTAATTAATATTATGTCGGCCACACCCTTATCTTGTAACATGTAACGGATGTAACATGTAATGGATGTAACATTTGTTCGAAAAAAATAAAATGTAAAAATTAATAGTTTGTCGGCCATTAATAAAATTTAATATAAAGTAAAAAATTATAATATGAGTGAGAACTTTTAACGTTACGTTTGTGATATTATTGTCAGCCATAAACAAAAAAGAATAATACAAAGTAAAAAGTAATAAATATTATGTCGGCCATAAACAAAAAAAATATAAAAAAGAAAGAAGTTAAAAAAATATTATAGCCGACATTAAAACTATAAACATAAGAAGTAAAAAAAAACATTATAGCTAACATAAAAACTAAAAACCTAAAAAGTAAAGAAATAAAGAAGTAAAAAAAAATATTATAGTGGACATAAGAAGTAGAAACCAAAGAAGTAAAAAGAATATTATAGCCGACATAAGAATAGAAAAGATAAACAACCATAATAATAGTTAGATTTGCTAACTGATAATTAGATTTGATAAAAAAAATGCCATAATAATAGTTAGATTTGATAACTAACTATAACTCCAAGCAAAAAGGGTTTTGAACCTTGGTCTCTAGGTTAACACAATCACAATCACCTTAATTCCTACCAATAGACCACACACAAATGTTGTTAAAAAACAAAAGATGCATATTTATTGCATTCATTGCATTGATTTCAGCAATGCATTTTTATTTTTTTTAACATGTATGCATTTAATTTATCAATTTAATAAATAAATAAATCTTTCATTAATTTCAATAATGCATTGTTTTTTGTTATTTACATCTATACATTGAATTTATCAACTTAATAGAAAAACTAATTTGCAATGATTTCAACAAATTAAATTTTGGTGTTCTCTATTTCAGGGTATATCGGGGATCCTCATGATAATATTGCAAATAATGAAGATATTGATTATCAAAGAAGAAAAATATGACAAATGTATACAATAGAAAGATAAAAATAATCTTTGTAGCAAGATTTATGTGGTTGTTGATTTCAGGATGTTTTAGAAAATCCAGAGTATCCATGTTCTTTAGTCAACGTTTCGAATCCATAATAGAAAAAGAAGCATCAAAACATATAGAAAAACAAAGAAAACACGACTGTGAACTAAAGAGATTGTGAAGAAGTGTTATTTGTGCAAAGGGATTCTCAAAAGCATGAATGGGGGATAATTTCAAGGTTATATAGGAATCAATATAACTACCAATGAATATGACATACTTGGATACATGGAATCTGATAACACGGAAAATTTGAACTCTAATTTTGTTGATATGGAAACTTCCAATCGTGCACTGCAGTTCATATCTGAAAACCGACAATATCGGTACCATCTGAAGAAATGTATACTAGACATCGAAAATTTCGTGAAAGAATTGATCAATTAGCAAAGTTCAAATGTGTCATGTATGCCAGGAGTCATATGCTAGAATACAAGTACGTAATACAAGTATAGGTCCAATGTAGATTCTCATATGATCGATATGAGAAAATGTCAAAACTACCAGGTGTGAAGATAAGAAAAGATGAAGAAGATTGATTGAAAATGATCACGATGTGAACCATATTTTCATTTATTTAATCCTTACAAAATTATTGTCTCTATTTTCCAGTTTAACAATTTACTCATACTTATTACTTACATTATTATAATCCTCATAATTCTTTCTGTGTTTTCAACTTAACCTAGTCCTTACAATGTTGAAATTTTTTATTGCATATTTTTCAGTGTAGATGTTATTCTGTGGACGCATTCATTTCAGTGTATGGATGCATTGATTTCAGTGAATGGACGCATAGATTTCAGTGTATGGACGCATTGATTTCAGTGAATGGACGCATAGATTTCAGTGTATGGGGTTTTTTATTGCATATTTTTCAATGTAGATGTTATTCTGTGGACGAATTGATTTCAGTGTATGGACACATAGATTTCAGTGCATGGACGGATTGATTTCAATGTATGGATGCATTGATTTCAGTGACAACAAAAAAACAAGAAAAAAACTTGAAACGAAAAAGGAAGTTGGACGAAATGATAGTAGAAAAACTAGAAAAATGAAGAAAATGAAACGCAGATCGACAAAAAGAATATCGAAAAAGAAAGTTAGACGAATTGACAGCAGAAGAACGAGAGGAACAAAGAAAATGAAACGTTGACCAACAAAGAGTGTATCGAGAGAGAAGTTGAAGCAATTGGAAGAACAAAGAAATCAAGTTGCAGAACAACAAATAAATCAAAATGTACGAAATGGCGAAATGATGACACAAGAAGGAGAAGAACGAACAAAACAAAACGCAGATCAACAAAAAGAAAATCGAAAAAAAAAAGTTAGACGAATTGACAGCAGAAGAACGAGAAGAACAAAGAAAACGAAACGTTGATCGGCAAAGAACGTATCGAGAGAGAAAGTTGAAGCAATTGAAAGAACAAAAAAATCAGTTTGCATAACAACAAATAAATCAAAATGTACGAAATGACGAAATGACGACAGAAGAAGGAGAAGAATAAACAAAACAAAATGCAGATCAACAAAAAGAGAATCGAAAAAAAAAGTTAGGCGAATTGTCTCTATTTTCCAATTTAACAATTTACTCAATCCTTAATACTTATTACTTACATTATGATAATCCTCGTAAATGTATCTGTGTTTTCAACTTAACCTGTTCCTTACAATGTTGATCAAACTCCAGTTTTGTGTCACCGCCCACAACTGAAACCAGCCTAGATCCAAATCCTAGGCTCTGTCAAGCGCCGAGAGGGATCAAATCTCCCGAGGTGCAAACCTCGGCTCAGGTATTGCACTCAAGGACAGGTTTGCACCTCGAGATATTTGATCCCTCTCGGCGCTTGATAGAGCCTAGGATTTGGATCTAGGCTGGTATTCGGTTCAGATAGGTATTGCACTCGGTGCTATTTTGTTATATTCACCCTCACGTGCTATCCACATGATGAAAAATTGCATATTTTGTGTCTAATGGTTCAGATATACATTAATAATTTAATATACAAGAACAAATATTATTTTACCAAAATTTCGATATACATGAACCCGATGAAATTTCTCAATTGGGACTTTCGAGTGATAACAGGTCTTTTGTAGAGCATGGAATTATACTTCCGATTTTATAAATTCAATGTAATGGACATGGCTATAATTGTTAGCTTCTGGTGTTATATTCTCCCATTTTTAATGGATGATGTTTGCATAAGCTAGAATCTTCTCCATCATTGCTCACCACTAAAGACTCTAGGATTCAATTTCATTAGGTTTCAACACACTCTTTTGGACTTACCTGTCTCAATATCATTCCAAGTTGTCGTATATTACCAACAATATGGCCTTTGCATGTTGTCATTTCAACTTTTGTTCTGATTCTGACTAGTACGTTCATGTTGCCCTTGCAAACATCCTATATTTATTTTAATCAAAATGATTGGTGTCAATAACTTAAAGTTATGCCCTCAATTTAACTAACTTCTATGCTATTTGAAAAAGAAGCTTATGGCAAGAGGGAGATTTCATTGAGCTGATAGTGAGGATTTTTGCATGAAGGGGATATGGGCTAATGTATACTACTACTTCCACTCATAGTGAAGGATGGAAAATCTATTTTCAAAACAAATTGTTTTATATGGTCATGAAATCCAACTTTGTGACTCTTTCATGATGTGTTGTTTCCATTACTATATGGAAAAAAAATAAAAAGAACAAAATTAATTATTGATCCCTGAAAAATACATTCATAGACAATGGAATATGGAAAATGAACAGATATAACCCCAATTCTAGAGAAAATATCAGCTATGGTTCAGCATTACCTTCAACCATAGTTTCAGTTTCATAGACATTAGAATGTGGCTGCAACTGGACAAAGTCATCCATAATGGCCTCAATCTGAAATCAACAAGAAAATTAAAATAATAATTTCAAGCTTTAGTGTATACAAACAGCAAAAATCTATGAGAAAGAGAGAACTTTAACAATTGTGATTGCTGGTAAATTTAGGGTGAACTATGAAAAAATATCAACAGGAAATAGTAGTAAACTTCTTCGGTTATATATAATATTGCTTTAGGATTAAGCTTTGGTTAAATTGACTTGACAAACCTTCATTAATTTAACTGCTAACGTCGCCATTTTAATAATGTAGATTAGGCATCCCTAATTGGGTAAGCTATCTTCCTAATAACAAGTATAGGCTCTGTCTCCTTCAACCCACCCTGGATGTCAGGTCGATGTTTATATTCCTTTCGGTAAGATGGGTTGACGAAAAGATCAATGTTTGGTCTTCTAGAATGTCATCATTCAAATTACAGATACAAACCATGTAGACTTCTTATCGAAACAACAGAAGGAAATTGGACCTCAAAACAAGAAACTAATTGGTAAATAATGCTATAAGCAAGCAATCTAAGAATTCAATCTCTAGTATGGTCCAAATAAAAATATACAAGCAGAAGTTGGAATTCTCAGGACCTCTACTGACAACAATTTTATCCTCTAGTGACAACAATTTGATGGAAGGGAGAGTCGAGCAAAGGCAACTGGAGGACCTGCTTTCACTACTACAAGTTGGACAAAGAGATGATGGAGGCCACTTTTTTTGAACTGCGCAGCACCCCTACATGCTTTTTCTCTTTACCGTGAACTTTGTCTTTCTTTAATTGGGGGTCAGTAGGCCACTATATGTTCTGAACTTCTAACCCAACCTTAGCCAGGAAATATTCCTGTATGTATAGAAGTCATTTGATTGTTTTTTGCTAAATTTGCATATGAGATTGCTTGGCAAATTAGTCTTGGGACAATACGATACCCTTCACTTGAAATCCCGTCAGATATTGCTCCTTACTATGTTAATTAGAATAAGGCATAAAAGTTTCAGCAGGCTGACTTGTGGCTATGATCAGAAGGAAGTATATCAAAAGCATAGCAAACCACTTGCTAATTTCTGTTATTATAATAGGAAGATAATTTCCTGGGAAAATGTCAAGAAAGATTTAGTGGTAAAGCAATAAGTAGTAAAATAAAATTGCTTATGAAAGACGAAAAGCATTCTAAGAAATTTCTATCCAACTCCCCCGAATGGGGTTTCGAGAAGGGATGGGGCAGCCTTGCTCAGCACCAGTGGCAGAAGGAACTACATGCCACATGCATAAGGATAATGTTGATGTTTGTAGCATCAGACAGGTACTTCCATAGGTTATGTGTCTAATTGATGGAAATAGTCACTAATACCTCTCAGACCTGGGAGTTCCACTTTAATAATTCACTTTAATTAAGTGAATTGTTAAAGTGAATGCCTTTTTAGATTAATTGAGGGATTAATTTAGTAAAGGGCCTAAGTTTTAGGCAGTAATGACTTAAGTGACTTAAGAGAATCTCAGCCATTGATCTCAAGTGAATGAGATCTAATCTCAGCCGTTGGAGATAGGGTTTTGGTTCATCTCAAGATTATAAAAGGCAGCCTAAGTGAGAGGAGGAGACACACATATACACACAGAGTGAGTGAGATCTCATTGATTGGGTGGAGAAGGACTTTCATCCAAGTGTGCAAGAGCAAGCCTGAGGAAGGAGGCAAGGGGCAGCAACGGAGTAGCAGCCAACAAGATCAAAGGATAGATCTCGAGGTGCGATAGGCTAGGCTATTTGTTGTTTTGTACAATTCCTCAGTGGGCCATTATCCTAGGACGGGAGCCCAGATTTTATCTTAATAAAATCATTAATTGTTGGTTTTTACTTTTTCCCAATTGGGATTTTCCATGGTAAACACATGTGTCAAATGCGATTGATTTCTTGTTTATTCCACTGCATTTTATTGGTTAAAATATCAATGTGCTTTTGTTTATAATTTCGTAATTATTGAGAATAGAAATCAGATCCGATGTTAAGAAATTAAAATGGTATCAAAGCGAAGTTAAACCCTGAGAAGGAAATTGTTTGGCAAGGTTTACAGGGAAAATAAAAGGATCATACGAGCCATACTGTTGTCGCCATACAACGTACGGCTGCACCTCTGCAGATCTAAGTCGGCAGAGACAGCTCGGGCAGAGGAGATCTATGTGGAGGTGGCTTGGGCTATGGAGATTTGAATGCTACGGGCTGAAGTGGACGACCGCGTGGAGTGACAGCAAGGTGATAGCTCCATGAGCAAAGGGTGCGGCCGGTAGTGAAGGTGAGTCGCCACAGTAGCCACCACAAGGCGCTGCCGCAAGGGTCGTCGATAATCACGGAGCCAATCGCCAAGCATAGAAACAAGCAGCACAAGGGACGCGAGCGAACGAGCGAGAGCTGGGAGAGTCAAGGGTCACACAAAGGAAGCAGCGACACAGTGGTGGGCGGTGGTAGTAGGGTGGCAAGCGACGAGGAGATAGTGGAAGTTGCAGGGTTGAGGCGCAGGAGGAAAGCAGTGGTAGAGGGAGCAGCTACAGTCGTCGGGGGGGGGGGGGGGGGCAGGTCGTGCAGGTCAAGCAGGCCAACCGCTGAAAGCAAGTGAAGAGGAGTTGTTAGCTGTAACAACAATAAATAAAATAATAATAGTAATAATAATAAATAATATAATTAATTAATTAATAATTAAAATAATTATATTTAGTAAATAATGAAAAGTCAATGGGTACCTTACCCTTCATCTCGTGACCAGTCAATGTGTATACATACATCGTCACGAAGCTCATTGTAATTATCATTCATCTTTCATTCAATATCATATTTATATATTTATACATTTTCGTATATTTATCAAGCTTCCGTATCTTTAGCGTTACAGTGGTATCAGAGCTAAAATATCGACAACCACAATATGCGTTGCACATTAGACATCACAGAAATGCTTGAAGCAATTAATAAAAAGCTAGATTCAATTATAACTGCTAACCAGAAACCTCCCGACAAGGTATCATATATAGACAAATTAAAAGAAAATAGGAATTCTGATGAAAAAACTAATATGAATATGGAAGAATATGATTCCAAGGAAAGGGAATAGATGGAAAATGATCAAGTATCACTCTGTTCTGCTCTCCTGCCTAGTCAAACTCGTGAGGTTCCATTTTTTAAAAATCCTAAATTGAAAGATGCTCCAAGCTATTTAAAATCAAAGGATTCTAGAAGTGTACTAAGACACCCTCCTTCCACGCATAGGAGGGCTCTTCTCTCAGAATGGGATATTGAGAAAGAAACTATTCCGAGAGCTAGTGCACAGACATTGGAATTGGAACAGAACAAAGTCCAAATCTCTACAGAGAATGATTACTCTGAAACTCAGGTTCTTGATCAAATGGAGAAGTCTGTTACAAGGGTTATCGATAGAATACTAGAAAGAAGCATAATTAGGGAGGCGGTTCACAATGAAGAAAGTGCAACCGAAGACTCGTGCTCCAATCTTGACTTGAATTCTATAGAATCCAAAATCAAAGTTGAAGGTTCACGCTCTGAGTCAAAATCGAAGTGGGAATGTAAACAAGAAGAAGATGAAGACTATGAATCCAGTCTCCCAGAAGAAGAAATCAACTCTGAAGAAAAGGATGATGAGCCATGGTCTGTACAAGTAGAAGATGAGAGGGAGGCCTACCTTATCAATTACGATTATCTGAATTAAATAAACGATAACATCCAATATCCACCTGCTGCAAGTTCAAATGACATTAAACATTCCAGTATCATGATCAATGATCCTATAAGCGATCGAATATGTCCAACTCTTCATAATCATCTGCGCCCTTCCATTCTCAAGATCCCCCATGATTTTGAGGAGTTTCCTCCATCTTTTATAGCATCACGGGATTCACATAAGAATTTGTTGAAAAGGTTTTGCAAAGATCCAAAGAAGGTTAGAAGACAGATTAGTATAAGCATGACAGCACTAATAATGCATGTCCCTGCAAATGATTGGGGTAGTGGAGGACATTTAAATTGGGTTCCCATTATGATTGTTTTTCTGAGATAAAAGAAGAGAAGGAAGAGGACTGGAAGGTTCTGCGGCAAAAGCTCAATTTGATCTGTCCTTACTACCAATACAAAGGTAAAAATAAAGTCAAACACCGATTTCAAAACGTAGGAACCTATAATGGCGTTCCCTCCCCACAACTTATAACCTTGGCTGTAAACTCACACTTTTTAAAAATCGTTGAAGGTCGTCTTCTATTGCTTGACCACAATAGAATAAAATATCATAAACTAGAATCCAATATTCTTTCCCTTGCTCCATCCTTCCATAATTTAAGTTACAGCTTCTCATTCTTATCTCAATCTGGGCATGGTACTGTAACATTTCAATTCATCTATCCTGGCCTTCATGAATCCGACGTTACATCATATAGCCTCCGTGCATTGGTGGACGATTACAAAAAAGATATGAGAATCCAGAGGATGGCCAATAGCATTTCATACATCTCGTATGAGCCACCGCCCTTGTTGGTTCGTCCAGCTTGGAAAAATATTCTTCGAGTGGTGGATAAATTAAATATATTATATATTAAGTTATGCAGGTGTCGGGTCCGGCCTTTCCTTGTTTACAACCTAGTAAGAAAGATAAGTGAAATTGAAGTACAGCTTTTCCTTCTCGCGTTCTTGCTAGCAGCTTGGAATAACCATAAAGCACGGTGTTGGGCCTGGCAAGCTCCAGCCAGAAAACTTGATAGCAGCAAGGGAAAAGTGCCAATGTTATATATATGTTCAAATACAAAAGGACAATTACGGATAGCAGATGAAGTTGATGTTTTAAATAATAATTGCATTGTTCCAATAAGTAATGGTTTTGACAATCAATATAAAATGAATCGTATTGTCCAAAAACTCAAACCATTATATATTCGATTGCTGGCGAAATTAGCAGTGCTCAAGGGTTACCTTGTTATTTCCGTTCCACGTTTTCAAAGGTATCATGCCCTCCCCAATCGCCCTAGCAACCGCTTGTCCAAACTATTAGACACTCATTTCCATAGAAGTAATGTACGCAACTTCCACATCCAAATTTATGAAGAAACACAAGTCACAATGTGCTTTAGTGAATCATCGTGTCGGTTTAAAAGAAAAATAAAATTAAAGGGTGGAATAAGAGAATATTACAACTTAATTGGAGGAAGAGTTACTAAACTTCTCATAAATACCATGGGAGGAAGTTATTAATTAGGATAAGTTAAAAAATAATAACGAAGGTCCTTATTAGCATTTTTTTCAAAGTCTCCAAAAGATTTATATATTTTGGTGGAGTGAAGATAAAAGTGTTATGTTATAAAAATAAAATAAAAAGGAAGGTTAAAGTGTCACCATTATGAAGAATTTGAGAAGTCATGTGAAAGCTTATATAACTCAATAAAGTTATTTAAGCATGAAGAAGAAATATTACATTGAGGACAAGTATGACATCATCATGGGAACATGTTTATGTTTGACAATATGTTTATGCTTTGAGGACAAAGCATTTTTTAGAGGTCGGCAATGTAACAACAATAAATAAAATAATAATAGTAATAATAATAAATAATATAATTAATTAATTAATAATTAAAATAATTATATTTAGTAAATAATGAAAAGTCAATCGGTACCTACCCCTTAATCTAGTGACCAATCAATGTGTATACATACATCGTCACAAAGCTCATTGTAATTATCATTCATCTTTTATTCAATATCATATTTATATATTTATACGTTTTTGTATATTTATCAAGTTTATGTATCTTTAGTGTTACATTAGCAAAAAAAAGAAGGTGCACAAGTTGTAGGCGTGGGAGCAAAGGAGAAGTGAAGCCGACGGAGGGATTTGATCGCACGTTGCAACCGAACGCAGACCAACCAACAACTACAATCACCAAGCCACTAGCAAGCAGCTGCAACAGGTCCAGTAGTTTCCAAGTAAGCAGGAAAACCATCGGACAACCCAAAACAATCGCCAACCATCCCATAAAAACTCGACCAACCCAAAACAGCCACAGGGAAACCCCAGAAAATTTGGGCATGCCCAGCAAAGTCACCAAGTAGCCTAGACAAGAGGTCGAGCAGCTCAGAACAATCCAAGCAACAAGCAAAAGAAGCTCGGGAAGCAGCAGAAAGTTGTAGGCAGCCTTAGGCAGAGGGTCCAGGCAATGAGCAGCGGGCAGCAAATCCGGACAACGAGCAAGAAAATCAGAGTAACCGAAAACTTTTGTTGGGTTGCATGTTGGGCATCAACAAGACTCCGAGCAAGGATCCGAGTAGCCAACATGGAGATCTTGGATAGGTGAAAAAGGACTTTTACCTAGAGATCTAGGCCACGAGAGGTACATAGGAGCAAAGATGGACTTTTGATCAAGTGTTAGAGCCACGAAGGACTATGACGCAACGGGATCTCAGATGGGTGGAGAAGGACTTTCATCCAAAGATTAGGGGATGACAGATCTATTGTAGTTATTTACTCATAGATGAAGCAAATAAGGACTCTTTGCATAAGATCTAATCATTCCAAAGGAGAAAAGAAGCCGACAGGGCAACAACGGACAAATCAGAGCTCCAAGAGTTGGTTGTACTTCTTTTCTCAGTGGATAGAGAACATGACGAGGACATGTGACGTGTTAACCAATTTGATAGAGATGCACTCCAATATGCATTTGGAGCTTAGCACTCATGCCAAGCGTGGTGTAGAGGGAGTTGGGATAATCAAGTCTCAACTGGGGTCAAGAGGTTCTCTGGAGGTGGCAGTGTGTTGAATGTCTCGGAGCTAAGGAGTTTTCTCTGTCTCAACTCTGGAGAACAAGGGTTATGCAGTCTTGTTCTAGAAGAGACAAATGCTCATGCATTCAGAGGGAACTAGCCCTGACACAACAGTCATCATTGGTGTTAGAGAGGCCATTGTATACAGGTTGTAGGGCAAGCCTATCGGTGGATCCAAGGGGATCTTGGATCATGGATCGATGTCAATGGCAGAGGGAAAGGATCATAAGGCTCCGAAGGGTGAGCAGAGTTCACGGAGTTCCAATGTGGGGAGTCAACCTTCAAATGGGAAGAGGGAGTTAGCCCCTTCCAGTTCTATCATGAGACCTATTTGGTACAAGATGGCATTGATGGATGCTCAGGAGCAGGAGAAGGCTCCTAGGAGCACATTGAGGGAGAGCAAGCCTTTGACGAAGTTTCCTAACTTAATGGCACTGATATGTCGTGTCATCAATCCTATGACTTCCAATGATCAAGCAACTGACCGGTAGGGTTGAAGGTATGCCAATGTGCAGGATGATGTGTGGGACAGTGTGCCAGGGTCAAAGGCTGAACCAGTCTCAGGTGGCTCTTCGAGAAGTACATTCCTTGCTAAGGAGTGTTGAAGTTTGTAGAATCGGACAGGTACTTCCACAAGTTATGTGTCTAACTAGTGGAAGTCATCACTAATACCTCTCAGACCTAGGAGATTCACTTTAATTAAATGACTTATTAAAGTGAATGCCTTTTTAAATTAATTGAGGGATTAATTAAGTAAAGGGCCTAAGTTTTAGTAACTAATGACTTAATTAAGGGGATCTCAGCCATTGATCTCAAGTGAATGAGGTCTAATCTCAGCCATTGGAAATAGGATTTTAATTCATCTCAGGGTTATAAAAGGCATCCTAAGTGAGAGGAAGAGACAAACAGATACACACAAAGTGAGTGAGTTCTCATTTGTAAAGGACTTTCATCCAAGTGTGCAAGGCAGGGTCTGAAGAAAGAAGCAAGGGGCAGCAACCAACAAGATCGAAGGCCAAATATTGAGGTGTGATAGGCTAGGCTATTTGCTGCTTTGTACTATTCCTCAATGAGCCATTATCCCAGGACGAGAGCCCATATTTTGACTTAATAAAATCATTGATTGCTGGTTTTGCCCCATTTGGGTTTTCCAGGGTAAATGCATGTGTCAAATGTGATTGATTTCCTGTTTATTCCGCTGCATTTTATTGGTTAAAATATCAGTGTGTTTTTGTTTATACTTTCGTAATTATTGTGAACAGAAATCAGATCTGATGTTAAGAAATTAACAGATAATGTGGAGGAGTTGATTACCTGTCACGTTGATTCAGTCTTGTAGAGAAGCAACCCCCTGCTAAAAAAAATTAAGAAAGGGCTACTACGGCTCAATGATATATAATATATATTAATTGTTCGTGCAAACCCTCCAAGGTTCAAAACAGGCTCCAGAAGATGAAGAAGGGAGAGAAAGGGAATACCACCAGGCTGGTGAGAACACCCAGCACCCCATCTCCCTGGATGAAGAGGAGTAGCATGAAGAAGCTCAAGTTCAGCTTTATCTCTGAGATTCCTGCATTATATGTTTTATTTCAAAAGTTTTGAAGGCTAGATGGCAATCGTTTTTCAAAAGTTTTAAAGGCTAGATGACAATCGTTTTTCAAAACTTGTCTTTTTTGCTTCTGATAGGATGTAATGGCCAGAGGTCAGAATATACTTCATAATGTTTTCCTCTGATTATGTTAAGCTATGGAGGCCAGAGGCCAGGACATTCACAAACTGTTTTAAATTTTGATTATGACAGTATTCCAAGCCAAGGGCTTGACAGAATACTATAGAGAATTCAGATTGAGGTTACACAACTGAATTTCTCTGACCTCAAATGAATTTCTCCGCTAGCTTGTAAATATTTTGCCACCTATTATATATAATTAATGACTTGACACTTACTTTAAAAATAAAATACAAACATTCTAAGAAATTTACCTTTTTCATGTAGGGAAAAAGCGATGATATTTCTATCCGAGTTAAGGATGGATGGGTTAGGGTGAGAAACACTATAAAGGAGATTTCCAAAGCATAATCTTAGCACAATTCAATGTTCAATTGATGCAATTACTTATCCTATGTGTATTGTGAACCTATAACTCAGAAAAAATATCCCCATATTTGTTACCAACTAAGAAGAAAGCGACATAACACCTCTTCCAAGCCATTAGAAATCATTTGAATAAGATGACTATTCTTGACCTTATTATTTTGTTATAGTAAAATTTAATTTGTAATATTATTTCTTGCTAGAGTTTTTAGTGTTTTTAAAGCACCAGTAAGCAATAGTAATGTTAACTAGCTTTAAGAGGGATATCGGTATAACCCTCTACTAGATTTTCTTGTATTTGTTCTTCTAGCTTGGAAGAGATATAGTTGGACAATGAATTACACTATGGCAAACCAAGAATATAACTAGTCAAAGCTGTATCCCGACCTTGCAAAAGAATTACAAATGTCCAGTTCATTGCGCTTACTTCGGACAGATGATATGGGGCACTCAAATCACCCCATTTGCAGCAAGGCATAGTTCCAACTTCCATCACTTACGTACATTTTTTTGAAAATCCGATGATGTGGGTCATCTTAAAATGGGCTAAAACCTCAGGGGCAAACTTCCGAACAATGGGGTGGAAATATGACTTCCATCATACTTCCTGCGAGATTTAGGGATAATTTTCGCCAGATAAGGGGGACAATCTGAGTGCCCCTTAACCCACTCCCTCACATAGGCCATGTGCCCACTAATTTATGATTTAAGATTGACTCAATTTTATTGCCATGAGTTGTCTGCTTGTGAATTAACTGTCTTGAGGCATTGCTCATGCAGGTCGATTATGATACAGACAAACAATCTTATATAAAAATATTAATGAACCCTTTTCATCATTTAAAATTGCAAACATGTGAATCGTCAAAAAGACAAAAATTACAATGACTATCCAAATTTATAAGGTGTCTTTCATGTCACCAAAAACATGCAATGAGATTAAATTTTTGTTATCTTTTCTTTCTTACCAAAAGGCTCTTCTGTCCATCTTTTTATCACTTTTCGACAGAAGAGAGGGGAGCATGGTAGAGCAGGGTGAAAACAGTTTTTCAAAATCACATATAAGTTATCACTTTTCAACACAAGAGAAGGGAGCATGGTATAGAGCAGGGCGAAAACAGATTTTCAAAATCACATATAACAAATTACAATAAGTATGCTTGAACATAAGCAAAACAATGGTATGCACCAACCTTAGCCTCCGACTGCCCAAAATTGACCTATCAAGCAAACAAATGCGTTAATAGCAGGCATGAATAAAAGTCAAGATAATATGAGAAAGCAAAACACTTAAATAGACTACACACTACTCCAAGCCCATAATCAGTCAATTCAATGTCTAGAATTACAGCCTATTAAGCTAAAAAATCCCCAAAAGAGAAGTGTCTTTGTCCTTACTACACAAAATGTATGTGATGGAACAATTGTTGTTTTATAAATGGTACCTGCAAATAATAAAACAACAGGTTACCAAAAAATGCAATATGTGTCAAATCATGTTTCACTTGTTCTTTTCTCAAATTGGATGATATATAGAAAATTGAAATTTATCTAGATATATAAGAAAGTAAACTAGGCAAATGATAATATGTTAGTAGAACAGCTTATTAGTAACCCTTTTCGGGATTTCGGGATAGCATGACCAAAGAGGTAATTTTCTTATAGCTATCAAAACAAATAATGTTTGTTCTGGACTTAAGTTACTTCAGCGAGGAAATAGCTGAAGTTTCAAAAGTGGAAACAGATTCTAAAATAAGCATGATATTAACAAGGTGAGGAATTGTTCCAACTGTAAAAAAATAATAATCTCAGTTATCGAATAAGTCCCTGTAGTTTCCCAGATACGTCGTGTCCCAGATACATCTTGGAAACAGCTCAGATATGACTGGGATACACATCTTGTACAATACAGTTGGGATACATACCAGACATGACTGGTAGTGAAATCCCAACCATACGCTTCAATAAACTGGGAAAAAAAAGGGAAAAAAACAAAGTAAAGCCTAAAAGTAAAAAGTTAACATATAAATGAGAATGTTTATCTAACATCTCATTTCACACCACTTATGCAAGTTTGAGCTGCAACTTACCTCAATTATGTGCATATTTTTTGAATGATGATTTGACAGCATTTTTTCTTTAATATGGACTGGTTTTCATCACCATGGGCTGAGGTCAAGGAGGATCTTTACGATTCACTGATTATGTTCATTTTGGTCTGATTTCCAAGGAGGATCTTGCTCAGTGTGGGTTGATATTTTCATCTATCCTAGGTAGACTATGTAACATACTCTTTATATATATATATATATATATATATATATATACCTCAATTATGTGCATATTTTTTGAATGATGATTTGACAGCATTTTTTCTTTAATATGGACTGGTTTTCATCACCATGGGCTGAGGTCAAGGAGGAACTTTACCATTCACTGATTATGTTCATTTTGGTCTGATTTCCAAGGAGGATCTTGCTCAGTGTGGGTTGATATTTTCATCTATCCTAGGTAGACTATGTAACATACTTTATATATATATATATATATATATATATATCCACGAAAATATCAAGAGATGCTTCCCTACATTTGTGGATGGAAACACTAGTAAACCCGTCGACGTAGACTAGTGCACCTCACCCAAGGGGATCTGAATCGAGCACCTGCTAGCACAAAGCAAGCCAAATGCCCAAAAACATTAGCAACAACCAGATATTGTATCGTAACAATATTGTATCCAAACATTTCTAAAATTTTGTCATATTGTATCGGATACTTTATGTTTACCCATACCCATATCCATCCAAATTAAATAATCCCAAGATGTTAGGGGATGCTATTACCCGAGATGGGGATAGGAACATCCCTAGTAGTGGGGGACATTCCCCAGCAACAAACCCAAAACCAGGGGCTGTCCACCTCAAAACACAAAAAATAAAAAACAAAAAACAGCAAGAAATGAATTTTACACAAAACAGGGTGGGCACAAACAGCAAACCCTAATCTGCCTCTGTTGGGATCACTAAACAAGCCCTATTTTTAATTGTGCACTTTTTATCTTGTGTTTCCAATGGCAGCAGAAAAGCAAACAAAAAGGGGTTTTCAAGCAGATTCTTTTATCAGAAATTCATTTGTGGTGGCCAGTAGCAGTTTGGTGCAGATTTATGTCATGGCAGCAGCAACAAGCAGTCAAAAACGTTTTCTCCCAGTGGGACAATGCCAGATACGAATTTCTAGGTTCAGATTTTCTGCGTAGAACTTTCAAATCATGTCAGCCAATTCTCTTACTCTGTTTTGGAAATATTGTGAGAGGGAGATGGGGGTTAAGGCTGCAGGGGTGACAACAAAATCCATTGTACACTTAGTCTGCTAATTAGAAAGGCAATTATACAAATGTTAAAGCCCATTTAAAGCACATTTCAGATAAAGGAGTTGGGCCTTGCAAAGTGCCGAGAGATAAATTGCCACGAGCATAGAGGGAGAAGGGGCTAATGTTTTAGCACCTCCAAAGACTAGTCTAACCTGCATTAGTGGCTCATGGTCTGATGACCACTCTTATCCATCTAGTGTTGATGATTTTGCTGATAAAGATTCTTGCAAGGCCTTCCAGTGATCGTCCAAGTTCATCTCATAAGAGCTAAATTTGGTATAGGTGATCTTACTAGTATGTTTGACATCAAGGGTTTGTGGTTGATTTAGATATAGAAAGATTTTTTCTTGCATGTCATATCCCTTTCAATGGAGATCATTCTTCATTACTTTAGCAAATGGTCTGCACCTAAGTTGCCAGGAAAATTGGGTTCAAGGATAGGAACAGGGGCAGGGAGGGGAACGGGGATGGGGATGCTATATTTTAAAACAGGGGGCTTGAGTACATTGGTAGTACTGTACACATACATACATATACATATACATAGACATAGACATACATATACATATACATAGACATATACGTAGACATATATATATATATATGAAATTCAAATCATTTTCACTGTTCAGAAAGTAACACACTATAAAGTCTAACATACTAAGATAATGTTACTAACTAAATAGTAAAACATGCACCTTGTGTCAAAGTTCATTGATATCTGGAAATTTTATTATTTTCTATTTTTGGAACCCATAGGTCCGGGGAACAGTCTCCCTGAGTCCCCAAGAATGTTGTCAAAACCGGACCATCCATCAAACCAGTCAAGCCCAAAAATCTGAACCAAACCGGAACTGGGAAAAAAATGGACCAAAAAGACAGTCCACCAAAAAATACATAAAATATTCAAATTTTGAAAAAAACATATATATTCATGTGCATCCATATGAATCCAAACCATTATACACAAATATGCTAAGTTTCTCATCTATTTAACAAGGGTGCATATAACTAAAATAGCATTGACTGCAATCCATATCTGACCCAAAATACGTAAACAGAGAGGCTCAAAATGCCTGTAGAGTCCAAAAAACTTCATGCTACAACAAATAACTACATACATCAAAATCATTGCCAATATTGGGATCCTATTCATCAATAGCAACCTGTGCCCCCTCCTCTAGGCTCTAGCCCTTACCTCTACCTCGAATCTCAAAGTTGACCCTCCAAGGACATTAGTCAACACCCTAAAATTTTGATGAAACTTCCTAATCCAATTGTTAAAATAAGGTAGAAAAAGCTTCTCATGCTTAATAAGTGTTTTTGCTTGAGTGAAGGGTACATTATAATTAAGATCATGACATAGGAGTTCAACAATCAGCACCACCAACATCAAGGTACATAGAGAGGTTGATGTGCTTGATTAAACACCAATCCCATACCCTCATACATGATAGAATCCAGTGGAAACATTGCAATCCTGAAATCCTAGAAAGTGTTGAAACTTGAGTCTAATGAATTCTGAATGGGATCTAAAATTATTCTTTTTGCATATGGACTCCGATGAGGTTGGAACCACTCTCAAACATCCTGAAACAATTAATGGTAATGTTAAGAATTTAAGACTTTAACAGAGTTCACTTTCTCCTTACGAATTCTCTGTATCTTCCATTTTATATCCTTTTACTCTAAGAACTTAACATTACCATTTAATATTACCGAATAACACTAGTTCCCAAGCGTCCCCAAAATCTAGGTACCTTGTCTCCTCTGCAATCAATGTCCCCTGATTTCATGACAAACGTCTTGGGTTCACGGGTGGAGTACCCAGTTCGGTAGGGTGTGTCTAAGACATCCCTGGCCCGGAACCTACACTAACACAACTAGTGAAACACCTGAATTTCTCGCTATAACTTGCACAACTTTGGATGGCCACACCTTTGTAATGGTCTCGCATAAGTCGCCATTCAAGAAGATCGTGTTCTCCTTTTGACCTGAACAATCAATTGCCTTTAAAAACTTGGGAACAGCTAGGAAAGATAAGATAATGTCAATAATGCATGATTTCGACAATCTGTCCAACCATCCACATGCCTAGAACTTCGCAGGCAAAGGATTCCAAGTGAGTTGTGCACTCTCATAAACACACCCAACTAAATATCGACTCTTATAACACGAGTGAAATTATCCAACCAATACAACACAAGCGCACTCTTTTGCACATTCGACACAGGTTATATCACTGTGCACTAATCTTTATAAACAACACCTAAATGCTGACACTATTCCATGCAATAACATAGTCAATCGTGATTACAATGCCAACAAAACACTTGGATAAAAACTTCAATATTTCAAAATCCAAATCATCTCATCAATTGCACAAACAATTAACAACATAAGATCACAAAAGAAAGACCAGTACTCAGTGATTTGGAAAAGAGCTAGTTATGTAAAGTGCAAATGTACATTAGGATTACCATAGAGTACAACCGTTCCCTCTATGTCATAAAATCTCAGATTGTACGACTCAAATGGCCCATACATATATCTCTAAGACACAAACAGAGTTTACAGCTTTTTGGCTCACCAATTTACTATTTATCTTACTAACATAGATCAATCACTTGCTCACTCATTCACTCAATAACCTCAACCACAAGACGTTGCTTTAAATAAATAGGTATCTGTAAGATTCCAATTTCCAAGTAGTAGAATTTGCCTTCTTAACTGTGTTACTTCCACTGTGTTTATGTAACTGCTGGTTTAATGACTTGTTTGTGGTTTGCATGGGTTTGCATGACGATGCAACTTCTCATAGAATAAATGCATGTCATATTTTAGTTATTATCTTCATGGATCAAATAATCTCAACTTACAAACCCCAATGAAATATGCCAAAACTGCTTATTCAATTATGCTGATACAAATTACTTCAATTTAACCAATAGCATCAGATATCAGAGATAGAATATTTCTGACCTTAGTTAATGATGAGAGTGGACTGTTGATGGCTGTAGCAGCTTGTCACAGTCACGCAGATTTGTAACTATACTTCAATGAAAGTGTGCTGCCTGTAATAGCAATTTATTGACTGGCAGGAGGCTGTAACAGCTGCTATGCATTATCAGAATGGTGTATGTAGTTTGGAGATGGAATATTGCATAAGGAAACGCCCAGCTATAGAGGTCCACGCTTATCTTGATTGATCACACTCACCTTTGTAAGAATACAGCCTTAGCATGAGAATTACGTCCTCAATTGATTCAACTGCTCTCATGCATAGAATCGTGAGACACCTTTGAGATATAGCCTTCAAACAAGTGTCACGTTTCTCTTTAATACAGATCTGATCTCCTGGCTTAATGTGCTGTTGCAATGAACAGTGCTTGTGATGTAGGTCAATATGAGATAAGCATGCAAGTCATATGCTGAGAGTAGGCTGAGATATGTGAGGAGCTCTGCTAGACAATTCGCCCATGCAAGGATGGTGCCTTCCTCAAACTAGAAATCGAATAACAACTGCTCCAATGATCTGAGATTGCTCCAGAAAGTTGGTACTAGGGTAATCATGCCCTTCTGATCAATATAGAGACTGCATGCAAACCATGCAGCAGGTTTAGGGCTTCATGCGAATTGACCTCTCAAGGAAAGTCGTCCAAGCAAGGTGAAGGCGCCCTTCTGATATGGGAATAGCTGATATCTCTCTCCAGAAGTTAATATAGAAGACTATATTCAGTAGTTAGGCTAATAAGGGCTCTCCAGGAAGGATGGATGAGACATGCGAGCTAGATGAATGATGTAGATCAACTTATGAAGATTTCCCAATGATACAATTCACCCATGCAAACTAATGCGAATCCTCCTGGATCTATGTATGTAATTAAGCCTTCAAATTGTAAGGGAACTGGATCCAATAGCAGTATAATAGATCACCAATAAGATTCCTTGAATACTTGAGAAAGATGAAGCCTAGATGGTCCAGATAGTTGCGCCCTCAAAGCACTAATGGCTGCGCCCTCTCTTCTTTGTAATTATCTAATGATAGGCTCAAATCCTGCTTCAGAATGGTGGATGAAGATGTACGGATGAACAATAATGTTGAACCTATATGATCCAACTCTGAAAGTGACTAGGGCAGATAGATTTCGCTGCCGAAATACACTTGTTGGCTAGGGCAGTGTGCCCTAAACCCTAAATCTCTCTCAGACCTCTTAACGTGAATCTCAATGATCAATAATAACAATGGCTTTCAAGTAACTCACTTTTTCCTTCTTTTATCATGTTGAGATGGCATGCCCTAACTTGTGCATACCCTGACTTACTTTTCTTTCTTTTATTAAGTTGAGTTGCATGCAACTCACTTTTGGCATGCATGCAACTTAATTGATGCATGCTTCCATGCTCTTGAGTTATGGCTCACATGCTCTGCATGTCAGTTGTTCCGGTTTATCAAAACGGAACATTACAGCGTCTAGATGAGTAATCAAAGTAGACTGTCAATGACGATTCCTAACGAAATACTCAAATTTGAATCCATAAAATCCGGTTAATGTCTTGTTAACACACACTCTGCCCCGTCACAATTCTCGTTCTAATCAAGGGGAATGGAGATGATGAAAATGAAAAACAAGGTACAAACCCATTTCCTTTCATCTCAGAACCATAATTGGGAATCTAATATGGAGGCACCATTGTTATGAAGGTTCCTTTGGAAGTTTCATGGTTAACAGGCCCTCTCTTCCTCCAATGAGAAGCCAAAAGACATACAAATGACTAATGGACATGAAATATGAAAACATGTTCCCTTCCAAACCTATTGCATGATAAAGACTAGGCAAGGGTTACCGTTATACTTTGCTTGTGGTCAAGGAGTGATTGATAATTCTGCTCATTCAATCTCATAAACTCTCGATGCAGATGAATAATAGTAGTGGGGAGTTGATCATTTGGCATGTTTTAGCAAGCCTTTGGACTGATTCTGAAGTAGATTTGTGGGGGATAAGCTATATTGCCGCCTAATATACACCTAGGGGGGAACGCAGCAGGAAACCTTCAAGCTGCTCGGTGTGTCCTTGGGGGCAAGTGAGAGTCAAGTGCTGTCACCTAATTACTCGACTCCTCCGTCTAGGCTTACTCTTAGTGAAGCCAAGGGGGGTGGTCCCTATGAAAATAAACTAAGGCTTTTAAACTAAAACACAAGTAAAAAAGTATATTCTAGGAGTTAGGATGATGAGATGGAAAATAACTCAACAAAGCATCATTTGCAAATATTGGATTTAAATTATTCAACACTACACATGATTGAAAAAAGATATATTCACGACATTTTATAAATTGACTTAATCATAAAAGAAATAAATGACCAGTGCCGAGAATGAGTGTGATTGCTGCTATGTAGGGTTGTGAAAGTATTGCAAGAGGCTTGTTGATTTATTTTAAAATTATTACATGAGTATTAAAGGAATGGGTAAAATTCTTGGTTTGGCCCAACCAAATCTAACTTCTTGGACTGAGTGCTATAGCGGTTTAACCGAGTGTCCAACCAGGCGGGGATGAACCTTCTTAAAGTAGCCTACTGACTCTACAGTGTACACCCATGCAACCTCATGAATCCGCAAAGGTAAATTAGTTTGGATTTTCCTATTAAAACTAACTACTTTATGTCCTTTTTTTATTGAGCCAATCTGTCCAGTCTAAGCTGCAGCGGTCAAGAGCATACTTCAGATTTCAAGTGTTGGTTCGTTTTATTAGATGTTGAAAGTGGATGATTAGCTAAGCTAAAACCCAAGAGTATCTTTTCTTCACACCACAAAGTGATGGAGTACTTCAGTAGAGCAAGGGATAAATTTTAAGGTTAAATTTTAAGAACAAAAGTAGTTGTAGCACAAAGCATGAAAAGATATTGAACAATTGTTTGCAAGTCCTTTGAGGATGCTTTGTGTGCGTTGTGAAGTTATTTCATTACTAATGCTTTAAAGAAAAACTAATCTAAACAAATAAACTTTAAAAAAAATGAAAAGATAAAAAAAGTGAAAAATATGCGAATCCCCCCTGGGGGGATTGGGGCCAGGCACTGGAATTGCCTGCTGAGCTCTTTTTATTTTTATGATTTACAAATGGAAACTTAAAGGAATATTGCTTGCCCTTTGTCAATAGGGAACAAGTCAGTTTACAATAGTTTTGAGAAACAGAAAAGATAGTGCTTTAAAGTTGGTTCTCAGGAAGGTTCAGGAAGCTTCCAAATGGTAATCTTCTGAGTTTTTTAGCTCCAACCTATTAAACAAATAAATCAGCCCAGCAAGCAAATGTTGATTAGAAAAGACAATCAGAACAGAACACTTTAAGAGTGTTCTGACAATGCTAAAATTCCCAAAAATGAAATCTAGTTGAACTAGTATGCAAAAAACTAGTTTTTTGGTAACTTTTTATGTCTTTAAATGGTTTTTAATTAACTTTTAAATTTAGGACTAATATGCATGCAATAAAAACCAGCGAACTAAAATTTTATTAAAAATGCCTAAAACAACTCAATACTTGCTCTACTTCTAAATGCAAACTATACCCAAAATTTAGCCTTAAATGATGAAACGAAAAAAGTGAAGAAAATAACTAGTAAGACAAGCTAGAGAGCTTGCCTTGCTAAGATCTTTGGCTGCCCTCTTTCAAGTTGCAAGCCAAATTACATAAGCCTAAAGAGCTGGATATTTCTTTATAATCACTCATTCCTTAACTAACTAGATCTTTCAATTTTTTAGATGCCAACTTAAGGAAAAGACTTTCACTAATGAACAGTGAGATTTAGACTTTACAAATATGATTTCATTAATGAAACAAAAATAGATCTAGTTCTTTCAAATTAGATCTAATAGAAAATAGAACAAGTAACCAAGAAATTTTGAGAGCGAGTTTGAAAGAAGGTGATATAACCCGTTTTGATTGAGAAAGATTGGGCGAATGAAGACCACATGCAAGTGAACACGCGAGGGACAACGCTTTCTTTTAGATGATTTTGAAGATTGACAAAACTAACATGTATGCCTTCTCAACGAGATCCGATTACCTGCAAGAAACTTCACAACAAACCTTGCACAAGCGGATTAAAAGGTACCGATATAAATCATATAAAAGATATATTAAAACATGGACATTCAAGCAAGATATGCACAATGTTCAAGATATGCTTCATATAACTGATAATAAAGAACAAAATGTAGATTATATTCGTAACCCTACTGAAATAACAAATTTCCTTCAAAGGTCAGCACGGATCCGAACAATAAACAAAGTTTTATGAAGACACACAGATTAACTCCATGGGACTTGAAACATTAGACATCCACACATTCGATACGAGTCCACAACATAGCCTCCAAAGCCTTCTCTTTATTCTCAAGAACACAACAAAAAGATTTACAATACACAAGCAGAGGTTCCGCCTTTAGATCCCCTACAATAGAAGAGAGCAGTCTCTTAAATAGGAAATTACATGCATAGTAGGGCGCAAAGGAAGGGCACACTTGTTTGATGAGGAGTTAATGTGAAGTGCCAAGCTTTGATTGATGGTCGATTGGTAACCAACTAAATTGGAATGCGCCACCTCCCAATGAGGTAGGCGCTCCCCTACCTTATTTCTATCACACCGAATCACAATTGACCAAGTCACCCTGATGCCCACGTGAGGGATGGGCGCATCTCTTTACGTTGAATAGCTCCCATTCGTTTGGCGTTTGATCGAACTTCATGATAGAGGGGATTGCGCCACCTCTCAAGAGGTAGGCGCATCCCCCTTTGGAGTTATCCCCAAACAAACGGATGCTGCATGGAGCAAGATGCCCATGTGAAGAAAGGGGGCGCTCCTCAACTTCGAAGCTTTAGATATATTCGCTCACCCTTTAATTTTGACTTCCAACCATATGCCTTACCCTCTTTAAACAAGTCGCCTATCATATGACATAAGATGCCAACTCATTTGACATGTGTTTTAATCAATGTTACAAATATCGGCGCGACGCAGAAATCGGCAGGGTCCTGGAAACATCGTTTCGGGATATCTCAGCAGAACATCGGCAAAAATCGGAAAACTTAAAAAAACACATAAATATTCATTTTTTTTCAATTTTTTAAACATCTAAAGCAACGATAACATCAAATAAACACATTGCCACATGAATATGGAAAGAAAACCGATATATAAGATATATACAATGTCTAGAGATACATCACACATCAAAATGGATCGTGTCCCAATCCTACTCCTGAATAGTGAATACTAAATCATCAAAAATATAAGTTGGTTTCATTTAGTAACATTGCACATTCTTTAAAGTTTAAAATTTAAATAAGAGAAGGATAAAAAAACCAGAATGGACAAAATCCATTTTTACATTTTTGACAATGAGAGACCAGCATTGATATGGAACAAGAGATAACGTTCAACAACTCCACTATCCCATTAGCCTACAAACTCACAAATTGCGTCTACAGTTTTTCTAATTAGATAATGAATTATTAGCTTATTCTTACCAAATCACATAACATCCTTTCAACTTTAAATGCAAATATTAACATAAATTATTAAACTAAGTTGTATTAAACTAAAAAAAAATCATATCATATAAATAATATTAATAAAATAAAATAAATAAACATTAATTTTATAATAATTTTATATAACTTTTAAATAAATAGATAAATATAAAATCAATTTAGAAAAAATGAAAATAAAAAATATTATTTAGACAAGAAATAACATTTATATTAATTAATCCAAAGAGAATAGCTTATATATTTATTAATCAAAATAAACGTCACCGTTGCACCGGAAACATTGCCATGCCCCTTGGGACCTCAATCGATGACAACTACAGACTCGAGGCTCCCTCTGCGACTCCAAGAACGACAGCTCCAAACGACGGCAGCCTCCAGACTCGAATCTTCACTCACGGAATGATTCATGATGGCGGCTCACTCGTGCAATGGGCAATGAGTTAACGTGAGCATAGTTCTGTTCATCGACTAGGGTTTAACCACGAGCCGCATGGTTATTTGCCTCTAAAATCGTCGAATTTCAACGAACTGATTCGCCAAGAACAAAAAATCGTCCATGGCAGAACTTTCCGCGGCCTTTAAAAATTAAAATTTTAAAACACAACTTTCCGCCCAGTCAAAAAATCGGTCGACTCGCAAAAAATCGGCCAAAAATCGGATAGATTTTTCCTAAAAAAATCGGGCCTCTGTAAAAATCGCGATTTATCGCGAGTCGCCGATTTTTCGGCCGATATTTGTAACTATGGTTTTAATTCATTTTTTAATATTTTATATTTTTGATAATGGTGCAATTTGCAGCATCATTAACATTAAAATGTTATTTTGTAGACCTGATAAGCAAAAATGCTCCACGGGATGATTTGATCGCCCGAAACATAGGAAGACTAGGTACCAGGGTAAAGAGGATGCTCTAAGCGTGAAAATGAGCATCCCTGCGCCAAATTCCGCCTTCGGATCACTCTTTTATCACCATGTGAAATTTTCCATTTAAACCATTAAAAAATGGCTTAATTTTGCGGAAAAAAAAAATTCCCAACACTGGCTCAAACTTCTGGGGGACCTAGTACATGACCATACGACTTTATTATAGTGTCTAGCATGTTTATATATGTTATAAAATGGACTCTAATAACCCCCCAAGGCCTAACCGCCAAATTCGGGCATTCCAGCTTTGGAGGTGTAGGAGAAAAACTCATCGATTATACTCGGCTAAAGGCAAAGCATAATTGACAAGAGAAAAAACTCCTTGGAATACCTTGTTTGGTTGCTAAGTCCTAGGGAACCGAGTCACTCAAAGACCACCATGCTAGCACACTTTATTACGAACCCCGTGGGGCATGGTCATACATTACAAAAAATGAAAAAGATGGCCAAGAAAAGGCCAAGGCTGGAACTTTTGAACTCTGATAAGCACAAATAATCGTGCAACACTGGCGGCTCACTGAAGTCCAACTGAAGCGCAACTCAGTTGGCAACAAGCTACAATCTAGGTGCCACATAATTAAAGGTTTGAAGGCAACAGCAAGGCTAGCAACAGCAATAGATGACAGCCTATCTCAATATTCTCAGCCTGTTCTTGAAAGACAAACTGGTTAGCAAAGTGTGCCAAGTGGATTCTTTAAGCGTTTGTGCCCATCTACAACGAGTCTACAGTCTATAAGCCTGAGCATAATGGACCTTGATTGTTTACAGTCTCCAGCACTCCTTGATAAATGGATGTCTATACATTAAATGTTAGCATTTGATAGCTCGGTGGCACTCCTGCATCAAGTGCCTAGGTGCAGGGGTCAATAAGTCTCATTTATATTCTTAAAGTGGCTTTAGTAATGTGTTTTTATTAAAGTACCTTTTTGATGTGACTTTATGATTTAAAAGTGAGTCGCACTTTATTATGTTTTTAAAGTGACTTTAAGTCATAAAGTGTACTTTTAAATATTTAGGGTAATATGACTTTTCAAAAGGAAAAATTTGTTGTAAAGTTCACTTAGGAGATTTAAGTGAGTGAGAGATTAGATCCCAGCCATAGATCTCTTGGCCAAGATCTAATCTCGTCCATTGAAGTTGAAAAGTCATGAGAGTAACCCTAATAGGGTAAATAAAAGTGCATGAGACTTCATTTGGGCACATTATTCAAGAGAGAGTTCTTGGTGTGGCTTGATTTCCAAGGAGGAGCTTGATGAGGAGTGTGTGAAGCACTGGAGCAAGAGAATGTGAAGAGATTGAGCAATAGAAGGAGAGAAGAGAGCAGCCCAAAGTGTGGGCACGAATTTCTAGAGAGGGCACGATTTTCTAGAAGAGGAAGGGCACGCCAGCAGAGATTGTTGATGAGCAAGCATTCCCAAAGAGGTCTGAAAATCATGTGCAGAATTTACAGCAGTGTGTTGGCACACTTTTCAAGGTAGAAAAGTGGCTCAAAGTTCAAGGTGGATGCAGCATTAATTGAGGATCATACAGCAGAGAATGAGGGTGCCGTACAGCAAGAGATTTGCTGCTGTTGGCACACATTTCGAGGCACTGTAGCTGCATGTTTGACAATAAAGAAATGTATGATGTCTGTGCACACAAACCAAGGGAGTAACTGCAGCCTGTGAGGTCCATACAGTGAGGTCAGACTTTGCAGATTTCCTGTAGCTGACTGTGTACATTCAGGCACGCATTTCGAGGTAGATGAAGTGCACAGAAATCAAGGTTCAGTTCTGTTTATTTAATGCTGAAATTAATGACTGTTGTACTCTCTGAAATTCTCTCTCAAGCTCAATAAAATTTCTCTTGCATGCTGGTTTTCCCCAGGGGTTGGGGGGTTTTTCCAGGGTCATTGTTGACCAAAATCCTGTGTTTTAATGTGTATGACAGTCTGCTGTTTTCTTATGATTTTCCGCTGCTAAATGTACTTTATGAACAGTATATCAACCATAGCACATGTCTATTTAATGCTTGGATAAATTACATTGGCTTAGTTTACATTTGAAGGGTGATATCAGTGGTTCATGAAGTGTTTGACAAATCTGTCCATGAACTGTGTGTGAGCAGATTTCTGAGTTTTGTCATTTTTTCAACATTAGAAAGCAAGAGGGAGACTTGTGGCAATATGCACAGATTTTGAACTATTGTTTAAAATCCCTTTATCACTCTGCCTCTAGACTAAATCTGAACACATTTTAACAAATGAGTGCCCAGCACAAAGTAAAGGTTTTGTGGGAAAATGAGAATGTCATTCGATGACTACTGAGAGTAAAGAGAGTCCTGGTTCCTTTGTTTTGAAGATACTTTCTCAATACCAACCCTGTTCAATTTTAAGGTTGAAGAAGTATCAATACCAGATTCAGTATCCATTCTTGAGCTGATACATTGGACACATTTGGAGCAGGAAGACACCTTTAGCCTGAGGCCTGGTTTTTATTGCAAAGGAGATTAAAACTACATGAAATGCAAAGTATTGATGAAAAAGGTGTGAAGATTGTGGACACTAGTGACTACAAGTCCATGGGTTTCCAAGGTTTGGAACTCTGTGGAGAAGCATAAAATGGAAAGTTTTACTTCTGCAATCCATGGAAAGAAAGAAAATGAAGAAACAATTACCACTTCCATCATTTGTAGGCAAATATATAATTGTGAAGGACATCAAAGAGGCAATATATGTGTGTGACTACATTCTGGCTGGTAAGCTTGATGTTTCTAGTGGTGCTAGAAAGGAATTTCTTAAAAAAATTGAAAAGGCTATTTCAAGAGGATTTGATCCTGATTGTGAATTGATCAAAGTGGGAATTGCTAAGCAGACAGCAATAATTGAAAGGGTTATAGAGAACCTAGAAGAGAAAACTGACGATTGCTGGAAAGAACTGCAGTCGCTTATAGATGTGAAAAAGGTGGGCAGAGTCCCAGACAAGGTGGAAAGGATGAGTTAAACTTTATGATGGAAACTACAAAAGAATTGGAAGATGCTACTAATTGCACTGGGCGTTGCCTTCTCCAGAACATGTAGAAATCAGATGAGAGCAAAAGGGGAGAACTTGTAAAGGTTGCAGAGGTACTGCCTTCATTCAACTTCTAAATATTGTAAACAGCCAAGCCATGGTCATATGTATGAACCATGCACAATGGAGGACAAATACTGTACATGTTCATTTAAAGGTCAGAAGGATGTAGTCGACAACCCTTTGAAGACTGCAAATAATGACAACTAGGGAAACCCACTTTTGACATTGTTGCTATGAGAGAATTGATGGATGGTCACAATGTTCAAGAATGGGACTGAATATTCAACTTGATGGCTAATAGCGATCTCTTTAACCCAAAGAGAGGAGGTGGGTGATTATATGGTCTTCAGATAACAATAAGCCAATGGAACATCAATGTGAAATGACCATGAAGAGAATTATCCACCTTCTAGACAAGGGTGTTTTTCAAAGGTTGGTTGACAAATACCAGTTTGAGGATCGATACAAGGTCTACAACAATTGCAAGAATGCTTGGGAATATACGATCATTCCCTGGACATAAAACCTGGTGTGCATTTCAGTTTATAGATTGGTGCAATCAAGTTTCTGGGTATAAAGCGACACCATGAAAAGTGGCTGCAGGATACTGAAGACTGTATCGTGAGAGGATACTTCGCTATGATGGAGCTTGGACAGGGCAGTAATGTCCTGGGAATCGAAATAATCACCACCTATGATCGCTCCCCCCAAGAATTCGTCATGACTACACCTTACGAGTCTGCTCAAAAGTACTGGATCGAAGGGACAGCAAATTATGCCACCCATTCTGTACTTTTCTGAGTTCTCCCAGATTATTATCATTGGAAAAGATTAATCCAAGGAAAGAAAGTGTCCTGCATTGCATTTGAAGCGACAGTATCCATTGTGCTCATCAATAAAATGGTCTGGGGCCAACCTGTGTTTAAAAAACTCAGAAAACTGAAGGGCTGGGCCGACCTGTGTTAAAAAACTGAGAAATTTGAAGGGCTGGGCCGACCTATCCCTTTATATTATGTCTGGGATGACTCATACATCAACAATTGGCCTGGGCCGACCTGGACTAAATGGTACAAAATACTATTATTTATAATTTTATAACTCTCCCTAAATCGCATTTTGAGATGCAATATAGCTTATCTGGATTCTGAAGTGCTTCTTTTGCGCCTAGATTAAGAGGTTTATACGCTCCTAAGAGCACATTCAGGGAGAGCAGACGAGATTCAATATAGCTGATATGAAGTGCTTCTTTGTAATGTCCTCTTCTGCTTAAGCACTGAAGACCATCCCACTAACCTATCTGATTCCCATAGGTTCGAGCGGGCACTGACATTCAGGGGATTGACTGAGGATTGATGCCATTTACACCATAAGATCTTAAGCATGGTTATTAGATCATCAGTAGTTAAATAAGGGCCATAGGAACTAGGGGCCCCCTGCAAGAATAGCATGCAGGCCATATTTCATGTTGCATGCACTAAAACTCCTTTATTGAGCTTCCATGCACACCGGAAGCACTGCATGCAAGTCAACTGGAAATTAGAAGATAAAGCAACCAAATCATGCAAAAGTTAGGTCAGGCCAGGTGAATGTTATAAAAGAAAGGTAAAGTGAGTGAGTAAGACCTGCTTATATGATTATTGAATTGAGAAGTCGATTTTGAGAGCTCGGTGAGCCATTTAGGGTTGAGGGCGCACCACTCAACCATTCAGTGTATTTCGGCAGCAAAATCTATCTTCCCTAGTCACTATCAAGGTTGGATCATCCAGGTTCAACATTACTACTATCATCTGATACCAATCTTCAGCATTCTACAGGTTCCAACGATATACAGATCAAGGGAATTCGCTATCTCTGCATGGGCGCATTGTACAAGTGAGATATCTTCATATCTCAACACACGGGGATCCTTTCTTCTGCATGTTGACTTCATTCTTCCGAGAGCACCACTATTACCCTATTCCTGGAAGAAGGGCTTCCTATTCAGACGGTGGAGCAAGTTATCATCATCTTCATCTTTCAGAGGGCGCCTTCTCCTACACGGGAAACTTTCTCTGAGGACCTCCACGCTTTATGTCTTAGGGTTGTTGCATGGATTGCATGCAACTACCATAGTGATCAGAGAGGGGATCTCACCCTAGTGCACCTCTTCCGAAAGTTATCTCACCTATCTAGATCATTCATCACTCACTCGGAAGGCTACGGGAGGCGCATTTATAACAAGGGCGCATTTCTTGAGGAAGAACAATCTATATCTTGCTCGATCACTGGCACATATTCCGCATGTTGATCTCATATTGACATACAACCACTCCTTTATCTGTTGATACGTATATGCATCTTCTCTACTCCTATTTTATAGCATTTCTGATTATTTGGGTTATTTAGGGGTTGGGAAACCCATGCATGCTCATGCAAGCATAGTTTAGTACACGCATTCATATTTACTTAAAATATTGAGCCATAAAGACTACTAGCAAGCAACAGAATTCCATAAAAAGTCAAAATATCTATTTGGGATATTACAGTGGTATCAGACCATGTTCCTCGCCAGTTGTGGGAGCATGCAGTTGTGAACAGAAAATGAATACACAGGACCCACACAATATTACTTACAGGAGGCATAGGTTTAGGAATAGTGGAAGAAGAGAAGAAGAGGAGTTAGAGGATATAGAACTCGGAGATACAGAGACTCAGTTTGGAAAAGGTAAAGGTAAAGAAACAATGGCAGATGATGATAAAATGGATTTCACTAGCCTCCTTTCCACTTTAAAAGAACTAACTTCAGGACATAAAGAAATGTTAACTACCATCAACAAATTGGCAGATAAATCAGAGACTACCCCACACAGTCCTCTATTCCCCAACAGTGATCGGGTATCCACAAGTAGCAGTGGGGAACAGTTACATACTAATATGCAGAGTCACCCTCATCTCTACAATAGGTCCTCCAGACCTACCATGCCACAATTTTTGGATAGTCCAACAGCAGTGCCAATAGTACAGGTAGAGCCAGAAGAGCCCATGGGGGCATATCTACATGAGTACAGAGACCTGGGAGATGACTTCCAATCAGCCATGACCTTTACAATTTTTTGTCATTTTAAAAGTAAGAACAGGCCGAGAGCTTATAACAGGCCTTTCAACCAGAACTATGAGTTACAACGCACAGTAGGGAAGTTGACCATTCCCACCTTTGATGGGACGCGGAGTGGCCCAACACGGAATTGGGTACAGAAATTGAACACTTACTTCCAACTCAACCCCATGATGGAGGCAGATGTCATTAAGTTGGCTACCTTGCATTTGGACAGGGAAGTCTATGAGTGGTGGTACCACGGGCTAGTGACATTGGGTCACAATACCATCACCTCTTACACAGTTTTACACAAAGGCTAGTCGAATGCTTTGACAGGAAAGACCACGAGGTGCATTTCAGAGAGTTAGCACAGCTCAAGCAGACAAGCAGTCCAGAATCCTTCATATCAGAGTTCCAAAGGGTAGCAGTCATGGTGATAGACATTTCAGAGAGTAGGTTAATTATGTTGTTCACTGAGGCTCTCACTAAACCCTTACGTGGATGGGTTAAGGCTTATAGACCCACCACCCTGTCAGATGCCATCAGTCGTACTAGAGATTTACAGGATTCAGTTCCCAAAAATAAGTTTCCTCCCATAACCAATTTTCCTATAAAAGATAAGGAGAGGAGACCCTTCCAAAAAGAATGGCCCAAGAAAAAGTGGATGGATAATGATACCCGCCAAGACCTTAGAAGAAAGAAACTATGTTTCAGTTTCCAAGAACCATGGGTACCAAGTCACAGATGTTCAGGAAAGGGGAAGGCTCACTACATAGAGGTATACTCCGCCAGTGGAGAGGATGAGGATGATCAAGACCAGGAACAGGGAGAGGCACTTTATGCAGCAGAGGAGGAGCAGTCTCCTGAGGAGACACAGGGAGGTGTCATTGCTACACTATCTGGAGTTTCTAGATTTCACACTCTTCGGATCAGAGGTGTCATACAGGGCAACAGGGTTGGAGTGTTGATAGATGGTGGGGCATCCCACAACTTTATTGATGATGTCTGGATAAAAAGAAAAGGTATTATGACTAAGAGTTTTGATGGATTTACAGTATCTGCAGCAAGCAACCACACCATGGAGTGTAATCAGAGGATTCCAAAATTGAACGTGACTCTAGGGAACTATACATTGAGCGAGACATTTTATGTGGTTGACGTACCAGACACGAATGTGGTATAGGTAGTTCAATGGCTTTATTCCATTGGAAAGTATTCTACGAACCACTAGACCATGGAGATGGAATTTCAAGAAATAGAAGGACAGAAAGTGGTTTTGAGAGGGATGAATACCTACCCTCCCAGATCAGTATCATCACACAGGATGGAGACTGTGCTCCAACAAGGAGACATAGAGTGGGCAGCAGAGTGCTTGGTTACTTTTGGGAAGCCACTGGATAGAGCCACACAACATCCAGCAAACATACAGGCACTGTTGCATAAGAATAAAAAGGTATTTGGATATCTTCCATCAGGTAGGACTCCAAATCGAGGATTTGAGCACATTGTTGAGTTAGAGGGGGAGTTAGAGGAGGGGACTCAAGTAGTCATCACTACCCCTTACCAACACCCCAAAAGATATAAATATGAAATTGAAAGTACGATCAAAGAATTGCTTAAATTAGGTTACATAAAACCTAGCTCCAGTCCATTTGCATCCTCAGTGGTGTTAGTGAAAAAGAAAGATGGAACCTTACGCATGTGCATCAATTACAGGGCACTTAACAAGAAAACAATTAAAAATAGGTATCCAATCCCCAAGATCGATGAATTGATGGATGAACTACAGGGGGCAAAACACTTCTCCAAAATTGACCTCCGATCAGGTTACCATCAGATACAGGTTAGGGAACATGATGTTCCAAAGACCGCTTTCCATTGTCACTACGGACACTGAGTTTCTAGTGATGCCATTTGGGCTCACTAATGCACCAGCTACCTTCCAGTCATGTATGAATAACATCTTCAAGGCTCAGTTAAGCAAACATATTCTAGTATTCTTCGATGATATATTGATTTACAGTCGAACTTGGGAAGAGCATTTAAATTTTAAAGCACCTTGATGAAGTACTTGGAATTTTGGAAGAACATTCACTCTGTGCCAGGATGTCCAAATGTGAGTTCAGTATGCAAGAGATGTTATATTTGGGACACGTGATAGGAGCAAATGGGGTACAGGTACACTTGGAAAAAATTAGAGCCATACTGGATTGGCATACACCTAAAAATGTGACAGAGTTGAGAGGATTTTTGGGCCTTTGCACCTACTACAGGAGGTATGTCAGTGGTTTCTCGCAGATGACAGCACCACTCATAGATCTTACTAAGAAAGGGGCATTAAATTGGTCAGAGGTAGCACAGGGGACATTTGAGAAAATGAAAAAGGTAATGAGTTCATGCGTAGCACTAGCACTACCAGATTTTACACAGCCATTCATATTAGAATGTGATGCTTCAGGAGAAGGTATTGGAGTAGTATTAATGCAGAATAATCACCCTATTGCATTCGAGAGCAGAAAACTCAAGGACTATGAGCGCCACTATTCAATATATGACAAGGAAATGTTAGCCATTCTCCATGCGCTAACCAAGTTCAGACAATACTTAGTAGGTGGCAAATTCAAGATTAAGACAAATCACAACAGCTTAAAGTACTTCTTGGAACAGAAAGAATTAAATGAGAGCCAACAGAAATGGGTGAATATCTCGGGATAAATCTGGAAAAAAATTGGCAATATCTCAGAAAAAATAAGCCTTGGGAAAAAATCAGCAATATCTCGGGATAAATCGGGAAAAAATCGACAATATCTTGGAAAAAAATCGGCCCCAATTTTTTAGACGATTTTTTGAGAAAAAATCGTCAAGCAACAAAAACCACGATTTCTCGACACATCGCGATTTCTCAGCCGATGTTTGCAACACTGTGTTATATTGTTGTAAAAGTACATTTTGAGATCTAGTTATTGGCTGATAAGTTTCCCTAGAAGAGGCTCAAACTTATCTCATTGTTTGGTATCTTTTCTCCTTGAATTGTCGTGAAGTGTGCGATTGTTTGAAGTGAATTATTGTTATCTTTCCACTGTTGTTTTATACTTCCTACAGCAGTACTAAGCAAGGCAGCGGGGAAGCGCCCTAGGCCTCTCTGCTTCGCTCCCAATGGAAGCGAACAAGAATTGATCCCGGGATCGCAATTCCAATTCGCTTCCGGTCGGGAGCGATTTCGTAATTCGCGATCCCCCTCAGAAAAAAATGATCCCTGGTTTTGTTGGAATCGTTGAGGGAGCAATGAGCGATCGATGCTCCCTAAGCGATCCCTCATCGCTCCCTCAATGATCCTGGGCTTAAAAAATCGCTCCCGAAAACGATTATGAGGCGATCCGGTGGGTTGGGCAGACTGGTTTTGACTTTGCTCGATTTTGCTTGCTTCCATTTGTTTTTTGGTGATTGCCTAGGGTTATTTTGGGCTATATAAACACAATGTGACTTCATTTGGACTCATTCTACTCTTTTCATTGATTTCATCTCTTTGCTAGGACTTTAAGAGGGTTTGCTAGTTCTTTGTGAGCAAATTTGTGGGAACTTGGAAGGAAGATTGAAGGGGTGATTGAAGGAGAGATTGGAGAAGAGATTGAAGGCTTCCCCAACCACCATTAGAGATCTAAAGAGGTAAGCTCTAAACCCCACTCTTTGTTTGTTTTTGAAAACATATTTCACTATGTTAAAATTTTAAAGCTTGCAATGCTCTCTTCTCCTACTCTTTCCCATTTCTTCTTCTCCATCATTCTATTGCAAGCAACAAGTGATTCTCATCTTGAGTCAAGAACCATGATGGGTATGTGGTTTTGGCTTTTGGTTCCACTTCTCATTATGATGGTGTTGGGAAGCAGATACGGTGGTGGCAATGATGAGGGGGAAGAGGTAGGGAGTGACACATACCATGGAGAGGAGGAGGAAGGGGAAGAGGATGATGATAATGATGAGATTCAGAGTGATGAGGGCCAAAAACAAAAAGACACAACACCTTTGTGGAAGTATGTGACAAGGCTTAGGGGAGGGAGAGGGCGTGGAACAAGAAAGTTTATATGCCCCCATTGTACTAAAACTTACACTGGTTCATATACCATGAGAAAGCATTTGTGTGGGCTTATGCGACGTGATCAAGGTAAGGTTGTTGGAGTCAAAACCTGTGACAAAGTGCCAACTAAAGAGAAACAAATAGAAGATGGAACAAGAGGCCACTCAAAACACTTCCAAGAGATCAAGGGTTGAATCTGAATCCTCACACTCACAGAGAATGTTTGTTAGTGGATCACCATCAGCTCCATCGGGATCCTCATCTCCCCATGGTAGTGGATTCCCAACTATGCGAAGAACATTATCACATTTCCTTGACCAAGGTTGTAGAGATGATGTGGATTCAAAATTTTACAAGTTTCTCTATGCATGTAGTGTGCCATTCAATGTTCTTCGCTCACCTTATTGGCATGAAATGGTACAAGCCATCAATGGTGCCCCTAAAGGATATAGGAGCCCTGGGTATGACAAAGCTAGAACCGTGGGACTTGATAGGAAAAGAACCAAAATCAATAGTGCTCTTGGAAAGTTTACAAATGATTGGTCCAACAATGGGGTATCCATTGTATCTGATGGGTGGACAAATGTTAAAGGCAAGCCATTGATAAATATTCTTGGTGTGTCTACTAGCGGTGCGGTCTTCCTTTCAGCCCATGACTACTCAAATCACTACAAGACCGGTATTAATATTGCTCAACATTTACTTAAAACCATTCAAGAGATTGGGCCATACAATGTCACTCAAGTCATCATTGATAATGCTACTAATTGTAAGGCAGCAAGACCAATCATTGAGGATAAGTATCCCAACATATTTTGGTCGGGGTGCTTGGTTCACACATTGAACCTTTTGATGCACGATATTTTTAATATGAAGGACCCTAATTACCGATGGATTGGTTCCTTGTACAAGAGAGGTAAGAAAATGATAAAAGTTATTACCAATCATAGCATGGCCCAACACTTTTTTCGCAATCACTCTAGGTTGGAGCTATTGAAGATTGCAAAGACTAGATTTGCTAGCTACTACCTCACCTTCAGGAGGCTTTTGAAGGTAAGAGAGGCATTGGCTGGTATGGTCTCAAGTGATTCATGGAAGGAATTGAAAGATAGAGTTGCAAGCGTAGCTAATAGATATGACTTTCAGGAGGTGGAGGACACCGTTCTTGATGGTTAGCTCTGGGCACAGGTTAGGTGTGTTCTGCAGTTCACCAAGCTTGTTTATAGTATGATTCGTTTTGCAGATACAGATCAGCCGGTGATTAGGGAGGTATATGAGCAGATGGATAGCATGCTTGGTCAAATCAAAGACATTGTTGAGCAAAGAGATGCAATCTTGTATGACCATATTCATAAACATGTGGTCAAAAGGTGAAATAATCTAAATGTTCCACTCCATGTCCTTACATATGTCCTTACCCCAAAATATTATTCTCCAACTTGGTTGGCCCAACCTGCACCTGGGGGTGGAGTTAAGAAAAAACCACACACAGATCCAGAGGTACAAAATGGGTATATGCTTGCATTAGACAAGTTGGTCCCTGATGAGGAGTGTGCTCAAGTACGGAGTGAATTAAGCCAATACATTAGTGAACATGGAGTCTTTGGTACTCTACATGCAACCAAAAATCGAGATAGGTTGAATCCTATCCATTGGTGGAACATGTATGGCTCTAGTACCACATATTTGCATAAATTGGCGGTGAGGGTGCTTTCATAGGTTGTTAATAGTTCTTATGCAGAGAGGTGTTGGAGCACCTACAACTTCATCCACAGCGTCAAGAGAAATAGTTTGAATGTAGAACAGGAACAAAGCTTGGTTTATGTGCACTACAACTTAACGTTGTTGTCCCATTATTGTGAGGCGACCAAGAATGATAGAACATATTTGACTTGGGACAACAATCTAGAGGAGGCTAATGTGGAGGATGGATCCATAGCATTAGAGCGCTTGGAGGATGAACTATTGGGTGATCATGATGGTGATCCAATTCATACAACAGAGATGCCACCCCCAACCACCACAGGTTTCCAGATGCAGGAGTTTTTCCTTTAGCTTCACAACGTCCAGCAATCCCAGGAAGCCATTCATCTTCTTTTCATGTTCCACGATTACTTCCAGCAGCTCCTATTCCACCTAGACCACGACAAAAGAAAATGGAAGTTTCTCGTGGCAAGAGGAAAGCTTAGTAGATAGTATCATAGTACTTTGTCTTTCATGTTTATTATGGCCTATTTTGTGAACATTATGGACTACTTTGAACTTTGACCTTTGAATCTTGAACCTACCTATGAAGTTTAAATTTTAAATTTTAAATTGTTGATTGCATCTTACAACTCTTTGGTATTGAATATGATATTATGATGCTTTGTTTCATTTCATGGTTGATGTTATCTGTTAGAGTTTGTTGATGGCAAATATTATATGTTGAAATTTGAAGATTGATGTTGTTGATGATTGATCATTGATCATTTAATGACAATATTATAAGTTATAGCTCCTAGATGATTGATGTTATATGTGTACTAAATGGTAATATCTATGTTTTCATGTTTTCTATAGCTAATTTGGCATAATACATGTTTTCTTCAATATATATGCATCAAAATATATTAAAATGTGTATTATATAAAAAAAACGCTCCCAAAACGTAAGCTTTTGAAAATTTCGCTTTCCGCTCCTGCTCTCGCTCCCGCTTCCCACTCTCCGCTCCCAACAGTGTAGGTACTAAGGCTGAAAATTCTAGGGCTAAGATCAAAGAAACCTACAAGGAAGAAGGTGAAATTTCAGGTTTGCATTAATTGCCCAATTGCAAGAAATTTCAACCTCAAGATCCCAATTGGTCAATTAGACCGGGCTCCTAATAGTGTCAAGTCGAGACAAAGCACCACATCCCAAGCCATACGAGGACTTTCCAACTATGCCCCCTATAAGAGAGTCAGAGACCAAGTTAGAGAAGCACCTCATCTTCATATGTCCCATCTATTATGAGAAGACCACACAATTTCACTAAATCTATCATGACTTGGGAGGCTCCCTGTCCACACCTCCTTTTGCTATCCATAGCAGATATGCTTAGCTCTTTAGGACACAAGTCCTATAACCTACGTGGACCTTCACAAGCGGATCCCATCAAGAGGATCACCTCCTTCTTCCACATTGTTGTATATGTTGGTGGCAACAAATGATAGGCAGAGGCCCAAATAACTTTATAGTCCAAACATTAGATTAGTGAGACCCCGAACTTCGTTTAGACTCCCCGCCGTCCCCACCAAAAAGATTCAACCAACACCCAAGGCTCTTGAGGAGATCCAATTTTCATATCCCACCAAACCAGCACACAGACCAGCTCTAGGAGTTCCCAAAATCTGACTCTGTCTATATAGAGTACTACTCTCAAGCATCATTCAAGCAACAAATATTTCACTCGGAGAATCTGCCCCCCAACCTTGGATGTTAGGAGTGATGGACCACTTCAGCCCAGGGTTCCTCCCAAGTTTACACAACCAAACCACCTTTGCCCTAGATATTCACTAGATGACATCATTAGGTACCTAGTGATAACTTTGATGGGGATCCCTCCTCTTCCTCTTCTCCCTCACTTTAAAAATCGATCAACTCGAATTCGAACTCGACCAAGTTGACCTTCAACCAAATCAAATCAGCTATCAAATTGATTCAGTGACCGAGTCGATACCGAGTTGACCACGTTGATACCAAGTCAATACAAAGTTGATCAAGTTGATACTCCGTACTGAGTTGAATTGGATAGAACCCATGCACATGTGATGAGGGAAAAGAACATTTTTCATTTTTTTACATTTTACCTAATTCCTAAGGCTCTAAACCCTAAATGCAAGTTATAAAGAGACCCCCCCTCACACTTCTCCCATCGAGCATTTGGAGGTTTTGGAGCAGCATTTGTACGTTTTGGAGCGACGAGCCTCATTGATTGTGTGTTTTGTCTCAGATATGTATTGCACTTGGTGCCATTTTGAACTATTCACCCTTACATGGTATATACATTAGCAAACTTTGCATATTTTGTCTCTAATGATTTGGAATCATGGTTAGGAATCTTTAAAATAATTTTTATCATTAAATTTCAATATTTTATGCATTTTTAGTAAAACCGAGTCAATAAATTCAAATAAGTCCGAGTCAGAGCAGAGTCTGAGTCAATTCCAACTTGACCCTTGACTGAGGCTGAGTTCAAGTCCGAGTTTTAAAACATTGGTTTGCCATGCTTGGATGTCTACAATTTATGCTCCACGTGATTTTGTATCTACACTACTTTTATTTCTATTAGCTATCTATTTAGTTCTGCTTATGCACTCAATAGAGTAGTGATAGTAGTTGCTTTCGCACTACCATTGTGTATTGTTGTTCTTCTGTCCCAATGACCTACTTTGCAGTCATTCGTTGAACACTAATCAACTGTCTCATCTATCCACATTGACGAAGCCACTTTTGTTCTAAGAAGAACAATGTCTCACACAATGACCATTCTAAATAGAAACATCCAATACCACAGGGATCAATGTGGATTACTGGAATAATCTCTAACTCGCTTTGAATCCACTCTTATGTTCTGTTCACAGATGAATAACATACAAAATAAAGCTTCTAGCTTGGACTAACATGTTACCAGTTCATGATTGTTTCATTAAGGATAGCCTTCTCAATTCAGAAGCCAGAAACATAATTTCACACCAAATGAATAACCCTACATCAAATCCAGTGTCAAAAATTATGAATACCTAAACTTGAGAACAATCTCACCTTTGAGGTCCAATAAAATCTCACAATCATCTGTTGATGTTTTGGACACAACCAAACGACCCACAGCACCAACATCTCCACTCAAATCCAAAGCCTCCCCTTCACATTCAAGAAGTGCCTGCACAAGTGACAAGAATCAGCTTCAGCTGATACAGCAATTGAAAGTACCAACAATAATGCAGAAATAAATTTCTCAAAATAATGCCCAAAAAAATAAAGCTGAACTGCAGAAGATTTTAAATGTAGCAAAAAAACAGGAAAATGCAATGTAAAAGCATAAGTTGCCCCCAAAAAATAGCTGATTTTACCAGGAGAAGATAATAAATTTTATCCTCCAATATGTCATCAACCTATTCAATCCCTGGTCCAATTTTCTGCTCCAAATATGAGAAGCACTGTAGGTGATTCTAACCTTTAATCTATTTCAGGAAACAATAACTAAACAAAAATCCACCTAACTCAGGATGGACTTACAATTTTATATTGCCTTCCGTTCCAAGGAAATGCTCATGTCTGGGTTTTCACTTCACTGAAATAAGTAATAACCATTCACTGGAAGGACTTGTAACATCATAACGAAACCTCCTAATCTCTCCAATAGTGTATGTAAACTATGCCTTTTCACAATATGCAGTTGATTACTACCTCTAGTATGAGCTTGCAAATTTTGTTTATGTGAACATTCCAAAATCTCACTATTACTTCAGATCCTTGACCCTAGCCTCTTTTGAATCTCTAACGTATGGAGACCAGTGTTGCAAATATCTCCAATTCCTCTGAAGTTTTTCAGATTGTTGATTTTGACTGATATTTTCAGAACTTTTCAGGTCTAAGTTTATTCTTACCGATATTTTCCAATATTTTCCTCAATATTTCTGATAAGCTTCTTTCCAGCCCCTTGGCAATATATTCCCGAGACTGATATTTGCAACATTGGTGGAGACACACATCTACAGAAGAGTTTGATCAAAGCATCAGCAAATGTGATCTTCAAACTTCTGCACTGCACATCTTCTACCTAGCTCATTCTGTCTTATATTTGTTGATGTACCATACATATTTATGTGGACTTCATAAAATGAAAATACATTTTATCCTTGGAACAAAAAGAATTACCCAGATCTTCCCCATGTAAAGAGATTTTTGTGCACTAATGCTGTTCTCCATGCAAAGATTCTTCTAGCATGTGGTGTCGCTACAAGGCAACATTAAAACTAGCTTGGCCATTCTAAACTCATCCTAATTGTAAAAGAATGAAATTGTTAATATCTCGCATCATAAAGATAAAATGAAAATGAGTAATCATATAACTTCTAGGTAATATCTTAATCATTGATGAGCCTTTCCTAATTCGCAATCTAACTTGGTCATCTAGCGGCTCCACAAAGGGACAAAGCCCTTGTTCCTTGTACATTTGAAAGACTTATTTGTAGTGTGAAACAAGCAACAATGTAAAGGCATGTAGGTTAACCTTGGCAACTCCACACATTTTCGGCATCAGTATGAGGTATGATCACCTACATTTTTCAGATTAGATATCTCATATTTGAAGATTGGAAGAAAATATGGCATTTCTTGAGCCATGGATGCAAAATTGGTTCCAATGGATTTCTTGGACATCCCCGGGTATCCTAATCAATTTGATAATGATGGCTGGGATAAATGCATTCCAAAATTCCATCGGCATTCAGCTAGCTTGCATGTTGAACAGTTGAATGACTTATTAAAGCTATTTCAAGATTGAATGTAGCCCATGAGGATATTAAGACGAAAAGGTTCAAGATGTTGTTAAATTTAGGGTTAGGTTAGGGTTTGAAGTAGAAAATTAAAAATTATTTATACTTTAATGCAAAAAATAAACTTCTAAACTACTACGTGAAGCAAAATAGTACAGCTGTAACAAAGCAAGATAAAATTAAAATATAATTTCATCTCTTTCAACTTCAACACTCCCAAGGAGGTCCTGTGTTAAAGTTGAAACCTTCAGTAACATGTAATCAGCAGCAGTAGTATAACTAAGTTATAACAGCAGTAACATATCTAACTCACAATAAAAAGAACAAGTCTTATTACTTACCTGGAGTGTTGAGACCTTCCTTTGTACTCAGAAAAACTAACTTTCAGAACAGACTATGCCTCTCAGAGGCAAGTCAATCAATAGGAACAATCTGACCCTTACCTGAGGGTTAGTACATACCTAAGAGAGAGAGAGAGCGATGAAGTAGGCTGTAGGTAAGGAAGGACATGGGATGATCAACAGGTGCCCAGTAATTAAATGGCAAACCCAACGCAGTAGCAAACTTAAGAACAGTCACCAACAGGATATGACAGACTTCAAATCACAGTGAATATGAACCAAGGAAAATCCCAATAGGTAGTGACCTTCAGAAGTTACATGTGGCAGCCCTAAACACGTGGATCTGACCCAAAGCAAGCATCAACACTGTAGATCTGACTACAAGCTAGATAACAACAGTCAGCGGCCTCCTCAAAATATCACAGTCAGCTCACAAAAAGTCTACAGGGGCTGGCGGCCTCCACAAATGGTAGCATGCAGCCCTAGATCTTTCAGAGTTAACGGCCACCACAGTCATCAACAAGCAGCCCTTTGATAGGCTGGAACAGGTCACGATCTCCACAAATCAGGTAGTGGCAGCCCACTATGGGCCGAATCTGATCACGGCCCACCTTAATAGGGCAGCAAGCAGCCTTTAAACAACCTAACAGTCCATGAATGAGTGCCAGCAGGCAGCCCTAAGGCTACGGCCTTCAGAGAAGACTACAGACAGTCCACAACAAGGCTACAGATCAGTTGTTAAGCCCACAACCAGGTCACGGCTTCCAGAAACAAGCTCACGGCAGGCTGATCAGACCAATAAGGAAGCAAAAACAAATTTCAAGGGCAGCAGCCCTAGCAGCTCTATCCCAAAACAGTCAAATCTGTCTTCAAAGGGCCACAGCTCAGTCACAAAGGCAGCAGGGAGCAATAACAGACCCTAACAGTACCATAAGACCCTTGACGTCAACCTTAAAAGTGTGCCACAAACCCTAGAACAGTCCCAATCAGATCAGATCTGAGATGTACGATTATAATCATCTCCAATGAAGAATTAGACTTCATTTTATAGTTTCTTGGTGGCTTCTAGAAGGGTCACACTTTTATTCTTTATTGAGTTAGGGTTTCGTCAAAGGGTTAAGACACCAAACAATAATAAGGGTCATCACTAATAAAAAAATATAAAATAAAGTTAATGGTGCCTTTTAGTAGTGGGTACTAGGGTCATAGCAAAGGGTCTTAGTAACCACCTTAAAAGAAGGGTGCTAGTACAAGTACCAACACATGTCAAACCATAATTTATAAATCAAGGAAAGGTACATGACCCTTCAATCATATGACCAAAGGTGTAACAAGAAGGTGGGTAAACAACCCTTTTAACCACAAGACAAGGTGGTAAACCTTCTAAACACAAGACCAAGAACAAGGTAGGAAGACCAAGGGTGAACAACCAAGGTGGGGATACAACCCATTCATCTCTCTCTCAAATGTACAAGTGTTCCATACACTAACTGAAAGTTCATCATCACTGTATAAGGAAGGTCCACAATGGATGATGTGATCCTGTGGTCCTCCTTACCAGTGTTACAAATATCGTGTCGGCGAATATATTGCCGAGGGTCCAAAAAGAAAATATCGGATTTATCGGGGAAAATGTCGGCAAACATCGGCAATATATCGGAAAAATTAAAAAATACAAAAATATTAATTTTTTTACTCAACCGATATTTCCCGATTTTTGGCGATATTTTTCGATTTTTGGCGATATTTTCCGATTTTTGCCAATATTTTTCGATTTTTGGCGATATTTTCAAAAATGGTGATTTTTGCCAATTTTTGCCAATATTATCGGCGAGCTGGGAACATCGCGATATATTGTCGGTGTTTGTAAGACTGCTCCTGAAGTCAAGTGCTAGTGACTCCATCAAGGGGTGGCCAGTCCCTTGAGAAGACAACCTAGCTCAACCATCTGGAAGACCAAGGAGAGGAGGGCATCACACATCATCATCTTGGTTAACTGACCAAGATCCTCAATTCATAAAGAATGGCCCTCAGCCCAAGGCTAAGCTTCAGTCCTAAACTGAATCATGTTGATCAACCCCTTGGTCCCTGACCAGGTCCTCCATTCTCCCGAAGAATGGTCCTCAGCCCCAGGCTGAGCTTTTAGTACCAGACTGAATGTTGATCAACCACCTGTAGGACTTGCCTGGTCCTTGACCAAGAATCTACCTGGTCCTAGACCAGGATGTCTCTGTCTCAGCCTGTAGGATATGCTTGGTCCTTGTGACCAAAAAACTGTATGGTCCCAGACCAGAATACCCTAGAGACAGATAGGGGCCCTAGCCACATGCTAGGGACTTTGCCATGGCATCATCCTGCTTGGTCCCCGACCAAGAACCCCAGGAGACTGTTGGGGGCCCTAGGGTGTACCTTCTAGGGACTTACTCTGTCTGGTTAACTGACCGGGAACCCTAGTTATCTAACTAGGGTATCATCCTCCCTGAGAATGGGTCTCGCAGCTGCATTAACTTTAACAGATGTCTCTTGACTTGAAGTTCTGCCGAATAAATAAGAATATCATAAGTTATGTTCCAAGTTTCGTTCTATCAAACCCCTCTCAATAAGTTCTCCTAGACAGATAAGAACAATATTAGTTATGCTCCAAGGTTCATTCTGTCAAACTCCTCTTAGGAAGTTCTCTATCACATCATGATAGTCATGCTAATCCCTAAGCAAGCAAGAATATAATGGCTTCCCAAACATAGAGAATATCTCACACATCCATATATACAAGTGCTTGCATATATATATATATATATATATATATATGCAAGCACTTGTATATATGGATGTGTGAGACATTCTCTATGTATGGGTTGTTATATATATATCTATGTTGCATGGGTACCCGTACCGGGGGGTCGGGTACGCGTACCCGTACCGGGTACGCGTACCGGGTACTTGGGTACTTCAATGGTACGTTCCCAGCCGTACCCAGCCGTACCCAAATTCAAACTCGCGTACCGGGTACTTCACTTATGAAAACAGGGTACTTGCATGGATTTTGGTACGCCGTACCGCATGTTTGGGTACTCGGGAGGTACGGCCGTTGGGAAATTTACCTTAGCTTGTCGTCAAGGGGGGTCGATTTGCAATGTTTGATGTTTAAAATTTTAAAAATTAAAAAATAAAACATTGAAACACATGTTATGTGGGCACTTACCCCTTACCTAAACCTGCGCGGCACTCCATTTCTCACTGCTAGTGCTCCATGCTCACTACTCCAACGATGCCTATCTAGAGAGCTTCCTGACAAAGGACCTTAGTGATGCTGATGACATTGATCTCGAGGATGCTGATGACATGGCTTGAGGAAGCCAAATCAGCTATCTTGTTCATTGTTCAATGTTTACTGTTTTGAACTTTCTTTTTCATGTTTGGAAATGCCATTCAGTCTTCCAGTCTTCCACTTGATATCTACTATGAGTCTATGTCATATGATTTATCAAATTTATTATTTTATGTTTCAAATTTTCAATGTGAATGTTCATATGAATCATTGAATTTAGAAATATCAAATATACATGTATGATGTGATGTGACATGTTTTATTTTTATAAATTTTAATATATATATATATATATATATACAGTACCCCTGACGTACCCAAGTACCCTGTTTCAAAAAGTGGCGTCCCCGTCCCCGTCCCCGTACCAGTACCCGTCCCCGTACCCACGTTTCCTGGCAACTTAGATATATATATATAACAACCCATACTAAGGTCTAAAGGGCCCATCCATGTCTCGAGAAGAGATAACACAATTCATCAAGTCATACCAAAATAAACCCCTGAACTGTTGGTGTTTGTAGCTCGGACAGGTATCTCCACATGGGTTTGTGTCTAAGCCCATCCATGTCTCGAGAAGAGATAACACAATTCATCAAGTCATACCAAAATAAACCCCTGAACTATTGGTGTTTGTAGCTCGGACAGGTATCTCCACATGGGTGTGTGTTTAACCCGTGGAGATCATCACTATTACCTCTCAAGAACTTTGGAAATTCACTTTATTAAAGTGATTAATTAAAGTGAATGCCTTTTTTATAATTAATTAGGGTTAATTTGGAGAAATGCCTCAAATTTGGGCATTAGTGGTTTAAGTTAATTGAATGTATCACAACCGTCGAACTCAAGTGAATGAGATCTAATCTCAGCCATCAAAGTTAGGGTTTGGCTTCATCCCAAAAGTATAAAAGCCAACCAAGGGGAGAGCCAAAGACACAATCTCATAAGAGAGGGAAACTCAAGCATTTAGTGGGAGAGAAGAAGGAATTTTTTATTTCCAGTCTCTTGGCCAAGGGAGAAAAGGCAGTAGTTCGAGAGCAACAGGTCGTATCAGTCCGGCGTAGGCGAGCAGAAACAGGCCATACGAATAGGCATCTAACTTCCTGTCATGGAAAGCAAGGGTTACACTACTCTTGAAAGAAGATGAACTTTGGGAACCAAAAGATCCAGTTGATTTGGCAGCACATGAGAAGAAGGACATCAAATCCTAGAGATTGATCATGGATGCTGTGAAGAATCACTTGATTCCTCATGTAGCTAAGAAGACAACGTCCCATGCAATGTACAAAGCTCTGACGGATCTATTCTGGAGTGATAATGTGAACAGGAAGATGATTTTGAGAGACAAACTTAGAGATGAATGGATAGCTAAATCAAACAATGTTACCAGCTATCTTATGAAGATCAACCAGTTTCATGATCAACTTGCAACCATCGAGGAGAAAGTAGAAGATGCAAAGCTCGTCAGAGTGTCGTTGAATGGATTCACCAAGCATTGGGAACCATTTGTAAAAGGGCTTTGTGCTCGGGAAAAGCTTCCTAATTGGGAGAGGCTATGGGACGATTGCATCCAGGAGGAGACTCAGGAGGAGTCCAGAGCACACAAGCAAGAAGAGGGTGAAAAGAATTTCACCCTTGTGAACAATGGACAGAAGGGAAAAGGAAAGAGTTCTAGCAAGAAGGGTAACAATGAGGGGGAAGCCTCACAGCTAGGGAAGAAGAAAGGCTTGAGTAAAATCAAGTGTTTCGTGTGCCACAAGATTGGGCACTATGCATCTCGGTCTCCAGAGAAGAATAAAGGTAAGGGGAAGAAGCAACAGGTAGCAACATTTGCAGACACTTAGTTGAGTGAGTTTGCTGCGAAGTTTGAGAGTGACTTCTCACTAGTTTCATGCCTTTCTACCAGCACAGTTGCTAGGAGTGCATGGTACTTGGATAGTGGTGCCATGGTACTTGGATATCTCGTCACATGACGAAAGCATGGGAGCTATTTAGCAAATTGACAGAGTCAAACTCAAGGATCCATGTGGAGCTTGGTGATGATGCCAAGTATGCAGTCAGAGGAGAGGGAACAGTTTCATTCCAACATGAGTCAAGTAGTTCATTTGATGCCCAGGATGTATTATTTGTTACCAGGACTGAAGAAGAACTTGCTCTCAGTGTTAGTTATGGAGGGACAAGGGTTTTGTCATTATCTTTAGGAGAGGGAAAACACTCATACATCCAAAGGGAGCTAGCCCAAACACATCAATGAAGATCGGGGTTAGAGAGGGCAACTTATATAGGTTGCAAGGGAAGCTTGTACAAGCTTTGGTACATGATAGTGAAAACTTGTGCGAGCTTTGGCACAGGAGGATGGGACACTTGCATTACAGAGGGTTGTCGATTCTGAGGGAGATTGTCACTGATCTTCCAAATTTCAGTGTTGAGCAACAAGAGTATGCAGAGGGTGTGCACTTGGCAAGAATGTCAACACTGCTTTTCCAAGCAGTGAGAGTAGGTCCAAGGGTATCTTGGATCTCATTCACTCAAATGTATGTGGGCCTATATCTATAGTATCAATGCAGGGAGCATCATACTACATGACGTTCATTGATGACTTAGGAAAAACTAGATCTACTTCATGAAGACCAAGGATGAGGTCTTCAGTTGGTTCCGAGATTTCAAGGCTCAGGTGGGAACTTAACAGGAAAGAAGATCAAGGTCTTGACGTCAGATAATGGGGGAGAGTACACCTCCAATGACTTCAAGGATTTCTGCAAGGAGGCAGGGATCAAGAAGGATTTCTTACAACCCTCAGCAGAATGGGGTTGCGGAGAGAAAGAATCGGTCCATCATCAGTATTGCAAAGGCTAAGATTCATGATCAAGGAATACCTATGTTTCATTGGGCAGAGGGTCAGAGACATGTAACACAATAGTTTATTTGCAAAACAAGAGTCCTCACAGGATATTGGAGGACAAGACTCTTGAGGAGGCATTCACGGGAGTGAAACCGAAGATCACTAATCTCAAGATCTTTGGTTGTCCAGTCTACATCCATGTACCTAAGGAGAAAAGGACGAAGCTTAAGCCTTCGAGAGAGAAGGGTGTGTTTGTGGGGTACAGCGAGACCTTGAAGGTTTACAGGATCTTCATCCCAGCACAGCAGAAGACATTTGTCAACCGAGATGTTAAGTTCGAGGAGAACTTGGCATCTAGGAAGTCTCACGAGTTGCCACCGGTGGCAAAGGACGAGGAGCAGGAGGCTCAGAAGGGTGAACACAATTCACGGACTACCAGTTCAAGGACTCATCCTTTAGGTGAGGAGGAGGAGCTAGTTCCTTCTAGTTCTACCAGGAGACCCAAATGGTTTGAACAGACATTGAGGGATGCTCATGAGCATGTTGAGGCTCCCAAGAGATCGTTCAAGGAGAGTAGGCCTCCGAGGAAGTTTTCGAACTATATGGCATTGATGCACAGTATCATTGATTCTGAGCCTTATAGTTATGAGGAAGCAGTCGACCAACAAGTTTGGAGGGATGCCATGGTGGAGGAGTACAACTCCATCATGAAGAATGAAGTGTGGGACATTGTGTCAAGACCGGAGGGAAAGTTTGTGGTGACTTCCAAGTGGCTCTTCAAGATCAAGCATGTTGCAGATGGCAACATCGAGAAGTTCAAGGCGTGGTTCGTGGCAAGAGGGTTCTCTCAAAGAGAGGGAGTGGATTATGAGAAGACATTCGCTCCAGTTGCCAAGTATGCTTCCATTCGAGTTGTGATATCTATTGCCTCAGTAATGAGGGAGGGGATTCACCAGATGGACGTGAAGACAGACTTCCTCAAAGGGATCATTGAGGAGGATGTACATAGAGCAACCTCAAGGCTTCGAGGTACATGGGAGAGAGTCTCATGTGTGCACGCTTAAGAAAGCCTTCTACGAACTCAAGCAAGCACCCAGGACATGGTATTCCGAGATTAACAGATATTTGCAGAGCATGGACTTTACCAACAGTGAGGCGGATCCCAACTTGTATTTTATACTTATTGGATCTAAGCCACTCATCTTGGTGTTGTACGTGGATGATCTATTTCTCACAAGTGTGGAGGAGCTTATAACAAGGTGCAAGGCCAATTTGGCCACGGAGTTTGAGATGAAAGACATTGGCTTGATGCATTACTTCTTGGGGTTAGAGGTATGGCAGAGATAGCATGAGATCTTCCTTGGACAGGGAAGGTACATAGTTGAGATCCTAAAGAGATTCAGGATGCAGGACTGTAGATCAATGGCTACACCTATGGTATTCAACCTGAATAAGATTGATTCTTCAGATTCAGGGTGGGTGGATCCCAGAGTATACAGACAGTTGAAGGGATCCTTGATGTATATTGTCAACACCGGGTCAAATATATGTTTTGTTGTGAACATTGTGAGTCAGTACATGGTGGAGCTGAGGCAAGTGCATCAGGTAGCAGCAAAGCATGTGCTCGTATATTTGAGGGGCACAGTGGAGTATGGATTAAGGTATCTTGGAAGTGATGGAGTGGAATTTTAGGGTTATTCCGACTCAGATTGGGCAGGGAGTGCAGGTGATCGGAAGAGAACCTCAGGGTGTTGCTTCAGCTTGGGATCAGCAGTGATTTCTTGGTCAAGCAGACTTTCGTAGCACTCGGTTCAACAGAGGCAGAGTACATGGCAGCAAGTATGGCGAGTTGTGAAGCACTTTAGCTTTAAAAATTTCGTCAGGAGTTGGAGCCTATGGTGATTCACTGCAATAATCAGAGTTGTATCAAACTCTCTAAGAATCCAGTGTTCCATGACAAACCCAAGCATATTGAGATCAGATATCTTTTCATTCGAGACAGAGTCCAGAAGGGAGCAGTCATGCTCCAATGCATTGCCACAGATGAGTAGGTTGCAGACATTCTCACTAAGCCCTTGGTGAAAGGGAAGTTTGTCTTCTTCAGAGATATGCTAAGAGTGATGAAGAATACCTTCCTCGCTAAGAGGGAGTGTTGATGATTGTAGCTCGGATAGGTATCTCCACATGGGTTTGTGTCTAAACTCTAACCTATGGAGATCGTCATTATTACCTCTCACGAACTTTGGAAATTCACTTTATTAAAGTAATTAATTGAAGTGAATGCTCTTTTTATAATGAATTGGGGATAATTTGAATAAATGCCTAAGTTTTGGGCATTAGTGATTTAAATTAATTAAATGAATCACAACCGTCGATCTCAAGCGAAATCTAAACTCAGCCATCGAAGTTAGGGTTTTGGTTCATCTCAAAAGTATAAAACGCGGTCAAGGGGAGAGGAGAAGACACAATCTCACAAGAGAGAAACTCAAGCATTGAGTGGGAGAGAAGAAGAAGGACTTTTTGATTTCCAATCTCTAGGCCAAGGGAGAGAAAAGGGAGCAGTTGGAGAGCAGCAGGCAATCGTTCAAGTCTGATGAAGGCGAGGCCAAGCAGCACAAATAGGTTGTGCAGACTAGTCATACAAATTATGTACAGTTGTACAGATAAACCATACGGAATCCATACAATCGTACAGACATACCATACGGATCCGTATAGTCTGTACAGACATGGCAGCAAGAAGGAAGAAAATTTATAGGTTTTATGGGTTTTTGATCAAGTTTTTTGGGGCAGATTTGCAAGCAAAGATTCATTTTCTGGAAGGAAGGTTTTGCCAGGTTTGCTAAGTCTTTTTCTCAAGGCCATTTTCCCAAGGGAGCCCTTGTAAGCTTGGAATATTTTAAGAAAAGCTTATTTTGAAGGGCAAAAAAATGTGCATGTATTATTGATTTGTTTCCTACATTGCTTCCGCTATTTATTTTTGTTAATAGATCTCAGCAAGTATAAAATAATCAATGTGCTGAAAATTAACTTCTTAAGCAAGAAAAATCATTAGGAATTGTTTTATCTAGTGTTGGGTTTAGAAAAATTAACTTGACCATCTTCTAGCTCGGTCAGGCTAAGTGTGGCATTATAATATGTGCCACATATGAGAACTTATTGCAATCCCAGTGATCTAGGACATGGTCCAAATGACCCTCTTAGGAATCAAATCAAAATTGACAAGAAGAAAGCAAATGGTAAAGGCCCATTAGCTCACCATTGCATGCCCTCAAGAGAAGACAGACCCAATTCATATGAGCATTGACACTAATTTCAACAAAGAAAAATAGAAGGTATATTATATTGCACAGAGATTTGTGACATAAATGCATTATATTGCTCATGGTTGAAAACTTCAAACTTCAAAGCATAAATCCATTCAACCTTATGAAGATACAAAGGTTAATGGACAAGATGCTTTAAATTCTACAGCTATACCCTCTTCAACGGATCACCTCCTCCTTCTCGATGCTACCCACGAGAAGGGGCACTAAGAGACAGACCGACACTAGCGCAGCGCCGGACTCCAGATCAGTGTGTACCCGGGGGATCTCCCCTCGTCCCACAATATTTCAACGACATGGCCAGACTAGATACCCTCCCAGGAGACAGATGAGATCCCCCAAACCTCTTTGATGTACTACCTCTACCAATCAGCAACGCAACAAGCGATCCAGACACTCCACTGGGTCCCCCTCGGGATAACCTGCTATACTCAACTTTCTTCATTCGACCTTGGATATTAGGAGAGATGGATCCATTCCATGGCAGATCTACTTCCTTTTCTCTGGTTCCTCTTGCCCTTAGATCTTCTTCTCCTATGATACACCCCATCATCAACTCGAGGATGAGGGTTCTTCATGCCTCAAGGTAGATCTCACTTTCTACTACTCTACCTTATTGCACTTTACTTTCGGCATCTCGCCTTTCATAGGAGACCTTTTGGTACTCCTACATTGCATTGACATCATTGTACTTAGCAGTCCCTTTGACCTACGTTTATGCTCATTAGTTGAACATTAATAAAATTATCTTATCTATATAAAGATGTGTTGAGCCCTCAATAGCTCCCCAACTCATGCAACTTGGTACCCCACCTTAACATTTTGAATCAAAGATCAATGGTCCAAATGCATTCCTCCTCGGCCACGTTTCTTTGATCTCAGTGTGACTAACACACTATAGCTCATATGTTTTGTAGAAAGAGTTCTTATCCTATCATGTTATTATTTTTCAACCTAGTGTACCCTATAACTATTTTCATCACTTCTCTTTGATTTGTTTTGTCATGTTGCATGCTTTTGCTAGAATTAAGCTTTCAAGCCCTTTTTGTTCTAATAACTTGGGGTTTTAAGTTTCTACACTCTTGTTGGTGTCAAAGTTTACCTTGGTTTGCAATTGCTTGTTTCAAGCAGTGTTACAAATATCGTGTCGACAAATATATCATTGAGGGTCCAAAAACAAAATATCGGATTTTTGTTGATTTATCGAGGATTTATCGGATTTTTACAAGATGCACCACCGTCCATGTAGCATGCACTCCTAGCAACTGTGCTGGTAGAAAGAAAAGAAACTAGTGAGAAGTCACTTGCGAACTTTGCATCCAAGTCACTCAATTGAGTTTCTGAAAATGTTGCTACCTGCTACGTTTTTCCTTTTCCTTTCTTCTCTTTGGACACTAAGATGCATTGTGCGCATTCTTGTGGCAAATGAAACACTTGATTTTAATAAAGTCTTTCTTCTTCCCCGGCTCTGAGGTCACCCCCTCATTGTTACCCTTCTTGTTGGGAACCTTTCCTTTGCCCTTTCTTGTCTTATTGACAAGGGCTAGGTTCTCATCACTACCTCCTTGCTTACTAGCTCTGGACTCCTTCTGAGTCTTTTTCTAGATGCAAACATCCCAAAGCCTCTCCCATTTGAGAAGTTTCTCTCGAGTGCAAAGTCCTTTTACAAATGGTTCCCAAGGCTTGGTGAAACCATTCAATGCCACATTGACAAGCTCTATGTCAACCACTTTCTCCCCAATGGCTGCAAGTTGATCATGTATATGTGTGATCCTCATGAGATAGCTGGTAACATTTTAAGATCTTGACATCTGGACATCTTTGAGTTTATCTTCAAAATGACCTTCCTATTCATGTTGTCACTTGGGAATAAAGCCACTAGAGCTTTGTACATTTCTCACCCCGACGTCTTCTCTACTAGATGAGGAATCAGGTGATCCTTCACAACATCTAGGATCACTCTCGGGGCTTTTATGTCCTTCTCATGAGCTGTGAACTGAGTTGGATCTATTGGTGCAGGAATAACCTTCTCCACAATCTCCCAAAGGTCTTGTTCCTTCAAAAGCAAAGTTACCCTCACTTTCCAGGACAGGAAGTTAGATGTCTCATCTAACATGTCTTCAAATCTAAGATTGTTTGTTGCCATTTCTTAGATCTTATCAAAAATAATTGTCATGTGCTTATTCCCTCAAGCACCCACCAAGATCTACTACTATAAACCCCAGATATGCATTAGATTTGTATGTTGATCACTCAGATCAAATAGATTTGTTGCAGCAAAATTTAGATATGCCTCCCTCTTGGAGTGAATGCTTTGATACCATATTATTTTTTCTTTATCCTAGAAACAGATAAACATTTCCTAGTGATTTCCTAACTAAAAAATAAATTTTTCAGCTCACTGAATAATTTATATGGTTGGAATTAATTAACAAAATTTAATAGCGAAAGCAAAACAATGGAAACAGATCTCAAACACATGCACAAAATTTCTGCCCCTCAAATCAATCTTTCATTCAAATAATTTCCAAGCTTACAAGGACTCCCATATTGAGAAAATGGCTCGAAAAAATACAACTATGGCAAACTTGGCAAAATGCCCTCCTCAAGAAAATTCTCCTACAGAAATGCCAAGCAAAACCCCCTGCTCAATCTATTGTATCCTACAACTTGTACGGGCCTGTACTGATCTATTGTACTTTCTGTATGGAGTGTACGGAAAGCCTTGTACCCTATGGATCTACCTGTACGGCCTGTTGTACGACTGGCTGGTGTAGCTTGTATGTTTGTCATATGGCCCTAATGGTTGTACAATTGGCTGGTACGATCTGCTCCTACACCTGTACAGTCTACCCAACAAACTGATGGAGCTTCTTTCTATTGGTATGGCCCACCTCCAAAGATTCTCTAACTACTACAATATTCTCTCTGCCAAATCTGTCAAGTGGAAGTCCTCCACTCTCTCAACTGAGTTTCTCTTGTGTCTTCTCCTCTCACCTTGGTTTCCATTGATAATCTTAAGATGAAACAAAACCCTAACCTCCTAAGTGATCAATGGTTGAGATTATATCTCCTCCTCACTTGAGATCAACAGCTGAGATTGACTTAATTAACTTAAATCACTAATGCCAAAAACTTAAGCATTTTATTAAATTAACCACAATAAATCTAAAAAGACATTCACTTTAATAATTAACTTAATAAGGTGAATTCCGAAAGTTTTGAGAGGTATCCACAAGGTAGACACAAACCCATGTGGAAATACCTGTCTAAGTTACAAACATCAACAATTATCTTCACTGATAAAGTAGGGCCCCACAAGTTTTAAATATAGCATGTGACAAAACAAAAGGGGGAAAAGGAAAAAGGGCTCGTCCCACACATGTGAGGTTCTTTTAAAAAATATAGAATTGAATTTCAATGGTATTAAGTTTTAACATTATTTGTCCAACCCATCATGTCAAATAGGGGATGTCTTTCAAAGCTATTAGAGCATGTATTTCCACCATCAATGAAAAGGACTTCGCCACATCATCGATCATTCCACTCACTTGCCAAGTAGGGTTTTTTTACCTCCTTGCTCCATTTGGCAATTGTGTAGTGGTTAGATGTTGTGAAGTGGACCCATTTCCTCATACTCTATGAAATCAAGATTGCCTCCATTGGCCAGTGCCAGACTTTGCTGCAATTGCAGCCCTTTCCATGTCCCTCCTTTTTAATTTTGAATCTAGGGCTTGCCTATTGTTTCACTTAGAGGGAAGCTCAAGCCACCATTCGAAATATGGCCATCAAGAGATCCCTACGCTCAGCCACATTGCCCATGTATTTCCCTCCTCTCCCTCCAAAACCTAACCCTCGAACTTGGTTACCTCCAACATCAAAACCCAGATGCCCTTGTTTCCTTTTCCCAATCCTATAAACTTCACATACACTCGAACCTGTCGTTCAAACCCCAAACTTGGCTATTCTTTCCCCAACCCCATCTTTGGTTTCCACTCTAACAGACCAAGTCCCCATGCTCCGATGGTTGAATGATCGATTTACAACACATTCGAACTAAGTGATCAACCCAAGGTGCCCCTAAGATTAGGTTCCACGGCCTCTCACACCATAGTGAAACGTTGCTAGAGTCCTCGTGCCCAAATGAAGAAACCCTCCTAAAACTTGGAAATCAAATCATGGATGCAATTGGAGTTATACTTTCCCTGGATTTTCTCTGAAGAAGGAAACCTTCTCTTTCAAATTTATAGAAATTTGCTAGGGTGATTTGAAATTTGAATTTCTGTAGCTCCCTGAGATTTCAACATGTTTTTCCTATGTTTTCTAACTTCACTAATAAGCTCAAATTATAATGGTATTGAGTTTCACGATAACAAGATGGCTTACAGGCGTACTAGACAGAAAGGCAAGGCGGTACAAAAAGTACCCTCATATGAAGAGTGCAGAACAATCACTACACCTTTTGGGGATACAAGTAGTGAAACAAAGGCAGAGCCTTCTTACAAATGGGGAGAAATCTACATGATTTTCAAAAGTGAAAATTAACCCACTATCCCAATGGAAGATAGAGATGATATGGGGGTGTATCAAAATATGAGGAGATCAAAACTACAAAGGGTGGTTGCTCGACCGACTGTGTTCCCATGCGCCGAGATAGTTTCTTGGATCCTCCCCAAAGCTTAATGTCAAGGACAACTCAATCACCAATGTTGATGAGACTAAACTCATCACATCATTCCAACCATTTATTACAAATATCCACCAGCAAGAGCCCACTTCACTAATGAATGGTTGGACCAAGTACAGTTAGACATTCATGCAATCCTCCGAAGCTAGTGAATGGAAGACAAGAGACTCAAGGTTCAATGAGAAGGTGGACCCTACCCAACAAAAAGCCTCATGCCCCCTTACCGAGTGGCAATCGTGTTATTGGCTCGATTTGTATGGGAAGGAAGATGCTTCCATGTTTTACAGAGCTTGGGTACCAATCCTCCTCTAAGTGATCACCCACGGGTTCATTTTTAATTGGGGAGCAATCCTATTCACAAACATGATGCAAGTAGCCATAACAGCACAAAACGCACCACCAAGTCAAGCTAGTGAATTTTATGACTTCATACCTCCTAGACATCACCTCTACTGCCCAGTCTTTCATGGGGATGGAAATGGGCCTAGCTACCCTCTAAACCCCCTATTCATGTCTACTATAAAGTGTTAGACACAATGGACACACTGAGAGGGGGGGTTGAATCAGTGTGCAAGAAATTTCAAACTTTTTCACTTCTCATCAATGTTAAGCAGAGTTCATCATTCACATTATGCTACTAAGTACATCAACATTCATCAATTAATCAACAATGAATCATAAACATGTCATAGAGTCAAACACATCACAAGACAAGATTGGTATAGTAAGCTTTATTTGTAATTTTATATGATGTACAATGGAAGACTTCAATCTTCGGGATTACATCAGCACCAACTCTTACAACAGGACCCCAGGACCCAGCCTTCTTTTCTCAGCTCCAACTGGGAATAGGTGAGGTATCCAAACCTCAGGTGCAAGACATAGCTTGCATTACATATTGATCAATATGTTACCATCACTATCATCATCCTTTGACTCACTCATGTCACTGCTTTCCAAGTTACTGTCTGTTATCAATCACTGCCATATCAAGTCTTTCACTGCAAGTGTGTCACTGTCATAATCACAACTCAACCAAGTATCTGCTCACACTTTCAATCAATTGTCAAATGTCAAGGCTATCAAGTCTAGCTTTCAATTGTACTGTCAAGTCAATCAATGTCAATTCAATCTGACATCATCTGCTTAATAGTCAAAGCACTGTTGCTGGAATTATCACTGTCAAGCCAATATATGATTGTTCATGTAACCAATGCGTGATAGTTCATCCAATCAGTATGTTTTACTGAGTATACACAGTTTTCTTCTGTAGATACAATGTTACCTAAACCTTCGTTAGTTCTGTCTAAATCAGACCTTGTTGCTCCTGGTCCTAGGCTACCTCAGATATATACAAAGATCAGGACTTAATGTTTCTTCAAACCAGAACATCCAGCTACTTGTACAAGTGTCCTAAGTGTAGGGATAAGAAGGTATTTCAACAGTCTTCAAAGTGTCATCTTCAAATACCTCAACGGGAAGTTTGTATGCGCATCAGTTACTTCAGATCTATTGACTATCTTTTGTTCATTTCAAAACTTCAATGAACTTGCTTCAAATCAATGATTAATTCTGCCTTGATATTTTGATCGTCACTGCCACAGAGGTATTTGGCTACCACAATATGATCTCTTCAACCTACACCAAAAGAGTCTCTATCTCTTCTGGCTTGTCATTTAAAAGGCATATCTCACATGTCACACAATGTTGCTACCTCGGGATCTTTCAATCTATCTTGCAGCTTCGGATGCCTGTAAGATAAGATCACACAACTGCTGTAGCAACCCGAATTTCAGATGAAACACTGTGCCTGCGGCTGCCTCAGTCCACTGTACCCGAATTTCAGAGCTCAATCAAACTTCAAACTTTGTCAAAACAAATGAGAACGTTAACCTGCTATTTATACACATTTTCCACAATACATTTTACTGGGCCGACTTTGCCCTAGGTTTAATATTGATTAAAATCTTTTAGAAAGCTGACCTTGTAACTTGTAAGGCTGTTCAATTTTTAATTGGGACGACTTATCCATAAAATAAATTTTAATCCATGTTTTGAGGCAGCAGCTTGTTACGTGGGCTAGAAGGATCTTTCCTCTGGCTGACATGATAGATCTTATAAAGATTTTATGTTTAAAAAACCTCAGATGGGCCGATTTGTCTTATTTTCAACATATCTAAATTTTTTTTATGACATGTTCATGAGGGCCGACTTCACTTTCAAGCCTGCCGTGAGAGTTTCTTTCATGGCTTGAATGGAGCTGTTGTACACTCGTAGCTTCATCAATAAGGTCAACACATCATCATCATCTTTACTACGTCCTTATGATTTCAAGGCTCCTTTACATACACATGTGGTCTTCTTCACATACTCATGGGCTTCAAAGCAAAGATCCATCAAAACATGCAAGGACTGCATGCCATGTTGAAGGGCTCCAAAGGCATGTGCATTTATTATCTCCATGGTTTCCTTACCAAGTACAAGTACAAGTGGACTCCATCAACAAGAGTGTGGTCTCCATGACTCGAACCATATCCAAGGGTTCCATGACCCCATCAAGCCACAATATCTTCAACAAATGACCACAGAATGGATCATTTGAAATTTTGAACCACCTAGTGCTCCAAAGCACACACCAACTGTAAATGGGCTCCAATGCCCAAACTACCATGTCTTGCTTGCCATGTCATCAACAATCACAACCTTTGTCATTAATGCCTTCAGCCTTGACATCAATGATAACCATGCTCAATATAAAGTGCTATGGTGTAATGTTCCATTTGATAAACTGGAACATATGACATGCAGAGCATGCGAGCCATAGCTCAAGAGCGAGCATGCATGCATGCAAAAGTGAGATGCATGCATGCAAAAAGTGAGATGCATGCATGCAAAAGTGAGATGCATGCAACTCAACTGGAAAATAGAAGAGAAAAGTAACTTAGGTATACAAAAGTTAGGGCATGCAATGTCAAAGATATAAAAGAAGGATAAAGTGAGTTACTAGGTATCTATTATTATGATTGATGATTGAGAATTGGTTTAGAGAGCTCTGAGATCTGATTTAGGGTTGAGGGCGGATTGCCCTAGCCAACATTGGTTTCGACGGTGAAATCTATCCGTCCTAATCAATCTCTTGGATAGATCATTCAGATCTATCATTCGTACTTCATCCGGAGAAGATTAATTCGTATTTGAGCAGAGATTACTTATTTACAGTGCTGCTACAGTGACGTGAATAGTGCTGCTACAGTGCCGTGCTACATTATTTTTATGTTCTAATCTATATTTATTGTGTTCTGGGCCATATTTATTGTGTTCTGGGCCATACTTGCAAGTGTGAGGACCGTACTAATGATTATATGCCTGATACTCTATATCTGGGCAACTAGATTCAGTGCTGGGTTGATTATTTGCATCTTTACAACAATATATCACTGCTGGGCAGCGCACTTACCTTCAGAACAGCCATTAACGTGTGGAGGACCCCTGGTTATGCATCGAGCTTATATATATATATATATATTCTGTAGCAGCAAATATCCTTGTTAGTCAACGCCTACAGCAAGAAGAATCACATCATTGGTGTCTGGGGAATAGCTATACAAACCAGATCTGTATTTGGCTAGTATGGAGTGGAATCGCTGCTATCTCTTGCTGCAAGAACGTTGGGTTGCTGCTGGTTATTTAACGGGGTTTCATGCAATACTGTGGACACTTTCCAGCAGAAGCTTGGCACAAGAAGGTCTGCCCATTACTTACAGAATCTGCATGCATCAATTGCCTTTCCAGATCTGGGCGCATCTCATATTACAGTGAGAATATTAAGGCTGCTACCTATTGTCCCAAGCAACGCCATAATTACATCATTGCCGACCTTTAGAGTGCTGCTACAGCTCTATTAGATCTGAAGTTATTAATATTCAAATACATACACACATGCAAGGTGGAATCAGCGGTCACGAACATGAACAGTCCACTGTCGACATAATTCAAGGTCAGAATTGTTCTATTTCTGATATCTGATTATTACTTGTGATTGAGTAAAAATTTCATCTATGAATTGAATAAGTGGGTTTTAGCTTATCACCTTGGGCTTCAAGGTTTGAATACATATGCATATCAACTGTTAGGTTTGATGATATTGGGTTATGATGTTTATCAATATGGCATGCAATTAAACTATAAGAAATTACCCCTCATGCAAATCCATGCAAAACAACCAATAAAGCTACAAAATCAGCAGCTACTGAAATCAAGTGAAACAAACTCAGTCAAAGTCAAAATTCCTCTACTTGGAATCTTACATATGGGAGCACAAATACACCAGCAGTTATCAAAAGTTTTGTGAAGAGTTTATGAGGCCTCTGTATACATTGATCCATAAACAACCAGCCAACTACATGTCAAATGTTGCATTCGAGGCCATAGTTGATCTTGGGGATTGTTACCTTACGATGGACCATGCATATCTAAGAGCCTCTTGTTGCTCTTAAACACCTCACATACTCCCCAGGTATGTGACTGCTAAAGTGGTGTTGATGGAAATTGCATATCAAACGTACATAAACAGGATTGGATCGACCCACTTCTTGTACTACTGCATCGTCGAGTAAAGCAAAAGGGTTGATCCATTCTTCATTGATGGCATAGTAAGCTTCTTCACCCACACCTGTGCTCGGGAGAGGATCAACCATGATGCTATAGGCTCTTGAAGAATCATACATTGGTGGGCCAAGGAACTTCCACTAATCATTGTCTTCCGTAAACCTGTAATTTTCTTCCAAGAGAGCCCAAATATCATAAGAAACCGCAACCTGAGGATATGGAGAATTCACCATTTCTGTATATTCTTCAGTTTCTTCAATTAAGGCTTCTTGCTCTTCATCTTCAGGAATCACTTCATCTCCGGTCATAAGGGCCATTACGTCATCTTCCCAGTCCTGAACAATGGTTTCTTCAAGTAAATCTTCCGAGAATTGATCTTCGTCAAGGACTGCCTCATGCTCCTCTGAAAGTTGTTCATCAATATCCCTACGATCGTCCTTTATTATCATAATGATTTCTTCCTTAGCATTGGGGCCCCATCGATCGCTGAATGCCTCAACCAGTTGGAGGAAGGAAGATATCCTCTTAGGAGGGAGTCCTTCATACCAAGCTTCCATAACCTGGTCACCTCCTAGTTCGAAGGACATTACGAACAGCTCCATAATGGTATCCTCATCTGTGATATCCCACGCTAACAAAACTTCTTTGAACTTCATGACATGTGTTGTAACGGTATCCTTTCCCTTGTGGAACATTGGGATAGACTTCAGACAACGATGTTTATTCAATCTATTCGGGTACCTCGGAATATTTGAGAATTCAAACGGATCAAGGCTCCCCATATCTCTGGTCTTTCAGTTTCGTTCTTGTAAAGTACTTCCTTTATTTTTTCTTTAGTTGGAGTCGCCAGGAGAGACCTGCCAAGCTAGCTCAACAAACCTCACCAAAGTACTAAAACAAGGGCGTACCTGATATGATGCCGATTGTTCCAATTGCTTCTTGATGAGTGGAGTCATCTTAAATGAGTGGAGTCGCTAGGTAAGATCTGTAAGATTAGTCCTTAAATATTTTCAAAATACCAATCAAAGACTTACCTCAATTTTCTTACCAAATGTCGTTTTTGCCAAGGATGTAATGACTCCGGATAGACCACTTCAATCTTTGAAATGTCACCGGCAACGGCGCCAAAATTGTTACCGGCTGAACTAGCAGGGCTAGTTCCCAGTAAGCAAATATAAGAAGTGTGACCCAATGTCACCTCGATCACAATTCTAACTTCTTTGGAGTCTCAGAACCTCCAAGGGGAAGGACCCTTTTTATATCTTGTAGGACACTGATGCAACAAAGACTATATTCTCTATGCCATTGTTAGTTTTGACCAGTGCCTTATGGAGTCAATTTGAGAGTGCAGAAAATGAATTCAAAGTGTTTGTAGGGATATTGATCCAATGATGTGAGTGATAAGCAAGATAGATAACCAAAAGTGTTCTTAGCACACAAGTAAGATCATATAACCATGGAACATCCAAGTATTAATGCCAATCTACGTACAAAAGATCATTTACCAACATTGTTATGTAAGAGTATGTCATAAACGAAAGTAATCAACCCCAATACCTAGGCAACTCTATGGTAGCACCTTACATGTATTCAATAAATAATAGGGTACAACATAGCAACGTATATATGTCAAGACAAGAACGAAGGTATATTTCTTGAGCAGAATCTTATCGCTAAATGAATAGATGCTGTATGTAAATATTCGGTGCAATGTGGCAACAGAAAAGACAACCCTACTCTTACATCATTCACCAATTATCTTTCAATATTCATCCACTAAATTTGTATGCAAAATACTAGGACAAACCTCCGAAATTCAAACACCTCCAGTATGATCAGAAAATGCTAGTTCACTGTAAGTTTTCTCAGACTTAATGGCAGCATTAGAATATCAGAATTATGCCATCTCAGAATGGTCTATATTTTGCAATCACCAGGGCTGGAATGTATGCTTATGAAGAAGACATTAATACTCAGCAATATCAGTAGCACTTCCTATTAATCACTGGAAACAAGTTCTTAGTATGCAGTATATGATGAAAATGTGGAATTCAGACTTAAAATTTCACCCAAGGAGATCACCAAAATATAAAGTACTGTGACAGTCCAAAAAGATAAAAATAGGCAAGCTTCAGTTTATATATTCGTTGACATGTGAACTTCATCAAATAATTCAACTTTTAACCATCGAATTTTATCAAATTAGGTGCTGGTTAAAGTCTGGTTTGTACCCTTTATTAGCTGTTTTAGCACAGTAAAAACACTCAGAAAATGCAAGCCAAGGTAATCACTGTAAGTGGCGCTATTTTCCAGAATTAAGGAAGCAATAAAAAAGGTTTTCAACCAAGTTTATCAAATGCTCAGACCATCAACCAACATCCCATCATCAACACCATACATCAGTTTGTTACAGTGGCCAGATACATCAGTTATTCCACCAAACACTCACTTATTTCTTTGATCAAATTACTAACCTCTTTTTTATGTGTTTTTAGATTTCGATGGGAGGACAAACCGAAGGTAGCATCCCTAAAGGCAGCTACAGCCCTCATGGGACTGTGAAGGTGAAGGAAGGGCTTAGGGAGACGAAATCCGAGGGGAGAAAGGAGAGAGGAAAGGAGCAGGGAAAGGTTGGCAGTAAGGAATATGAAAGGGGCCGAGGTAGGAAAAGGAAAAGGAAGAGGAGACCCGGGAGGAGGACTGGTCAAATCGAGGTCAATTGGAGGATGGAGGGAGCAGAGGGAGGAAGGCCCGAGGGCTGTGGTAGGGAAACCGAGGGCTATTATGTGTAGGCCGAGGGTGTGAAAAAAGTATGAAAAGAGGTAAAGGAGAGGCCCGAAGGTCTGAGGTAAGGGAAGGAGTTGAGAGGAAGAGAGGAAGAAGGTGTGGAGAAAAAGGGATGGAGAAAAAGCGAGGGTTAGAGGAGAAGAAAAGGAGGATGAAGATGGAGAGGATAGCGAAGGGGAAGAGGAAGGAAAAAGGAGGCAGCGAGGAGATAGCTAGGGAGGCCGAAGGTGTAGGAAGCAAGGGAGGAGCAGGTCGAGCAAGAAGGAGAGGAGAGCGAAGGCAAGGGGAATTTTTGAGGAGGTTGCGAAGGCAAGAATCAGAAAATTAGGGCTTTTTAGGGTTTTTATGACTTTAATTTTATGTAAAAATTAGCCTAAAATATAAAAACCAAAAGAATTAGAACTAAAATAATATGCACAAAAGTACAAACTCAGAAAATTAGGATTTAAAAGAAGAAAAACCCAGTGTTTTTAGAGAAATTTACCCTAACCCTAGAGCATCAAGGAGGATGGCCCTCCTCTTGAGATGGTACTTGCCAAGTTTGGCAAACTAGGGTTTTCTCCAACAACTACACAAGTTGGTTGAAGCAGCCCTAATTAAGACAAACCTTGGAGACCTAAAGCTCAAGCTTCACAATGCTAGGGTAACTAAAGGCTGAAAAAGACTTAGATAGGACAAATCCAACTTTTAACAAAGAGAAATCAAGAGAAGAAACTTAGATACCTCCTTGTGCATGTGTTAAGCAAACAACTCCTAGCATCACTTTAGCAAAGAGCAAGAACAAAGATACTTCAAAGATTTATCCCCAAACTAGCAAGTACATCCATCCTCAAGAGGTGCGCATCACTCCAGCAACCCAAATAGGGTAAAAATAAAAAATAAAAGTTTTTTCCCATGAGTTGTTAAAATGAAGTGATGAGAAGTGTATTTATACTTTTCTCCCACTCACTTTACAAAAATAAAAAAAATATCCAAGCCGACATGCCTTTTTAAAATGTCAATTTGAAATTATAAATGTCAACTTAAAATTAAAACAATAATAATATAAAATAATCAAACCTGTGGGTAATTTGGGGCATTTTCCTCAGAATTTACCCACATGGCTAAAATAGCTAAAAATGAGCAGATCGATCCGTTCCGAAGGCAAGACTGCGACAGGGGGGTCGCCATGCCCCATCTAACCCCAACAATAATGAAAATCCCTCAACGCCCCGCCCCCCCCCCGAATCAAGCATAGCAGTCTGGCCTCAAAGATGATGTCATCATCAAAAGGAGACCCCAAAGAGAGGGTGCTGATGAACTGGAGGGCCAGGAGGGTGTGTAAAGTGATCTGGAGGATAGACATGTGCCTCAGTGCTGAAACATCTGTTGTTGGAATGATGAATCAAGGTTGGGGTCATGCGACCCAGTGATCCACCCCTGGAAGCCCCGGACACCAACCTCAAGGCTTCAGGCCCTTTCATGAGGCAGTCAGCAATGCCACTAAGCCATAGTACTTCCAAGGGAGAAACCAGAAGGTCATGCCATAAACCCTACTCAGAAAAGGATGGCTAAACACCCCTCTTGGTCAGAAAAATGACCCCCTCTCCCTGGGGCACCTCTGCAGGTGCGCTGGTACTGGTACCACGTAGCACACACCTTCAAAGGAGGAGGTAGTAGCTTCACTGAGATCCTACAAATTCAATAGCAAGAAGAAGCAAATTGTGAAAAGGTGAAGACATCAAAACATCATCCCATGCAGGTAGCCACATAAGTCCCAATTCTCATACAGGGAGGAAGAGACCCATCAGCTACAAGCATCAACGAATGTAGCAGGTGCTAAGGCTACAGAATTTTAACGTTGTCAATCTAACTAAGGAAGTGGCGAGTCATAAAGGAGAGATAAGCACTCTAAAAGTTGAAATCATGACCCTACAAAACAAAAACGAAGTTCTACAAGAAGAAAATGATTACATGCAGAAAGAGGAAGCACAATGGATCTTAGGCTCTCTACACGAAATCCAAAGTGATGTGGCAAGTGCACAGTTGCAACTAAAAGAGCAAGTTTACACTTTGCATAGCACAACAGCTCAATTGAAGATAACAGAATGGACAAGAGATTAGGAACTTGAGCTAGGAGCAATTCATGTATGCCTTGACAAAGTTATTGATTGGCAGCAATCACTAACAAATGCACCTTCTGAACTATCTAGAATCAATGCAAAAAGAATCCAAGAAGTATTATAAAGCTATATCTAATGCTAAGAAAGCCATAGCCAACCTTGAGAAGGATGTGGGTGCAACGTTGGATAAATGTCAACATGTCTTCTAAATTGTTGTAAAGGTTATTGATCATTGTAACTTACCCTCATTTGGTGAATGGGACAAAACAAAGCTGACTGAAGAAAGGAACGTTGAAGTAGTCAACATCAGTTGTGACAAGCAAATAGCTATTGAGGCCAAAGTTACCAAAACTAAATTGGTGGTCGAACCGACCAACCCCAAAACCGAAACCAGACCAAAATCGAGAAAAAAACCGGATCACAAAACCGATCCACCAAAAATACATAAAATATTCAAATTTTGAAAAATTATATATATATATATATGTGTGTATATTCATGTGCATCCATGTGAATCCAAACCATTCTACACAATTTTGCAAAATTTCACATATATATAACAACTAAGAGTGTATACAACCAGACACAGGGTCAGAGGCCTCAAACACAAGGTCAGAGGCCTCAGACTCGAAGTTTGAGTCATCATCTACATCATCAACATGACTAGACTCAACATGAGGATTTCAGGCTTGGGCCGCCTAGCTTGATTCCCCTAGTCCAGAAGGAACTTGTCCAACATCAGTATTCACATCTTGTTGATGTGGAAATGGGTCCAAATTCATCCAATAAAGGTCTTCATTGTCAAATGCTGCCAATTGAGTCTACACAAACCAATCTGATGAGGGATCAACATCATCCAAGAGTATGGTGTTGGATTCAGGGGTCTTGTTCAGCAATTGGTTGAGCCTCAACCTAAGGTTATACTAAACATATACCATATCATTCAAATGTTTTTGCTCTAAATGATATCACTTCTTGGTGTGTATCGCTCAAAAACACTCCAATTGCATTCACACCCAAAAGCATTGCATGTTTGGCTCAATATCCGAACTAAAAACTTCTATAATTCAAGACACTGGCTCAATATCCAAATGACTCCAAGAAACTCAGCCCATAATTTCTCCAAATTAATCATTCAATTTGCTTTTGAAATCAACCTAGCAACCTCTCCAAATCAGCCTTGCAATGAGCTCTCTAAAATAAACAAAGACCCTCAGCTCACAAACTCAAAAAACTAAAACGAATAGTGTGAGAGAAGTAGAGGGGGTGGGGTTGCTTTTATAGATTTGTTAGGGGTTTAGGGTTATCTAGCAGCTTCCCCCCTAACCTAACTTTTTTGTTTTTTTTAATTAAATAATTCTTCAAATTCGTCACTATACGATTCCATGCGAAACTAGTCGATTTTGGCAAAAAACATTGGTTCTGTATTGAAACTAGTCCGTTCCATACCAAAATCAGTCAGTTTCGTACGAAACCGGTCATTTCCGGGTTGATTCTTTGAATCAAACAAGTTAGGGGTGGAAACCAGTCGAACCGGCTGGTTTTACCGATTCCAGTCCGGTTCTACTAACTTTGATTGAGGCAATAGCTAATGTTAACTCTGAAAACTTGAATGAATTTGTGGCCAAACCTGCCAAGCATGCCATACTCATCAGGTCATATAACATTCCTATGCAAAAGAACCTCTTGGCTATATCCAATGATTTAATAGATCATGAGGTTGCCTCAAAGACCCTATCCTATCATAGAATTAGAGAAATATCCAACCACCATAAAAAATGGAGTGCATATGTGGAAAAGGGGGCTCCATTGGCCAACTAATGTTTCAAATGTATTGCAAACTTAATGTATTCTCTTGGTCCTGTTGCCGCCTCTTTCGCGCCTGGGGTTAACGCAACAGAAATCTTCAAGTTGGTAGTGTGTCCTTGGGGGCAAGTCTGAGTCAAGTAGTATCACTTGATCTTGACTCCTCTGTTTAGGCTTAACTCCTAACAAAGCCAAGGTGGGTAGACCCTATTAACGTTACTAAGGCTTTAGGTACTTAGTTCTTTGGGATGAAAGTTGTTATTTAGGAGTTTTTTGGAATTAAAGCATTGATCAAGATTATTGCAAAATGAAATCAACTATGCAACATATATAAATATAAATATCACGACAAAATATAACTTAATGCAACTAACCAATATCAAATACCAGTGCTGTGGAGTCAAAGTAAATGTTGTTGTAAAAGTAAAGGTTTTGCAATTGTGTTCTTGGTCAATTTAAGGAATTATTAAAGGATGAGTTAATTAAAGGGAAAATGGGAGCTCTCGATACACCGTGAGGTACAAGGAATAATGTTTGGAAATTAGGTAAAGGTGGCTCCACACGAAGACGTGTGAGCTGGAGCGGAGTCTCGAGGGCGTGTTCAACACTACACCAACAAGGATGTAGTCTAACGGTGCCCTGAGGTCACTCTCCAGTGGTTCCCGCTTCCTTTGAGAAATTTCCCCGCTCGTTACCTAATATTCGAGTGCCGGATTTTCACTATGTTGAGGGTTCTTAATTTTATTAATGTGAGTTTTTATTAAATTTTTTAAGAATTAATAAGTTGTTGCGCTCTTTTCTGATTTTCCCAGGACCAGGCCAATGCCCACAAGGGAAAGAGCATACTTCGAGAGACAGCAAAATGTTCTTTCAAATTTGAGTGCTTGAAGTAGCTACAGTTAAACAACAATAATTTGGACAAGAGAAATAGATAAACTCACCAAATCTATGTGTCACTTTCTGACCAACCACCACTAATCGACAATGCCTTTGTGTGGAGCTGAGAGCATACTTCGTGGCAACGAGATTGGCTTTATTTAATTATTTGCAAAATGAAAATAAAATAAAATTTAACTACTTAATCAAAGTATACACCCTGCACACAGTGTTAGAAAAATTCAAGCCACGAAAAGGAAAAACGCAAATCCCCCCAGGGGGGATGGGATGTAGGCGCTGAGTAGCCCACTTGCTCTCGTTTAATAAGTTTTACAATACTTGCTTGAAGAAGTGCCTCTTAGTCCTTTTAAACTCGGATCTAAGGGTTTACAATTTTAGAAAATGAAATATTGGTAAAAGAGGGTCCTCAAAATGTATTTTTGGTACTTTATGGCGAAAATCGGCCAGAGATTCCTTCTCTTTTTTCTTGGACCTGCTAAAAACCAACATGCTAAAATTACAATATTAGTGATTTGAACACATAAAATACATGAAAATTACAAGATCTATACTTGCAAAATATATTGGAAACTATTGAGCGTTTTCAAGTATACAAATGCTAGATCTAAATCTGAGTTTAGCTTTGAAATAAGTCTTTTCTAGATCTATTTGAGAAACAAGAGATAAAAAAATTTTAAGCTTTTAGATCTATTCTACTTGCTTCAAAAGAAACGGAAAGGGAAAGAAGAGTTTGTTTGTTTGAAAGAGATAGAAGAAGCCAAAACCAAGCCTTTAGCTTGAAAGATTTGGAGAATCAATGGTGTCTGCAAAACAAAAATGTCAACAAAAAATGGTATGACCAGCTGCTAAGTTTGGAAGAAGAGTCAAACTGGATCCACTTCCTTTGCTTCGCACTCTATCCAGCACAATCTCAAAAACACCTACACATAAACGTGATTAATTCCAGTATATCAATCAAAAGAGACAAGAAGGGCATTAGTATAACCGACTACATGTGTTGCTTCTAAATCTCTAAATAATTAAATATAAGTAAGCAAGTCAAAGCCAATGAATGCTTACTCTACAGGCTCAAAGGCCTTTCTAAGCTAGATCAAATTCACAGTTTATAACATAAGAGCATAAAGAAACTACACTAGATATACCTCAACCAAAATGCATGCATAAGAATGGGCCAACAACAGACAATCATGTAGACCTCCAAAGCCATTGAAATATATTACTCAGTAAACCACAAGCATTACAAGAGCAGAGGTTTTGTGCTATCCTTGATGTGCAAATGAGGAGCAAAGAACTTGCTTAAATAGAAAAATGAGAGAGCCAAAGGGGGGGGGGGGGGCACACTCGCCAAGAGAGAGGCGCATTGAGTGAGTTGTAAACAGGTTGGCGTGGGGTGTAATGAGTTGGAAAAGGCTATTTGTTAGCTTCTTTCCACTTTCCAACTCCATCTCTATGCTTTATCTTACACTTGTTATTTCTTTTCTTGGGAGTCGCGCCCTCTTCATGAGGAAATGCACCCCACTTGAAAGAGAAACATCCTCTTTCCTTTATTGCCGAGAAAAACACTCAAAGTCTCAAGCGTGTTTTAGAAACGTTAGGAATGTTTCTACTTTTACTTTGCCAACTCAGAAATTTCACTTTCAGCATGTTTTTTGAGTTTTTAGAAATTGTCGGTTTCTTTATTTTCTCCATTTTGTTTTTGGTCTTTTTTACTATTTTCGAGTAATATTCAATTTTGGAGAAAAATAATTACTCGAAAACTTAGGAAAGTGAGTTTAGGGGTTAAGTGAGTGCTCTGAGTTAAAAAACGAGCACCCTCATGTCTAAATCTTCCTCCTAACCACACTTTTTTAATAATTTTAAATTTCCCAATTAAACTATTAAAAAATAGCCTAAGTTTACGAGAAAAATTATCTTTGTCGGAACTGACTCAAACTCCTAGGGGACCTAGTACATGTCCATAAGACTCATTATTGATGGCTAGCATGTAAAAAATACATAGACACATAGGCTTTAATAACTTCCTAAGGTTCGACCACCATGGTAAATACTCCAGCTTTGGAGGTGCGAGTGAAAAACTTAGGAATTATACGCCACTGAAGCGCCACGCATAATTCCTAAGGAAAAAAACCCTCTAGAGTATTACCCTGATAGATAAACCTAAGGCAAACCAAGCCTGTTACAAAAAATACCATGCTTAGACCAACTTATTACAATTCCCCCAAGGGGGTCTAGACATGCAAATTTTATAGAAGGGCCTAAAAAGGTCCTGATGGACTTTTCAACACATGTGATGAACAATTGAATTGTTCAAGTTTTTTACTGCTCATTGGAAATCCACCTAAGTGCAATTTTAGTGGATAACAAGTCCCTAGACAAATAGACCCAATAGAGACAAAAGAGAAATCGAATAGGCACTAGAGGACAAAATAGGAAGGCTAGAAGTTCAAGAGTCAACTAGGAAAGCTATAAATGAAATGACTTGACAAAGGAACTAGACTTTTGGCTTTGAGATGCTCTGGAGACTCTTGTAGAACATTTTGTGTAATAAATATGAAAAAGCATTTCTCTGGGCCTGTGAATTTTGGAGATGCTTGGATGGTTTAGTGTATAAATGGTCTAACTTATTAGTTGTTCATGTTATGTTGATATATGTTATGAAAATGTTTTTTCGTGTATGACTCTTTTGTGCATGTTTAAGACATTATCTCATTCCTATGTTTCTAAATTTACTTGTTCAGTTGATAGTTACTGAATTTGATTAGATAAAAGTGAGACTTCTCTTTCTTGATATTTGGTCATTACTATACATGCGTATTTCTGTTTATTCTGAGAAAACTACTTTTCTGGAATCTTTACATCATTATATGTGTATATTAAATATTTAGTAGCTCACAATATACACATAGTAGCTCACAAATAGGATCCAGATTCTGGTGTATAAAGTGAATGATTAGGTCTGCTTATTGATTATTGATTTGTGAATTCGACTTGGAGAGCTTAGAGAGCCAAGTTAGGGTTGAGGGCACACTACTCAACCATCAAGTGTATTTCGGCAGCGAAATCTATCTGCCCTAGTCACTTTCAGGGTTGGATCATACAGGTTCAACATTACTTCTATCATATACATCATTCTTCAGCATTCTTCAGGATTCAAGCCACATATTGGATCAAGAAGACTTGCCTTCTTGCATGGGCGACTTGGACAAGGGGGATATCATCATATCTTGACAACCATCCACTATTTAGTCTGCATGCAACTTCCATCCTTCCGAGAGCACCATCACTAGCCTAGTTACTGAATACAGGCTTCTTATTCGGCTTCTGGAGCAAGTTATCATCAGATCCATTATCAGAAGGGCGCCTTCTCTTTGCATGGGCAACTTTCCTTGAGGATATTCACGCTTTATGCCATAGAGTTGTTGCATGGCTTGCATGCAGCTTCTATACTGATCAGAGGGGGATCATAACCCGAGTGCACACTTTCTAGAGCTATCTCACATCATTGGAGTAGTTATTCATCCATCCCAAGACTAAAGAGAGCGCATTTATTACAAGGGTGAATTATTGAACAGAGATCATCTCATATCTCAGTTGATTCTTGGTGCATGGCTTGCATGCTTATCTCATATTGACCTACATCACAAGCACTGTTCATTGGTACGTACATGCATCAATTCTATCCCTATTTTATAGCATATTTGAATACTTGGGTCATTTAGGGTTTTGGCAACCACGTGCACTTGCATGCATTCTCATGCAATCATATCTAGCACATGCATCCATAATTTCTCTAAGCATTGGGTAACAAGACTTCAAGCAAGCAACAACCACATCAGAAAACCTTCAAAAAGACAGAAAATATCAGTTGGAATATTACAGGTGCGCACCTCAAGAGGAGAGATAGCAAACCCTAAAGAGAGATGAGAACACTTCAAAAGAATGTTTCCTTGAACTTTGCTATACCCAGCTAAATTTCGCACAAGAAAGGAGCAAATGAACTTGGACGAGTTGTGTGTCCAAATGAGGAGCTGGAGTTGCTTATTTATACTCAAAAATCACCTGAAATTCACTTGGGGCCAACTTGTCTTCTTTAGTTGGGGCTGACTTGCTATCTGACCACTTCAATGTTGATTTTAATGTTGACCACTTTATTATTGGAATTTCCCACTTTGTTAGGAAAGGTTGTCTATTGCAAATGATGTTATACTTCTCCTTCGCATGCACGTCTATTCACCGCATAGAGCTCTAATGTTGATTTGACCCAGACTAAGAAGTCTCGGTCACTTCTTAGTGCTTATGTCAAATTCAACATAAGCCTAGACTTGTATATTTCACAAGGGGATGAAATCCCTGAATAAAATAAACAAGTCAAACACACTAATATAGAATAAATCACTCCATTACAGGAGCAGGCAATGTGAGAGCATCCTTCGGGTCCATCTCCACACCATATGACTAGGAGAAGCACTACACCTGCCCGGGCCAATTCACCTCTAGAATGTGAATGTATCATTCATTACTAGCCAAACCAGCATGGCCTCACTAGCCAAATCAAAAGAATGCTTCCTTGAACTTTGCTATACCCAGCTAAATTTCGCACAAGAGAGGAGCAAATGAACTTGGACGAGTTGTGTGTCCAAATGAGGAGCTGGAGTTGCTTATTTATACTCATCAAATCACCTGAAATTCACTTGGGGCCAACTTGTCTTCTTTAGTTGGGGCCGACTTGCTATTTGACCACTTCAATGTTGATTTTAATGTTGACCACTTTATTATTGGAAATTCCCACTTTCTTAGGAAAGGTTGTCTATTGTGATGATGTTATACTTCTCCTTCGCATGCACGTCTATTCACCGCATAGAGCTCTAATGTTGATTTGACCCAGCCTAAGAATTTTCGGTCACTTCTTAGTGCTCATGTCAAATTCAACATTAGCCTAGACTTGTATATTTCACAAGGGGATGAAATCCCCTAATAAAATAAACAAGTCAAACACACTAATATAGAATAAATCACTCCATTAGAGGAGCAGGCAATGTGAGAGCATCCTTGGGGTCCATCTCCACACCATATGACTAGCAGAAGCACTACCCCTGCCCGGGCCAATTCACCTCTAGAATGTGAATGTATCATTCATTACTAGCCAAATCAACATGGCCTCACTAGCCAAATCAGCATGGCTATCCGTGAGTGAATGTCTACCCGATGCTGCAAACTGGAGAAACATCAACAGTTATTTCTCTTGCTCTTCTCATTTTTAGTGTCATCTTAGCTTTTACATATTGTACATAGGTATCCAAGAATTATTCAAGTCCAACTCTTCCCCCATCCCAACCTCAAACACTGTGAAAACAATTGGATAGTAAAGACTTGGAATGGATTGGGTACTAAACAATTGCATGAATTCCTCTTCAATATCCTTCTTAATCTAAAATATGAATCTAATCTCCATGTATATCCCAAAGTGATTTGTAGTGGTTTTCAACACAACTGTAAAAATCTGCAGAACCTATTGAGAAGGAAATGCCTTTTAACATAATCATCATAAACAAGAAATATAAGGAAGAAAAGTCGTTATAGAGACAAGCATTCTTCTCATAGACCCTTCATGGACCTTATTGCGGATTGAAAACAGTTACACTTAAGTTTTCTAAAGCTAAACTGCATTTTGCTCATGTCCAAGTGCTTATAATGGAATGTCACTAGCCCTTTTCTTATTTGCCTGAGCTTTTTCAGAACTAGCAAATGTAAGGGATATGCATAATACTATATAGTATACATTATTGTGCTTATAAGCAACTACAAATGTTTATAGTGCATTCTAACTTTTTAACGTTTTTTAATATATATATATATATTATTGGCATCCCCAACCCGCTGTCCCCTGGAAAATTGGGGGTGTGCTCTAGCTGTCCTTGGGAGTTGGAACACGTCCCCCCATCCCTGCCATTAACCCGTCCCCAAAACCTAAGTCACACGGTTCGGGTTCGGGTTCGGGTTCGGCAAGGATTAGGTTCGATTCGGGTTCGAATTTTCCGATGAGGTTCGGCATAAGGTTCGACTATATATATATATTAATATATATATATATATATATATGTTCTTGATATTATATAACAAAAGCAAATAATGCAGAAACATGATCAATGAACATCATACATGAGATTGAGAGCTATCAACTAAATATATAGCATAAATAACATGTTACATAACTAACAAAAAATCAGCATCATATACATAATCAATAAACAAGAATAAGAATCATGATCAATAAATAATCCATATATGTTTAATAATGACAAATTCCAATCATCAAAACTTTTTAAATATTTAAACACACAGATTTATCATTTATAGTGCAACTGCAAATTGTAAAAAGAAGTAGAATCTATTTTTCAAAATGCAAAATGAAATAAAACATATTTTTCAAATTTCAAAATATAAGTGGATGTCCATGATGTCAAATAGTGATAATCCCTGGAATTGTTTTACAAAATTTAAAACATAATCAAAATCTCTATTCTTGTGGCCTACTTGTAACATCATAAAGCTCTAAATCATCAATATCACATGGGGCCCGGGTAGTAAAGCCACTAGAAATATGGTCATCAAATCCATCAATAGGTTGATCACTAATAGTAGCGTCACTATCAATGCCAAGATCATCTTCTTCTGCACTCGGGATATGCTCAATCCCCCATGGATGAGAGGAACCAGATGAATCTTTGGCCACACTGCTTATGGCCAATCGCAAATTGCTACGCACATAAACAAGGTCTTCCAACCTTGTAGTCAGCAACCTGTTTCTTTTCTTGGACTGGATATGGTTGAAGCTACTCCAGTTCCTTTCACAAGCAGATGCACTTGATCCTTGGATCAAAACACGAACTGCAAAACGTTGCAATTCACGTGACTCTACTCCATAATACTGCCACCATGTCGCTGGAGGAATTTTGGCCCTATCATGTTTGGCAGAGGATCTTCCAAATAACCCCTCTGCTGCCCTGTATGATCGAAGCTGATCTCTAAGCCTCGCGCATTCTTCGATATCTGGAGTCAAACGCTCAATAGCATCATAAAGGCCATTCATGACTTCTGCATCATTGTTTCTTTCTATCCCAAACAATCTTGGGTCCAAGTAACAAGCTGCTGCATGCAAGGGGCTATGCAACATCTTCCATCTTTCATCTATTACCTCCCATATTTCCATGTATTCATTTTCCACGTTGTTAAAGGATTTTGCAATAGTTTCCTTACAACGATCCATGCCTTCATAAACAAATCCCATACAAGGGGTGTCACTATCAACCATGCGAAGCATATCAACAATTGGCTCACATACTTTTAAAACCTTCATAGCATTTTCCCAAAAAGCATTGGTTAAAATGATTTCTTCAATCTCCTTCCCTTTAGCATCTTTTGAAAGGCGAGAGTTTTCCCACTCACTATGACAAACAATACCTCCAATGCTTGTCTTTTGGTCAACCACTCTTTTAAGAGTGATGTAATATGTGGCAAATCTGGTATCACAGGGCCTTAGTAGCTCTTTAGTTGCTTGCTTCCTGTACAAGCCCAAAGTGAGGTGATGGTTAACTATGAAATTAGAAATCTGTTTCCCCTTTCGAACTGCATCATTAACCCATGGAAATTTTGCCAAATCATGCAACAATAAGTCAAGGCAGTGAGCAACACAAGGTGTCCAATAAATTTTTTCAAACTTCTCCATTACCATCTTTCCAGCGCCCACACAGTTTGAGGCACTATCAGTTATGACTTGGACCACATTTTCCTCCCCAACTTCATAAATGGCTTCCTCTAAAATCTTGAAAATATATTCAGAAGTCTTCTTTTCCCCAGATGCGTCCACTACCTTCAAAAATAATACCCCTTTGGGGCAATAAACTAGCACATTAATCAGTGGCTTATGAGACATATCTGACCAACCATCTGATAAAATGGTGCACCCTGTTTGTTTCCAAGACTCTTTGATGCTAGCCAATCTGCCTGTCACCCTTTCTTTTGACCTCTTGAGAAGAGTGGTCCTCATTGTCTCAGAACTGGGAGGTGCATATCCTTTGCCAAAATCTGATATCTTCTTGCATGCATTGATAAAGTAAGGGCTCCGAAGCACATTAAATGGGATAGCAGATTCAAAAAACATGTCAGCCAAAGCATCATCAACTTCTTGCTTTTGTACAGGCTTCCAAAAACTGTTTAATGTGGCTGTGCCTTTGGCTGCCGCTGTCCCACTTGCAGTTGTGTTTACTTGTTGCTGGGAACTTCCAGCTGTAGACATTGAGGAAAATGGGTTGTAATTCATTTCAATCTCTGTTTGAACACGCTGTTTTTTGTTTTCCTAGACTTGCTTGGCCCTCTTTATGTTGTCATAATCCTTTTGAAGTATTTCCTTCAATTCTACAGACACTGCTTTGCAGCCTTCAACTCCACCTCCTTTACCACCACTGACAGAAAGTAGGTGGTCCATTACTCTTGTTAAAGACCCAACAAACTCAAGGTTACATAACCTGCATTTCACATTTCTTCCAGTCTGCCCACCCAATTTTTCCACATGTTTCCATGCTTCTGCCAATGATTTCGAAGGTGCCATGGCAAATGTTTCTGCATTTTTTTGCAAATCATGTTTTAGAATTTGATTTGTTTATTAATGTTTTAAATTTTTTCCCTCTGTTTATTATGATTACAAATTAAAATCTACTATTACAGACTGCAGTTACTGTATATTTGACAATCTGTTGACTGAAATTTTTTAAAAATAAATAAAAAATCTGTTACCAACTTACCAGCTAATACTTGGATTGAACGCTGAAGAGTGAAGCCCGATGGCGTCTGGGCGATACTGCAGACTTTGCAGAGAGTCGTGGTCTGTGGATGGTGGAGGCTGGAGCCTCTGATCATGTACGTAAAGAATTCCTCTGTTCTTTCCAGGATAAAAAGTTGAAATTCAGTGTCTTCTGGTGCATTCAAAACACAAATGCAAAAACAGTTTTAGGACTCCTAACGTATCAGTGAATTAGAGAAATTAGGTCTGTATATAGAATCAGTTCTTGGGTTATGAGCCGATCCTGGAAGTTGCCTATTTATTTACAAAGTCCATAATTTGCATTCTTGTTATGTACTCACTACTCACAGAATTTCTCTGTTCTTTCCAGAATGTTTTAACTTTTAATGATAAAAGGTTGAAATGCATGCACCTCAATCAATGTCTTCCGATATCGATAATTCTTGAGTAACTCCCTGAATGATTGTCTGTGCAATCTAACTACTGTTGCCTGCATATACTCTGATTTGGATTGATCATAAACATGTCATCCTTCATTACATAACCATCTTTCCCATTTTTTCATTCACCCAGTGCGTGGCCCGCGCCGGCGGCAGTCTGCACTCTGCAGCAACAGACTAACAGTGGCCCGTGGGAGGAGCCGCGACCCGCACTCGGGTTTCTGCAGGGGTTTCTGCAGGCAGTCAGGTTACGGTTTCCGTTTCGCTGCAATCGGGACGTGGCTAACTTGCTAGAGCCTGGAGCCGCACTACCACTCGACAATTGTTCCTGCAGTCGGGAGTCCACTCACGTTGCTGCACACTCGCCACTCGACGAGTCACGACGGACGTAGACGTAGTCACGCAGACGGGGTCACGGGGTAAGGGTTTGATGGCCGGGACGACGGGATGAGGGAAGCCAGCATGCAGTCGCTCGCAGTCACGCAGACGGGGTCACGGGGTAAGGGTTTGATGGCCGGGACGACGGGATGAGGGAAGCCAGCATGCAGTCGCTCGCAGTCACGCAGACGGGGTCACGGGGTAAGGGTTTGATGGTCGGGACGACGCCACGACGGGATGAAGAAGCCAGCAGACAGTCGCTCGCTCACGGTGAAATGAAAGTGCCAGGGACGGTCGGGCAGTTTTGCCCTAGCTAAAAAAACGAACCTCAACGGAAAACGAACCTGTACAGGAAAAAACGAACCTAAACAATTAAATTCGCCTTGTGGTTCGCCATTTGGTTCGGGTTCGATTCGCCATCCGGTTCGGGTTCGGGTTCGCCATTAGGTTCGCCTTTCAGGTTCGGCGAACCTGAACGAACCTAAATTTTTTTATTAGGTTCGCCGAACCTCGAACCTCAAGGTTTAGGTTCGGCGAACCCTGTGACTTAGCCCAAAACCAACGCAACATAGCTGTTGATCAAGGGGCATTTAGCCTTGTCAACAAGATGAAAAGAAAACAGCATAGCTAAATGATGATGAGTGCAGCTATTGAGATATTTATCAAGAAATGTAAAAAATATGAAGATGTTCAATCCCTCCCTGCAAAATGTAAAATTCATTAAAAATTGCATATCTTTCTATTTCATCTCATTAAGAAATATGCATGCTCATATTTGCTTTATAGTTAGCTCCCCTATGCATGCTCGAAATGCTTTATAGTTTGCATGCTCGTAATAACACAAGGCAAAGTTTCCAAGAACATAAGGTACAAGGTAAAATCAGAGTAGATGAAGTAAAATTGCAGCAGGAGGAAAGAAATTGGAAACACAATAATCAATTCAAGTCAATTGAAAAAAGCACGTCCAGTGGCAGAATTTATGCTTTCGGAGTATAAACAGTGGTTGGCATAATTCTAGGAGGATTGGTTTGTCATCTACGCTTAGTCGCAGTCCGATGTCCATCTGTTGTAACTTTGATGTTTTTTGAAGTGATATAAGTTGCATTTTCAAAAATATAAAATCAGGGATTGGCATAAGATAGATATTACTAATTCATAACTATCTTAAAAAAAATTGTTATTTCTTTCTATTATGCTTGGCCACTGAAAGGGTATTATTAACCCGCTGAAAGAGAAATATAATAAGTTGAATCTTATTATAATTCTCCTCGTTATTATATTAGGAGGGCACTTATATTTTGCATATTTACCTTGATCCGAATTGTGCAATACTATTTCTTTATAGATTGCACCCCGAAGAGAAAGGAAGGAGAGATATATCCTCTCTCTATTTGCAATCTTGTTTACAAATCCCCTCCAAACATCGGGAAGTTTAAAGCATAGTTGATAACATCGGCATCAGCAAAAAATTGGAGAGGGTCCAGAATACAACTTCTCGGCAACAACGGCAAAAAATAGGGAAAATTTGACAAGCCACGGCAAGCATTAAAAAACACAAAATAAATTCATTTTTTTTCAATTTTTTAAACATATAAACCAATAACATCAAATAAACCCATTGGCACATAATATAGGGGAAACACCAATATATATATGATGTAGTGAATGCCAAGTAAAAAATGAGACATCAAAATCAATACTAAATCCTGAACCTTGATAATTGTCCAATCAAGGGCTCAAAAGTGGACAACCAATACAAAACGACATCAACTATATAAATGTATCTCATAATCATGAGCCAAAACCATGGTGTACCACTTAGCATTTGTATAGGATGATTGAGAGGAGAGGAGTCCAGGAAGGTGTATAGTCAGCGGTCCAATAAATGAAAAGGATTGTCCTCTTAGCTATGTTCATAAGCCCTTTGTGTTTCTCAACACTTCCGTTGGAAGTATCTGAACCATGCCATGAATACAAAACAAAGCAATTGCAATCTAAACCATAGATCCATGAGGATGAATCTATACATAGATGCTAATGTTTTAGTGTCTTCCTATTGAATAGTAGTGTTGCAGAAGGTGAAGGTGGTGGTCACTGAAAGTGTGCAAGACAATAATTGAAGTTGTCTCGAAGGCAGAAAACTCCGACTGTGATGAGAACAATGGTTTGGGGTTGTTGATGATGGTGAACATCTTCCCTCTCACCCCCCAACAACTGCAAAGACAAATACGTTTAGAAAAAACAAAATCAGCACTTTATAGGGTCAAAATTTGCCTGCCAATTTTTCCCCCTATTTGCTGAATTTTTCTGGATTTTTGCCTATTTTTTCCAATGTCGATTTTTTCAAAATTTCATGATTTTTTCAGTCCAAATTTTCGTTTCAAGTTTTGTATCGTGAAAAATCGCAATGTCGCCGATTTTTCAGCAATTTTTCCATCTATGATGTAAATTTAGCTTGGAGCAACCTTCTTCTCTTGGTGATCATTGTGGGCAAGGCCCTCGAGGTTGGTACTTATTGACTCCATTGCCCATCTTGGCACTAGTCTCTCTCTCTCTCAACCATCCAAAATACAAGAAAAATCTAAATCCTCACTTCCTTTTCTTCTTTTCTACATGAAATCTACAGTACGCAAGAAAGAACTTGATATAGATTTCACTCCCTAGATCTCTTAGAATTATTTGATTACCTTTCAAGAAGATCTATTTGGGTAAAAATCTGAAAATCTCTTTGCAATTGCATAAATCATATTCTTATTAAAGTTCAGATTTCTCTCATTTCAAATCTAAATCTGCAGTAGAGTTCAAAGTAAAATTCCTTCACAAGTTGCATACTGGAAGCAAACAGTATAGCAGCCCCTTCATAAGTTGCAGACTGGAAGCAAAAGAGTATAGCATCCCATATACATCAATTTGCAGGCTGTCAAATAGTTTTATTACTCTAAAATTTCAATGTATATGCCGATGTTTTATATCTAACAGTTTGCATAGCAGTTTGGGTGTTAGTGTCTTTTCTGCTTGCAGGTTGTACTAGCAGCCTCTTAACTGCTGCGCTTTCAACAGGATTTCTGCCAAACATTCATACCAATCTACTGCAGATGTACACAGTCCTAAAAGCAGCCTTAAGGAACAGCCACCTCGGAAAGGAATAGTGGTTTTACCACCCATCTTCAGAGCTGATTTCTCCCCTTCTTCTGAGTTATTCAAATTGTAATTCTTGCTGCTGTCCCATATTGTATTATCAACAAATCAGCAGGTCCTGTAATCAGTCCTAAAAAGTATATCGTATCTTGGAAGCTAAAGTGGTTTTTACCAATGCTTAAAAGTGATTTTTCCCTCTTCTTTGCATATGTAACCTGCTGAGTCGGACCCACATGAACCTGGCAAACTCATCCATTGCTACCAAAGAGACCCTACCCTGGAGGGAGTCTCTTGTCAAACATGCTACTCCACCCGAACCGCGGACCCCCACCGAAGGACCTCGTAGGCTTTATATCAAATAACAACTTGAGTAAATGAATTTCAAATGAGAAGGGCGATGTATTTATATACAGACATTAGAATTTAGGGGCTATCCCCAAGAGGGTGACTAAGCTGACCTACTCAAATATAGATAAATACTATAAAGTGGGTCAATTACCCAAGTGTAGGCTCAATAAAGCCACCAATACATCAAATTGAGGGTTGGCATGTGGCCTCAAGTGAAGATTAGCCATAATCTCAACACAGGCCTCATAGCAGTTTTATACCTCCTGTTAGTTACTACTTTGTCTCATCATATTGATGACTTCATGAATTCTAATATGGGATTCAAGCCCCATAGCAATCTTCTACCTCCTGCTTGTGACTACTTTGGCTCATCATAAAGATAACTTCATGTTTCTAATCTGGGATTCAAGCCCAGTAGCAGTTTTCTACCTCCTGTTTGTGTTATAATATTAAAAATATCACTTTAGGTTCATTGTTTAAGGGAGGATGTATGTACAGTAATGCGAAAGTACCTTTGAACGATGAACCTTTTCTGCAAACACCAAGGGTAACCTTGAGGCAACCTGCAGAAGTAATAATGAGTGAACTTATAATTAGTAGATAAAATGTTGAAGAAGGTTGCTGCAAAAATTGCGTGCTTTCAGTGTGGCATCTTTAACAAACATCACAACTCCTGAGGGCACATTAGTGTGCTAGAGATATAAGTAAGTGCAATTGCTGAAGTCTATAATTATAATATTACAACAGGACACTCATTAAAAGAATAGCTAAGTTCAGAACCACTTAATCACCTTGAATTTTGAGCAAAGAATTATTCTACCCAGTACAAAGGATCCACAAACATGGTGCAGTTGACATGACAAAAAGAACTACAGAAATAGTGAGCATGGTATCCAGCTTACCCGAGGCTCTGTCCGCTTCTCAGGAAGATCTTCTTCAGCTCCCACAGCATCATCAATGTCAACTTCTGCCTTCTTGTCATCACCTGCAACACATGCAAGTTTATAGCCACCTAAAGCACATGCTAGTGTTTTAGCACATAAACAATTTACAAAGAAAATTGTAGATAGTAGTTTACCTTCATCTATTATATATTGATCTTCCTTTTTAATTTTCAGCATGGAAGGGTCAGCTCCATTGGCTTCCTTGGCATCCTCTCCAGCATCAGTCCTGGTCTCAAATTCAGACGTAAGTACAGAACCCTTGTTTCCATTTTTCTTAGCTGAAACCTTCTTTGCAGTTGTTTTAGACTTTTCTTCCTCCACCTCATTCTCTGAATCTGTATCATTTCCCTTTTTCCTCACCTTCCTAGCTTTTGACTTTTGTGGGGTCTTTCTTGGAGTGTCTTCTCCACTATCAGTCAGAAGGATTGTCTGCCGTCCCTTTTTAGCACTTTCCAATTTTGACTTTTGCTCACCTTCTTCAAAGGAAACCTTTGACTTCTTTTTTGAACCAGTCGGCACCTCACGTGAAGGAGAACTCGAAGGGGAAGATGATGAAAGTGTCGTAAATGTCTGCAAAGGAGTCTGTATGCACAGCATGCCCAGGAAATCAATAGCTGATATCATTTTAATCACAAAAACTATAAAAAGGGCAAAGCATAAACTGGTCTCAATCAATTTATTACATCTCCCATGTGGCAGAAATACAACAGCCATTAGTGAATAGAAAATAACTCCAAAAAAGAAAACAGTAGACAAAGTTAAGTATTTTTAGTAAAGAAAAAAGTACATATCATTAAGAAAATAAGAGTGTTTTAAAATCCATCAAGTAACCAAAAGCTTGTACTATTGTACATAAACAAGTATATAGAAGCAACCTATTCATCTAAACTAAACCGGCAAAAGATTATATTGACCTGTATTTTACTAGTACTAATCTTGTCTCGTGGCAATATATTCCATATTTTAGTCAACTTCATCATAAGACGATGGACAGCTCCATTACTGCTGCTATTGTTTTCAATGACAAAGTATTTAAAGTGCTAATCATTCAGCCTGTCTTCTTCTACTGTGTTGATGTTCAATGTCCATCCTTGTTTAGCAGATCTTCTAGGAGCTATGTAACCTGGAAGGAGGAAAGGGGTACAAGTTCTAGAAACAGTACATCTTTCAAAAACAGCAGTTCAAAATTTCAGGAAAGGAAGAAACGGAATATAAAAACGAGTAGGAAGGAAATTTATATGCATAATGTGCAAATAAGATAAAATAAGATGAGATAATTATATTAATGTCCACAAGTGACCAAAGGTCTATGTGGGACTAGGAAATACAGCAAGTCACATAAAACATGGGAGTGCCAAGGCTACTTCAGAAAGCTAAAATATAAATCAAAAGTAAATAAATAAATATTAAATAGAAGTTAAAATAAAATAAAAGTGAGTAGGAAAGGGTGAAGTTGTGAACCAAGAAGGCAAACCCTATAAGGCCCTGCTTGACAACAGATCTAGAGGTAGATGTAGAGGACAAAGCAGAACCATTGCCATCTCCATCAATCATGGTGAAATTACCAATGCAAAGCCTAATAATGTCCTCAAGGAAATGCCTAAGGCTGAGAGGGCCTAGCTGGGTGATCCTAAGAGGAGCCCAGGGTCAATCAGTCAAAGCTCAATTTGCAACTTAGGCTGATGAGAGAAATTTGGCAATGGACGTTGTTAACCCTCTTTCAGCAATGAGTGATTTTGGTAAGTTGTTCTTGAGATGAGATCTGTGGCTTCACCATAGATCATTGGTCAAAGGTCCTTCAGTATATATCAGATAAAAGTTTTCTGAGATTTTAACCCAACCCGGTTTATGAGTCAACTTGCCATTGTTTAATGCCCAACCCAGTTTAACATGATGGCTGGAAATGACATGTAATTTTCAGACTTCAAAAACACAGTTAAAACTCAATAATACAGGCAGAAAATTAAATATTCATGCACACCATAAATAATTTCAGACTCTGAAATTTTTGGCCAATAGCCCAGGAAAAAACCCACAAGGGGAAAACCTGTTAGAGAGAGGGAATTTGTATTTCTTCAGTAAATATTCAGTACAGAATTTTACAGTCAAAATGTACTTATCTCAACCACAAAATTTTATCACCCAGAAGCTGCCCCAATTTCTGTGCAGTTCTTCTTCTCGAAATTCGTGCCAGAAATTCAGTCAAACTCAGACCTTGAATTCTCTGCCAATCTGCCTTGGGAATCACACCCAGTCAACAGTACGGATTAGAAGCAATTTAAAGCTGCTGTACGGTCCTAGAAAACTGTGCCACTACCACGGGATTTGTGCCCAGAACCTTTGCCTCAAAACCTGTGCAGTACACTACAGCAATAACTGCTGCGGTACGGTGCCTCAAAAACCCTGCCACTGCCCTGCTGTACGGTGCCTCGAAAACGGTGCCAATCTCTCTTGATGTGCGGTGCCTCGGGATTCGTGTTGTACCAAAATTCTCTTCACCTTGAAATGCATGCTGTTCAATAAATGCTCATGAACCCTGCCTCGAAATTCGCGCCCCTCTCTTGCTGCTCTCTCCACTTTCTTCTTCTCAAAAAAGTGAGTGCAAATTGCCTTCCCTTGCTCTTTTTGTCTAAACCCTAGGGTGAGTGAATGGTCACTCAATCCAATGGCTGAGATTAGATGAGATGAGTGGACGAGATTAAATGCTCATTTAAATCTCATAAATATTAATTTCACTCACCTCACTTAAATTTATCAAAAAGTGACTTTAATCTCTAAAGTCAAATTAAAAGCTCATCTCAAGTCATTTAATTGCAAGGGTCATTTTATTTCGCCTTTTAAGTGACTAAGGCAAAAGTCACCTAAGGGAACACTTTCCTAGGTACAAAAATCAACACTCCTTCTTACCAAGGAAGGTGTTCTGCACCACTCCCAACTTGTCCCCGAAGTAGACAAACTTGCCCCGCCCCAAGGATTTCGTCAGAATGTCTGCAACCTGCTCATCAGTGGAAATGTACTGTAACTCCACAACTCCTCTCTAAACATAATCTCGAATAATCTCGGATGAAGTGGTATCTGATCTCTATGTGCTTAGACCTGTCATGAAAAACTAGATTCTCAGATAGCTGGATGCAACTATGATGGTCACAGTAAATCATCGTGGACTTCAGCTCCTGACCAAATAAATCTACCAATAGCTTGCGAAGCCACAGTGCCTCTCAACTAGCTTGACTGGCTGCCATGTACTCAACCTCAGCAGAACTCAAGGCAACGGAGTTTTGCTTCCGACTGAACCACGACACCGCTGCCGAGCCCAAACTGAAGCAACACCCGGAAGTGCTCTTCCGATCCCTCACACTGCCTGCCCAATCTGAATCCGTGAAGCCAACCAAACTATCTCCACCCGAACTCCTGTAGTCCAAACCAAAATCCACTATCCCTGCAAGGTATCTCAACACATGTTTCGCGGCTGTCCAGTGCACTCTCTTAGGCTCCACCATGAACTGACTAAGAGTGTTCACCGCAAAACATAAATCTGGCCTGGTGTTGACCAGATACATCAATGACCCAATGAGCTGACGATATAATGTAGGATCTACCAACTCTCCCTGAAAAGCATGAAGCTCCTTCCAATTGGTAATCATAGGCGTGGACATGGGCCTGCAATCATCCATCAAAAATCTCCTCAGAATATCAATAGCATACTTTCCTTGTCCCAGGAAAATATGACCAGGCTCCTGCCAAACGTCCATCCCCAAAAAATAGTGCATCAACCCAATATCTGTCATCTCATACTCTGTAGCAAGATCTCTCTTGCAAGCTGCAATGAGACGCTCCTCCCCAGTGATAAACAAATCATCACCGTACAACAGAAGAATGAGTGGATCCCTATGAACCACAATGAAGTAAAGATTGGGATCAACCTCACTCTTCTGAAACCCCATCGACATCAAATATGCATCAATCCTGGAATACCAAGCTCGAGGAGCTTACTTCAGACCATACAAGGCCTTCTTCAGCCTGCACACATGAGAATCTCTCCCATGAATCTCAAAGCCCTGTGGTTGCTCCAAATAAACCTCCTCCTGCAGAAGACCATTGAGAAATGCGGTCTTCACATCCATCTGGTGGATCCTCCAACCCATCTCTGCTGCTATGGAAATCACTGCTCTAATAGAAGAATATCGTGCAACCGGCGCAAAGGTCTCATCATAATCAACTCCCTCTACCTGTGAAAATCCCCGTGCCACGAACCGAGCCTTGAACTTCTCCACACTGCCATCTGCAGCATGCTTTACCTTGTAAAGCCACTTGGAAGTCACCACTGACTTCCCCTCTGGTCTCGGTACAATCTCCCATGCATCATTCTTCATGATGGAATGGTACTCTTCCATCATGGCATCTCTCCAAACCTGATGCTGAGAGGCCTCCTCAAAAGTAGAAGGCTCCAACTCACGAAGACTAGCAACTAATGCCAAACCCAATCTGTCAGGCATCACAACTGTCTGAATGGGCTCCTAGGGCCTGCCAAATGCCTCTGCTTCCTCCAAGGTATCACGAAGCCATTTAGGCTTCCTCTTCCTTGAAGGCTCTTCCCAAACTGGCCTCTCCTCATCTGAAGAATTGCCAAAAGCAGATGGTCCAGCAACCTGTGGACCAATAGCCCGTGAACTAGTCACTGGTGAACCTGTAACCTAAGATCCGGAACTTGTCCCCGAAATAACTGTTGGTTGTACCACTGTACCAGTAGAACCTGTGCCTGTAACTTGTGGCCCAGTCACTCTAGAAACCTGTGAACCTGTGATCTGCACTAAAGATCCCTGTGTCACCTAAGGTGTGGAAGTCGGTGGCTCCCCATGCTCCAACTCTCTAGACTTCCTGAAGGCTCTCTCCTCCTCAAATCTCACTTCCCGCCTCACAACAACCTTCTTCTAGCCAGGAAGATAAATGCGGTAAGCCTTTGAAGTCTCATCATAGCCCACAAAGATGACTCTCTCTGCAGTGAGATCAAACTTTGTCCTCTTCTCAGAAGGGACATGAGAGTAAGTCAAATAGCCAAATATACGAAAATGACCAACCTCAGGCTTCTTGCCTGTGAACATCTCCTCAAGAGTCTTCCTCCCCAAGGCACGGTGGGGACTCCTGTTCTGCAGGTAAACTGCAGTACTGCAAGCCTCTGCCCAAAGAAAGAAAGGGAGACCCTAATCATGAAGCATAGCTCTCGCTGCTCCCACAATAGCCCCGTTCTTCCTCTCAGCCACTCCATTCTGCTCAGGAGTATATGGAACTGTCAGATGTCTTATGCCCTCTTGCATGCAAAACTCATCGAACTCATTGGAGGTATACTCACCCCCATTGTCCGATCTCAGGACCTGAATCCTCCTCCCTGTCTGGTCTCCACAAGAGCTTTGAACTCTTAGAAGATCTTCAAGACTAAAGGTGACTTCTTGCTCCTCAAGAAGTAGATCCAGGTCTTCCTGGAATAGTCATCAATGAAGGTCACATAATACACAAATCCTGTCAAGGAAACAGATGACATAGGACCACATATATCTGTATTGATCAAATCAAGTACCCCTGCTGACCTGTTGTCACTGCTCGGAAAAACAGTCTTGGTGTAGTTTCCCAAAGCACACCCTCTGCATACATCACTATGCTCTGTGCTGAACTCTAGTAAACCTATAACCATACTCCTCAACAATCTCAAAGCTGGATGATGCAAGTGGGCCATCCTCTGATGCCATAGCTCGCAAAGCTCACTATTGTTGCTATGTGCCAAAGCATGATGGGGCTGAAATAAGAGCTTGTATAGTTTCCCGCATCTAACCCCAATGTCCATGGAGGTAGATAGTCCTGTAGTCTTGGGGAATACCTGCACGCGTCTGTCCGAGAAACAAACCCCAAGTCCCCTATCCTCAATAGTGGAAACTGATACCAAGTTCTTTTTCAACCCAGGGACAAACAACACATCCCTCAAAATCATAGGACTCATGGACTCCCTCTGAAAGGTAATGGTCCCACGACCAACTGCTCTGACAATGGTGTCATCTCCCAGTACAACCTCCACATCTACACCTGTCTATGAAAGCTCGAAGAATATCTCTCGAGCACCTGTCATGTGACTCGAAGCTCCGCTGTCAATATACCAAGTGCTAGTGGTGGATGCACCCATCTAATGGCCAGTCAACAAAGAATACTCCCTCTCCATATCCAAATCAGTGTTAGTAACAATAGAGGTTCTCTCTCTCTCAATATGTCCAACACAAAGAGAAAACTCTCTCTGAAATCTCTCTCCAAAATCATCAACTTCAGCTGAGGCTGCTATCTACTGCTTCTTCTTCTTTGGACACTGTGAAGCATAGTGCCCAAATCCCTGACAAGCATAGCACTTGATTTTACTCAAGTCTTTCTTCTGCCCACCCTGCTGCTACTGCTTGGCCCCACCCTGCTTGGGGCCCTTCTTCTTCTTCTTGCCTTTTGCACTCAATGCCACGTTCCCCTCATCCTCCCTACGCTGTGAAGAGCTGCCCTGTACAAGACCTCTCCTGGTCTCCTCCTGTACAAAATCATCCTACAGTCTATCCCAAGAAAGTAAGTTCTTCGTGCCCACTATAGCCTGCACAAACGCTGCCCAAGGCTTGGAAGCCCCATTCACTGCTGTCCGCACAAGCTCATTAGCTGTAACTACCTCCCCAACTGCTGCTAGCTCATCTCTAACCTGAGATATCCTGGTAAGGTAAGATGTCACTACCTCTCCATTGTTCATCTTTATACCCTTCAGCTTCTCTCTTAGAACCATCTTCCGGTTCTCATTAGTGCTCTAGTACAAACTAGTCAAGGCTGCCCACATTTTAAATGCACGGTCCTTACCTGAAATGTGGGGAATGATGTGGTCTTTAACTGCATCTAACACAATTCTCCTAGCCTTATAGTCTTTCTTGTTGAAGGCTGCTAATGTCGCTGCATCAATGGAAGTTGGAACTACTATAGGGTTTCTTGTTGTACTGTTTACCACTTTATCCCATAATTCATTCTCTTCCAAAATCATTATTATCCTAGCTTTCCATGGAACAAAATTCCCTGTCCCATCTAGCCTATCCTACAACCTAAGTGTTGTAGCCATCTCACTGCCAACTCAACAAGGTGCTTCCCACTAACAGAAGAAATCAGTGACTGTCTGAAATCACTTTAGTTTTCTGCCCCCAAGCTCTGATACCATGAAAGTTTTCTGAGATTTTAACCCAACCCGGTTTATGAGTCAACTTGCCATTGTTTAATGCCCAACCCAGTTTAACATGATGGCTGGAAATGACATGTAATTTTCAGACTTCAAAAACACAGTTAAAACTCAATAATACAAGCAGAAAATTAAATATTCATGCACACCATAAATAATTTCAGACTCATAAATTTTTGGCCAATAGACCAGGAAAAAACCCACAAGGGGAAAACCTGTTAGAGAGAGAGAATTTGTATTTCTTCAATAAATCTTCAGTACAGAATTTTACAGTCAAAATGTACTTATCTCAACCACAAAATTTTATCACCCAGAAGCTGCCTCGATTTCGGTGTAGTTATTCTCAAAATTCATGCCAGAAATTCAATCAAACTCAGACCTCGAATCCTGTGCCAATCTGCCTTGGGAATCACGCCCAATCAACAGTACGGATTAGCAGCAATTTAATGTTGTTGTACGGTCCTAGAAAACTGTGCCACTACCATGGGATTTGTGCCCAGAACATTTGCCTCGAAATCTGTGCAGTACGGTACAGCAATGACTGTTGTTGTACAGTGCCTTGAAAACCGTGCTATTGCCCTGTTGTACGGTGCCTTGAAAACCGTGCCAATCTCTCTTGTTTTACGGTGCCTCGGGATTCGTGTTGTACCAAAATTCTCTTCACCTCAAAATGCATGTTGTTCAATAAATGCTCATGAACCCTGCCTCGAAATTTGTGCCCCTCGCTTGCTGCTCTCTCCACTTTCTTCTTCTCAAAAAAGTGAGTGCAAATTGCCTTCCCTTGCTCTTTTTGTCTAAACCCTAGGGTGAGTGAATGGTCACTCAATCCAATGGCTGAGATTAGATGAGATGAGTAGATGAGATTAAATGCTCATTTAAATCTCATAAATATTAATTTCACTCACCTCACTTAAATTTATCAAAAAGTGACTTTAATCTCTAAAGTCAAATTAAAAGCTCATCTCAAGTCATTTAATTGCAAGGGTCACTTTATTTCCCCTTTTAAGTGACTAAGGCAAAAGTCACCTAGGGGAACACTTTCCTAGGTACAAAAATCAACATCAGATGGTCCATGTGCCTTGGATGTACCTAACCAGAGACAGTGTCTAATCCTCTCCTTCTCCCTTCAAATTGACACCCCATACCCCCGACCCCCCTCTCCCACCCCTAGGTCCACCTCAAACCACTATCTCTTTGTTGAGGGAGACCCCGACACCTTTACTTCCACCCTCTGTCAGATACTCCCTTTCATGTCTCGATATGCTTCCCTCGATTCTATATCCAACAAGTACACTTGTCTTTCTTCTATCATCTAGGAGCTTGCCCTTCAAACTTACCCCCACTCCACTCAAACCACCCCGCTTCCCCAAAATCCTAGGTCCTACCCCATGAACTAGTGGCATGGCGATAAATGTAAGCAACTCCACACCCAACTTCAACATGCCTTCAACCATGGTCACCCCTCCTACTCAGTTCTCAAAGCTTCCAACCGCCATCTCCTTGGCCACAAGAAACGTCTCTTCATCTCTCGGAGGTGACGTGAGTTGAGTACTTCCCTTATTCATTCCCCTAAACATTTATGGCATACCATCTTCCCCCGCCACTCCCATCTACTGCCTAATCTTGATCCAAAAGCTATGTTCACCCACACCTCTTCCCTCTATGACATCCCAGGGCAACCCCTTATCCAAGTTACCTCCCCCCCCTAGTTGCTTATTTACTCCCCATGATGTCCAAGAAGTTGTTTGGGCCATGAGTTCTAGCAGAGCACCAAATGAGGAAGGAAACTGGGTTGAACTCTTCAAACATGGCCTTCGAGCACTTGATTGTCACTTGGTCGATCTGTTCAACCACATGGTTTGTATTGGCTTGCCAGAACCGTGGTCGCATCATATTATTCACCCAATCCATAAATCGGGCCCTACTACTGATCCCAATAACTACAAAATGATCATGGTTGGCCACACTTTCTCCAAGCTATATGCTAGAGTCCTCCATATGCAGCTTTTTGGGGCTTGAGAGGAGACTGCTCAGAGCTAGACAACAGACGGGCTTCAAACCAGCACACCAAACCACTGATCACATTCTTACACTCTGGGCCATCATTGAAGAGGCACTTCACCGCTCTTCGAAAGTTTATTGTTGTTTTGTAGACTTTCAGAACGCATTTGACTTTGTCCCCGGAGTGGCATTATTCTAGAGGCTCCAAGGCATTGCCATTTATAAGACCCTTCTGACTGCAATTATGAGATTATATGAGTCAGTTCTTGGTCGTCTTAATGAATCACGGATTAATGAGCGCATGTTATATGGTTAAATAACTTGAAGTAATTGGCATATTAACTAAGAGTAAGACCACACTCCCACACTTGGATAAGTCATTTTTAATCATGGCAATGAAGTTACTTGTTTAAGCATTTTACTTTTTCAAATCTTGTGATCCATTGCTATGTTTGTTTCACTACTGTTATTGCAAATGTTCATGGCTTATTTTATTGTACATCATTGAGCAATCGCTTTGAAGGATATTAGATAGGAAGGTTGTTATAGACTCCTTTGGCCCACCATCATCAATACAAGGCACTTGGTGTTTTTCCCCTCTCTATATTTCATCACTCACTTCTTACATTTTCCTAACTTATTCTACTTGTAACTATTGTAACAAGTCATCTTTGAGAGACTCGGGCTTCTTCTTGGGAGTATGTTTATACTAAGCTTCCCACTTGTATTTAAACACAACTCATAAGGAAGCCTAAAAATCACATAACACACCAAGAAGATAACTCAAAAATAATCACTAGGTAAATATCTTGGCTGGCTTGTTAAATGGATGCATGTTTTGACTAGTAGATGTTTGTTTCAACTTTCAAGTATTTACTATTTCAATTTTTCTTGCTGCCCTGTTTCTGACAGCAGTAAAAAATTTATGGATTGCAAGCTTATATGTGTTGGATGTTCACAAAATCAAACTAGCATTCTGTAATTTTGAGTTGGGTAACTTGTTAAAGCATTTGGGAAATTTAATTTACACATTTCATCAAATTATTTGCTTAACATTGCATGCTCACTATTGCTGGTTATTAATTCAAGTAATTCAACAATTAATCACTTCCACTCACAACAAAGAGGAGTCTAGTCTTGACCTTTAGCAAAGGCTTCCTTTCCTTTGCTCAATGCCAACACTTGCCTCTTTGCAAGAGAAGAAGCTTTCAAAAGAGATTCTCTTTGGAAACTCTCCTCATCCCAAAATGAGTTGACATTCATTCGTTTCTTGGCATAAGCAAAATCATAACTACCTTGGGCACATCCCAAGGGAGCACTCTTAATACTTGTGTTTATCTTGTCATACTTTGGTTTTGGCTATCAACATTGTTATATTTCACACTTGGATAAGTGAATCACATATTTAAAATCCAAGTGACATCAATTGGTTAATGTTGATGCTATGTTTACCATGACATGTTATACTTTCTAGTTTGAGCACTTTACTTTCGCATATCTAGAGTTTGAACCATGTACTTTATTGGCATGTTATAAGTATTGAATTCATGGTATAACTATAAATTAATAAACCAAGGCTTTAGTTGGTTAACCTATCTAGTCAAATTAGGCCCTTGGATTTAACTTTAGTCTCCTTGAATTCACTTGATTTTTGGTTAGTATTCTCTTGCCACCATCAACCAGATCTAAAGCTAGGAAACTTTCCCATTCTTGCCCTAGCTCAACTAAGGATCTTAGATCTAATTCTCTACATTTCCCTAAGTATCCTTAGTCACAAAATTGAGTGTACCAAATTGAAAATTCAAACTTCATTTATTTACTCTAAGTACATTTAATCTCTCACAAAAAATCAACTTGATTGGTACTTGAGAAAGCTAGCCCATATTGTAATGTCCTCTTTGGGCTTGCATGTGGAATCTCTAATTACTACCCTCAAAAATCTAGTTGGAGACACCTCCCGTGGCTAGTCTAGATTTCCATAGGAGATTTAGGAGGCCTTAAGAGAGAGAGAGAAATATCCATGTGGCACGGGGTAGATCTCTGAGGTTTTGCAGGTCTAGTAGTCAATATTCCTTGCATCATAAGATTGCTAAATTGTGCAACAACAAGCATATATAACAATCCATATGCCTAGAGAAAACAAAGAATATTTAACATGTAACAGTGGCAAACATATAAGAGGAAACAGAGCATTTATGAGCAATCCTCTACCAACAAGGTCTACTAAAGAAATTCTCCAATTTCACAACCACAAGCTGAGAAGAAATGAAGGTGAAAATGAGTGTTTATACACTATACCCTTGAATCTTGGTGTCTGCCTAATCTCTATTAGTCATTAGTCATTCTTGCTCCCAACCTAACATGCTCAAAATCAGTGGTCTAGGCACATGACACCTCAATGGTCATTAATTAAAAACTAAAACAAATGAAAAGTTCCATTTGGGGTGTACAATTAATCCCCAAAGAACTTCTTGACATAAGGCCTAAAATCATGTACATTGATTCACATTTATCATTTTGGTACATATATAATACATGATCCTAAATCTAGCTATTGTGATCATAAAAAAATTATTAGGTCAAGCATAAAATCAGCTTTAAGAGCTTTTCAATTATTTGCGGCAAATAATTATTTGCCTCACACAATTAACTTTACCAGAAGATCTGGTATATACGATAAGCCATAAGTATGGAGTAAAATAGATAATATATATGATAATGGATGATTAATAATTACAATGAGGCTCGCTTTTATAGGCTTGAGCGTGTATAGTGAAGGGTTACACCCTTTCACTTAATAATTAATAACTTTAATTAACATGCATATAATATTCATAGCATTGCCACTCTCTTAGAAAGGCTTTGTCCTCAAAGCCTTATAATTTTGTCGCATTGTTCTTTGCGATGTCATGGCTGATGAAACATGTCGATACGAACTGCTAAGTGTAGAGCATAACTTCCGATACATCGACGGATCAATCCATCCCAAATTGATTTGTTGTGGACTGGTGGGATTCCCTACTGATGTGTCGTCAGGAGATTTGATCACATTAGTACCATTATCTTTCGACATTTCCCACTTTTTTAAATATCGGTTTTTATGGTTGGGGTGTCGATAGGGAACTTTCACAATGTCATTTTCTTTTACGAGTGTCGTCTTTTGAGCATTGATTTGAGCTGGGACTTTTATTTTCGTCTCTTGAGGTTTTAATGTTTCATTCTGTATCTTTTCCAACTTGTTTCCTAACTGCCTGTTATCATTTTGAAGCTTCTTGATCAATTCGACTTGCGATTTTCTGTCATTTTCAAACTTCTTAAGTTGTTCCTTAAGATCTTCATTATGACTTCTGATGCAGCTATTTTCTTCCTGCTTGTCTAGAAGTTTTATTTCAATGTCTTCCATAGATTGTTCTGTCTTCCGACTATTTTTCAACTTCTTAATTTTTGTGACTAGTGTCTTGTTATGATTTCTTAATCTAAAAATTTCTTCAGCATTGTTAGATAATGCTTTATTACTCTTCGCGATCTCTGACTTATGTGTCTTTTTAGAGTCGTCATTTTGTTGTTGAAGAACTTTTATCTGTTGTCGACACTGGCCGACCTCTGATTCTTGAATTTCTAATTTATGTCGTAACTGCATTAGTTCTTCATCTTTGTTGCTAACGATTTTGTTCAAGCGTATTATTTCTGCTTCGTAATTATTTATTTCCTTCTTTATATCTTGATTTTTCAACCTCTGATTGAAATCACTCTCATCTTTTAATTCCTTGATTTGCGCACATAGTTTTTCTATGTGATTTTTCTGGTTGGACATTGTTTGTTCATTGAACCGTTCTTGTATCTTATGTAGTTCAATCCTTATTTCTGATTGTGTATTAATGTCTCGTAATTCTTCATTGTCTTTTTTATAGCGCTTTAACTTGGCTTCTAATTTCTCTCGCAAATCGACTTCCATGGTTTCTGTCTTCTTCGACGGTGGAATGATCTTCTTTGATTTCTTTGATGAGTCTTTCTTAAACTTGGTCGTCCTTGTCGTTAACGCGTCTCGACTTCTTGATAAGCCTTCCTTTACTTACTTTTTCAATGATAAATAAATGTCCTTGACTTTGATTTCTTTGGTGATAAGTGTTCTTCGACTTCTTTGACAATAAGGAGTCTTGCTTGGACTTCTGGTTTTTGTTTTTCTTGGCTTTGTCTTAATGTCTTTTTGACGATGACAACTGGTCCTTGGCTTCCTTCGACGATAATTGATCTCTTTTTCTTTTTTTTTCCAAAATAATTATTATAAAATAATTATTATTATTTCTTTTATTTTTATTTATAATAATAATTATTAATTTATTAATTAATAATATTATTATATTAATGTTTTATAAACTATACATATATACTTTAATATATAGCTTTTTTTTTCCGAAAATTAAAATATTGAAACAATTATAATAAAACTATTATAATGTTTTAATATCTATATATATATATATATATATTTTTTTAAATATTAGGGTTTCAATGGCGGGCGTGGGAAGATGAGAGGAGAGCAGGTGGAAGTGGAGATGGGCGTGGTGGAGATGGACATGCGCAGGGCATGCAGGAGTGCAGGGTGAATGGTGGCGTTGTAAGGAGAAGGGCGTGGAGTTGGTGGTGGTGCGGTGGTCGGCGTGAGGGAGCCGGCGGCTGAGGGGCAGGAGACAGGGAGTGGAGACGAGTGGTTGCGTGAGCAGCGTGGAGCGGATGGGGGTAGGCTGCGTGGATGCAAAAAGGGGTGGGAAACGAGGAAGTCGCGCGGTGGAGGCAGGCACGATGGAGGAGGGAGGATGTGCGGGAAGGAACTGATGAGCAATGGTGGTGGCGATGGCAGTGGAGCGGAGGAGGGAAGGGCGATCAAGTGGAAGGAGATTGGGGCGTGGTTTGAGAGCGTGCGGAGGTGGAGAAGGAAGGGAGCGAAGCAGCGAGAAGATGTGGCAGAGGAGCAGAGGTAGCAGATGGGACGTGGAAGAGCATGGAGAGGTGGGTGCTGGAAGGTGATGGAGGTGGTGGCTGGAGTTTGGACGCGGCGGAAGGTGCAGCTAGAGCTGTAGGAGGACGGAGCAGGTGGGTGGAAGCGGGCGTGGAACCGGTGGAGGCAAAGCGGAAGAGGAGAGAGGGTCGAGAGGGCGGTCTGCGACAGGGAGGTAGGGGATAGATGAGAACATGTGGGTGGGGAGGAGTGGATGGGAAATATGGTGGAAGGAGGTGGACGAGGGGCTGTGGAGATGCGGTGGTAGAGAGCGGATGCGTGAGGGAGAAAGTGATGAGGTGATGGAGGCGGAAGGAAGAAAAGATCCTGGCAGCAAGGGATGGAAGACTGGCGGGGGAGTTGGAGTGTATTGTAATTTTATGGTCAAAGACCAAAATTCAGGGAAACCCTGGTTAATGGCTAAAAGCCCAAAGACAGCTAAAGGCCGGAATCTAGCACGAAGCTCTGATACCAAATGCGGCAAATAATTATTTTCCTCACACAATTAACTTTACCAGAAGATCTGGTATATACGATAAGCCATAAGTATGGAGTAAAATAGATAAAATATATGATAATGGATGATTAATAATTACAATGAGACTTGCTTTTATAGGCTTGAGCGTGTATAGTGAAGGGTTACACCCTTTCACTTAATAATTAATAACTTTAATTAACATACATATAATATTCATAGCATTATTAAATGTAACTAACTCGAATTGCTGGTTTTTCCAGGCTACATTTTGTGCAAATGCCGAGGCTAGAACTTTGGGATATGAGATGCACACAAATGCTTAATTTCCATGCAAGTTTACTAAGCAATTAACCTTGCCTCAAAAAACCAAGAAATAATAGGCAAGAGCAACCAACCAAGAAGATTTGAACCATAGTTACTAAGGAGATCAGAATTCTTTTATAGGCAAATCATGATTAAACTTTATGATAAATTAGTGCACATATTGATTTGGATGTTCAACCCAATCCACAAAGAGTGTAATTATATTTTATTAGACAAATACAAGAAAGAATTATAAATTTGAACAGCATAACAATGGAATGGTGCCAATACCTAGTGGTTCAGCAAGCTGCTTGCGAAGGTTTGCCATTGATTTTGGGTTCGGCATGTACTGAACTGAGCTGTCAGAGGAGCTCAAATACATTGGATGTTATACTGCTTAGGAGAAGGAAAATATGAAGGATACTATTCCAAAACTTTTTAAAACCCACAGCTACTTATAGTCATAAGCAATCAGTCGTGACTCATAATCTTGTGTACAATTAATTCAAAAACTCTCAAAAAACTCCCAACAAAGTCCAAAACTGCAGCTACAGTAATGTAGAGGACAATCACTTGAATTAAATGTGTTGGAAACTGAAGCATAAGTCACAACTCCAGCTTCAATTTCATATTATTCTGTGGATGCATGCATATATTGAATTGTGGACATTTATCCCTGAGGGTTAGCTCAATCAATTGGTGCCACTGTTGCCAGGAGATTGCTGGTAATCCGGCACACTGTGCAGATCCCCAGTTTGATTCCCATAGAGTCAGGCACGTTAAGTCCCCACTTTACATTGGGTGCTATCCTCAGAACGAGAAGAAGTACCCAAAAGTTTCCCGGGAAATTATTTCCAAGGGATAAAAAAATATTGAATTATGGACATACAAAATTTTGCAGTGAGCTATATTTCCCTCAACTAAAACTGAAATGCCATGTCGCAATGTGAATTTTGAAAATTCCTCGAGACTTTGGGCTTTCGACTATTTTGAACTTCTTGAAAATTGTCAGCAAAAAAAATCTTCTAGTACTTGTCTCAGTGGTCTGTCCACGACCATAACAAACATAAATACTTAACTTAGTCTCTGGGAATCATATTGCTTAGTCGGGATAAATACAATGATTTGTTTCTCTGCTGAAGAAAATGCAGTATTAAAATGATAGAAAGTAAGGGCTATCAAGGCTTCATTCTGTGGTCTGTGTATGAATTCGCAACTCCTAAGAGAAATTCGAATCTTTGAATAGGCTATTTAAACCATACACAATAAGAATTATTATCAGAAAGTAGTCCTAAGTAATGACGCGAAGCAGAAATTGATAAGATACTCTGATAAAGAACGAAAAACCCTAATCCGGGGCTTGCAAGGCCTAAAACCCCAGTGAAATAATAATAAGGCCCAAGCCATGGAAATTGGCATTCACAGTACAGATGTGACGTTGTAAACAAACACCCACAGTTTAAGAACTCAAAATTCATAAGATTAGTCAACTGGGTCATGGTTTGAAGGTAAAGTCGGGGTGTTTCATACCCCAATAATGTTCAAATCTTGTTTCGCCTCTCGTGGGCCATCTCACCCGTGCAAGCGGGCTGTTTCGTGCAATTGGGTTTTGGTGCAATTCTTGATAGACTTTAGCGGAATATATACCCCGCCGGGAAGAATACCCATTCCCCACGGACAGCATCTCAGCCAAATAGAAACCTTCCAGTGTTGTAAAAAAACTCAAATTTTATTTGGGAGAATGGCAATAAAAGATAATTAGCCTACCTGAAACTCACGCAACCAATCTGGCGAGCCCTCCCTGTTGCCCTCCATATTGTAGTGTTGTGTTAGAAATGGAAAGTTATTGCATCAGCCTGATTGTTTCTCGGCCTACCATGGACCGATGAGCCTGCCTTCGTGTGTGGCAAATGGAAGACGCATTTGTAATTGGTTTTGTAAGTTCGTTGCTAATATTCAAATTTAAATGAAAATTGAAATTTGATTAGCCGACGGCCAAGTTGGCATTTGTAATCTTTTGAATGTTTCTTCCACTTAAAAGGGATTAAAATTCCAAGTGAGTGTCAAATATTATGATGTACACATTACATTGACTACTATCATTGTGATAAAAAATTGCCACGACTGTCCTTTAAATTTCAATTTGCATTAAATTTTGACAAAAGATTTCTAGTCCAGAGGGGTCCATAATTTTCAGTTTTCATTATGTTTCATATTGGAAAAATTATTATTATTGCATTAAAGAGGCGCATTTTACAGCTCACTAGAAGGATGTGTAACTCTTTTCATGCTTATCCTCGAGCTGACACGTGTTTTTTTTTTTAAATAATTAAATATTATAAAAAATTGCATGTCAACTCAAATTAGATTAAAACATTTGTCCATTGGTTGTAGCTTGGGTGGTTGGGAGGAATGTTTGTTACCCTCTCCACCCAGGTTCAATTCTTGTAAGTGACATATTGCTCTTGTTGAGCTCATATTGTAATGATTGTAATTCGTGCTACCTTGATTCTCTAGAATAACGGGTGGTGACCATTTCCCCAAGTGGACTAACCCTCTAACAAACAGCGAACCACCTTTTAAAAAAAATAGATTAAAACATTTAAAACGGCATATATAAAAAACTAAACAAATTAGATAAATTAAAATGTTTCCTCAACATTTACACTCTAAAAAAGGATTTGCACCTCGAGAGATTTGATCCCTCTCGGTGCTTGGTAGATCCCCTTTTAAGATGGATCTATGCTGGTTATTATATTTTACCATGAATGTCCTTTAATTTTTCGCTTTGCATTGTTTTTTCAAATCCATTTGGCTTCTCTTCTATGGGATTGTAAAAATATAATTATAGTGTAGGTTTTTATGGAATATATTTCATCATTTTTAAGACATTGTAGTTGTCACTTCCTTTTCAATCTCCAAAGTTTAAGAGTAGGTTGTCAGATAAGTTTTGTGACTTAGTTTTATTTTGTTTGTGATTTTTATAGCAAGCTATCATTGTGATATCAAAGTAGAATTATTTTTGTTAATATTTTTATTGTAGAGTTTCGCTACGTACACTTAAGGTATAATTTTACTTTTTCAAGCAAGTAAATAAAAGCGATACTTGATCAGTGAAGCTAGCTGGAACAATAGGCTTATCTTCTTGATGAAGCTCTACAGCTAGCCCAGGCACTCTTATACAACAAGATCAAGCACTCTTCTACCATAGGGAATGAAGCCTAAGTGCATGCTTGCCTTAGCTTTCAGAATGTAGTGTATTTTATTTATTATCATCATACGGGGCATCTCCTTCCTTACGACTAGCTTTCAATATGCTACGTCCTTACTCTTCATGCTACTTATTCTATGTATGGGGTTGGGGTTTTCTTCTTTCTTTGGCTTTGGCATTAGGTGGGGTACTTACTTTATGCTAGCCAACCAAGCCAAGAAAAATAGGTACGGTAAGGCTTGGCCTTGGGTGGGGTGCTTACTTTATGCCAACCAACTAGGCCAAGATAAATAGGTAAGGTAAGGCTTGGCCTTTACTCTCTTTTGCATTAGGGGCCAAGGGATTTATCACTCGCCCGATTGTAAGGATCCTAGCCAAATAATCAACTTAGGAATTGATTGTTCAATTGGGTATAGGGGTAATCTTGGGGAAGAGTCACTCACCTGATCCTAATCTTGAGAGGGTCAAGGATTTCTAACTCTCTTGACCTCGAGAAGGTGAGGAATCATTGAGTGAGTAATCAAATCCTTGGCCCATCTTATTGGAGCTATTTTTTTTTCTTTTTTAAGAGGGCTTATGAGACTTTACCAAGCATGGGAACTACTTGTTGTGTAAGGGATTTATTTTTAATCTAAACAGTAAAATCAACACTAAAAGGTTGTTGGGTCGAGAACTAGTTCTTTTAAAGATTAATTATTTATATTGTAATAGCATATTCTCAAAGAGCCAAACATTTTGGTGGAGCATCATGTTGGGATTCACCTCTGCCCATTGCTAAGAAAATTGTTGAAGTAAAAGCATTACATATACGTGTTTGTCCATAATCATGAATTTTGTCATGGCTCTAAACAAATCACTAGTTTTTAGTCAGAAGTCTAGGCATATGAATTTTGGTGTATATTTGGCTATGTGTGAGTCTGTTGTTCCCTTTTTCCTTGTAGAAATCATACCCAGCTCGGGGGGTGGCAGTTGTGTTGAGAGATTGATGAGCACAACCAGCCTATGGTTGGGTGGAATGTTGCAATTGCATAACCAGTTGCTCATGACTACTTTCTTTCAAGATAAGTACTCTATTGTGCTAATTCTGCAATGTATTTATTTGATGACTATCATGAATATGTTGAATGCATGCTAGATGTGTAGTATAATTTTATTTCGCTGTGTCAAATTTAATCATGCATCTGCATACATATGCATTATGTTGAATGAATTTATACATTTGTCATGGGGCTGAGAAGCAGAAACGACCCAGTTTAGTGTCATGTCTTCTTCCTTGCGTTGGATCGATGGGAGGGGACGTGACAATCAACATGAAATGCACTAGGGCCTTTAAATAAAAGCATGCATCGGGGAGCCACAAAAAATTTAAAGGCATCGGTGCTTTACAACACAATATGCACCAATGCTTGTTAATAATTATAGCATCGGTGCAGACCAAATATTATGATGGTACTAGTTCTTTATAACAACGTACGCACCGATGTGGTGAACCAAATATATCATCAGTGCTTATGTATTATCGGAAAGCATTCGTGCACTAATAGAAGGAAAACACACCGGTAGAGTTGACTAGGACGTTGAATTTTGTTGCATTTTTTTAAATTCAACGGTGTAGTCACGATATAATGGCGCTTGATGCATTTATGGAGAAAGCATCGGGGTGTAATGATAACAAAGCATTGGGGCATGCAACGAGTAGTACGTTACATTGGTGCATTTTTGGGGTAAACGCACTGGTGCTACATGCACTCAAACCCACCGTTGCGTCATGCACTCTAACGCACCAATACGATTAATACAATCAACAACATTGGTATTCATTTTATCTTTACCGAACAGTGACCAGTGACATCGCACTAGAATATTTATATTGTATTTTTATTTTTTTAAATTCCATTATTCATCATAAATTAAAATATTTTTTATAATAGTATTCATATAATTTTAATTTTAATTATTGTGTTTGGATATAATGTTTGGATTAATTTGTTATATCATAAATTTTCAAATTTTTGCATCTACTGTAATATTAAGTTGACTATCCATATATTTAATGAATGATGTAACATTTCACAATGACATTGGACAATGCAATAGAAAAATAAACTTTATTTTATTATATATAAATAAGAGGTCATTTGTCATACAAAATGGGACAACATAAAGTCCATATTAATAAAAATGTCAACATGCATGTAATTGTTATTGGTAACCCATTGTCTTTCAATTGAGACAATATGTCCATCACATTATACAAAATGTATGATTTTCACAGATAGTTATTTCAAAATATACAACAACTTGCATTAACATCCAAATTTATTGATCATCATTTTTTGATGGAATTGTTGTCAGTGCTCGAGCCACTTGCATGACTTGGGGTTTATTTGGCCGAATGTTTTGTTGATTGCCTCGATTGTTTTCCTCTTCTTCAACTTCCATCTACAAACATAAATATAAAGTGGAATGAGTGTATCTACATTGGTGGGAATAATGAAAATTAAAATAAATAATACACATTCTTTCAAAATCAACTCTCATGCCTTCTCTCAACAACACTTCTATTGGCTCCTCTCCATACTTTGTTTCCTACAAGTTTTATACCCCATAACAAATCATAGATTTGATATAAAGGATTTTTGTTGTTCCATTAATTATAAAATGAGAGAAGTAAAACAATATAGATACTTACAAATTCCACAATTAATTTTTGATACGCCAACATATACTTGCAACCCGTACTTAACCCAATGTCAATCAATTCTTTTGATGGTTCTTCTTTATACGTTAACACATGTTTGAAGACATCCAAGGATGGTCGGTGTAACTAAAAAAATTAGAATATAAAGATCACAACTAATATAAAATCTTAAGTTGTTATAAGGAAATCACAACTACTCACAAACTTTGCTATCAACCTCTCTTTTCTTGTCATCATATCTTATGTGCTGAATGGGTTCCATTTTGTTTTATTTTATACAACAAAACAATTGAAAATTAATATTTAATGTTACATTAACTAATTACATGTACATAATAGAAAAAATCAATGATTTTATACATTTGAAGCACGTTGTTGTTGAGTTGGCTCCTCATGTGATGCAATTATGTCAATTTCCTTGACCATCTCCTTGTACACTTTTTGGACATCCCTACCAGCGTATTTCGGATATCACCTCGTTCTTCCTTTGGGATTTTCATAATCTTCCTAAAAATTAAAATGACATTTAATTATTTTTATACTGATATGAAAAATAGGCATAGCATAATTAATAGTAATAAAGGAATGCCTTGTACTGATCATTAAAACAGACGGCTCTGCTATGCCCTAGCTCTCACGCAGCCGCCGCTCGGCTCTCTCTGACTCCATGCCCGCGACTGAGGGAGGGCTCCCCCCTCCCACCTCATCCGACGCCTTCAACCTGCTCCTGTGCCCCTCTGGATCCAAACCCAAAGCTCCCGCCGTTCCGAAATTCATTAAGAAGCTCGACTCAATCCCTGAAATCGATCTGCCTGTTGAAATCCCCATCAAAGTTGCTTTAGCTCTCGCTGATAGGGGACTGGTTGGCCAGTTTATGGGGCTTTGGCCTTCAACCAAGACCACCGACGACTGGATTCAAAGGAACTGGAGGCCCCAAATTAAGCACAGTGTCACCTGTTACCCCGTCGGCCGAGGCTTCTTCATCTTTGAGTTTATAGCTCAAGAAGACAGAGATCTGATATTCAGAAATGGTCCTTACTTCATGGGCCCTCAGGGACTGTATCTCAATAGATGGACGCCAGACTTCAATGCAGAAACGGATGTGCCGACAAAAGTCCCAGTTTGGGTAAGGCTCCCTAATCTCCCAATCCACTGCTGGAACACTCCTACTCTAGAAAAAATTGGAAACACCTTAGGAAAATACATCGACAAAGCCGATAACAAGGGCCAATACTCATGTGCTAGAATCTGTGTCGAGGTCGATCTTGAAGCAGGACTTCCTGAAGCTGTTAAACTCAAAGTAGGAGACTGGACATACTACCAAAAGCTCGACTACGAACAGATCCCATTCAAATGTCGCCAATGTCATGAACACGGTCACTTCCAAAGAAACTGCCCGAAAAATCAGATCTCAGAAGATGAGGCAGGATGGCAAAAAGTCAAAAAAGGCAAAGCAACTCCAAAGAATCCTGACAAGACCACAATGGAAATGCAAAACCAACCCTCAAGCTCCAATAAGCCCACCAGCGAAACATCAAAAGACGATCCAATCACAATCTCAAGCCCTAAAGAACGTCAGGAGGCCTCCCCCTCCGAGAAGAAGCAATCTACAGCTAATGATGAGCCACAGCCGTCCAAGCAAACAAACAAGGAAGATACTGGCACCCTGAACGCATCTCTGCTAGAACCAGGGGAACTATCCCAACCTCGAGCAGAAGCTGACAATCCAGGCTCTCCCAAAGAAGTTAATGAAGAACCATTGATGCAAGACTCAGATCCTGAAGAAGATACCGAAGGAGAGACATCCTCCAGCGGCCTCTACTCCTGCCCTATCAAAACTCCAAGAGGAAGGAAATCCAAGAAGAAACAAAGAGAAGAAGCTACTTATCTTGAAGTCCTCGAAGGCTCTCAAAAAACTCTAAAAGGCATCATGAATACCCGCTCAAAAAAAGGTACATTTCAGGCCGCTAAAGAGGCCAAACCCTTCCCCCATAAACATTAATGAAATACATCTCCTGGAATTGCAAAGGGCTAGGCTCTAACCTGAAGGAAGATGCAATGAGAGACCTAATCCGAATACATAGGCCTAAGATTCTGCTTGTCCAAGAAACTAAAATGGAGGAGATTAAGGCCCTCCAAATCGGGAAAAGATTTTGGAAAAAAAGCGCTGGGATTGGCAACAACTCAAGAGGCGCTTCAGGAGGAATTGCCACCTTCTGGGATCCTCTCCTTTATGATATTGAAGCTGAAGAACGTACGGTTCACTGGGTTTTCACAAAATTGAACCACAAGCATTCTGGACACAAGGTAAGTCTCTTTAATCTCTATGTTCCTGTTCTGCATGCGGAAAAAAAAGAGTGCTGGAACACTCTTGAAACTTTTCTTCAACAACAGAATAGAGATAATATTATTATAGTTGGATATCTGAATGTTACTCTGGCTGCTAATGAAAAGAAAGGAGGAAACCTGGTTAGAGACCCTTCAAGAGAATGGGTAGAAGATATCATCTCTGGTTGGGATCTGCTTGACATCAAACCGATCATTGGTAACTTTACTTGGACAAACAAAAGAAACGGACCAGGCCATGTTGCAGCAAGGCTAGACCGCTTCCTTGTCCACTCCTCCTTTCTCGATTTGGGTCTGTTAGCCTCCTCCAAAATCCTTCCTCACTATACCTCTGACCATAGGCCTATTCTGCTTGAGCTAGCTACCGATCAAAATCTTGGACCTATCCCCTTTCGGTTCAGCCCACTTTGGATTCAACATGATGAATTCCTACAAACCGTAGCTAATTCTTGGAATACCCACCTCTCTGGCTCGCCCTCCTTTGTCTGGGAATCCAAACTTAAAAGACTCAAATTTGCCCTTAAAGCCTGGGCCAAAACTCTTCCCTCTCCTGCTTCCATCAGAGAATTCGCCCAAGCTGAGCTTGAAACGCATCAAGTCTTAGCTGATTCCTCCCCTGCGTCTGAGATGCTCCTCATTAAGGAAGAAACTTTGCAAAAAAACTTCTTCTCCGCATGCAGGATTGAAGAAGAGTTCCATCGTCAAAAATCTCGTAACCTCTGGCTTCTTAGTGGAGACAAAAACACTAAATTTTTTCACAAACAAGCTGAAGCTCGGAAGAACTACAAAGCTGTCTCCGAAATTCAGTTTGAGGGAGAACTGATCCAAGATGTAGAAGGAATCAAGAAAGCAGCGGTGGAAACCTTTTCTGAGCTATTCACTGCTCCTATTGAAGAGCCACTCGACATCACTTCCCATCCCTTTGATCTCATCCCTCAGATCATCAACGTGGAATATAACAACGCCCTGTCTGCGCCTATCACCATGGATGAAGTTAAAAAAGCTCTCTCTGCTATGAAACCTGACAGCGCGTCGGGACCGGATGGCTTTACAACTAGATTTTTCATCTGCTGTTGGACAATCATCAAGTATGATCTCCTCAAAATGGTTAGGCATTCCCAGAAAACCAGCAAGCTGGGAGGCAGCACGAACTCTTCCTTCCTGGCTCTGATCCCTAAAGAAAAAGGAGCCAATACCTTCAACAGATTCAGGCCCATATCCCTCTGTAACACGGGCTACAAACTTATTACAAAGATCATCGCAACCAGAATGAAAAGAATGCTCCCTCGGATCATCCCGGAGAACCAAGGAGGATTCATCAAAGGTAGGAAAATCTTGGATAACATCATTCTCGTCCAAGAAGCTATCCACTCAAGCAACCAGCGAAAGGAGAAAGGCATGGTCATCAAACTCGACTTAGCTAACGCCTTTGACCGAGTCAGACATGACTTCCTGTTTGCTGTTATGGCTAAATTTGGCTTCTCCACCAATTTCATTAACTGGATCAAAGGATGTGTGGGGGATCCTTGGATTGCCCCTCTAGTAAATGGAAGACCTACTCGCTTCTTCAAAGCCTCAAGAGGTTTAAGGCAAGGCTGCCCGCTGTCTCCTCTTCTTTATGCTATCCAGGCTTCTATCCTCAGCTATCAAATTAACTTCAGTCAAGACATTCACGTGCTCCCTGGGGTCAGAATTGTGAACAATGTCAGGGACATCAATCATGCCCAATTTGCTGATGACACTCTGCTCCTGGGAGGAGCTTCTGTCCACTCTTCGGAGCAATTCAAAAGAGAACTGGAGTTATACAAACATGTCTCTGGAAGCAAAATAAATCTCCACAAAAGCAAAATCTACAGCTGGAACTGTGATGCCAGGGAACTAAGGAGCATCAGCAGAATGTTGGAAATGGAATCCACCAAAGACTGGAACAACTTCATTTATCTCGGAATTCCCATTTGTAAAAACAAAATCACTACTGCAGATTGGGATCCTATAGTGGACAAGATCAAACGCAAAATCCAAAAGTGGGGGGCCAGCTGGCTCAATCTGGCAGGTAAAACTACTCTCCTCAAATCCGTCCTCAATAGCATGCCTATTTACCAATCTTCTATACTACTTACTCCCTGCTATGTAGTTAACAAGATTGAAGGGCTACTCAGAAAATTCATCTGGGAAGGAGGTAAAGGGAATGGGAACAAAATTCATCTTGTCAGTTGGGAAAAGATTAAAAAGCCTCGGGTTGAAGGCGGCCTTCAGGTGAGAAGTTTAACAACCCAAAACCTTGCTTTGGGAGCTAAATCACTATGGCATATGGTCTCAGGAAAAACTAGCTAGAGTAAAGAAGCTCTCCGCAGAAAATATTTCCCTGAGCCGAGGAAGAGATGTTTGGACCAGCAACCTCCACCTGGTAAGGGCTCGCCAATCTACAAGTTATGCATAAAAGCTCTATCCCCATTCCATAATAAGCTTTACTGGATCCCTGGAAATGGCAGCTCAATCAATATCTGGGAAGACTCTATTATGGGGAGCCCCCCCATTGGTTCTAATACGGATATCAGCAACATTAAAACCTGGCTTCTTGACAATGGATCCATCACACTATGGGACCTCTCTGTCTGGGAGAACGATAATTGGAAGGGCTGGAACTTAGGCCATGTTCCCCCTGATCTTAACACTGAAGCAGAAGCTCTTTTGGTCCTCCTCCAAGGTAAGTCCCCCTCCAAAATTGGCTCCAGAGATAGAAGGGGTTGGGGAACCTCTGGAGTGTTCACTACTGCAGAAGGCTACAATGAAATCCAGTCCATCCCCCATGCTGCCCCAAACCCCACTGTCTGGAAGTTTATATGGTCTAAACCTTTCATTCCGAAAATAGATATCTTCTGCTGGTCTTTAGCTCATAAGAGTATCCTCACCGGTGACAACCTCAAGAGAAGAGGAATGGAAGGCCCATCCCGTTGTCCCCTCTGTAAATGCAATGATGAAACTTTGGATCATATCATGCTGGAGTGTCCCTATGCTAAAGATGTTTGGATCCACGCTATAAGCCTCAACATTGCCCTCAACCTGCCCCAAACTGTTCAAAACCTTTTCTCCATATGGAAATCCCTGTCTCCCTTCAAGTTGAACAACAAGAACCTGCTTCAAATTGCTTGGGAATGGCTCCCAAAAGCCATATGCTGGAAACTGTGGCTTGAGAGAAACAACAGAATCTTCCGCAGTTATGAAGTCCCTCCCTGGAAAACTGCAGCAAAGGCTAGAGCCATTCTTGGAGAAGCTCTGGATTGCAGCCCCTCTAATAACTCCTCCAAGCTACTTCCAGAGGAGATAAATTGGTTAAGCCTGCTAACGACCAAACATCCACGTCGTACCACTTGCTGTGTGCCTAAGCCAGAGAATTGGGAAATCAGACTTGAGGAAGCAGATTTCAGACGCTGGGAAGCCTCCCTAAATGAGCCGTGTCTTTTCTTCGATGGGGCTTCGAAAGGAAACCCAAGCCCTGCTGGTGCTGGAGGAATAATCAAATCAGCAAGCGGGATAACATGCACCAATTATGCCTGGGGTCTTGGAACTGACTCTAATAACACTGCTGAATTCTGCAGTCTTTGGCAAGGCTTAAATATTGCACGTGCACAAGGAATTAGCAATTTAACTGTCTTCGGGGACTCCAGGATTCTAATCAGAGGCCTCATAACCAAGAAATCTCCTCCGAATGTCAAACTACGCCATATTTTTCAGAGAATTCTTCAAGTGAGCAAACACTTCCAAAAAATCAGATTTTACCATGTGCTTCGAGCGCTGAATAAACAAGCAGACCTGGAAGCCAATAAAGGGGTCGAGCTGGCTCATGGCATTTTAAGAATCGATGGCTCGTGTCAGCGATGTGACATCCCTTAGCTGCAGCAGATCCTGTATCTCCTCCCAGCACGATTTTTGGCCTCCCCAAAACACGTTTTCCATGCGATTGCAGAGATTCCCTGCACCTCAGCTCAGAGACAGGTCCTTGCGACCTCGGGAGTCCCCCTGTTTGCTCTTAAAGAAGCTCCTCCCCTGTCTCGTTCCCATTCATCTCTGTCAAGCGAGCTCTGTTTTGAGGCAAAAGGTTTCAAGCTCTCCGAGTTCCCTCTGTCCAGTCCGAGATCAGAACGAGAATCACAGTGTGCTACTGAACGAGATGGCGTCGAATAGCTCATCTAGTTCAGGTCTCACAGCGGAAGAACGCATTGGAGCCCTGGAAGACGCACTGGGACGTCTGAGGGCTAAGCAAAACGACCAGAAAGCTAAGTTAGAGGCGCTCTCTAAAGCAGGAAAGCAAACCTGGGACTTGTTGAACAAAGATCTCATGCAGCTCCGGGCAGAATTCTCTGAACATATGGATGATCTGAAGGATGAAACGCGAACCGGTTTCAAAGATGCCGCAAACACTCATGGCAATTTTGGGCATAGGATTGCAGCGCTGGAAGCCGAAGTCACTGCTCTGAAAGCTAAGATGGAAAAATAATCATCGCTCCTGCAGCACAATACGCCTCTATCCACTGTTATAGTTAAATAATTCTGGCATATGGGAGTAGTGGAGCCCTGCCATGTTTTGGGCGAACTCTGTAAGCTCGCTGTACTTCTATGGAGGTGTATTGTATCTGAGAAATCTATGTAATAGCATTCGGTTGCTCAATACCGGCACTAATACAATCTTCCCCTATGTTATGGTCAAAAAAAAATAAAGGAATGCCTTGTATTAGTAGATAGTTTAGGAATATTACTTTTTGAATGATTTTTTTGTTTGTTATACGTTTTTTCTATTGCAAGTTTGACAGTCTCATTGACCATTGCTCTAGAAACGCCTCATGTAGTTTAGATATAACATGATTATTGGAATCATTGGATTGATTTATGTATTGTAAATGGAAAGTGCATCTATATGTTCTTTCCACTATATCCCTCACAGTTTTATAAAAGTTTTCTCTCATTTTATTAACTTCCAGCACCACTCCAGATGAGCTAAGCACCAATTCATCATCCTTTACATCTTCCATAATTTGTTTTTTCTTATGAAAAAATTCCCTTATGTTGCTATCCGTCCCTACATAACATATAACATATGTGAATTAGATTGTTTGAAACATATTAGCCAATATTCTTAAGTACAATATTACTGAAAATTCAAGAAAAAAATCAGGTTGATTACTTTTTTATTCACCCAATTCATCCCTCTGCAACTTTTCCATCAAGGTTTTCCGCTCTTTTGCACTTAGATTGCAAAGAATCTTATCAAGCTTCTTCGTTTTTTGGCTTTGCATGTCACACATTAACCAATACACATCAATTAAATTTACATATAATTCAAACATATTAATTTAATATAGAAATTACAAAAAACTTCTCTTCTTCGCAATTTTGGAAATGCTCCCATCATGTTGACTAGAATTATTGTTCATTGAACTCTTATCATGCATTTTATATCAATAAACAACAATGACCATTAAATAGAGAAGCTATTAAGTATATTATACAAATAAATTACATATCTTCCAAATAAAAAAGTTGTCTACTATTCTGGTGCACTTCAATAATCAAAACGCATTGGTGCTTCTCATACTTGAACGCACCAGTGCATCATACTTGCACACACCATTAACGAAAACTAAATAAAAAAATCATATATGCATTGGTCAGTGCGATTTATTTATTATAAAGCATTGGTAATCAAAATGGTGTGCTTTTACTATAAATGTTGATGTATATGTAACTTCATAATGTATTTCATATATGTATATTGTACTCCTATAGAGATAGTATTATTCCTCTATACAGAAGTGTTTGTATTCCTATAGAGATGTTAGTATTCCTCTATACGGAAGTGTCATCATTTATATTGTAATTGTCGTAACTTATACTTGATGGGTTATTAGACCACCTTGTTGGGGTCGGCCCTGTATAAGTCATGTGGGTCGAAGGGTTATTAGACCACCCTATTAGGGGTCGGCCATGTGGGTCAAAGGGTTATTGGACCACCCTATTGGGTGTCGGCCCAGTCAACATTATGTTATGTGGTTAAGTTAAGGCCGACCTAGTAAAGGTTATTAGGCAAGTCAAGTCAAGTATAAATAGAGTGTGAGAGGCACTCTATTTCATCATTATATTCTCTCTCACACTCTCGGGAGAGTGGCACACTTGTGGAGGAGGAGAAGTTGCTGCTAGGAGATGTCTCTCTTATGCTTGGGTTGTATCATTGCTCTATCTATCTCTGAGGAAGTTATTGGGGTTTTTCACCTTTATGGTTTTCCCCAAGTAAACTCTATGTCTCTTGTGTGCTTGTATTATTGTGTCCATGATTGATATGCTGTAGATATGCTGTACATGTTGTTCTCTCAGTTAAGATCCTAGATCAGATTGAAGTAAATTCTTAAAAAAAAATTAACAATAAACACACCGATGTGCTTTTACTATAAACACACCAATGCATTAGAACAACTCGACTGCACCAAAAAATACATAAGCGTTTTAAAAAGAAAACTAATAGGGTTGACAGGGTTTTGGATTTCACCAAAGAAGTGGTCCCATCGCACCCAACGCCTTATATAGAAAACCACAAACCCATTAAATCTAAAATCCCTAAAAATAAAAATCTTAATTGTGAAACAATAAAGGTATTTAAACCCTAATGAAAATTTTTGCAGCCACCTAAAATGAAAGAAGGCAACAAGAAAACAAGAGTTCCAGCATTGAAGGTAACTGTACGTTTTTTCTTAATTTATTTAAAATCTAAATAGGAAAATAAATAAATCATGCATTGTGACCAATAGTAATAATTTACATACTTGAAATTTCTCTATGCAAGGTTTTGTGTGATTCACTATGCCTTACAAATTTCGATCTTCAGAATATATGGTTGCTTCAAACTCCTCCCCAGTAAGTCTCTCTTCCAAAACTCTCCCCACGAAATTTCGGCAAAATCGTGAAATAGTGATTAGGTTTTTTTAAACACTTTATAGAATTAGTTTTTGAAAAAGAAATTCCCACTCCTTTTTTAGTTTATGGGAAAAAAATCATCCATTTTATTTATTTATTTTTTATTTTCCAGATATCGGTGTCCTATATACACAGACACACTGGTGCATCATAACAGACAAAGCACCATTGAAATATATTATTATTATTATTATTATTATTATATATATATATATATATTTTTTATTTTTATTTTTTTTAATTTTTTTTTCAGAAAATCGGTGTGCGAGAAAGATAGGCATGTACCAGTGCACTATGCGTTCCACAACGCACCATACTGACATAAAATAATAATAAAAAAAAAACTATTTAAATGGTGGTGCATATTAAAATCATGTCCACACCAGTGCGCTTCAATATACTAAGTGCACCATTGCCAATAATATTGAAAATTGTATAGATAACTATCCGCTATCAAATATAGCAAATATTTTATTTTGCAGGCTTTTTTTAGGGATGTTCCAACACGATGCATATGTGGTTTAGAGGCACCAATGCATACAATTAATCATGACACACCGGTGCAGTTGTATTATTATGGTGCACCAAAATAATTAAAAATCAGTATGAATGTCTGTTTGAACTTAAAATGATATACTCATCTCAAATGTTCTTTTAGGATTCAACCACATCAATTACAATACTTCATAGTATACATATGTTGCTTAAACCCATGTTATTCTTAAAAAATGGTTTTGAAACTATATTGGAAGTTAGATTATTATATCGTTCTCAAAAATTATTTTATGACTATAGACACATAATGATTGTTGGTTTGGATCAAATGCAAGGAGAAAATGTTATAATATCAAATGGTCAATTCTTCAAATTCCAGCTCATTCCATATTGTTCAAAGTTCAAAGAGTTTACACTTTCCATCTTCAGTAAGTTCAAATTTAATTTATATTTTGATTATCTAATTGAATTTATGTTATTTATCCATGTGAATTTGAATAACAATGTATTCTATTTTGAAGGATCCCGATTCAAGATCGAGTTCGAATGCACATGATATTCCACCAATTGCAAAACATAGTAAGCTCTTATCAAGAGCAAGAACCGCAAGTAGTTGGTAGAAGAAAATGGGTAACCACTTTACCCCGCCAATTGTAGCATGCCATCTTCGAGGCACAATCCTGAGTCATCGACAGTAATTCATGTGGATCTCTTTTATAACACTCTACTAGTATGTGTTTGTTCAAAATGTCAAGGGTTGAAGGAGAACCCTCGACATGTCACACTCACCCATTATACTAATGATTGACTACCCAATGTTGATGGTCTAATACCCCCTACTGCGGTAAAAAATCCAATAGGCGATATAGAAAAGATATGTAGGAACACTTCCCTATGCTCATTTTTGGAAAAGTTGGAAGCCAAAACAACTATGTTTCATCCTAAATTAACCAACCCTTTTGCTTCTATTCAGTCAACTAAAAGTTCTACTGATCCAAAGTATGATATCAATACCACCCAAAACGTCTCTTCTAGGAGATCCAAAAAGTTGCACGAGTTGAGGGCAAAAATGTCCAAGTACACATCAAGGTTGGTCCAATTGTTGGAGGCTAGTGATTACTTCTCTCTTCCCATGAATTTGCAAAGTAAATATCAAACATGTTACAACCACACTTTGTATGGTGCTTGGTCATCTTCTCTACCTATGCCTAATATTAGAATTGAATTCTCCTTTTGTGGTAATAGTTTTATGATTGCCAAGTCTAATATAGATGCTACAGACCTTGGGTTGTTTATCCTTTCACATGTACTCATTCCTTCCAAATAGTTAGTAGTACTTATGCCATTTTTTGGTCCTATATATTGTCAGTCAGATTACTTGAATATTGTTAAATACAAACATAGAATTTCCATGTATAGTATGTGCATGAATGGTTATGTTTATGGAAACTTTGACATGAAGAACATGTTATATATCGATGGTCATCCACACACTCATGGTAACTTTGTAGGGTTCATAAATAGTTCTAGGTGTTCTTTATTTTCTGCAAATTGTTCATTTGAGGAACATTTCAATGACCATGAGATTTTTATGAAAATGAAAGCGTCCATATTTCTTGTTGTGCATGTAATACGTAGTTGTCTCTTTGTGACAAGTTGTTAATAAACTATAACTTTTGTAAACTACCAAGCACTTGCCAAAGATGCCTTGCATTGGGACTACCTTTACGTCCCCTTGGAGCATAAGACAAAAAGTATTGATTAATTGTCTTTTTTTTTTAATTTTCAATGGGATTTATCTAGATGTATTGCTCAATTTGAACCTTTGTTTTTTAATTTGTTTGTGGTTGAACATTTACTATTGGAAAAATTTCTCATGCTTCTATAATAATTGTTTGGTATAATGTTGGAGCAAACCAATTGCATTGTGTTTACTAATATAATCGATGTAATGTTCAATATTTTTGAAATCAAGATTCTGATGATGAACGACCTGTCTACCATCTTCCATTGCACCCCCACTGCAATGTCAAATGGAGAAAAGGCTGCAAACACAGGGAAACTTATAGAGGAAGGATACCAAGCATGGTTGAATCAACCACCTATTCAATTACCACTACGTCTAGACTCACCAATTAGCAATGCCTACAGTAATAGTGGCTCTTCAAATGTTGGCAATGGAGGCAATGAAATAGAGGTTGGTATGGATGAGTTCTTATGACACACGAGTGCCATGGACGCAATTTTGTTAGATGTATTACACGACAATTAGCTAGGGGATGATACTCATGAGATCTTTATGAAAAGGAAAGCGTCCAGATTTCTTGTTGTGCATGTAATATGTACTTGTCTCTTGGTGACAAGTTGTTAATAAACTATAACTTTTGTAAACTACCAACCACTTGTCAAAGATGCCTTGCATTGGGACTACCCTTAGACGCCCCCTTGGGGCGTAAGATAAAAAGTATTGATTAATTGTATTTTATTTAATTTTCAATGGGATTTATCTAGATGTATTGCTCAATTTGAACTTTTGTTTTATAAATTGTTTGTGGTTGAACATTTACTATTGGAAAAATTTCTCATGCTTCTATAATAATTGTTTGGTATAATGTTGGAACAAACCAATTGCATTGTGCTTACTAATATAATCGATGTAATGTTCAATATTTTTGAAATCAAGATTCTGAAGATGAAATACTTGTCTACCATGTTCTAGCAAATTTGTTCTACAGGTAGTTAAATCTACTCAAAGATTAAACTAAGTTTAAACAAGCTTAATCTAAGACATAAGCGAAACAAGTGGTTGTTTACTCTCCTAGATCTAACGCAGTATATAAGCTTTTAAATACTGAGATGAGAAGGAATTACGAAACTTACCTCAAATTCGCCGATTGTCCTAGCTCCAGCTTCACACTTGATCTCCAAGCTGTGAACCTGTTTGAACAAGACAAGAAACAACACCTCCAAGCACTATATGTAATGGTTAAGATCTAATTTATATAGAAAACATATCATGCATTTAAGTAAAGCAAGAAACACAATATGGAAGAATAAGACAATTTTGTATTAATGAAAGCTAAGAAGACTATTACAAAGTTACCCTTGATGTCCAAGCAACAACTTCCACTTCCAAGCTTTTCCTCTTGTTACCTATGCAAATACCTTAAGACCATAGGTTTGATGCCTCCAAACGTTCTCTCTTAGCTCATGGATGGCCTCCTTCTTATAGGGTTTGAGAGGCCAACCATTAGGAGAGAATAATGGATCTAAGTGAGTGGAAGGTGGATCAAGGAGGTGAGTCATGCCAAGGAAGGTGAGATTCGATAGGAACCTCCACCCCAAAAATATCTCCTCCGAATCCAAGATACAATATTCAAGTGATAATGTCGTTAAGGGGATTTTTGTGCCCTCAACACTGAGCATAGCGCGAAAAAGTTGCAATTTCCGCGCCCCTGCAAGCATGCAGGGTGCAAAAATGTTGTAATTTCGCACCTTGCACCACTAGCAGGGTGCAAAAATATGGGTGAAGTGGATGTATTGATGTGGCATTCAACCATGAGAAGTTGGATTTGCCTAGGGAGGGGACCAACAAGGTGGAAATGAGTCTCAACACTTGCTAGGAGGAACGACCATTAGGTTCTGCATGGTAGTATAAAATGAAGACTCGGGATGGCGCTCAAAGTGGGACTTTGAGGTATAACAGATTCCTGCTAAAGTGTGAGGTCAGATGAAACTGATGGCCGAAACACTTTACCAATAAGTCTTGCAAAGATAGCGGAAAAGAGACTGGAGAGAAGCTGCAAGGAACAAGAAAACACTAGCCAGATATCAAATAATGCCGAGGTGGGCATACCCATGCTCGGAACAACTAACTCAAAGCATGGCTGTCGACCAATACATCGCAGATCCATGATAGTAATGACTCAACAATGACTGAAGACAAATCATGGCTACTAGGTACAAGCGTAGATCCATGATAAGACAATGACACAACCACGACCAATAAAAGAGTGGATCTGTGTGACAGTACATCAATGAGGTAACCAACATAATTTCTATGTGGGAACCTACTTAACAATCTCCATCGCAACCTGGACGTGAAATAAACATCAGAACCATCCAGGGTCTTCTACCCGATCCCAAAGCGATACGAATCTAACCATGTAATTAAAAGGTGTTGAAGTCGAACATGGCAGAGAATACTTGATTACCGGCCAATGATGTGAACCGTTAACAAGTATGTGGGTAATCACCAATGATGACGATGATCCCCAAGGTATCTCTAGTACAAACCAACGAATGTGAATAAATATTTTTTGAGGTTGAACATTCGAGGGATTATTCGTTTAGAGGTCAATAATGAAAACCTACTGTTGAATACGAGGATACCTGCCATTGAGGCATGCAAATACCAAGGTACTACGGTTGGTTCCTAAGCCTAATTCCTAGATAATGAGTTGAAGTCGAGAGGTACAGACTCATCGAGGGAGGGCCATAGTGAATCCCACATTATCGACATGAAACCGATATAGGAAAGTGTAATGAAGTAATGAACCAGATGAGTATGGACTTGTTATCACATTTATAGTAGCTGGGGCTACCATATCTTCAGATCATATTCCAGTCCTTTTTTTTTTCTAGTCCTTTACATTGAGATGCTTGAGATCAGCATCAGATGAGCATTCATTCCAGGATCACTTATTTTTTTTGGAGCAGCCCATGAGAAGATTTGTTTAGCCTTATGCCATGACTGTGTCTCATGAACTCAGATTTGATGACCGATGTAGCCCTTTTTACCATACAGAGTAGTATGCAGTGTCGAGATGTGTAACAACGGTTTCCAGTTGACAGATGATGGTTTAGATGATTCGTACATGTATATGACTCAGCAGGTATATGGATGTGTATTGGTTTGTATTGCTCTTTTGGTCATTTTGGTAGCTTGATTTAACATTTAGTGGTCATGATCTGGTGGTATATATATATATATTATGGACATGGTTGCTTAAATTATATCTATATGGTCTAACTCGCTCTCAATCATGAATTTCTTGTTTATACTCATTGGTTTCACCCTCCTTAGGAGAATGGATGTGATCATTCCCACTGTATATCGCTTGCTAGTATTGGAACCACTTCTCACTTTCCTCATTCATTCGCCACCTTCCAGTTTAGTTTTACTTTGAATTACACCTTAGCATGTGATATGGAGGTTCCCCACTCTAACCTCTTTGTTGGATAGCATCCCTGTTAGTTTGTGTCTCGGCTTTGAGTTGCCTAAGTTGTGTTGGATAAAACTTGAAGCAGATAGTACCACCATCATTACATGTATATGGAAATTATTGTATATATCTTGTGAATGCCCAATGAAATGAAATTCAAAATTGTGCCTCTAAGCACAATGAAAGAAGGGTTATGAAATGTAAATCCCCAATGAAGAGACATGAAAGGCCTAATAAAAGCAGTGGTTAAATGTATGCTATATCCAAAGACTGTTGGCCATGGAAATTGAATGTAATGATTAATTCCTCATGGAGCCTACGTGTTGTGATGTGAGATGGAGTAAGGGACAACTAATTCTAAGTGTCCCCTAGAGTCTCAAGTTACGGTTTGCCGGGAACCTAGTCATGGCGGCTCTAGAAAAGATCCTCACGGAGCTGAGTCAGCTTGGATGTGAGTTGTAGACATCTGCCAAGGTTGAATAAACACTTCCCAAACAACTTATTCCATTTGTGAGACACTGCCATCCCCTATGTTTTCTTTATCCAACATATACTTGAGTGTGTATTCCCTTTCCTACATCCAAAGTATCACAATGTTAAATTAGTGCAGTCATCCCTCAACCTTGCCTTACATTTATCCACCTACACCCATTACTTGCAAATCGATCATAGCCATGAAGTGAGTATATTCTTGAGGTTTTATTCTGAACTATTATTATTTATAAATTTATATTGAATATCTATTATGTTTAAACTGCCAGTGAAATGTTACTTTATGATCAGAGTCTTGCTATTTGAATGACTAACGAAGCATGTCTTATCCAATTGCACTTGCAGTATTTTGATGTTTTATCCTGGGTCATATTTTAGTCAGATTTGACCTGGTCAAACCCAATTTGACCAAGTCAACCACATGACATGAGATGAGTTAGACTAGTGATGGTAGAGATTGATGATATATGGTTTTTCATTACCCATTAGGTGGTTCCATGCATCAGTTACTGGTTTCAGATGGTGATTTGTGATATTTTATGATTTTGATCATTTACAGATTATTATTTTTATTTGTGCGGGCATGGTTATGGTTCCAGATGATTATAGAGATATCCACATGGTGTATTGGTACTTATTTATAGTGTATTTGGACCTTCTGAGTCCATTGAGATACTCAGTTTGCAGTTTTGGGCATTTTCGGTTGATATATTTTTCAATTTATCACTTCAGTGTAGATTTGCCATTTAAAATGGCCTGACAACACAGTTTGACATTTTATTGGGTTTACCTAGAGCACTACAGAGAAAGCATGGGAGCGCTCTGTGATCATTTTCGTCATTTGCATTTACCTTCCTTTATTCTTGCTAATTGAGTTTTCTTCCTTGGTTTTGCAGAGAGAGAGGGGCGCATTAGTGGATCTGGACAAATTCGTAGAGGCAAGATAAAGCACCAAATATTTACTTGATTTTTGCGGGAGAAATCCTTGACATACTAGCATCAATTTCCATGACACAGGTACGCTTGCAAGGTATGTAATTTATTCTTTTATCTTACCCATATGTCATTCTCATTCAAACCCTAACTCTAAATCTTTTGGAAAATTCCCTAGGTTTCATTTCTTGGTTTAATGGCAAACCATTTCTGGGTTTTCATCTTACGACCAATACCTAGGTGGTTTCTCAAGGGCGTCATGCTATGAGGACTCCATCTACCCTTTATTCCTAGGCACTGGTCTCTAACCCTTGCGCCCTCCCTAGTTGGCTTGTTTTCCGGGTTGTGTAACCCTTGTTTGTTGAGCTTGCATACTTTGATACTGCCAGATATCTCATCCAAGCTGTGCTAGAAATCCTAAACTATCAGATTTACTCTTTGGGCCACTTTACCTGTTTTAAGGGTCACGTTTCCCAAGGCAGTTGATTTTGATCATTTGTCCTAGCACTTGAATCCTGGAATCATACTTAATATCAAGTCACTGTGTTTAAATAATCATAAGTCAAATCTTACCCCTTTTAAGCCTCCACAATGACCTTGTTTCCTTAAATCTAGGGTTCATCACCCCTCACCTTACGTACCCTACTTCATAGCTTGATCTGGTGATTGGGTTAGATATCTCCTGTCGGGAGTATATCAGGGTCTCCCCCTTTACTATCTGTGGCTTGGATAGTAAAAAGTGAATATTTCCTTGATTGGCGTGACAACCAATCCATCTTGGGGATCGAGGCCCTCTCGTGTCATCTCTTTGGTTTCCCGTCCCCTCTGCCGTCCTGTATAGGATTATCCACTGGGGAAACTACGAGTTCTGTGATAACATGACTGACAAAAAAGGTGAAGGTTGACAACATTGCAGAATGTTGACTCAAGTTAAGAATGATCCTTTGAACATATAACAGCATGAGGCACAACTTGGCAGCAGGGATTGACAAAGGTGACAACCGAAAGGTGAGATGACTCAAAGTGGGAGACTCATTTAGATGATACTCTCATGAAAGGTGACTCACGATTACAGTTAGGACCTGGATGTATAATGAATATCCAAAATAAGAAGACAAGGTATGAATGCATGCCATGTTCAAAGGTAAAGACTCATAAGCTGCCAGAAACGGTAGACTTGGCGCATTCCCCCATTTTCCCCCATCATGAATGACGAGTACCTCTTTGTTTTTTAACAAGCTCGAGGAGGATAACAGATGCTCGATATAGCTCACCTGTGGGCGAGTCCAACCTTGTACATTTCACGAACCCAAGGAAGGAGAGGTTCGGTTCCATAAGGATCCTTCGATGTTTAATTTCACGAGTCCAAGGAAGGAAAACTCAACGATTTTTCATGTTTAGAGAGTCTGAAATAATCTTAAGAAGACTCTAAAGTTTGAATTTTTCGTAAAAGTTAGTCCCTAAACCCGAAAAAGTATAAAATAATATCCAGAAGAACTCTCCTAGTCATAAATTGACTAAGGTATACCTTTCTCGTAAATAGTCTAAATGGTCTGAAAAATGGATAACCTATCACCGAATAGACGACCTCTCAAATAATTTTACAAGTGTGAAAGAGACAAGTGCACTTGGCAATATTTTCTTGGTAGGGGAGTCTAAAAACAGCTTAAAGAAAACTCCAACGGTTCAATTTTCGTGAGTTAATCATCTTGGTCCAAAAAAGGGAGAAAATAATACTAAGTTGATACTTTCCTCATTGTTTTACGAGCACGACTAAAGAGGACTAAGCTCGAGACCGTTTTACTTGGGTTTAACAAGCACGAATCAAGTGTAAAAAGCACTTGGAATCTCTTTCATAGTTCAGATCCAGAGCACGGAAGAGAGAAAGTGAGATCGAAGAAGGTCAAATAAACAACTCTACCAGTGTGAACAACTTGAATGAACCTGTCAAAATGTGGTCAAAACCCTAGAAAAAGGCAATAGAACATAACAAGTGTGAAGAATAGACCCTAAACAAAGGTTATTAATGTAAAAATAGGCAAAAATGACTAAGTGTAATATATAAAAGAGGGTAAAATGAGGAATTAGCCATTGTTACTTGGTCATTTTCACTCCAAAGATAATTTTTACCTTGGTTGGGAGAAAAACTTCATCTGACGATACCAAGAGATCCAAGGCACCATTTCAACCACTGTCTAAATTAGGTAAGTCCTCTCATCCTCCTCTTTCATTCCATGCATTAATTTTTTGATTTCATGCAATATTTGGGATTTGCAAGGGCCTTAGGGCAAAAATTATTGCGCTCAGGAATTTTTGTGCCCTCCCTATATCGAGGGACATGAAAATTCCGAGAATTTCGCGCTATGGGCAGTGGTGGGGGCATGAAAAAATTATCAGTTTTCACTCTCCCCACAATGGCTAGGGTACGAAAATCCACAGTTTGAAATTTAAAAAACTTGCCCCCATCTCATGCAATGAAATTTGGTTTCAATCTTTTAATAGGAGGTTTCCTCGGTGATTTGCAAGAGTTTCCATAAGAAAAAAACAAGGATGGTTGAATGGAAAGAGAGAGAACATGAAGAGGAGGATAGAGATGCCCTCAACGATGAAAACACTCTATATGCATTGTGAGAGTGTGGTTTTTTGAATGTTTTCAAAACAAGAGGCATCTGGAAGCAAGGGAAGTTGCTAAATCACATCATACAAATGTGGGATGCTGATATACAAGCTTTCCGCATAGGAGAGCACATCCTTGCACTAGAGCTAGAGGACATTTACATTTTGACCGGTCTCTCCAAAAGAGGGGCTCGAGTCAATTTGGCAGGGCACCGAAGAACCAAAGAAACTACGGAGACCTATATTGCCTAATAATGTAGACAAGGATATTGCAAGAAGAGAGAGAAAGTGCTTATCGTTGATGTGATAGATCTTCCATTGAGGATGATGTTATATACTCTTGCTCGAGTAGCGGGGAGTTTTGGGGCTCACCATGCTACTAAGGCTCAGATGACCTACGCCTTGGAATGCCTCAAACCCAAATTATTCAACTGGTGTGAAGGAGTCTTGGTCAACATCAAGGACCAAGTGACTAAATGTAGAAACAGAAGCATCAGACAATTTGGATATGGGAGTATCCTGGTTACCTTTTTCTTGGAGAGGGTACCATTATTGCGCCCTCAAATAGAGAGACCTCATCGTCCCGCATCCGAGCCACGGATGGGGAGATGGAGCGATTATGATGGGCGGATTGGTGGGCCACAAGTCTTAGCATTCGGTGAGGATTTCTTCTCTTGGCATGAGGAGCAAATTGTTATGATAGAGGATTACCCCTACGCCGAAGTATACTTCTGTGGTGAGGTTGACTTGGAATTACCAAAGGATGATGATTGGGACGAGTCAGGTATGTGACCTTCCACCATGTTTTTTAATTTTTTAAGTTTATGTTATTTTTTGTTTTGTTTTGGTAATGCGTAGAAGATCTAATATATATACGTGTAATGTTGCAGATTGAGGACTGGTGAGACCAACAGGATCCTCTCCACTGCGGCGATGAGGAGCAGAGAACCAGGCTGAGGAGGATGAAGTAGGAGGATTCTGCGATGTGGAGCGGAACCTAAAAGGATTGACCATGGGAATTCCTCCGATGAGGATGCCCGAGGTCCCTTATCATCTCCAGAGGCATACTGTGGGTGTGCCGGAGAGGATTGGCAGGTTGCTCCACCGTGTCGCTAGGGCAGTCGTATGCTATCATGATAATCGTGCTCCTCGTGATTAGATTTTAGGAGTAGTTTTGTTAGCAACATTTACACGATATGTAGGCCAGAGTGCCAATTTTTGTATGGGTTATGATCCCAAATTTTGTCTTTTGACGCATTATAATATTATATGTGACACGATAAACACTTTTTTCACGATATACATATGGATCTATCTCTACTGTTTACCTATGATGACTTGTATGTTAGATTTTTTATATGTGTTCTTATGATGTATTGATTATGTGTGGGATAGATGCCAATCCAACATATAGTTAGCTAACGAATCAACCACCATGTTGAATTGCCTTGGTACATGTTGATATAAAATATAATCAAATAATCGTTCAAGGAGGCGTACCCTTCTGTGTAAACGAAGTAATGTAGGATCACAGATGGTATAAATGCGTTTCAGTTGAGATACCACAAGCTGAGAGTCTAGGTAGACAATGATGGATTCCAAGAGAAGAAACTTTAGTTAGAAGTCCAATGACTGCATGATACTCCATGATGTTATTTGTCGTGGGGCCTAAGCAGATGCCACCCGAGTATATCAACTCACCAGCAGGGGTATATAGTACCCATGCTGCAAAATCAAGGTTTTGGGTATGTCGACTAGCACCATCCGCGAATCCAAAGTACGCCGACATCTACGCATAAAAGAACTAGTCGAGATAAATAGTTGTGTACGAGATAGAATCCTGACATGCAAAAATTGAATCAAAATCACACTATAGATACACTATATACAAAGTGTTTTACGCAGGATGATCCTACGCATAAAATATCTTCAGGTAAATCCCGTTAAGGGGCTCTCCCAAAGGTATACCATCACAGTCCACAAGCTCGCAAGATCCCTTCTCTAACATTTGTTTGATAATATAGGGACCGTACCACATGGATTTGAATTTGCCTTTACCTAATTTGTCGTGCATTTTGTCATAGGTTAAGACTAGGTCCCCTTCATTGAAAACGCGAGGTTGAACATATTTTATCATATTGAGCCTCAAAACGATTTTTAAGAGCCTCGTTGGTGAGTGCATCGTCGCAACGAGTTTCAACAAGTTTAGTTAGGTATAAAAACTGTTCTTCTTCAACAGTCGTGTTAGGTAAGAGTTCAATGACTAATTTGAGAGATGGTATTTCACATTCAATTGGAAGGATTGCTTCCAGGCCATAAACGAATTGTAACGGTGTAAACCCGGTCGCGTTTTTTACTGAAGTCCTGTAGGCCCAAAGGTATGAAAATAGAGCTAAGTGCCATTTTGATTTTTGAGTTCCCACCATGCATTGGATAATTTTTTTCAAGACTTTATTAATTGCCTCTACTTGTACGTTTTCCTGGGGGTAATAAGGAGTTGAGTTTTCAAGACGAAAACCTAGTTTGGAACTTAGTTCATCCATCATATGATTCCTAAAATGGGAACCATGGTCAGTTACGATGGCTTGCGGGACTCCAAACCTCGCGATGATATGATTGAATATGAAAAGTGTTGTTGTTTTGTTGTCTTCTGCATATGTAGGCATGGCTTCAGCCCATTTGGTAAAATAGTCAACACCGAAGATGACATAATTATGCCCCTCAACTGAAGTAGGTTTACAGTGCATGAAATCGATACCCCATTTTGCAAAGGGGCCGACGACAATAACGGGATGAAGTGGAGTTGGGTGAGATCGCTTTATAGAATGGAAGAATTGGCATTGAGGGCGCTTCTTGACTGCTTCAACACAATCTTTGAAGATAGAAAGGCCAGAAGTAGCCTGTGTGCAATTTTTTTGGGTTGTATCCATCACAGAAATATGACCACCACAAACTCTAGAGTGGCAGTCATTGAGGATGTGTTCACCTTCATCGAGAGTTAGGCAACGACGCAAAACAAAATCGATACCACGACAATACAAAGTATCATTAATGATAAGATAGTATTTGGTGTGGTGTCTTATGCGACGGCGTTCATCACGGTTGAGATTGGGCTGAAAACGTTGGGTTTGGATATATACGATAATGTCTACACACCAGGGATCAGTCATGCCAATGAGGAACAAAGACTCATATGGAAGAGTCAATGGGCTCAGATTGGCCATTGGCATGGGGCAATGCGCAAATAAGCTCAACAAAGACCAATGATTTTTTGGATTTCGCTTTGGCAAACTCCAAATCGAATTCCTGGACGACTACAATCCAATGGGAGTACTTTCCCCCCTATCACTTGACGTGTTAGGATATAATACATTGGATTGAAGTTGGAAATAACGATGGTTTTGCGGAGTAGAATGTAGTGTCAGGATCTCTGGACTGCAAAAACAGTTGCCAAAGCCAGTTTCTCCACATGTGAGTAACGCGTTTCTTGACCACTATTGTCTTCTTGTATGAGCACCATGCCAATGGTGGTGGTAGAGGCAGCGAGATATAAAATGTAATCCCGTGTATAATTGGGGGGTTGTAACACAGGAGCATTGGTCAAGGCCTTTTTCAAATTGTTAAAAGAATGTTGGGCTTCATCATCCCAAATGAAATTAACGTATTTCTTGAGAAGCCTCATGTAGACCCGAGTGATCTCGACAAAATTGCAGACAAAGCGACACTTGCAAAATTTGGAGTTCTGGAATGTTGGTTGGGGAAGGTAAATCTAAAATAGCCTCCACCTTCAATGGATCAAGGCGAATGCCATCCTTGGAGATTATGAATCCTAAAAATCTACCGACTTCAACACAAAATACACATTTGTGAGGATTCAAGCGAATGTTGTAGTGGCAACACTGTAAGAATATGGCACTCAAACGATATGGATGGTATTCTCGTGGAGAAGAGTGAGCAGGTAGGTCATCCAGATAAGGTTCCACAACATGCTTGATATCGTGAAATGTGTATGACATGGCCCGTTGGAAAGTGGCCCCATCATTCTTGAGACCAAAAGGTAACTTGCGATGTGTGAAGGTCCCCCATGGGAAGATGAAAGCAGTCTTGTGCTGGTCTGATGGGAGTATCTCAATCTGATTATAGCTAGAGAAGTAATCCATGAATGAAAAGATGACGCTCCCAGAACAATTATCGATAATTTGGTCAATAAAGGAAGTTGGATAGTTGTCTTTAGGACAGGATTTGTTCAAATCCCTATAATCAACACAAACTCTAATCGTACCCTGTTTCTTAGCTACAGGAATGATATTGGACACCCAGTCTGTCAATGGGATAGGATAAATGAAATTAGCATGGAGAAGCTTTTCAACCTCTGCCTTAATGGCTGCAGTTTTGCGGGGGTGAACGGGTCGAATTTTCTGCCGAACAGGTTGGGCACTGGGATAAACTTGAATTTCATGGACCACTATAGAGGGGTCAATCCCCAACATTTCCTCATAACTCCAGGCAAAAACATCGCGGAACTCCTTAAATAAGGCAATATAAAATTCCACCTCAGTAGGTGTACAAGTTTTGCCTAAATGGATATGTTCCATGATACCAGGTTTCACAGAGATGTCGATTGGAATAGTTTCCATGATTTTCGCTAGATTTCCCTCGGAAAACACATTGTGCGTAGGGACGAGAATCTGAGATGTTTGGACAATATCTGGTGAAACGATGGATTTTATGTCGGGTTCTACCGCATGGATCGTAGGAAATGATGATGATATTTCCATGGTGGTTCATCAATGCTCATGATCTTCATAATAGACTCGTTGGAAGGAAAATTTTGTAAGAGGGAGTCAACAGAGGGAAGAGATGAGTTGATACACGACGGGAGAGGTGCCACTGGATGGTGGTAAATAGTATTGACCCAATCAATAGCGGATTGGATCGTGTGGTATGTTGCTTGATTGAGGTTCAGAGGCATGCAATCACCAATGGTTTTGGACTCAGCGAGACTCGGTATAACCCAAGAATTGTTAGGTTCGTGGGGTTGAAAATTACTCGAAGAGATCATGTTGATCGAAAAGAGTGGGGGTGGGAGCTCCGGGAATACTCCAATGATGGAGGAATCTTTCAGAAGACCAACACCAATGTCTTCATAGTGATGCTGATATTGTGTCAACAACGGGACATTGTTGGTAGTGTTGTAATGGATATCCCAAGTGAAAAAAATCTAACTAATCAATGGTAACAATTTTCCCTTGATGAGGAAATTGGACCAAATGGAAAACGGAAGATGCTACAGTAGTCATGGCATAAAACCAATTATGACCTAGTAGGATGTTGTAATCCAATGGAGCATCTACAATTTCGACGTGGATAGATATGGTTTTGCCCCCTAGTTCTACGACGAGTGATGAGATGAGTTTGTAAGGTTGGAAACCATGACCGTCAAAAGCTTTCAAAGTAGTAGGAGACTGAGCTACCTCCAGAGAGCTGATACCTCTCCAGCAAGACAGAGACATGATAGAAGTGGAAGCACCTTCATCCAAAACAGTACGATGGATGTTGTTTCCACAAATTTTGGTATGAATCTAAAAAGCCAATTGAGGAGAGAGTCCCAGCTTAAAATATTCCAAATTGAACGTAATCGTGTTGGAAGAGTCTGGGTCAACAACTCCGAGTGCTGACAATAAGGTTCTACGCTGAGTAGGACAATGTTGTAGAACTTCGAGAGTGGACATTGCACAAGGTGCTTGAGCTAAATCCTCAACAATATTGTAATTTTGGGCAGCTCACGCATTTGGATTGAATCTCGCTTTTCGAATGGTGGCTTTTGGTGGGCGTAACACAATGTCAGTAATAGGACTTTCGATATGAAGAGAGCTAATAGAGGGAGGAGTAGAAGGATGATCTTCTATGGGAGATTTATCTTTTGAATTCCCATTCTTTGTTAAATTTGGAATAGAATCATACGTCTTTGACCGAGTGGATATATGGACAGTCTCGTTACTCATCACAAGGATGTTGCGGTTTGAGGATGTCTCTGGTTGGGCAGGCTCGTTCAGATTCCCCCCCTGTGGGGGGTGTGTGCGATCATTTGTTGTTGTTGGGATGGGAAAGGGTCAGTTAGGACTATCAGTGGGAAGAACCTTTCACAAATTTATTAACTTCCTCTCGATAAGGACAATATTTTGTATAGTGGTCTTCCTGGAAAATAAGGCAAGGGAGCTTAGCTTTCCGTTTGGGTTTGTTGTCAGCATTGGTTTGTTGTGGTTTGGGATTTTCCTGCCGAGGAGAAGATTTTTTGGATTTGCCCTTATTATTCTTATTTTCCCCTCTGGATTGTTGTGATGAGGATTGAACCGCGTTCACCTCGAAGGCCTGATAAGGGGAAGTAATGTTTTTGGATGCAGCCTGGTTTTGAAGTGGAGCAACAGTGTTTTGTTGTCCACTAGATTTGGTTACAGGTTGGGCCTTCACGGAACCAACTACACCATCGATATGCGGTTTGGTAGCGGGCCTGGATGGATCACCAATGGGGCGAGGGGCATGGGGAATAAGTTCATATAGGGTTCCAGATTGGGAGTAAACCAAGTCCAGATACTGAGCATGATTGATCACCTGGTATTCTGTAACAATCCCTCCCATTGCAACATCCCTGGAAACAGGTGGCAGTAGTGACTTTGTGAACCAATCAGCCAATAATTGGTCGGGAATAGGAGCCTTAATTAATCTTCGACGTCTCCTCCACTCATGAATATGATCAGAGATGTGAGTGGAAGTAGATTATCGCAACGAAGTTAAGAGGTCCATGTCAGTTTCATATTGAATGGGAAGCTGGAAATGTGTCAAAAAATGCATGGCAAGGGAGTTGAAATCTCAGAAGAGTATTGTGCAGCTCGATATACCATTTAGCTTTCGTTTTGGTGAGTGTTCGTTGGAAGAGCCTTAATCATATGGATTCATCCATCAATGAGTTTGAAGAACACCAAAGATGGAATGTCATGACGTGATTTTTGGGATATTCCCCGGGTTTGGAATCAAATTTTGGAATATATGATGGTAGTTTGGTAGGAATAGGTTGCCAATGTGGTTCATGCCAAATGGGATCATTTATCAATCTTGACAAATCGGGCAGGTCCGATGTTCCCAAGAAGGGAAGTTGTGTATTAGGTTGCGGGTATGAATAGTATTGGTGGGTTGTTGGAACACCAGTTGGGCCCTGCATGTTGATATATATGTAACTTCGAAATGTATTTCATCTATGTATTTCATATATATTTATTGTACCCTTATAAGAGATGTGTTATTCCTTTATAAGGAAGTGTCGTCATGTGGATTGACAAGTGTCGCAAGTGTGTGTACTTGCCGATGGGTTATTAGACCACCATGTGAGGGGTCGGCCCTAAAATATATATTATATTGTGGATGCATATAGATAGACAAGTCGGCCCCATAAGGTCACTGGGCAAACAGGTTAAGTATAAATAGAGATCGGGAGATGTCTATTTGAATCATTTGGAAAGACACACTTTTCTCACTCAGAAAGTGGCGCACTAGTGAGGAGGAGGATCATCTGCTCTAGGAGACTATCTCAAGTGTATTTTGGTTGTACTTTGGTTGAGCCATTGCTCTCTCTATCTCTGAGGAAGTTGTGGGGTTTTTCACCTTAGGGTTTTCCCCACGGAAACTCCGTGTCTCTTGTCTCTCATGCTTTTGATTCTTGTGATGCTTGTCATGCTTATTGTGATTGTTATGCATTGATATACTGTATATATTATTCTCTCAGTAAAGATCCAAGAGTATTGTGAATTAATGCTCAAATTTTAACACTGCACTGCAAATTGTTGCATATTATACCCGTATGTGTCACCCGTTGGGTACTGTTGGAAGTTCTGTGAGTTAGGGACCATAGGGTTAACCGATTGTTGGTTAGGAATAATAGGATTAACCAATTGATTCGGAATTGAATTGTAGACCGGTTGTTGAAACTGTTGTTGGGTGGGATTGAATGGTGTGGATACAGGGGGTGGTGGGACCCATGTATGGTTCCCAAATCCTTGATTGGGTGGATTAACCGCACCTTGAATAGGGGGGGTGTCTGAAAAGCTAGAGCGCATGGGTTGTTCGTTCCACCTTGATTGAGAGGTGGGGTTCGGGGAGGTGGGATCCATTTATTGCTTGAGACACTGGGATAAGGTAGCCCAAGATTTAGATTAGGGTTAGGGGGTAAAAATATTGGTGTTGATTTGTGTGCCCCCCAAAAGGATTCCAGTTACCAAATGTATGTTTCCCCCCAGTAGATGGGATTTGTGGTCCCCATGAAGGAAGTGGGCCTAACAGAGGAGGTTGGTTATTGGTCTTGCTTGGGGTATCGTCAAAAGGTTGTCCTCCAATAGGTGGGGTTTGTGATCCCCACAGAGCAGATGGTCCTAACGGAGGAGGTTGGTTACTGGTTCTGCTTGGGGCACCAATAAACTGTTGTCCTCCAGAGATAGTTTAGATTGTGGCTGAAGATTGAATTCCAGTCACAACGGGTGTTCTAACAGTAGGAATAGATGACCTTCCAATGGAAACATTGGAAGATATTGACTGTGCAGGTTGAATCAAGCACCTTGTGCAATGTCCACTCTCGAAGTTCTACAAAACAATTCCAATTCCAATTTGGAAAGTAAAGATGAGTGTGAACAAATTCCAGATGATATGGGTGGCAGCGGGAAAGTAAAGTTTGTCCCCTGATTAGAAATGTTCCCTAAGGGATAACCAAATATTTCATTTGGTAGAAGATGAGGGGAAGATTGAAGGGGAGTTTCTGGTGTTAATTGCACAGGCACTGGAAAAGTGCGGAAATAATTGAGGGCTTGGCCCAGGGTCGTGTTCCATAATGATGAAGATGGATAAAAAACGTTTCTTGTCCTTGAATCATCGGGTTAAGGTTCAAAATAGATCCAATCTGTGGGTCTAGATCGACCTATGAATGAAGTGCCATAGGTAGTATCGTAGTAGGTGGATTGGAGGGATCTGGAATCACTAGGATTTACCACTTCAGATGTGGATGTTGGTGGGAATTGTGAGCTCGAAGCCATTATTTGTGCAACTTCACGTCTAAATATGTCTGTCGCCACACGTTCGTTGGCTAAACTAACAAGTTTTGTTCGTATGGATGCCATGATTTCATGGCTCGTAGGAAGATCAGGAGAAGGCATTCTTAATGATCTATTACTAGAAGATCCAAATTCATAGCTAGGAATAACCAAGGTAGTAGGCATGATAAGTGGGGTTACCAACTATACTAAAGGTTTGTTAAAGTTTGCAACTAATTGGATCGTTGTAGAAGGGAAAGGATCGGATTCCTTGATAATCTCAATATATCCTTTGGGGAGATCAGTTTTTGATGGCATTACAAGAGCGATGCTAGTTTCCGGAGTGATAATAACTTCTGGCACAATGTTTGCTTGTGGTGGGATACTAACCTTAGGTGTTATAGTGGCTTCCAATGTCGTACTAACTTCTAGTACTACACTAGTTTCTGGTACTGCACTAGTTTATGGTACTGTGCTAGGAGTTTGGGGTACCGTAGCAACTGGTGGTGTCGTATTGGTTGATTGTGGGACAGTCCCCTGGCCAGGTCTGCTAGTGGGGAGGTGGGGATGCATGAAGACGATGGGCGACTGACTCGAGGCCTAGATAGTTTGGGACTCATCCCTTGTTGTCTTTGTGATTTCCTTTGGTCCGCTATGGAACATGACTAAATTATCTGGGGGAAGTCTTGCTAAAAAAGAACTAAAAAACCCTCAGGAAATTGAGCGTGCAAAAGGGGAGCTAGAAAAAAGAAGGCACACAAGACAAAAATAAAACTCTAAAACTTCACTGTGGCTGGTGTCACAATGAGCGAGTGATAAAAAAGAGGCCAGAAAGCCAAAAAAGCAGCACTAAAAATGAAAAGACCCTTTATAAGGTATAAGAGCAAGCAATCCTCCTATCTAAGATCCAGAGACCTCAACATATCATATCATCTGCAAGGTGATGAAATCCAAGTCGGACAATACGAAGTGAGAGACCAATAAAGATGATGGGATATCCCTCTACAGAAAGGGATCCCGGGTAAAAGATCCCTAGAAGGAAGGTTACTAAGATACCTCGTTCATGACACGTCTGGGAAGGTTTACTGGAGCTTCTGCCTTTTGGCCCTTGTAGAACCAGTATGGAAGCCATAAAATACAAGGAAGACAATGGATTGATGTCCTTAGGCGCTAAGTGGAGTGCAGTATTCCACAAAGTCGGTCCAGAACCAGTCCTCGTTGCTTACCCACGTGGAACGGGAGGCCCCCAACAAATTGGTGTATAACCGTGTCAAAAAATATAAGAGGATTTGAGCACCCTAATAGAAAACAACTATGTCTCAAATGTATAACGACAGGGGGGAATTATTTGGATTCATAGCCCCGATGTCCTACCTAACTACACAATTATTTTATGTCCTCAAGTGAGGTTAATATGGGTTTAGTTAGGGAATTAATTTTAAAGGCTTGTTGCTTTACTAAAAAAGGTAGCGGAAGTGCAACTTGATGGTGTTAAGACCTGACTCAAAGCATGCATATATGGATGAATCTGTTCAAATATTTTTCTTTCGATGAATTTCCAGCTACAAAAGGAGAGAGTTCTTTTCCGTTCCCAAATGAAAAAGACACAAAATGCAACTTTAAAAAGAAAAATACTCACTTCTTGTTTTTTATTTTGAATTTTATATGCCAAATCAAAATATGAGATATTCTTTCACACTGAATCTATCCAAAAAAAAGCGAAAACAAGCTCTTTTGTTTTCTTTTCTACTTCGAATGAGTACGAAAGTGACAAGTAAATGAAAAAATGTTCTATGATTGAAAAAATACTTCAATCATTATGTAAGGGGGGAAAAGAGGTTTCAAAGAGTATCCAAGCAAATTTGAGGAATTCAAAGTATGCAAAGATCCTTCACAAAATAAAAATATTCAATAATCTTTCCCAAGGATGCAAGTGAATGTGCAGCAATTTATTTGCCTCAAACAAAATTACCAATTTTGTAACATAAAACCAATAATTCTAAATAAAAGATCTCTTACTTTGTCACTTCAATCTCAAAAAATCCAAACCATGAACAAATAATCAAGCAAACCAAGCCAAACTTCTTAGATTTGCAGATTAGGAGCAGAGTGAATTATCAGACCAAGTACAGAGGTTAAAGAAGGTCACGAGAATGATATAAATGACTATGATAGTCTTCTAGTTTCCAATTCGCTAACAACTTCCACAACTTCACTTTATAATCCAAATAGGGTTCCAAAAGCAAATCCAAAAAATGTAAGAATCAAACTGAGATCATATAGATCTGATCAGGATCAGAGAGCTAAAAGCAAGCCAAAAACCAAAGGCAAATATCAATCAAGCCAAAAATTGAATTTCAGAGCATACTACAGGGAATTTTCGCTCCCCTGGAGACTCTCCAAGCGTGAAAATAAGGAATTTTCGTGCTCTAGTACACTGCAGAGGTGGGAAAATTAGAGGATTTTCTCTCTGTGGTACACAGGGTGGGTGCGGAAATTCACTGTAGGAGGATAAAGGCGAGGGTTTGAGAAGAAAATTATGGATTTCTTGAGTTTGCAGACCCAAAGAACTTAACGAAGAGGATCAAAATGGTAAGTAAAGTTCCAAAAGTGGTAAATAACAGAGATCATAGATCAAATCTTGAAGATTTGATGGCAAAATGAAACTTGGGAGTACCCCAGCGGAGTTGCCAATTTCTATTCTAGCAAATTCGTCCTACAGATAGTTAAATCTACTCAAAGATTAAACTAATTTTAAAGAATCTTAATCTAACACAGAAGCGAAACAAGTGTTTGTTTACTCTCATAGATCTAACGCAATACATAAGCTTTTAAATACTAAGAGGAGAAGGAATTGCGAAACTTACCTCAAATTCGTTGGTTGTCCTAGCTCCACCTTCACACTTGATATCCAAGGAGTGAACCTATTTGAACAAGACAAGAAACAACACCTCCAAGCACTATATGAGTCTATTGATGTGGCATTCGACCATGAGAAGTTGGATTTGCCTAGGGAGGGGACCAACAAGGTGTAAATGAGTCTCAACACTTGCTAGGAGGAACGACCATTAGGTTCTGCATGGTGGTATGACATGAAGACTCGGGATGGCACTCAAAGTGGGACTTTGCATTGGGACTCATTGCATTGGGACTCCCATGAATTTGCAAACTAAATATCAAACATGTTACAACCACACTTTGTATGGTGCTTGGTCGTCTTCTCTACCTATGCCTAATATTGGAATTGAATTCTTGTTTTGTGGTAATAGTTTTATGATTACCAAGTCTAATATAGATGCTACAAACCTTGGGTTGTTTATCCTTTCACATGTACTCATTCCTTCCAAATAGTTAGTAGCACTTATGCCATTTTTTGGTCCTAGGTATTCTTTATTTTCTGCAAATTGTTCATTTGAGGAACACTTCAATGACCATGAGATTTTTATGAAAATGAAAGCGTCCATATTTCTTGTTGTGCATGTAATACGTAGTTGTTTCTTTGTGACAAGTTGTTAATAAACTATAACTTTTGTAAACTACCAAGCACTTGCCAAAGATGCCTTGCATTGGGACTACCTTTACGTCCCCTTGGAGCATAAGACAAAAAGTATTGATTAATTGTATTTTTTTTAAATTTTCAATGGGATTTATCTAGATGTATTGCTCAATTTGAACCTTTGTTTTTTAATTTGTTTGTGGTTGAACATTTACTATTGGAAAAATTTCTCATGCTTCTATAATAATTGTTTGGTATAATGTTGGAGCAAACCAATTGCATTGTGTTTACTAATATAATCGCTGTAATGTTCAATATTTTTGAAATCAAGATTCTGATGATGAACGACCTGTCTACCATCTTCCATTGCACCCCCACTGCAATGTCAAATCGAGAAAAGGCTGCAAACACAGGGAAACTTATAGAGGAAAGATACCAAGCATGGTTGAATCAACCACCTATTCAATTACCACTATGTCTAGACTCACCAATTAGCAATGCCTACAGTAATAGTAGCTCTTCAAATGTTGGCAATGGAGGCAATGAAATAGAGGTTGGTATGGATGAGTTCTTATGACACACGAGTGCCATGGACGCAATTTTGTTAGATGTATTACAGGACAATTAGCTAGGGGATGATACCCATATCACTGATACCTTCTTCCAAAGACTTAAATCGGCTTCCACCAACCCTTTCTTTGGACCCGGCGAGTCAAATTCTACCCAACTGGGAACAACAATGCTACTATATAACTTGAAATCAATGTATGACCTCTTAGAACACATGTTTATCGACACTTTTAAGGTAACTGACCATCAAGTCCCTTATATTTTGAGGAATCTTGTCACACAATCAACATTGAAAATAGTCAATTTTATGAACGTTGAATGACATTGTACATTTATATTTCCGACTAGCTGCAGGTTATTCAAAGATAAGGTACTTATAAGTGATAATGTCTTGCCCGACCGCTACTAAGAGGGAAAGGAATTGTTGAAAATATTGGGTGTTGAGTACATATCATATCATGCGTGTTCGAATGATTGTATTCTATATATAGGTGAATATATATAGAGAAAGAGATATGTCCAAAATGTGGGCATGAAAGGTACCATAAATCAAGAAACAAGGCTAAATCACATGGTCTTCTCCATAATATATTGAGGCACATGCCTATAATCCCAAGCATTTAAAGACTCTTTCATTGCAAAGAATTAGCTATGTTGCGGGGATGGAATGCCTTGCACCGAAGTGAGTTAGGAGTTATGCAAATATCAACAGATTCAATAGCCATGAAGCATATAGAGGATACATGGCCCAATAAATTCAATGATGAGGTGTAGAGCTTTTGATTGAGCATATCCATGGATGGCGTCAACTCATATTCCCTCCAAAACACCAACTATTATGTTTGGCTTATAGTAGTGATAAATAACAATATCCCTCCATGGTTGTCTATGAAGAATTAACATCTTATGTTGGCTCTTATATTCCCTTGTAGAAGACAAGTGAAGAATATGAATGTTTACATACAACCATTGATCAATGAATCAAAGGAATTATGGGAAGGTATACAAGTATATGATGTATCAAGACCCATCCTAATAGAGAGGAGTTTTATGTTGTATGGCACATGTGCATACACCACACATGATTATTCGGGATTAGGACTTTGCTCTAGTAAACATGTTGTTTGATTTGTTTATATTCGTAACAATATTTTTTGGCATATTTAATTCAGTGCGATTGTATTAATATTCAACACTAATGTGATTTATATACCATGACACCGCAAGTCTTGTAACAAAAGGGTATCATGAATGTAAATGTTGTGGACCTTCTATGAAGGCTAGGTGGTCCAGACACCTACGAAAGCCGGTGTACGATTTCTCAAGGGTATTCCTCCTAAAAGACCACCCTTATAGAATAGAAACATTTGCTTTCAATGGTAAAATAGATAGAACCCGAAGGACTGAAATAACGACACCGACTCACAGGATTAGGGAATATGACAAAGATAAAGAGAAAGAAATTGAAGAAATGTTCGATTCAATAGGGAACCTATGTTCAATGATCTTGAATTCTTCGACACCAATGTTGAGAAAATGCCCATTGGGAGAAAAGGAAATCAATATTTTCTAAGCATATTGAGAGCATCTTAAGATTGTCCACTTACTAGATCCCATGCATATATTTAAAAATGTTTCATCTCCTTTGTGGAGGCACATATCATTGAAACAAAGTGTCGCATTGGTTCTAAGGAGAGATCTTATTTCTTCAGATACTAAAAAGAAGCATTGGCCAAGATAAGAAAATAGAGAGCTTGGACCATCTTGGTCATTTAAATAAGGTGATGTCCCATGGGTTTTGAAGAAAGATGATATTTCTTTGGAAAAGGAAGTTAAATTGGGTGTGAAGGACCCTTCTTTATATGGGTCTACTCTACGACGGTGCTTCATTGTAGATGAACATTTGTCGGGTTTGAAATGACATGACCATCTAAACCTTCTAAGGATATGTATGTCAAAAAAATGTTTGTAATTTTTGTTTTTATCTTTTACCCCACAAGTTAAAATGTTAAATTAATGTAACATCGAAGTATATTCTACTTGTATTTTATTATTGTAACTCTGTCGGGGATGTTTTACCTCCGTCGATGATGTCATTATTACATTTGGTCATGAGGTTAACCTTCCATTATAAGTCAGGTCGTTAGCACCCAAGTAAATGTAATATAAGTGGTAATTGAGTCTCTCTAGAGAAGTCTGCCCAGTTAGGATTACTGGGGCCGACCTAGCTGAGTTAAAGGTTAGGTCAAAAGTAATGTATAAATAGAAGGAGAGACTCCTTCATTTATTCATTCACTCACTTGTGCAATTCGCATTAGTGGAGAGAGAGAGATCTGGGAAGGAGAAGAAGGAGTGGCTTGAGTCCAGAGTTTGGTATTTTTGTCTCTCTTATTTGTGAGACATATTTTTGGGGCATTGTACTTGATCATCTATATTGAGGAAGTTCTTGCTGGGTTTTCTTCCCCTTGAGGGTTTCCCAAGGTATATTGTTTTTGTGCTTTGTGATTGTGTATCTTTTAGAGATCCTGATTATGCTGCTATTGTGAATAATGTATTTAATGCTAATGAATTTGAAATCTAGTCTATGGTAGCATATAATATTAACATGGTATAAGAGCTTTCCTGAAAAGAGCAACTTTCACAAGGTAAAACTCTCTTTCTTTCTCCGGAAGTGAAAAATTAGGGCTTCTTACATAAGTGGAATTTTTTAGTGCAATAAGCATAGGGAAGTGCACCTCTCCAAAATCAAAATTTTGGTACCAAGATCGAATTTTTTGAGTGGGTGAAACTCCCGAAAAGTCAAACCCTAGTTTGACTTTGGACGAGAAAACTGTAGAAAACTAGTGAACCAGAAAACTACAGATCCGAAATTCGCAAGTCAATTTTGAAGGTTGGAATTTTGGAATCTTCAAAATCCAAGTACACCAGCATACTCGCCTCAGTCAAGCACATATTTTGGTGAGTTCAGTTTTTCATTTTGAGAAATTTTGATTTTTGATTATTTTCTGCTCCCTGGGTTGCAATGGCACCAAGCACCAAGCTTGATGACAAGTTGGAAGGAATAGATAACTTATGTGCTTGGAAGTATAGGATTGGTCTCATTCTAGAAGAGAATGACCTTACCAATTTTGTTAAAGAAGTTGTACCTGAACCCGAAGAAGCTGAAGCTAAGGAGAAGTAGAAGGAGGTAGAAGAAGGATATGATTAGGGCTATGAGGATCATAGCAGACTCCATTAAAGATCACTTGATTCCTCAAGTGTCCTATAAGGAGACTCCAAAAGAGATGTTTGATGCCCTAACCAGAATGTATGAAGGGAAAAACATAAATCAGAAGATGAGTTTGAGAGCTCAACTCAAGAGCACAAAGATGAGCCAAGGAGAATCCATTCGAGAATACTTTACAAGGGTTTCCCAATTCAAGGAACAACTAGAAGCTATTGGAGAAACCCTTGAGGAAGATGAGTTGGTAATGAATGATCTCAATGGTATTACTAGACATTGGGACTCCTTTATCTAGACCATGTGTGCAAGAAAGGAAAGTCTACTATTCGAAGTTGTATGGGAAGAATATGTCCAGGAGGAAGCTAGAGTAGCAAATCGAGAAGCACTACTCAGGGATGATGATCAAGCTCTAGCTACCCATACAAAGAGAGGAAAAGGAAAACCTCATTTCAAGAAGGAAAATCATAAGGAGTTACATCCTCCAAAGAAGTTTCAAAAGTATAAGAAAGGAAACTACAAGCGAAGAGATTACTCTTCTGTCCAATGTTTCCGTTGTGATAATATGGGGCATATTGCCAAAGCTTGTCCAGAAAGAAAAGATAGAAAAAAATATTATAAGAGGAAGAGCAATAAAATACAACATGCTCATTTTGCCGAAGATGAAGAAGACAAAGACGAAGAAGAAGAACCTCCCAGGAAGGTTGCAAAAGAAGAATTCGAAGAATATGTCTTGTAATAGTGGTGCTTCAAAGCACTCTCTCCAATCTTGAATAAAAGGACTCCCCTCGCAAAGTTTCACTAGGAGAATAAGAGAAGCAACATACAAGATTGGTTCGGGAACTCTGATGATGACGTAGAGCTCACCACCAGTCATTTCAGTAATCCATGCAAGGAGACTAGGATCAAAAGAGATCCCACCAAACAAACAAAGATAAGTATTTGAATTGTCATTATAATGTCTAGTTGTGTACATATTTATTTAGGATGCGTGTTATGCATGTTTGCATTGATATGCATGTGATGGGTAAGTATCTTATGGTGTTATACAACATTCCATTGCTACTTATATGGAGTGAAACCTCTTTTCTAACATATTGGGAGTAGTGCGCACTCTTAATAATGTCCTGATAGTGATGGAAGGCATCTAGAAAGTTACCATATGAATGTGGGGTATGAATAAATGTTGTGTTATTGATAGCATTATGACAGTGTGACTTATGCTTTATGCATATGTTTTTGGAAACTATGAAATGTTTCTAACCATGCTATTAAATTTGACTTGTAGGAAGTATCGTACAACGATCACCTACAAATGAAGAACGATGAGACTTGTTTCGTAGAACAAGTGACAATGGTTCAAATATAAACAAGACTTGTTAAATCAAGTAGAGGAAGTCGACTATGACGAGATAGACAAACTCATGGTGTGATCGAAGTATGTGAAGAAGATGTACCTCCTAGAGTTGCAGAGGTTGCACCCTCTCACGATGATGAGACTCGAGAAGATCATGATATGTTGGAGCCCCAATAACCTCCATCCATGACTATATTTCTCGCAAGAGAAAACCAGCTTGGGTTGGTGAAATCATTCAAGATGCTGAGAAGTATGGAGCTCCAAAAGACTCCACAAGAGAAAGCAAGAGGCCAAAGCCATTTTCCAGTTATGTGGCTTTGATGTGTGATATCGTAGACAAATAACCTACTTGCTTCGAAGAGGCCACTCAAAAGAAAGAATGGGTAGAAGCTATGACGAAAGAATACCAGTCAATAATGAAGAATGATGTGTGGGACATAGTTCCAAAACCATAAGGCAAAAGTGTGGTATCTTCCAAATGGATATACAAGATAAAACATGTTGCGGATGGAAGTATTGAGAAATACAAAGCTAGGTTTGTGGCCCAAGGATTCTCTCAAAAGGAAGGAATCGATTATGAGGAAACATTTTCTCTTGTAGCAAGGTACACTTCAATTAGAACCATCATGGCACTGTAAGCCACGATGAAGTGGAAGTTACACCAGATGGATGTGAAAACAACTTTCCTGAATGGTGTTATTGAGGAGGAAGTGTACATAGAACAACCACATGGTTTTGAGGTTGAAAACAAAGAGACACATCTCTGCAAATTGAAGAAGGCTCTGTATGGGTTAAAGCAAGCTCCAAGAGCTTGTTATGGAAGGATTGTCAATTTTCTAACGAGCTTGGGATTTACTAAGAGTAAAGCTAATCCTAACCTTTACTTCAAGGTTATGGATGATGAACCAGTCATATTATTGCTATATGTGGATGACTTGTTCTTGACAGATAATGAGAAGAGAATATCAAAGTGCAAAGAGAAGCTCACTACAGAATTCGAGATGAAAGACCTTGGCTTAATGCATTATTTTATAGGTCTTGAGGTATGGCAGAGACCAGAGGGAATCTTCCTTAACCAAGGGAAGCATGCAATGGAAATATTGAAAATATTTGATATGTTGGAGTGCAAAGCCATGGCCACACCCATGGATACCAACTTGAAGTTATTATCTGATACTTCGTCAGAATTAGTGGATGTGACTCTATACAGGCAGATTATTGGGTCGCTGATGTATCTGACGAATACGAGGCCAGATATATGCTTTGTTTTGAACACCTTGAGTCAGTATCTGGTTGAGCCCATACGGGTGCACATTGTAGCTGCGAAGAATGCGATGAGGTACCTAAAAGGTACAATAGACTATGGTCTCAATTATACTCGAGACCATGAGTTTAGACTTTATGGTTATACAGATTGCGATTGGGATGGAAGTGTCTCAAATAGGAAGAGCACTTCAGGTGGATGTTACAGTCTCGGGTCAACCATGATCTCATGGCTAAGCAAGAAGCAGTCCAGTGTGGCTCTCAACACTACAGAGGCAGAGTATATTGCAGCTTGTTCTACGAGTTGTGAATCTATATAGCTTCGAAAGTTTTTATCAGATCTGTTTGATCTGGATTTGGATACCACAATGATTCTATGTGATAACCAGAGTTGTATAAAAATTACAGAGAACCCTGTGTTCCATGAGAGGTCAAAACACATAGATATACGATATTTCTACATCCATGATATGGTGTAGAGGGGAGCTATAAATCTCCAGTACATGAGCATGGATGAGCAGGTTCCAGATGTGTTGACTAAGCCTCTATCTCGAGTGAAGTTTGAGCACTTCCGTGACAAGCTTGGTATAGTACGAAAGGACTTCTCTCGAAAGGGGGAGTAATGATGATGATACTGTGATGCAGTGGGATTGATCATCCCTAGACATAGGTTGTCTTAAATGTTGATCCTGAGTTGTGGTGGGATCGATCGTCCCTAGACAGAGATGTCTTAAATGATTGTGTTGGGTTTGATTGTCCCTAGATAGAGATTTCCTAGATAATTGTGTTGGGTTAGATTGTCCCTAGACATAGATGTCTTAAATAATTGTGGTGGGTTCGATTGTCCCTAGACAGAGAGAGTCTTAAATAATTGTGGTGGGTTCGATTGTCCCTAGATAGAGATGTCTTAAATAATTGTGTTGGGTTCGATTGTCCCTAGACAAAGATGTCTTCAATAATTGTGTTGGGTTCGATTGTCCCTAGACATAGATGTCTTAAATAATTGTGGTGGGTTCGATTGTCCCTAGACAAAGATGTCTTAAATAATTGTGGTGGGTTCGATTGTCCCTAGACAGAGATGTATTAAATAATTGTGTTGGGTTCGATTTTCCCTAGACAGAGATGTCTTAAATAATTCTGTTGTGTCCGATCATACCTAGACATAGATAGTCAGTCTTAAATGATTGTGTTGGGTACGATCATCCCTAGAATGAGATAGTATTAAATGATTGTGTTGGGTCCGATCATCCCTACACTGAGATAGTCTTAAATGATTGTGGTAGGATTGATCATCCCTAGACATAGGTCCTGAGTTCCGAAAGGAAGGATAGTATTAAATGTTGATCTAGTGTTGGACTGGATCCCTAGTTTTGAAAGGAAGGTCATATGTACTACAGGTGATGCTCCTGATGATATTCCAGTACTTTAGATGAGGATGATCCAGTGTTGCAGATGATGATATGCCAGGATGCTCCAGTGCTGCAAATGATGATGTTCCAGTACTAAAGATGAGGATGCTCCAGTGCTGCAGGTGATGTTCCAGTACTGAAGATGAGGATGCTCCAGTGCTGCAGGTGATGTTCTAGTACTGAATATGAGGATGATCTAGTGTTGTAGGTGATGTTCCAGTACTGAAGATGAGGATGCTCCAATGTTGCAGGTGATGTTCTAGTGCTGAAGATGAGGATCCTCCAGTGCTGAAGATGTTGATGTTCCAGTGCTGAAGATGAGGATGCTCCAGTGCTGAAGATGATGATGTTGAAGAACTTCCAATGATTTATAGATGTATCAAATGATGTTGTTGTTGATTCCCTCCTCTCTCCGATGATGTTGTTTAGAGTTACACATGCAAATGTTGTTTTCAGTAGAATACCCTTCTTGTTAAGGGGGAGTGTTAAATTAATGTAACATCGTAGTATGTTTTACTTGTATTTTATTATTGTAACTCCGTCGGGGATGTTTTAACTCCGTCAAGGATGTCATTATTAAATTTGGTCATGTAAAGGTCATGAGGTTAACGTTCCATTGTAAGTCGGGTCGTTAGCACCCAAGTAAATGTAATATAAGTGGTAATTGAGTCTCTCTAAAGAAGTCGACCCAGTTAGGATTACTGGGGCCGACCTAACTGAGTTAAAGGTTAGGTCAAAAGTAATGTATAAATAGAAGGAGAGACTCCTTCATTTATTCATTCACTCACTTGTGCAATTCGCATTAGTGGAGAGAGAGAGATATCTGCGAAGGAGAAGAAGGAGTGGCTTGAGTCCAGAGTTTGGTCTTTTTGTCTCTCTTATTTGTGAGACATATTTTTTGGGCATTGTACTTGATCATATATATTGAGGAAGTTCTTGCTGGGATTTGTTCCCCTTGAGGGTTTCCCAGGGTATATTGTTTTTGTGCTTTGTGATTGTGTATATTTTAGAGATCCTGATTATGCTGCTATCGTGAATAATGTATTGAATGCTAATGAATTTGCAATCTAGTCTATGGTAGCATATAATATTAACATAAAACACAATTAAAATTTTATGTGTTCACTTTGTAGTGTCATTATCCTTTGCTCAGGTGTGGGTGTGTGAACTACAACTTTCTCGAGGACCTGCAACGTGCCATATCTAAACTATCTACATTTATACAATGGATCACATCAAAGGAGATTCACATGGCTAGCATTCCACGATGGTGTCAAGAGATAACTAAGATTGTTTGTATGCTTGAGAAGGAACTGCCAATGAGTTTCATGGACTTGCAGGTTCAACTTCTAATTCACTTAGTTGATGAGGTTGAATTAGATAGGGTGGTCTCATGTCATTGGATGTTCTTCTTAGATAGGTACATGAAAAATTGAAGGGATTTGTTTGACAAAGGGAAAAACCCAAGGGGTCTATGGAAAAGGGGTACATATTATATGAGTCATTCTATTATGTCAGTGAGTACATCAAGAAAATCGATCACACACCAAGCACAATGATTTGGGATGATGAACACGATGAGGACAAAAGGGAAGGGGAGCTACTCCAAATGAATGGAAAAAAGTGCATGATAAAGAGTAAGTCACTTATATTTTGTCAATTTGATTTCATGAATACAACGAAAAATTTAGAAATTGCCGCCATCAATAAATTCATTCTGTACAAAGCGGAGGAAACACAGTTGTGGGTCACATTGTATGAAGAGAAGAGGAGGAAATGGGACATTGAAAGGAAATAATTCAGATGATTGAACGGTAGAAGCATGCATTATGTTGATCATTTAAAATAAATTATGCCAATGATTTACCCCAACAGTTGGGTTGCTGCCAAGTCAGGGAGAAATATGGTGCATCTAGTCATTACCAACTTGCCGAGGAGGATGCACTAAAGACGACGATCGGGTGCAACAACTTGGTAATAATCTCTTTGTGTACATTTTTAGCTTTATAATGCACCTTTGAATTATAACATCTATATTTTATATATTAATGGTCGGGTTATTAGACATATGACACCATCATTTGTTCACTTGTTTACAAGTGCATTTGTTCCCATCTATGTGGGCATATGGGCATCATTTTCACACCGAGGATGTTGGTGATGGACGTCTTACACAAGACTGTGGAGTGGAAGGCAAGTACGACCAACCTAGCTGTGCTAGCCATCATGATCAAAACCTAATAGGAGGGAAGTTGGGTTATGTTGGAAAGATACAAGAGAACATTCAAGTGGACTTCTCATCTTTCCAATGTGTTATTTTTAGGTGCAAGTGGTGGGACACATTCGACATGAATAATGCAAAGGAATATTGTAATAGTGGGATGATATGTATCAACTCTAGAAATTTGTAGGATGAAACTAAGGAGCTTTATGTTTTCCCAAAACATTGCAACCAAGTGTTTTTTTACTCGGATGTGTTGGATAGGGATTGGTGGTTTGTATTAAGACACGATCCTAGATCTAAACATATTTTTGAGAACAACAGTGCTATCATGCCAAGCGAGGAAGATAATAAGGGTGATGGCAATGGGGTGTGATATGTACATGTTTTATTTCATCATTTTCAGTGTTGATATATCGTTTTATTATTGTTATCTTTAGTTCTTTTAATTATATTGTTTATTTTTCATGTTATGACAGTGGGAATGGAAAGTTGATTACCGAATGTTTTTAAACAATTTTAGTTGGTTAACAATCAATCTGATGCGAAATGTGTTTGTCTATTAAGTAATTTGTGATTGTACAGATTGATTGACTAAAAAATAATTTTGTTTTACTTGAAGGTATTTATATCTCATTGCAATTTAGTATAAAATATTAGAATTATTGTGGCACATTATTATGGCGTGTCAATATTGAAAAAATATAGGTCAATGTGTATCATATGAGTGCCGATGTTTAATATGAATTCCTAACAATATGCAAATAGTCATTTTATACTAATTATGTTCATATTAACTTGTAAGTAATAAACAAATTTTAATTTTAATTCGAAATGTATAGTTCATTTACAATTTAATAAGTAGACTTAGAATTCAAGTATTCGACGACTCAAATCTAGTCATCAATTGGATGAGACTAAGGAGACCGCTCAGGAATATCTAAGGAGACCGCTCAGGAATATCTTTCTCAAGGCTATTTATGAGGAACTTGCCAGGATAGTAGACCGCTTCCAATTCATCAACTTTCAACATGTGTACAGAGAAAAGAACAATTAGCAGACCAACTATCCAAATTTGGGCTACAATTCGGGGATGTTGTATGGAAAAAATGGGAGTGTACTAATGACATTGTAGCTGAGGATGATCCGGGACCACTACCTTTTTAATTCCACCTGGGCTCTAGCATGATTTCTATTGTATATTAAGTATACGGAGAAGCCTCTTTTTTATCCTGATTTTGAAGTCTTGACAACAAGAGAATAGACATGAACATCTATACCTGTGCTTATACTATAGAAGTAGTCATTACAATGGTCTCATGTCTGTTGTATAATGACGGAAAAGATTGAATTAAGTGGGCACACACCCAAAACATGACATACTTTTTGTATGAGGTCATTTATGGCCATGAAGAATGTGCTTTCTTAAAACATAAGAAATTAAGATTTTTCTTCCATGGAAAAAAATTAGACTTAAAAATGACAACTATAATGTGTGAATGAATTTTATTTATTTGTTAAGTAACACTAACACACTCTATCATAAGATTTCATTCTATTAATTTACATAATATTAATGTCTCCACTAATGAAAAACCTCTTTCAAACTCTAACAATGCAATCCCATTAAGGTTTTTCTAAATAAAGTTATTTATAACAATTCACCAACTCATCCTCACTAGCATGATTAATTCTTTAGCATGACATGAGGGATATTCATGACCAATCTCCTTGCATATTGAAGGGAAGTGTGTACATAGAGTCTCGACCCTAATCTACACCCATATCATAGTCTATCCTATGCAAACTCTTTATTGGGTTTCTACATGGAAAATGTAGTCAAATTCATTCATTTAGTCAACCTTAAATCATGTTTGGCATTTAGCCCCACAAGAACGCATGCACTTTCCATACTATGCCTTTTTGACAATTTGATACATAATAAACTTGTGCCTAAGAAGAGTATACATCCCTGTAACGACTAAGTGATCTCTCCATTCTAGTTATAAAATATTGGAGTCCTCATATCATTTTGGAACAAACTTTGGCCATAATGACATCACTATTTTCTTGAACTAATGATATAATTCTTAAATCCTCATATAAATTTTAAATGTAATAATTAGTGGCCAAGTGCATATTAATTGTAATATTTAATGCACTAAGCAAAGGTACCCTATTTATAGCATATGTTTTGACATCTATGTTAATAAAATCAAGAAATGTTTAAAAGAGGATGGCTACATTGAAATCAACAGGATTGGACTTATTGTCATCCTTTATAGATTACATTATTATTTTTATATTTAAACTTTTAAATCTCTTCATGAATAAGAAACTCAACATTCTCAATCTTTTTACAATTTTTATAAACTTAACATTAAGATGGATAAAATCAAGATGATAATTAAGCCCAAGATTAAAAAAATATCATCTTATTTTCTATGGCGGTGACACCCTAATTTAAATTGTCATTTAAAATAGAAGGACATCATTGAAATGATTAATAAAATGAACATGGATACTGCAAAGATTTTACAAATCCTGAATTTAATGATCAAAACTATTTTTCAATTTTTATGTGCGTAATGAACAAAATTAATACTGTCAAAATTAGAACCAATGGGACTCATAACCCCCACAATGAAACTACTCAATAATCTAACCAAAAACAATAGATTGGGATGATTGATTTTGTAAAATTTGTGATAAATAGGAGGTGAAGAAAGAACATAATTTCCTTTTCACATGACCCACATTTAATAATGTAATTGGAAACTTTAAATTTATATATTAGTTTCTCTTTCTCCTTACCAAAAGCACTATGAACTTTGTATTTCCATTTCTTATTTCCCTATGTAACTTGTTATTGCAAAATTGTAATTGTAAGAGTATTGTGTGACTGTACACTTGTAATTGAAACTGAAAATTTTAAATTTGCAAGTTTGTATTTTTTTAATTGTAATTTTCCAATTTCGTAAATTATTTTGTAATTTTTGCAATTTTGTATTTTTTTTCTAATTTGTAAACACAATTGCAAATTTGTAATTGTAATTTGCAAGTTTTGATTGTAATTGTGATTGCAATTTGCGATTGTAAATTTGTAGTTGTAATTGTCCAATTTCTAATTTGTAAATCTAATTAGCGATTTCTTATTGTAACTGTAATTTGTAGTTGTGAAATTGTAATAATGATTGTAAACTGTAATTATAGCTGAGATTGCAACTTGCAATTATAACTGAGATCATGGACAATTTGTAATTATAATTATAACTTTAATATAAAAAAACATTGACATAAATACATAAATAGATAAATAAAATTGCATCACACACATGAATCATACTTATCGACATAAACAAATACATCATACTCATGAAGATAAATATCATAAAATATTTTTTCATCCCATTGCGTTCATAAAAAATAAGTCTATATATACATAACAATAAAAAATATTACAATGTGATCACCAAATTAATGGCCACCACCATCATCACCTAACAACATGTAACATACCATCATCATCATTATCACGACCACCTACTAAACATAAACATCATCTAACATAACCATCACACACGTATGATAAACATCATCTAACATACACATTTATCATCACCTATCAAACATAAGCATCATCTTACATACACATTAAAAATTAGCTGACATAATATAACATACACATCAAACATCACCTAACATACACATGTAAATATTACCTACCATCATATATCATATGCATTTAACAGATTTAAGCATCGTCTAACACACAAATCTATGAAGCACACCTAGCAAACATATCTAAACTGACCTAGCATACACACCACCATCAACATATAAATAAACATCAACATCAACATCGACTATGTCAAATGCAGTGTGTTTGTGTGTGTGTGTATATATATATATATATATATATATATATATATATATATATATATCAAACTCATGATACGTGCCAAATATACATATGGAATCCAATAAATGCTATGAGATCGCTGGTCCATCTCCGAAACCAGAGGTGTAACTACATTTTCCAGCAGAGCTAGAGGCATCGACACCTCTACTAGCAGAGCGAGAGGCATCAATACCTCTGTAAGAAAAAAAAATCAACATGGAGAGCAACATAGTCAATATCGCCCTGATGATGTATCTAACCTGTTGCGACCATCGTATCTAGAGATTGGGAGATGGGTAGAGTAGGAGATGGTGGATGGTTGGGTCAGTGAGGAGAAGAGGTTGGTCATTCGACCTGTGGATCATGAGTCAGAGATGGTGGTGGGTCGAATTGGTGTGGAGGAGTAGATATTGGTCATTTGTCGTGGTGAGGAGGAGGAGGAGGAGGAGGAGGAGGTGGATGAGATGTTTAGGCTCTATCCTCATGGCGAGGAGGAGGAGGATTTCCATCCTCATCAGATGTAGAATTGTCCTATGGCCTCCAAGCATCTAGAAGGATGGAGACGTCAATGATATATTGCATCAAAAACCTCATATCATGAGGAACCATCCTCCATAACTCTACCATCTCAGGGTCTCGCATGATCTCCTACGCATGTATAGGATGGAATCCCCATCGAGCCAACAATATGGAAAACCTGTCCGCCACATCCTGTCGAAACCTATCATTTGGCTTGCGTCTTAGGATATATCTAAGTAATGCAGGAAACTCGGGATCCTACATATCCTCATCATCCTGAATAGGTGTAGGCCCCTCCACATCATACGTGCCAATGTCTACAAAATATATAGTAGACAATAATAATTAGGCAATTTCATTAAACAATTTAAAGAAAATGTTAGAATAAATTTCATTTGCATTAAGTAAGACAATAAAATCCAACTAGATTAATTTGAACATAACACTAATATTACATCTGTCATCCGATGGCTTAGCCTGGGTGAAAAATATGTTGTGACATGCTCTCTAGTCCAACCCCGCATATGGATATGGCAGAAGGTCCAATGTATGGTCCTCCTCGCTAGCTAGCTAGCATCTCTAGCACCTCTGAAGTGATCCTATCTAGGAAATCTAGTTGGCCTCTCTTGGGAAGCATATATCCCCACATGTGCATACACACCTCGTTTATCTCCCTAGGAGGGTGGCGATCAAATTATGGCCTTGTGGCCAAACCCTCTAAAAAAATAAACAAAAATTCTATGAACCAAAAGGGAATTTGACCCTCCCCTCAATCTGTGCACATCATTGATCCAGAGCCAAATAAAAATGTTGCAAAAAATGACAGACCACTTAATGCATCTAAGACTCTACACTAAAGAATCTACATCAAATAAAAGAGGGAAACTAATGCGTTTCCCATCAGTGGTGAGGTGGCGATGGTCATCACCAACAATGAGAGGCACCTGACCTCCTATGCACTAAAAGAAGAAATCCACAATTGCCCATTGTGCACCTAAAAATCAACAGGATCAATGACGTGCTCACTAATATATCTCTGAGTAAGAGAGCTAACTCTCTGCTGAGACACCAATTGGGACATCAGGGAATTGGGGAAAATATTCCCCTCTCCCGGATAGCCCAGTGATGAAGTAAATGTCCTTATAAGCGGGATGGAACCATTGATTAGGACCAATACAAAATGACTATCTACGTTGATCCCAACGACATATCAACCGCACCAACAAAGCTGAGTTCCCGTTGATGGGTATAGCCTCTTGATAGAAATTCATGAGGCTGAAAACATCAAGAGGTATCGTGTCTAATTAGTAATTGGGCATAGGTACAAATCCTCGCCCTCTCTCTCGACTCCATTCCCGTACAACATTGTACAAGTTAACCTGCGCTTGCTGCTGGTGATGGGCCTCTCGCCATTAACATCTCAGATTCACATATAACATCGATCAATCTCATAAATAGCCATACAAAAACATTAAATATTTCATTAAATAAGCAAGTTGCTTATTAACATCAAATAATAATTTTTTTCTCAAAATAAATGAATTTAACAAGCGGTGCACCTAAATTACAGTAAAGCACAACAACCAGTGCTCTTGTAACAAAAGCGCACCGCAAACAATGCGCTACAATAACACAAATGCACCAGGTACATAAATAAAATAAATTTAAATTTAAATCATATGGATAACTAATGCATTACAATGATAGAAGCACAGTCAACAATGTGCTAAATTGACCCTAGCGCATTGAGATAATTTATTTTTTAAAACAAAAACAATGCACTTCTATAGACAATGCATCGATGCGTGTGTCCTTTTAAAATGCATTGTCAATATTTTCTAAATCTTTAAAATTGTGCTTCCATCAATAGGAAACAATGGTGTAGTGTCAATGCATCAACGCACCATAAACGGTGCTCAAACATTTTTAGAACTCACCGTAGTAGGAGCACCTCTTTCTAAGTTTTATAATTATTTTTATCGGCATCACAATGCACCTGTTAAATTTCAACGCACTGAATGGTCGATGTGTACTTGTTAACAAAGCGCACTTGTTAATGTGGTTAATTTTATTATTATATATAATATTTAGTGTGGTGGTGCATCTAAAAATATCAAGTGCCTCCAACGGGTGCTCTATGTGCTTATCAACACTGGTGCTTGTGTTCTACTAAAGTGCACTAGAAATATTTTATAAATCTTAAAAATGGTGCTTCCATCATTAGGAAGCACCGGTGCCATGTGGACACATCAACGCACCATAAATGGTGTTCAAACCTTTTTAGAGCACATCATAGTAGGAACCACTCTTTATGGGTTTAATAATTAGTTTTAAACGACATAGTGGTGAGCTTGTTAAACATTAGCGCACTTAATGATCGGGGCATACTTGTTAGCAAATCATACCAGTTAACATGGTGATTTTTTTTTTAATATTTAGTGTTGCGATGCATCTAAACATGTCTCAAGCACCACCAATCGACGCTCTATGTGTTTAATAGCACCGATGCTTGTGTTCTACTAAAGTGCACCATAATTTTTTTATACATCTTAAAAACAGTGCTTCCATCAACAGGAAGCACCAGTACCGTCTGGACATGTCATCGCACTGTACATGGTGCTCAAACATTTTTAGAGCGTACCATACCAGGAGTAACTCTTTCCAAGTTTTATAATTATTTTTAACGACATCATAGTGTGCCTATTAAACGTTAGCACACCGGTTGGTTGGTGTGTTCATGTTAACAAACCACACCAGTTAACATTGTGATTTTTTTAAAATTTAGTTTGGCAGTGTGTCTTAAAATATCTCAAGCACCATAAAACAATGCTCTATGTGTTTACCAGCACCTATGCGTTACAATAATATACCGCACCACTAATGTTGTGCTAATGTTTTTGAAGTGCACCAATTATCACTGATAAGAAAAAAATATTTTAAATTTTGGAGGTGCGTTATGAATTATATAGTGCATTGTGCATGTGGTGCGCTACACATTGAAATGCATCACTCACGATGCATTGTAAATTTACAGGGTGCACCATGTCGCGGTGCGAGCCGAACGACTCGAATGCACTTTACAAGTTTTAAAAAAAAGGCAAATAAAGCTCAATTTTAATTTTCAATCCACTAAAAATTCAAATTAGGAGGTAACGAAGAGTTTACCTGGTCACTTGCGCGTCAGGGAGGCATGGTTGGATGTACACCAAATTTCAAAATTTTCCCATCGTTTGGCAAAATTTAAAATCCACTCAGTAAGCAACAAAAGAGAGCAATGCCACCATGTGGAGAACTAATTGTAGGGCATCTGAACAAGGAAAGTACAACATCAATTCTTAGATGGTCAAAAGCACTGCAGATGGTAAAATGGTTTTTTTTTATTCGATAACTTTTTTGTATTTAACCCTATTACGGTGCACTTGAAACCTGAACGCACAAGTGTGGTTATTGAGGACGACCGCACCAAAAGTGAAAAATAAAAATTTAACCTAATCTGATGCCCTCCACTATTCGTTTACCCTACTCTGGTGCTTTCAAATCGGTTATGCATTGGTGCGCCTGAGTAAGTTAAATACACTGGGAGTAGAATTTTACATTTTTTGTCCTCCTGATGGTGTTGTCGACTACAGTTCGACATGATTTATGTCCACAACGATGCATTTGTGTCATAGGCGCACCAATGTGTTTTCTATGTATAAAAGAACCAAAGAAAAACATCCGCTAAAACTTCCGCCCGCTTGCCTACGCTAGTGACCCTACTATAAACAGATATTCAGGATCTTTTTAGAGGAGCATACACTATATCCTCTCCTACAAGGTCTTTTCCTTTTATTCTAATGTATTCTACTATAAAAGACCAACATTAACCACAATATGTTCCATTATAGTTCCATCCTTCTTCCTTACAAACTGTATGGGTGTTATCCAAGGAGACACACTTGGGTGTATGTACCCTTTCTTCAACAATTCTTCCAGTTGTATTTGCAATTATTTCAATTTATGTGTACTCATATTCTATTTCTCTTTAGAAATAGTGCCACTCCAGGAATCAATTCAATAGAAAAATCTATATCTCTTTTCGATGACAACCCTGGGATTTCCTCAAACACATCCATGAATTTCCGTAACAACAATTTTTTTTCCAAGTTGGGGCATGTACCCTTTTCTAGCTCTTATACATGAGCTGCATACAATGGGCACCCTTTCCTTAAACATATTTTGTTGAGGAACCTCTTCATATGAACCATATAACATCAAATAAAATAGTAGAAGGGAATTGTATTCCAAGAAAAGGAGTGATGTATAAAGACACTGTTACAACACTTAAGCACGGTGCATTATGATCAGAACATCACAATGCATTATCATGAATTAATACAATTTGATATCAACACAACACATAGGGCCATTCTTTTATAATATCCAAATCCAACAAAATTCCTTGAAGTGAGGAGGATTTGGTCCACAAATAAGGGTCGTTGGTTCAAACTGTTTTCATGAAATATGCAACGTCCCATAGGTTAGTCGGTTGTTCTAGTCGAGCCGACCATGACCTTGTTGACCATTCAGTCGAGCCTCCATTCAGATTCTTTGTTAGTCGACTGATGTCCTTCGACTAACTGTCTCTAGCAGGTCCAAATGTGTGATGAACCTGCATAACATTACATTCCAAAACCCCCCATCAACCCAATACTCTAGGGATTCAGGAGGTGATATTACATTCTCTGAACACCCCCCCCATAATTGTAGCTTCCTAAAGCCCAAGTATAGCATGAATTTTCACAAACTTATTTTCTGGTAGATGCTTCATAAATATATCAACAATTTGATAATCCATCCTAAAATAAACAAGTGAGACAACATTGTCTTGTACCAATTGTCTCAAGTAGTGAACATGAAGGTCAATGTGCTTCATTTTTCTATGAGAAACATGATTATCAGGAACCTATATTGTACTCCAATTGTCACAATGGATAACAATTGAGGCCTAAATAGGAAAACTAGGCTCTCCCAAAATTTGATGGATCCAAATTGCCTATGTACCTACATTAATAGCTCCATGATATTCTGCTTCTGTATTCGAAAGAGAGATTACCTTTTGTTTCTTACATTACCAAACCAAGGGTATATAACTCAGTCAAAACACATAGCTAGAAGTGGACTTATGGTCATCAATATCACCTCCCCAGTCATAATTAGTGAACCCAACCAATGCTTCTATATTGCGACAATACTCAATACCATACCGATAAGTTCCTTTAATTTAGAAAAAAAATTTCTTTGCATCTTTCCAATGGCTTTATCGAGGATCCTGCGTGAATCGGATGACCACACTAACATAAAATGAGATATTACGTTGATTGTGAGTTAAATAAATCAAGATACCAACCAATTGTCGATAAAGAGTGGCGTCAACTCGAGGAGAGTCACAGTCTTTCGACAACTTTAAGCTCAACTGATAAGGTGTAGCACAAGACTTACAGTTGTCCCTCTTAAATCATTTCAAAAATTCCAAACCATATTTTGGTTGAGAAATAAAGATATCATCATCCATTTGAAAAATTTGAATGTCTCGAAAGAAATGCAACAGACCAAGAACAATAATTTTGGAGGTATCAACAAGTTTTTTCTTCAAATCCAAAATCAGATTGACATTATTTCCAGTTATGATTAAGCCATCAACATACAATTCCACAATCAAAGTATCACCATGAACATGTAATAAATAAATATTGTGAATAGATTCACAACATTTGAAGTAGAGATTAACAAAGAAATGATCAATCTTCTCATACCAAGCATAAGGTGCTTGTTTCAAACCATACAATGAATTTTTGAGTCGACAAACAAGATTACAATCTATCTCAAAACCAAGAGGTTATTCCATATAAATTTATTCAGACGAATCTCCATGAAGAAAAACACTTTTAACATCCATTTGATAAATCTCCCATCCAAACCAAGTAGCGAGGGAAAGAATCAATCGAACAGAGTTCATCTTTCCAATGGGGGCAAATGTTTTGGTTTATTTGATGTCTTCTTGCTGAGAGAATCCCTTGGTTACCAAACGAGCCTTGTGACATTCAACAACATCATCAGAAGGAAACTTGGTCTTATAGAACCATCAATACTTCACAACATTATTTCCTTGTGGTCGAGGAACAAGTTACCAAGTCTAATTCTTCTTCAAAGAGTCAATTTTAGTAGCCATAGCATTTTCCCATTTAGGCACTCCTTGAACATCAACATAAGTTTCAAGATCACAGGTTTCAAGAACACCTACCATCAGTGCAACACTACCATGTTTTTTCTGACTACGAGTATACTGACCAATACTAGCATATCTAGCATCTAGTCCAACAACTTTAATAGTTTTAACAACACACCGAAGTAGACAACTCAACAGTGATTCGCGTTAGTGATTTTTAGTTGAATGATTCAGTGTGTCGATGTTCTCAATCAAGATAGATTGAATACCAGTCGACTCAGGAGTCGAATCCATTAGTTTCGTTGAGACTCCAAATAAGGGATAGTCAATTTAGTTTTTTTCAGTAATATCAAAAGGATCACTGTGCAATAGAACATAAGAGGAATTCAACAACTTATTACCTTAAATATTCTCATCAAAGATCACATTTTGTCTCAAAATGAACTATTTTCTAACACGGCTAAACAATCGATAGGCTTTTGATTCATCAGAATATCCCATCATGATGTAAGCATGACTCTTTTCATCTAATTTCTTCCTGCAGTTATCACTTATATGCACCCAAGCAACACATCCAAAGGTTCTGAGATGTCCACCAAAGGGTTTTCTTCGATTCCACTTCTGTTCAAAATTGGAACAAGGTTGAGGAGATAGTTTGAACAGTAAAAAAATTCTATTCAAAATTTAGTCGGGAGATATTTGGTCTGCAGTAGGCACCGAGCCATTTCCACCAAAGTCTGAGTCTTCCGATCCATGAATCCATTCTGCTAAGAGGTGTGAGGGACAAATCTCTGCTAGGAATACCATTTTTCAAGAAATATTCTTCAAACTATCAACTCACATATTCACCACCATTGTATAATCTCAAACATTTGAGGGGTCAACCACATTGTGTCTTAGCCAATTCCCTAAATTCCTTGAATCTTTCAAAGATATGACTCTTATTCTTCAAGAAATATACCCAAGAACATGTAGAGAAATCATCAATAAAGGTCAAAATATACTTTGCACTTGTTGATGAAGGTTTGTTCATGCAACATAGATCACTGTGAATAAGTTCCAGTTGGTCCTATGCTCACCATGCTTTCCTAGAATCAAAGGGTGTCTAATGATGCTTTCCAAGCACACATCCTCTACAAACTCTATCAAGTGGAACAATATTTGGGAGACTAGTAACCATATTATTTGTTACCATCATTTTCAAAAGTTGAAAGTTAATATGTCCAAGTCATTCATGCCAAATTCCACTTCTATAATTAGTATGAGCAATGAGTGTAGTTGGTCCAGTTAGTCTAGGAGAATCACAGAACTTGTAAAGTCTATCTTTGGGATCTAGAAATCTTGAAGCAACAGTCGCCCGCCCAAGCCTCAAATCCTTTACGATAAAATGATATGACCAAAACTCAACAATATTCTTAGTTTGTGTAAGTTGAGCAACCGATAACAAATTTGCACTTAAGTTAGGCACATGATAGACATTGGATATTCAACCATGCCATCATTCAACATCGCCACTTACAGCAACTGTGAGAGCATAATCATCAGCTACATAAATCTTTAGCATCCTTAGCTATGTGACAAGTACAACCAAAATAGACTATCCATTATGTCTGATTCATACGGGCATGTAATTCCCAGGAAGCGCTAACAAAAAATATAAAGCTTTCAACATGTTGGTTGATCAACTGACTAGTCGACACTCCTCCTTCAAGGTTTTGACTTTTCCCTCCAAGTCCTTCATCTCCTTCCAACAATTTTATCAACATTTCCCACCTTTCCATAGTAGCGACATATTTTCTTCTTTTGATTCTTCTTTGTCAATGTTGACTCTTCGACCCTTTCTTTAGTAGGTTGGTTGATACATTTAGGTCGATGATCTGGTTGACCACATTCTTTACGATTTTTTTTTACCTTGCTTTTGAGCAAGTGAGCCTGGTGTTTGCTACCAATCTTCCCTTCTTCAAGCAATTTTTGTTAATATTTAATCAACAAATCATAGAATACATCAAAGGTGAAGTCCTTACCATATTGTTTGAGTGACATCCAATTGGCGCGAAAGAGGAGAAAAATACATCACATGGTGCCCTCATATTCATCAAGACCAGTTCAATGAGTTTTCCATTATTCTTTAGAAAATCCTTGCCACATTCACCCAATTTCAACTGTATCTCCTTGATGCAATCCAAATAGTCCTCAATCCTTTCAAAAGAATGGGTTCGGGAGAGATCAACTCTTTCTCTATCTGCATTACTTGACTTTCATTAACTTTATTGAACCCTAACTTCAACTTACACCAAATGGCATGAGGATAGTCAATAAGACTTGTATGAAAGTGAATATCCCTTGAAATGTAGGTTGTGATGAACCCATCAACCTCATCCTTCTTTTCATTGATGACAAACTTTTCTTGGTCATCATCGGATATGGAATAGTGACCTTCGTATATTGCCACAATCCCTTGCTTTTCCACAAAGTCTCTAATCTGCTGCCCAGATTGCATAATTGTGTCCATTTAGAACAATAAGTTCTATCTTGGAAGTCATCCTTCTAATCAAACATATATGATCTAAGTTCAAGAAGAGCTATCGAGCGACAAATATTCAGCCTGGAGTCGATCTACCCTAGATCCGAATCAACACGATTCACAAACAACAAGCTAGGTAAAAAAAAATAGCTCTGATACCATGTTGTGGAACCTCTTCATATGAGCCATAGACCAAAAAAGAAAATAACATAAGGGAACTGTATTCCAAGAAGAGGAGTGATGTCTAAAGGCACCATTAAAATACTTAAGCAAATCGCATTATGATAAGAACATTGCAATGCATTATCATGAATCAATATATCAACACAAACTAGAGGGTCATTCTTTTATAGTCTCTAGATCTAACAAACTTCCTTGAAATGAGGAGGATTTGGTCCACAAATAGGGGTTACTGGTTCTAACCATTTCCATTAAATCTACAACCTTTCATAGTCTAGTCGGTTGTTCTAGTCAAGTTGACCATGACCTTGTCAACCATTCAGTCGATCCTCCAAATGACTGCTCTGCTAGTCGATTGACGTCCTTCGACTGGTTGTCTCTAGAAGATCTAGAGGTGTGATGAACTTGCATAACCTTACGTTCCAACACTTTTCAACCGCACAACTGAAATTTCCCTTATGGAAATAGGCCTTGGAATTCCTTTCACTATCTTCTGCTCTCCTTCTTCCTCAATCAAAGTGAAAATCTTGTTATGGAAATCCAAAATAACACGGTGCATGTCCAACTAGTCCATTCCAATAAGGATGTCATATGAGCCAAGTGGAATTATGTTTATGTATGCAAAAGGATGCAGTCCATTCATATCTAATGGAAAACCCTTTACTAACTCATTCATTTTCCTCTTTTTTTCCAATTGCTAATTGAACCATCAATGATTTAACATACTTACTTCTCTTTAGATGAAATGTTTCAACCAAACTATGAGCAATATAACTATGAATTTCTCCCGAATCAATTAAATTGGTAATAGGTTGATTGGAAATATTACATTCAACCTCAATCATATTAAGCTGATGCTCTGCTTGTCTATTCTTTAAAGCTACATATATTCTATGAATGTTTCATGCCACTTCCTCCACTTTACTTGCTTCTTGAATGTTGTGTGTTATCCCATATCTAGTAGGGGTATTTGAAGGATCGGTCTCTTGTAATTTTTATCACAAGTGGCCAATTTACAATTTGGTGGGGCTATGGATGGACCAGGTTCTTGAATGTTCGTTCATAATTCATATATTGATGATAAGATGATTTTTGTGCATAAAGACAATGCAAAAACTAGGGGTTGTGTTAGTGTAGGCACAGTCAAGCATATTTTGGTTAAATAATCTACTTTCCAATCACCAGTATCATGTAGCATAAATGAGACACTAACAAGGGCATTCATGACAACTAGTTAAGCTCCGGAAAAGGCGAAATTTCTCAATAAAACTTTCAGTCAACAATCATTATTGTTAATTGAGGATTGTTTTCATTCCTAAATTTGTCACATCCACACTGAAAATAGTAGCAAAGTAATCATAATGTTGAAGAAGAAATGCTTAAGAATTGGAGCATGTTATTACACCAACCCTGAACTTTTTTGTCCTTAATGTATGTTTTTGGTGGTTTATAGTCTCCATCAAATTTAGATTCACTAATAATATTTTCACCTTTTCAACTATGTGTAATGATGAAGGGCAGTTCTGAAGGAGTTTTTTTTGTAAGAAGGGAGATATGACATGGTTTAGGGCTGGAAGCAAACACTTATCTCTGACGTTAAGTCTGAAACTGGACAATTAATTGATGGTCGCCATATCTTAGCTTAATCGAGTCAACTTGAGAAGTATAAATATAAATTTTGGGCCGACCTAATATCATTGGTGCTTGTGGCCGACATGGTAGTATATAATCCAACATTAGGGATAACCCATGTTGATCCGAAATAGATCAATATATAATTTTTCACCTTCTTGGATCTTTTGGGGTCAAAATATTGGGTGAATTGGCTTGTAGGCCCATTTTATGGGCAACTGTCATTTTGCAGATTTGGGGTTTGGAACCTTCCAGGGCTTGTTTGAGGGTATAAACGATGTTTTTGGGGTCAAAATTTCATAACTTATGTCATGTCCTTTCACATGATTCTGCACTCTGAGATCTTTCCAACGGTCCAAAAATCGCCTTAAATAAAGTCCATATGCAAAAGTTATGCCTCACGCAAGTTGACCTATCCAGTTGACCACCATGACATCGAGTGTATTCCACGTCATCTCTCATTTCTCACACAAGTGGATATTGTCATGTGTGAACCGTCAAGAACATTCTAGAAGGGCCAAAACCTTAACCCTAATTGAGAGTTGGGGCATGCATAAAACCTAAACCTAACCCTAGACAACTATTGGGCTGTGTTAAATACCAGGCAATTAGAAGAGAAGGGGGTTCCATTCTTTTAATGTATTGTATTGTTCCATAGTTGAGAAACAACACAAGAGTGGATGTTAGAGAAAAATAGAGGATATAGGAGATCCTGTAGTAGGCATTCTGGCCGTAGATTCATATGTAACTCCATAGAGAGTACCATTTCCTTTGTATTTGCAATTTGACATAAAGAACAAGGCGCAGTCCTCATTTGTGGCTTGGTTTTTCCCCATAGTGGGTTTTCCCAAGGTATATATTATGTTATTGTGTAGATTGTGTACTTATTTTCTCTAGTTATTCTTGTTTCAGTTCCAGTTATTTGGCATTCAATAAAAATAAGCTAATAAAATAGGAACTAAGTTGAAGATATGTTGTGACAAAATATTTCAGTGGAATATCCACGACAATTTACAGATCATATTGGTATAAGAGTAGTTTTTATTTTGGGTTTTGTGGGTAATCATAGGATCTACTAGTTGCTAAAAAAAATCTTTAAACCCTAGCCATGGCGGACAAGTCATTAAAGGAGTGGAGGACGATTATGAGCAGCAATTTTCAACCTTAAAAATACAATTCGTTGATATCTCACGCAAGATGTCAATCCTCATGGCGACTTTGGAGAGCAAGTTCAGACCTTTTAGGAATTATGGTGGCTCTAAATCATATTTTGGATCTGAGGGGAAATTGGAAGATAAAAGTGACCCAAAAAAGGATTTCACGAAAGATCCCTTGATAGAGCAGTCGAGTTCTAGTACCAAAATTCCTTCCCAGACTCGATTCAAGATGGAGACGAAAGTTGACATCAAGCCGTATCAAGGTGAGACCGATGCTCTGAAAGTGAATAATTGGTTGCAACAGTTGGAGGTTTATTTTAGCATTGATTAAATAGCAAAGCATCAAAAGATATCATTTTCCTAACTGAAGTTAGAGAGCCGTGCGTTAACCTGGTCGAAAATCCACACAGAAACACTTAGGTTGGAGGGTGATCCACCAATAACTAAGTGGAAGGACTTCACAATCCTCATCAAGTCCCAGTTCTACTCTATCGGATATGTAGAGGACTAGTGGAATCATTGGCATTACTTCAGGCAAAGGCAAGCGCCGATTGTGCAAGAATACACCACCAAGTTTAGGAAGATGGCTATCATGTTGAGTATCTCACCCAAGAACCAAGATGTACTCCTAAGTTATTTGGGGGTCTTACATAGCCACATACAGAGGCAGGTGATGTTGTTGAAGCCCAGGTCAATTAATGAAGCATGTGTACAAACACAATACCTGGAAAACATAGGCCAAAAGAAAGTACAACCAAGTGGTTCAAAATAGAAAGAGAGCGATTCTCCCAAGGAGGGGAAGAATAAGTGGAAGGGAAAGGATAATAAGAAGTACAAGGGAAATGAGAATAAGACTACATCCACGACACATTAGTGAAAGGATACGAAAAACCATTGTAAGCATTGTGATATCGATGGTCACATTGAATAAAAGTGTTGGAAGCTACATCCAAAGTTGAACCCGAAGAACCGCAAGAAGGATGCTTAGAAGAAGAAACTTCTAGCCATGGATTCAAGAAGGGATTTAGAAATATTATTTGTACCATAGTGTAGAAGGAGATGAATATGAGTATCCTCCACCCTAAGGAAGAGAAAGAGATGACGAGACTATTCCACATCAATATCCAGTTCAAGAAGACCGAGATCAATGCTCAATTTGATTATGGTTCACAGAAAAACCTCATAGTAGAGGATATGGTACGTAAGCTTGGATTGGAAGTACATGATCATCCATCCCTACCCATTGGGATGGGTAAATAAGGATTCATAACTTAGAGACACTAAATAGTTCAAGATCAATTTTACCATAAGTGTAGAGTATGCTGATGAAATGGAGGTAGACATAGTACCCTTGGATGTTTTGTTGTGTAGTGTTCGGAATCCCATACATGTATATGAGGGATGTGATATTCACGAGGAGAGCCAACCAATACAACTTGATCAAGGATGGGAAATCATTCATCATCAATGTGCACAAAGGTAAATTGAATATATCTCTAGTAAGTGACAACCAAGAACAAATCTTATCAGTTCAAGTAGGAAGTTTGTATTACTTTTCTTTAGACAAAATCTAAAAGAAGGTGAATTAGTAAAAGTGAAGGCATCCCTGGAGATATGTACCAAAGAGTAGAAACATCAATTGGAGAGCCTTTTGTAGGCATACAAAGAAGTGTTTTAGGAGCATAAGGGGCTACCTCCTAAGAGGGAAGTGGAGCACAATATATAATTATTGTTGATTCTCCATTGCCGAACATCAAAGTGTAAAAACAGTCTGCCATAGAAGCAGATGAAGTGAATAAGCAGTGGCAACAGTTGTTGGAATAGGACATGATCCAAACAAGCACCCCACCTTGTGGGTCACCTATCATCATTGAACCTAATAAGGTTGGGACTTGGAGGATGTTCATCGACTACATATCCTTGAACAAGATCACACTCAAGAATCAATACCCTCTGCCAGGATCGATGATCTGTTGGACTAGTTGCAGCATGCCAAGTACTTCACCAAGTTGGATCTTAAATCGAGATACCACTAGGTGTGCACGAAGGAATGAGACACTTGAAAGATCCGAACCTTCAAGAATAGGAAAGGTCTATATGAATGGTTAGTAATTCCGTTTGGTTTATGTAATGCACTGGCTACATTTATGCATTTGATGAATGATGTATTATTCCCTTTCTTAGTTTCATTTGTTATAGTATATCTAGATGACACATTGGTTTATAGTGCTACTTGGGAAGAGCACATATCACATCTCAAGCAGGTGTTATAGTCTCTAAAAAATCACTAGTTGCTGGCTGATTTGAATAAATGTGAGTTTGGCCAGCAGTCCTTGGTGTATTTTTGGTATGTGATTGGTGGAGGAGAACTCAAGATTGATCTTGCAAAGAAGGAGGCCATCACTAAGTGACCTATTACTACAAATTCCATTGAAGTTAGGATATTTTTGGGTGCATCACAATGCCTTCGAAAGTTCATAGCTTCCTTTTCTACTATGTCTTCACCCCTCCACGCCATAAAAACCAGAAACAACTGGTTCTAGTGGGGAAATAATCAACATAAAGCCTTTGAAGATCTCAAATGAAAGATCAATCAAGCACTAGTTCTTGCATTGCCTAATTTACATAAGCCTTTCAAATTGGAGACATGCAAGTGGGTATGCTATGGGATCGATGTTTATGCAAGGAGGAAGGCCAATATGCTATCACTATGAATTTTTTTATGGGGGAGTTCTAAACTACCCTACCTATGATAAGGAACTCTATGCCCTAGTTCAAGCTATTAAGAAGTGGAAGCACTATCTGATGGGAAAGGATACCATCATTCACACTTATCACTAGCTATTGTAGTATTTGCAGGCCCATAGTAAGTTGCAACAGACTAGACATTATAAGTGGATGGGATTCTTACAACAATCCCATCTAATAATCAAGTATAAGAAGGGCAGTACCAACAAGCTTGCATACATGCTCTCAAGGCCACCTATAATCAAGATTACAACTTTGGTAACTCTTATGCACAGGGAACCTTTTACCCATGATGCATACAAGGATGAGTACACAATAGATCATTGAGCTTGAACAAACCTCACAATTTCACACTATTATTATTGAGAAGAACTAGACAAAGACATGGATTAATTCACTCATAAATCTGAAACACACATGAAAAACTGTTGTTGATACATTAATCAACTATAAGCTGGAAATAAAAAGTGTTACAATAGAATGAATTCGATACACCCAGGAGGATTCAAATTCACCTTAACTCTAGGCTTAGTTTGCATTGGAACCATCTCCCGATAAGGTTCAGTGGCCACCGATGATGAATAATCAGTTAACTGAGGTAGAACTGAGCATAAATGAATCATGTGGGCACCAAAACAGGGGAGGAGAATCCAAGGGGGAGAGATAATGACTTGTAGTGGTCAAAATAGGTGCTCCTACACTCAGTAGCAGTGAAAATAGGTGTAACAATCAGTTAACTAGGCAATCAAGGGGACAAGGTGCCCAAAATCATGGAACTGACTGCGCTAACTACTAAAATATTGCATGAGGGAGAATTTGGACGTCAATGATGTAATCAAGGATCTCTAAGTGGATAGAAGGGATAATGATGGCCAAAAAGAATCTCCATGGGCCCAAAGTAGGGACTAGGTGCTTGGAGACTCAACTGTCAATGCATGGATGCATGCAAAGCATGCAAGACCAAAATAAGATGGGGAGAATATTCCAACACTCCCCCTTAAGCCAAACTATGAGGAAAAATAAATGAAAATTAGGGCCCTGGTTCCTGAGACCAAAGGTCACCCCGTACAACAATATAAAAAAGTGAGGAAAGAAGGAAAACCCAGTGGGAAATCCCCCCCCTCGAGATAGACTGAAACACACCAAAAATTGTTGCTCAAGACTCAACTAGGTGTGATGCTTGATTCTATGTTTGGAGGTATCTTCCTCATGGGAAGAAGTGGATCATGCTCCAAAAACATGTGCTTGAATTCTCCTTCAGTGGATGCAAGCGAATCTGGAGGCTTTCTGAACTTGCTCTTCAGACCAAACATGGTGAGAACAAATCCAAAAATATGAAGATCATCCTGGAACCTGTAATTCAAACCAATTGAGGTAGGATCAACTCCAATAAGATCTAATTTCTGTTGAAACTTGAACTTTTGATCAATGGAAGTTAAATTAGCTCCAAGAATTGATAGATGGTTTCTTGTGATCTCCTTTGAACCAACAGGGGTGAGATCAAAACTAAAATCACAAAAATGTGCCTGAGACTTGAACCCAAGCAAATGGTAGTGTTCTCCATCTTCAATGAAACTATGAGAACATGTGCCAATGATCGAATAGAAGTACACATGAAGCATGTGATCAAGGAGGGCGAATGCATCACCTCCAAACTCTGATTTAACCTCCAAAACATTCAATAAATCATCATTTTGCACACCAACAGACTCATGGGAAGTAGAGGATTCGAAACTCTCTTCAACTTCTAGAGTAGTAACTGACATATCTTGCTCAGAATTTGAAATAGAAGACATTGAGAACATGAGTGAGGAATGTAAAATATCTACAAAAAGATCATTTCATTAGTTGTATTACTTTCATCTGCATCAGCTACATGGGAAGGGGACAATTCGAAACTATCTTCAACTTCTAGAGCAACAGAGGAAGGAATGTATTCAACATGAAATTTCTGTGTTGAATCTACAACTTCTTCTTCATCTTGAACAAGTTCATCATGAGAGATGATTGAGGGCAAAACATAATTAGAGAGAACACTTAAGGAGGTATCACTGGGCTCGTTCTCCAAATAATTTGCACCAATCTATTCATTCTGCTTTCCAAATGCTTTTTCCAGTTGGGCCCATAGATCACTTGGATATTCAATAATTTTCATGAGGTAGCGCATACTAGGAGACATAGCAATACACATTGCTCCAAAGGCTCTGTCACGTTCATTTAGCTAATCATTCTCTTCTTCATAGGAAGCAAAATCTCTCATAACACCAATACACATATAAAAAAGACCTTGTCTCTTTAGATATGCTATCATCTTTGGTTTCCACTCATCATAGTTGAATGGAGAGAGAGGAGGAATTTCTTTCAGATTCATGGAAGTTGTTGTAGAATACCTGCAAAAACAATGGAAAAATATCTGGAGGATTGTTACTGTTTCTATTGAACACTGCGTTAGGACAATAGGGCACTTTTATCTGGATCCTTCGCACCTAGATAGACCTCAAAGTATTTCTCCAATGAATTCAATGAAATGGCACCAGGATTTGCTGTGGAAATCCAGAGGCTTCTGGTGCTCTGGTGCTCTATTGAAAGAAACTGCTCAATCTACTACTGGAATTGCTGCAACTGCTACAACTGCTGCAACTGTTGCAACTGTTGCTATCGTTGCAACTGCTGCACTCAAAATCTCTCACGAGCTCTAATACCATGTGAAATTCCACAAGGGTAGATCACTGAGCTTGATCAAACCTCACAATTTCACATTCTTATTACTGAGAAGAATTAGACAAAGACATGGATCAATTCACTCATAAAACTGAAACAAACATGGAAAACTACTGCTAATACATTAATCAACTGTAAGCTGGAAATAAAAAAGTGTTACAATAGAATGAATTCGATACACCCAGGAGGATTCGAATTCACCTTAAGTCTAGGCTTAGTTTGCATTGAAACCATCTCCCGATAAGGTTCAGTGGCCACCGATGATGAATAATCAATTAACTGAGGTAGAACTGAGTATAACTAAATCACGTGGGCACCAAAATAGGGGAGGAGACTCCAAGGGGATGAAATACTGACTTGTAGTGGTCAAAATAGGTGCTACTATACTTAGCAGCAGTGAAACTAGGTGTAATAGTTAGTTAACTATACAATCAAGGGGACAAGGTGCCCTAAATCATGGAACTGACTGTGCTAACTCCTAAAATCATGCATGAGGGAGAATTTGGACTTCAATGATGTAATCAAGGTGCTCTAAGTGGATAGGAGGGCTAATGATGGCCAAAAACAAGCTCCAGGGGGCCCAAAGTAGGTACTAGGTACTAGGAGTCTCAACTGCCAATGCATGGAATGCATGGATGCATGCAAGACCAAAATAAGATGGTGAGAATATTCCAACACATAGCTCTAGCCAGTTTGTTTGCTTATGAACTTTTTGTGTGTGTTAATGTTAGGGAAGTCTATCAAGATCTATATTAGCATAGTAGCCTTTAGTTATATGGTTTTAGATGTGGAATATAGAATATTGTATATGTTATGCATGTCTCTTTCGAAAACTCTTTGAAGCTTTCTTTTGGACTGGTGCTCTGCATCCTTTTGTAACTTTTTGTTGCCAATTTTACTCAGCTTTTTGTAAATACAAATTACCTGTTTATGTTATAAAAATGAGTTTTCTTTAAATAAATTTAGGACTGATTTGATTATTATCTATTTACTTAGTTCTTTATCTCCAACAATTTTCTTGCATTCAAATGCATCTCTTGCAAGAAATATTTACTTTCTTTTAAACAACTAAAATTATTTTAAAGGTAAGAGGAACTACGTTTTTGTATTGAGAAACTCGTTTAGCTCCAACCATTTTTCAGGCTTCAATTGTCTCCCAAGGATGACCCCATAGTAGGGATCAAAACGTCGAGTTTCTCAATACAAAAAAAACAGTTCCTCTTACCTTTAAACTGATCCTTCATATGGCTATCTTCAAACTAAAATTATGTCTATCCTTTTTCAAGAAAATGGTTTACTTATTCTACTTATTTAAAAAACAATATTAATAAATATCTTATTATTATCTATTTACTTTTATAAATAGTCTTTCAAATAGTAAGTATTTTCATTGTGTTTTTCTTATAACTTTGTCTAAAAAAACACAATGAAAATATCACATATGAGTTTCACAAAAGTATTATATTATTATTATCCCCTTGTAGAATGTATTTATAAAAGTAAAAAATGACATATTAGTTATTTAATCTATAATTGTTCCATTCATTAACAAACAACATCTAACACAAAAGAATTTCGCGTAGATTTCTTTCTTGGAATAATAATGCATATATAACTGAATCCTTAACTCCTTCATTGATGCTCTATTACATATTAAACAACAAATTTTATTTATTATTTATATTCATTTCCAATAGTTGAAAATGAAATTCTTAGTAATAAAAATTACGGAGACCTTTTTTTTCTAATACCTTTACTTGGACAAATTCATAGGAATGTAATATCATAACTATCTTTCCTTAAATGATATTCTAAAAGAAACAAATTTGTTATTTTATTTCCTAAATACCTTTGTAAGCCAGTTTTGATTTTTTTTTGTCGGTTTCTTGATTGAAAAACAAATAAATCTACTTAAAATTTATAACAAAAGTATAATCTATAGAATACATTTTATAACAAATATATATTTATTTATTTCATGCTTTTATTTTATAAATTACTCTCACAAAATCCCGGTGGGCTAGCTCAAGTGGTTGAGTGCTGTAAGTTGTGAGCAGAAGGTGTCGGGGTCAAATCCCCAGGTGGCTATACATTGCTATATAAGGGCCTCACTTGATGTTCCCATCGGGTTAGCTCTATAATCAGAGCGAACGAGGTGCGACTCCTTTAGGTGGCCCCCCTGTGATTTCTTATCGTGAACGTAGCAGCCCTGCTGGGGAGTTTGTGAACCACATGTGAAAAAAAAAATATTCTCACAAAAAGCATAACAAGAGTATTTAATTTGCATTAGATATCAACAATAATAAATACAATAAATTACTTATCTCTTGTCTTTCCGTACATGCCAAATTGAGAAGATCAAACCACCCAATGTAGATTTGTAGGAGTTCATTTCCTTCAACTCCTCAATCACCCTCTAACCAAACCAAGTCCACTAGGGGTTTGGTTATTAAGTAGCTATTTAATATTTACCCATCCTCTCTCCTATGGGTGTACTTCAATCTTTCTCCTCCAAGTTTTCTTTCCTCCTCTTCTTTTCTTAGAGTAAATTACAAAAATCTTTTTTTTTTCTTTCCCTCAGTTCTTTTCGGGAAAAATCCTTCCCAAATTTCAAGAATTCTCTATTATTAGTAAATTCTTTAGGTTTAATGTGAGGAAGACATCTCGCTGTGGTAGTTAGGTCTTTGAAGGAATTATCTTTAAAATAAATTATTATTTCAATTCCTTAAGTAGATTTACTTTGAGGAAGGCACCTCACACTGGTAGTTAGGTATTTAGAGGAATTATCTTTAAAATAAATTATTATTTCAATTACTTAATGAGATTTACTTTTTAAAATTAACTTCTCTCCCTAATGGACTTGGCTTCTCTTTTCCTTGGTACTATTCAATAAGCATGTTTGGAAAAACATAAAGTTCATAGATAATCAAAATAAATCAACTTACTTATACACCATTGATTTTTCATGGTGTTTAAATGTTTCAATCCCTATTTACAATATCAAATAAATAAATATGTTCAAATTGATAAACTTAAGGATCAAATTGGGATATTACATCCTCTCCCCGTTAAAATAAAACATCATCCTTGATGTTTCTCTTTTTATGTGGTAACATATGATAACAAATTCTACATATAACTAATTCATCACATACATCTCTCATGATTGTACTCCTTCGATGATGGTTTATCATCAAGGTATTTTAAAGTTTCTACACATGTATTTGCAAAGTTCTTAGATTAGAAACAAAAGAATTAACTGGTGATAATTCCCAAAATAAAATTATACATGTAAAATAAAAGATAAAATACTTTTGATATTTTACTTATCTCCAAGGACATTATCCTCATTCTCCTAGGATTGCTGCAACAAATTTCGTTTTATAGATTTCACTAGATGGTTATACTTCATCCTTTTGTCTCTTCTACTTGGCAGTAATTTCTTATAGCTTCTTTAACTCTCAAGGCTAGTTGGATAAATTAGATATTCTGATTCAACTAGTTATACATATCATACTTTTATATTTCTGGGCAAATAACCCCAAGAATTACAACCTATTATTGCAATTGTGGCCAATAATTTCATAGTACAACAACTTGTTTCTAAAACAAAATCTAAATTCCTCATTTAGTGCATGTAATATTTTCTATCATGAAATTTGCATATTTTATACAAATTATAATTAAATCTAGAATAAACAAGTACCCAAGTTACCACACATCGGTTCCTTTATTTCACCATGCCATTCCATCGCATCCTATCAGATGATGGCTCGATCTTGTAGTAAAATATTATATGATTTTAATTGGATTATTTTCTTTCAACACTTTCAATTAATTCTTCCATCATAAGAAAATGTGTCCAATTCATATTTTTAATAACAAATACAATGCTATTCATCCAAATCAACATACTTTCCAAAACCAAAGAGTTACCTGGTGTATGGTTGTTTTTTCTCCTCAATCTATCATAGCTTTATTTCCAAACAACCCAAGGCTATTTCACATATTTTACTCTCATAAGTACTTCTTAAGTGCATGTGTAGAAAGTCTTCAACTTCTCTTGGAAGTTCTGCAACACCTAACACATATAATGTTCATAATGGTGTGCATGCCTCACCCAACATGAGGATGGTACCCCTCCTCTACTATACAGTTCCTCGAGCATACCTCCTTTCGATGCTATTCAGGGTGTGCATCAAGCTAAGCCATTTCTCATTCCATCCCTCACATAACACTTAGGATCTTTCATGGAACCCCCAATTCCTGACAAGTCCTCTTCAAAGTGTCTATGTGTGCATAGAGAAATTGATCGTAAAGGTCTTACAACCTGGGCATGCCCAAGGTTAGATTAGTGGAACTTAGCTTACTGGGTTCTCAATGCCAAGCCAATACATCGATTGGGTTTATCAGGCATTCACATAACCATTCACATGTTTCTTGCTTGTTTATTATTATTATATTAATTTAAATTCATTTGTTAATCAATATGCCTCCCTTCCCCTTATGCTTGTGTTAGTAGGGTAAGAATATCATTATGTTATTATTTTTAACCTTTACTTATTTATTTCTTTATTCTCATCTCTTTGCAACAATGTTTCTTATAGAAACCATAATATGAGGTTTTTCCTCATTCGTTTGACTTTTTGCAACCATAGTACTTATTTTCACCGCCATTACCAAGTCCTTCTATCTACACTTCTTTAAAGATAGTCAAAACATATTATTAGTACATATAATCAATCTATTGCAAAAAGAATTAGACTCGCCACTATTTTCAGTTGTCAGTCCTTTCGAATCTAATTTTAACTATTTATCAATTATATGTACATTCTGCGTGATTATTCACCATTCAAAGTATCAGTCCATAATTCATCATCTTCATAATTTGATTCCAATTCACATTCAAATAGACAATGCTTTTAGTCATTGAATTATTTCTACTAGATTTCATTGGTTATTTTTTTGAGTTACTATGTAGGGAAATATTACTTTTCTTTGTATTTCCTGCACAACCAACATTGTTAAAATGCAGTAAACATATGTACCCTTCAAATTCATCACAATTTCTCAGGTTAATTTTTTATGTTACGCCTTTCACTATTATAAGTCTCTAAGGAGATACGAAAATCATCTTATGGCATTCTATTTTATCAATACCTTTCTAGTATAAGCTTATCTTTATTTCAAGATGTCAAGCATAAGTACAATCAACTATATGATTTCTCATTTACTCAATGTTTTCCTTGTATTGAGTTCAAAATATTATAATTTCATATTACGACATCTATTCATAATATAAGTGGAAAACTCATTTCCTTAAGTTATTATCCCTTACCCATGCATCATATCACACCCTTTTTTGTTCTAGAATGCCTCCCAATTATTTATAATCCTTAGGGTGTTCAAATTTTAATACATAATTTTCTAGGTATCAAGCTCATAATGCATTCCAATATTATCATAACATATCAATTAGAGTATTTAAAACAAGGCTAACATAATTTCTTACCCAATTCCATTCAAATCACATGATTTATTTGCATAATCATAATTTTCAATCTTTGTATTCCTTACTAGTCAAGTAAGAAAATATCAATTTCCATAAATGTGCATGTTCAACACAATCAACATTCTCACAATGTATTGAATGCATGTATCAATTTTTTTTAATAAAACTTAATTTTACATATTCATATTTCTTGTCCTGGAACTTTAAAAAATTTCAAAGATTATAGATAAATTTATAATATACTTTCCTAGGAATGTATTTCCCATATAAAATTGTCTCTAAAAGCAATTTCATTTAAAATTGTCTCTAAAAGCAATTTCATTTAGGCATAATAAACTTCACAAGACATTATAACAAGAATTTTAAAAATTAAAAACCAAAATCAAAAGTTTCTTAATGATTGATAATTATTTCCACATCATGTCAAGGTATAAAGTTACATACTTGTTATTACTAATCAATTTTTGGTACTCCATCTCTCATAACATGGACTTCTTAATTCCACCTGCATTATCAACAATTTAGCCATCTTCACATTTTTATAATCACTAGCATGCAAGTTAGATTTCATTAATCCATTATTTGATTCACAATGTTTTTGTATTTGTTAATATTCGTTTCTAATTTAACTCAACATAATGCATACTACTTTCAATAGTTTGTATGGGATATTTCTTATATCTATTATATCTTTTCATTGAAAAGTTAACAATGTTACTACCATTCCTACTAGACCAATGTCTTATTTTTCCGTTATCCAATACTTTGATTTCTTAACCAATAATTACTTTTAAAGGTTTTTTTCTCATTATGCAAGATTTCTTTTCTATGATTTATCCGACATTGTGCATCTTGATGGTTTCACCATGGTTGCATAACAAAATTTTCGCACTACAGATATTTTTAACTTTCATCAAAAGGAAAAATGTTCTAAATTGCATTCCTTATTACTCTGTTAGTTGCGCCGAGAGGCGCTCTACAACCCAGTATGAGGGAGATCTTGTAACATGTGTGTGATTGTCGAGTTTGTCGAGTGTTTATAAGTAACAAAATAATACAAAGTAAACAAAAAAGAATAATACAAAGTAAAAAGTAATAAATGTTATGTCGGCCATAAACAAAAAAGTATAATACAAAGTAAAAAGTAAATATGAGACTTAAACTAGAGACTTTAGAGCTTAGGATTAGGTGATAAATATTATGTCGGTCATAAACAAAAAAGAATAATACAAAGTAAAAAGTAAATATGAGACTTAAACTAGAGACTTTACTTTTTACTTTTAATACAAAGTAAAAAGTAAATATGAGATTTTAGAGTGTCTGTCGAGTAACAAAATAATACAAAGTAAACAAAAAAGAATATTACAAAGTAAAAAGTAATAAATATTATGTCGGACATAAACACAAAAATAATAATACAAAATAAAAAGTAAATATGAGACTTAAACTAGAGACTTTAGAACTTAGGATTAGGTGGCTCAGGTATTGCACTCAAGGAGCTATTCAAGGAGAGCTTTGCACCTCGGAGATTTGATCCCTCTCGGCGCTTGATAGAGCCTAGGATTTGGATCTATGCTAGTAGTATTTAAAATTCCTTTCATTAAGAATCTTCTTAAACAATTTTTATTTATTTATTTATTTTCCCTAGAAAAAAGCATAATTTTATTTCAGTAGAGGTGAACAAAATTACATTCTATATATGCATATATGCATGCGGTTATCCATTGAAGGACAAATAGTACGATAAAGAGTAAAATCTTTAGTACATCAGTCAGGTGTGTTCATCATCACCAAATATAAGGCCATAACATAAAAGCAGAACAAAAATAAAGTCTGGTGGCTCCCCGAGCCTCCTGATTTACCAAAAAGAAACTTTAAAGAGTAAACATAAGTCTTCAAACTGTCGTCACAAAAAGAAAAGGATAAACTGTTCCAAAAACTTTAGTATCATCACTACTATTCTTGTAATGCCAATTCATCAACGAAAGGTCTATGATAGTACTCATATAGAGTCCCATTACGGTATTCTTTTACTTTCCACATCCCCATTGCCAGGTCCCTGCCAATCTTAGAAGCCTTGTCCGCCTCCTTGTTATTCTCCCTGTAAACATGTCTGCAAGAAAATTGTAAAAATGAAAGCTTTAGTTCTAGAATGTCCTGAAGTATGTTTGCAAGTCTGAGGTCCCTGCATTGTTGAGTGCCAAGTGTCCAATTTGTGACATTCATATAATCTCCATACACATTTAACTATTGACAACCATTCTCCATGGCGAAAATGAGAAGAAGCTTTAGGCTCATGAGTTCAGCAAAATTGTTCCCACCCTCCCCCAGACCCCAAAAAAGATGATAAGAGTGGGTTAAAGAAAGATGTAGAACATCCCCACCCCCACAGATGTTCTCCTGAGTAGAACCATCGTAGAAACCCCATGGAATCGAGTGGTAGATGTCAAGATCAAGAACAGTTCTTTGTTTCGCGACTTTGATATGTTGAGGGTAGGCCTTTATGAAGCCACATATTTGTATGGCTGAGACCGCCGGTGTACAGGTTTTTTCATTGAAAATCATGCCGTTCCGTACCAGCCAAATTCCCCAGGCCACCATTAGAGGAAGGGTTCTGAAGGAGATGCCGATCGGATCCATACACCACTGTGACCAAGCCAGTAGCAACGTATTCCCTTCCCAATTAAACTGAACATTTGAAATTCTGGAGCATTTTTCCCATACCTGCACCGTGTATGGACATTGGAGAAATAAGTGAAGACAGGTTTCCTCATTTGCTTTGCACAATATGCACCACCCCGGCCCAACCCTGTTCTTTCTCTGTAAAAAATCCTAGGTAGGAATGGAATTTTCGAGGACATTCCACATGAATAAACGGTGTTTCAAAGGGAAGTTTAGCTTCTAGATTGGTTTCCACCACCAAACCAATTCACGTGGATTTATGAAATGACTCAAGCTGATGTATCCATTCTTTGGTGAGAACACCCCATTTGGAGCCCCTTCCCATACCAAACAGTCCTCCCTATCGCGAATGTGAATTTGAGAACGTATGAGTGCTCTGTAATAAGTTCTCAATTCATCCCGTTCCTCCACAAAAAGTTCCAATGTGTTTGCATCTATCCATGATTGATTCCATGGGTGGACCCTATCTTGAAAAGCAAGTTGGGATAAGTAAGTTATACCTATTTCCCGGAGGGATGTAATCAGTCCATCTGATAAAATGTGTCTACCTTCACTCCCAAACCAGGGATCTTCCCCAACTCGAAGAGCCTGTCCATTCCCAATATTCCAAGCTAGAAGGTCTCCGACCACAGAAAAAGATTTTGTTACAGCTTTCCAGATAATAGAACTACCACGGTGAGACTTAAGCGTATTCCGAACCCAGTCCATAACTGATGCAGGGGCAATGTATTTCTGGATGACAACTCTTGTCCATAGGCTATCGAATTTTAGCAGTATCCAAACCCCTTTAGCTGCTAGGGATTTTGAGAAAAGATGAATGTTTTTCAGACCCCAACCCCATAAGGCCTTAGGGATAGCAATTCTATGCCATCGAACCCATGGGGAAACAAAGTCTCCTTTACCGCTCCAAAGAAAACGAAAGCATAATTTCTGATCTTTTTCCAACGTCCCTTTGGGGATCCAAGAGAGGGACATCCAATACACCGGAATGGCCTCTAAAACCGATTTCACCAGGACCAGTCTTCTTGCTATTGAAAGCCACTTGTGGCTCCATACCTTCAACCGCTTGTGAATTTTTTCAATAAGCTAGTTCCAATCCTGTTTTGTATATGCATTTGGTTTTAAGTGGAACCCAAGGTAGCAGAAACCATCTTCAAGGCGTAATAATGTATAAGGGAAGATCCTTCGAATAGCCATGATCTCAAATTCCCTAAGCAAGTCAGTCGATAAAGTGGATTTCATGTCATTTATCTCCATACCAGTAGCTTCAGAGAAAATTTGGAATATGTCATGGAGTGTTTCAATGTCCCCAACCGATCTAGAACAGAAAATGAGGATATCATCCACGAAAAGTAGATGTGATATAAATAAGTCCGGAGCCACTTGAATACCCTGGAGGGTGCCATCCCTACAAGCTTTTTTCAGTGCCTTACTTAACCCTTCTGATACCAACAGGAAAAGTAAAGGTGATAATGGACAGCCCTGCCGCAAACCTCTTTCCGACCGAAAGAAGGGAGAGGCTGCTCCATTAATGAGAACCGCAAATGAGACCATAGAAATACAACTCATAATCCACCTGATAAAATCCACAGCAAAGCCCAGATGTCTAAGAAGTAAATGAATATACAGCCTACTCACCTTGTCATATGCTTTTGACAAATCAATCTTTATTATAGCTCCTTTGATTTTCTTTGATTTCATACTATGAATGCCCTCTTGTGCTACTCCAATAGCCTCATGGATTTGTCGCCCTTCCAGAAACCCAAATTGTTTCGTGGAGATATGCTTGGATAGAATAATTTTAAGCCTCCTGGCAATAATTTTGGACACCACCTTATATACACAGTTGCACAAAGAGATGGGTCTGAAATCACTTAAAGAGGAAGAGTTGTCAGTTTTAGGGATTAGGGCAATAAAGGTAGAGTTTAGGGCAGCTGGAATCTGCCCAGAGATTCTTGTATCTTCAACCATCTGCAAGATATCATTCCCAATAAGCTCAAAAAGTGCCAAGAGAAATTCAACGGTCCATCCATCCGGTCCCATACTTTTGTCTTTCTGAAAGATCTGTAAAACTCCCTTCAACTCTTCTTCTGTGACAATTGCCATCAAGGAGTGATTGTCTTCCTCTTCCACAAACCGGGGAAAAAGTTGTGCCATTCTGACTATTTCCACAATGTTAGCCTGTGCAGGGGATTTAAAAAGTGTTTGGAAGTGATTTACCCCCACCCCAGCCATACTATCAAAAGAGGTATGGATATCCCCCATTGAGTCCTCTAGGCTCCAAATGGTATTAGACACCTTTCTTCCTTTTGCATATGCATGAAAGAATTTTTTGTTCTCATCGCCAACTGTTAGCCATACCGCCCTGCTTTTCAAACGCCATGTTTCCTCTTTTTCCAGTAACAACATGTTCCTCCTACCTTCTAGTGATACCAGATGTGCTTTTTCTTCCACAGATCCCAGGCCCCCGGAGCCAGAATCATATAAGGATTGCAACTCCAGTTCAATCGACTTCAAATCTCTATCGTCTCTACTATTCTTTTCAAAAGCCCATACCTTAAATGGCCCTTTAATTCTTTTTATATTAGCAGAGAACTGATGAGTGGCAGAGAGGGCATCCCTAGGATTAAAAGGTACCCAAAGGGAGCCAACAAGGTCAATGAAGGTCTCATCTTTTAACCAGATCTTATTGAACTTAAGCGGCCCAACTGGTTTAGAAGGTCCATCACGGATTTCAAGAAAAATAGGGAAGTGGTCAGATGATCCCCCCGAGCCTACCCACTGCCTCAGTAGGTAGTTTCTATCCACCAAGGAGTCAGACACCAAAAATCGATCCAAGCGTTTCTCAACTCTGTTTTCTCCAGTTCTGTTATTCCTCCAAGTAGGCTTTAGTAGAGAGGGCTCAATGTCCAGCACATTATTTGTGATCAACTTGTGAGTGAAATAATCAACCAAGAGGTCTGACCGAGCTCTGCTACCCCAAACTTCTGCCGACCCCAGTGAAAAATTCAAATCACCTCCGAGGATAAGGTTTCCTTCCTGTAACAAGGGATGTGAGAGAAGAGAATCCCAGAAAGGGATCCGGTTCAAATATGGACCATAAACATTTACCACAGTGAAAAGTTCACCAAAATCAAGAGACGAGCAGGACATTCCTAAGGCAGATTCCATCCCCCACAGGTTATGACACAGCACCGTGCTTGTGTTCCAACCAATAGCCTGACCGCCAGACCGGCCACGAGCATCCAACGTAGCTAAGGACCAACCACCAAACCAACTTTCTAGTAATGTTTTAATAACCTCGCCAACACCCAAAGTTTCTTGAAGTAGAATGATATCCGGGTGTTCAAGAGATACCACTCTACGGAGTGCTGATCTTTTATGGGGACCAGCAAGACCCCGGCAGTTAAAAGACATAACTTTCATTAACGCCCCCTCTTCTGGGCACGCACCGCTCTAAGCACCCGATCAATAGTCACCTGTTTGCCTTCTAGCAGATCCATCTTGGCCTTGGATTGTGCTTTAGATAGATGAGACTTCCTTCCTCTGCTTTTACCCGTTTTACACACCCCAGCACCCAACCCTCCCGGGGAAACTTTAGTAAGGGATCGTAAGAAATAACCAGAGTCCAAGGAGGTGGTAGGGGAAGAGGAAGAAGGGGCTTCAACTGGGTCAGGATCAGCTTCAGGGGGTAGGTCAATCAACATCACACCATGATTCGACGGTGTATGTAGAGAAGAAGGGGGATCAGGAGCGATACATGAAGGTTCCACCAATTCCATAGCAGAGGAGATATTCAAATTTTTTAAAGCCTCTAACCAGTCCGGATTTTCCAAAGTAAATTTTTTTATAACAAAATGAAAGGAAAGGGGATTTGTGGAAGGAGGAATACCCGCAGTCGAAGTCCCTGGGCCCAAGAAGGAAGCTAGTTGAGGTAGCTCAATAGATGCTAGTACAGGTAACGATTTTTCTTTTTGTGGCGCATCCATAACCGGATCCTGATGTATGCCTCCAGTCACTTCCGCAGCAGTATAAGGTTCCGATAAAGCAAGGCCAATAGAGTGAGGAACCTCCAAGTCCCGAAGATTTCCATGCTCCGCAGCAGCATCCAATACCACAGTATGGGAGGGTTCTGATAATGGAATTTCAACCTGAGGAGTAGCCTCCACAGCAATAGAATATTTTTGACTGCCACCATTTTTCCTCCGTAAAGGTAGCTTACACTCAGCAACCAGATGGCCATAAGCATGGCAATGATGGCATCTAAAAGGAACATTTTCATAGTCCAGTTTCTGCACATATACATAGGGTCCCCAGCTGAGAGTAACATCCGGTGCCAACCCATCCCTGATATTTAAATTGACCAAAATGCGAGCAATATTCCTTTGACAGGTTTGTAGAAAACTATAATCACCATCCAAATAAGTACCAATCATGTTACCAATACCTCTGAAATGCCGCTCCGACCAGTAATGGAGAGGTAAGCCGGGTAGCCGAACCCAAAGTGGGACTAAATCCAATCGTTCACGGCTAGCATCAAACATCGGATGCCAGGGCTTAATCATTACCGGGCAATGGTCCCAGCTCCAATTGGAATTTATAACCCACTTAGCATGTTCCGCATTATGAAAGTTGAAAGCAAACCAATTGCGGGTTAATTCAACAACCTCAGGGGTATAGCCCAATTCTGCAACCCAATGTTTTGCCACCCAGGCCTCAATGGTTCGCAGAGAGAAGGATATGCCCAACGCCTTACCAACCAGGGTGATACTGGTCATCTTGACCAATTGATGCCACTCAATATCTTCCCCAAGTGCATAGTTATATTTGGTCTTGCTCAGTTTCAGCCAACGTTTCCTGCCGTGCTTCGCCGTTTGTGTTGTTTCATCCAAGGAGCGTCCTCCCCAATCTTCAGAGCTGGTACCAGAGCCCACACAAGGACTAGCAAACCCACGTTGTTCATGAAGCTCCGATAACCCCAATCTCGTACCTTCCCGAGTCTCTACAGAGTTCATACCAGGGAGTGAGTCCGAGGAGGGGATGTTAATACTATCATTCCCATGATAGCCACCGATTGCAGAAATAGGGCCTTTCCTACCGACCACCGTACCCTCGATGGCCTTAATGACCTGATCAGAGGACCAAAGCGATGTCACAACTTCCTTCAAGGGAGAAATCTATGGAATACAGGGTATTGGAGCATTCAACGGCCCAGAGCCTGGTGAAAGTGCAAGGTAATTTGATGGTGAAAACCCCAAATCCAAACGATTCTCGCTAGCAGAGAGACCGTCCACACCACACCCTGCTTTGTAAGCCCCATCATGCCACCCGACACCAGATGGCTGAGTCCAGATGGGCATTTCATCTGACGGGTCAAATGTATAATCCAGCTGATCATCATAGTTAGCGATTGCATGTAAACGAAACCACAGTAAAATGAAGCAAGTAACAGGTGCAGTAAAAAGTAAAAACTAGGTTTTAAGATTATGCACGAAGTAAACACATAATCCACTGCTTGAGTGCACAGTAAATGAGACAGTAGAAACGCCACGTCGCTGCACCGTCCGTCAGGCTACAGTCACCCAAGCCTGACAGCAGCAGGCCGCCGACGGCCCTTTGGTGGCTAGGGTTCGGCCATAATTTTTAAACTAACTCTGTCTCTTCCTCCTTTTTTTATTATCTAATACTTCAATCACTTCATCATTAATCCCTCAACAATCCATTATTCAGAAGTTTATTTTTCAAATATTATCTTATACAAATTCTTAAACACCTTTTTATTATTATCTAATACTTCAATCACTTCATCATTAATCCCTCAACAATCCATTATTCAGAAGTTTATTTTTCAAATGTTATCAAATACATTATTGGATTCACTAATTAATTATGTGAACCTTCACTAATGATCCATATGGAACATTATAGCAATTAGTGTATACTTTCCTCTTTACAAATCTATTAATGAGGGCATACCAATACAGTATTAGTTATAATTCTAAATAATTAAATGTTATTGCTTTAAGGTTACAATACTAGGAATACCTTCTCCTTTTCTTCAACCTTCATCACTAAGGTTCATGAACGAGTTCTCATTATTCTAATAAGGTCTATCTTTTCTCATTTAATTTTATAGAATTTCACTATACGTGAAATTCAATCATAACACATGAGAGTAGATTAAGAAAGTTCTCTATTTAGGAGACTTGTTCTTTCTATGGAATATTCAACTTTCTTAAAATGCTAATTTATACATACTCATCTTTCTACAAATGTAAAGGTTTTTTATTATTTTCAAGTACCACAATGCCAAGGTAATTTATACATACTCAATTATATGTCCCTTGGTAGGCTTGTCATAAATATACAGTCCTTAGTATAATGACATGGTCTCAATATCTATTTTTGGATAATACAAAATTTTCTACCTTTCCCTTTTAAGTTCTATACTTATTCTACTGTTTGTACTCACAACTTCAACTCAAAATCCTTAGTATATGTCCCTTGGTAGGCTTATCATAAATATATAGTCCTTAGTATAATGATATGGTCTCAATATCTATTTTTGGATAATACAAAATTTTCTACCTTTCTCTTTTAAGTTCTATACTTATTCTACTGTTTCTACTCACAACTTCAACTCAAAATCCTTCTACACTACATAAGGCTATAATTGTATACCCTTAATGTATACTTTACCCTTAAAATTTGTATACCTTCAATGTATACTTTACCCTATGTTATGTTCTCATTTAGATTAAAGAGCGGAGTATACCTATCAAAATCAAAACTCAATTCTTGGGTTCATATTTTTTAATCTAGCTTGGAATCATTTTACCAATTCATAGATTTATTTTTCATGTATCCAGTTTTCCTTCAATAATATTCCTTTCAAAATCAATTATTTACCATATATGTTAGTTGTGTTGAGCCCATAAGATCCGTAGTATTGTAACGTACAACTCTGATACCATTTATAATATCTCCAAATTTACATTCTTTAAAAAATAAAATAAAAATGTTTGTCATGTAAAAACATTACTAGATTAGGCATCTATAATAAAAGATTTTTGGCTATTTAGCCCTCACTCCATTGGACTAATTAAAATTGTGCATGTTCTAATTTTTAATATCGATATTAAATGAGAATATTATTTTACTCCCTTTATTCATAACTACAATTCGTATTGTTTATATGATCTAATAAAGAATTATTATAAATTTCTCTTTAATTCAATTTCACATTCACATTGTATTATATTTTGTTCCACATTTATACTAGGTAATGGTTGAGAATATTATAATATGGGAGATAGTCGTCACTATAATTTATTTATATAGATCATGACCCTACATTCGATTCAAGTTTTACCTTGAGCTTTGCCCAAGTTATTAGGAATCATATGCTATTTATAAATTATACCAATGTACAATATAATTATACCAATGTACAATATCATGGTTGAAAAATTTCCCTAACCCAAAATTTTAAACTTACTTTAGAGATATCTGTATACTTTTAAAAATAATGTATAATTTATTTAGAGGTATAGTATTATTTTCCTAGCTAGACTCCATTAATTGACCACATTCTAAATATTTTAATTTAGCCTATTATTAACACACCTAATCAATTTCCTGTATGATTTATTTAGAGGTATAGTATTATTTTCCTAACTAGACTCCATTAATTGACCACATTCTAAATATTTTAATTTAGCCTATTATTAACACACCTAATCAATTTCCTCAAAGGGTCTCTTTGGTGTAAATACTAGTTAATGTTTATCTTCTCATATAGAAGTAAAATATCTTTAAACGTCCTTTTTGCGTTCTGTTTTTCATGAATATACATTAGGGTTTATATTCATGGTTTAATTTATTGTTGAAAGAGATAGTTTACTTTTTCTAAAAATAATATACAAGCCATTAAGGCCAATATATTAAAAATAGTTTTTATTATTTTATGGTGAAATTAATATGTCATTAATAAAGATTTTTGTACTATGATAAAGATTGTTTTATTTTCTATGTTTTAATAATTAATAATAACTATATTAATAATAATGTGTCCGGTATATTGATAGGCGTATATTCGACACATTCTATATTAGAAAACATTATTAATTTGGCACATCAATAATGTTTTCTAATGTAGAATGTGCCAAATATACGTCTATCGACGTATAGCTGAAACATTATTTATATTTGACACATTAATAATGTTTTCTAATGTAGAATGTGCCAAATATACGTCTATCGACATATACTAGACATATTATTATTAATGCGGTTATTGTTTACTGGTTGGAGCATAGGTATAGGATCAAAACAATATTATTAAATACCATTTATTAATATATATCAAAGTATTCACAGTATAAAGTTATTCATGTATTTTTACATTTGCAATAAAAAGTGATAATATATAATACACCTATATATAGTGGATAAAGGTAATGTCAATTTATAGTACTCTTAAAACATTGGTTGACTATTGTTTACTATGTTTGACCATGTACGTCAAAAGTTAAACCTTGGATAACCATAGTTGACAATGGTTTGATGATGGTTTATGAAGGTTGACTATGTTTACCATGGTTGACTAAGTTTAACAATAGGTAACCATGGTTGACTATTGTTTACACTTGGTTGACTTTAGTAAACCATGTTTGACTTTGGTTAACCATGGTTGACTTTATTGAACCATAGTTGACTAAGGATGACATTCGTTAGCTAAGGTTTAGTTTGTTTGATCATTGTTGATGGGTGTTGAATTTTGGTTGATAATGTTTGACCATATCTAACCATGGATGACTATGTTTAACTTTGATTAACCATGGACGACTTTACTGAAGAATGGTTGATTATGGTTAACATTAGTTAACTAATGTTAAGTATGTTTGAGCATTTGGAATTTGGTTAACCATCATTAATTGTTGTTAACCATAGTTGACATTAATGAATAATAGTTGACTATGGTTGACATTGGTTAGATAAAGTTAAGTCACGGTTGACTATTGTTTGACCATGTTTGACTTTGGTTAACCATGTTTGACTTTAGTTTGAGCATAGTTAATCGTGGTTGACTTTAGTGAACCATGTTTGACTTTATTTAACCATGGTTGAATTTATTTACCATGGTTGACTATACTTACCATGCCTAACTAAGTTTGACCATAGTTAAACATGGTTCGCTATTGTTTGACCATGGTTGACTTTAGTGAACCATGTGGCCATAGTTTACTTAACTGTGGTTGGAATTGGTTAGATAAGGTTAAGTCATGGTTGACTATTCTTTGACTATGTTTGACTTTGGTTAACCAGGCTTGACTTTAATTTGACAATAGTTAACCATGGCTGACTTTAGTGAACCATGTTTGACTTTAGTTTACCATGCTTGAATTTATTTACCATCGTTGACTATATTTACCATGGTTGACTAAGTTTGACTATAGTTAACCATGGTTGACTATTGTTTGACCATGGTTGACTTTAGTGAACCATGTGGCCAGAGTAGCATGAACCATAGTTGACTATGGTTGACATTTGTTAGCTAAGGTTAAGTCACAGTTGACTATTATTTGACCATGGTTGACTATTGTTTGACTTTAGTTTGACCATAGTGAACCAAGGTTGACTTTAGTGAACCATATTTGACTTTAGTTAACCATGGTTGACTTTATTTACCATGATTAGTTATATTTACCCTGCTTGACTATTTTTGACCATAGAAAATCTTGGTTGATTTTTTTACGATGGTTGACTTTAATGAACCATGTGACCATTTTTCACACTAGTTAATTATTGTTTAACCATGCTTGACTTTAGTTAATCATCGTTGTCTTTAATGAACCGTGGTTGATTTTGGTTAACCATGGTTGAATTGAGATACTAATGGTTGACCATGTTTGAATTTGGTTAACCATGGTTGACTTTAATGAACCATACTTATAATGAACCATAGTTGACTATGATTGACATTGGTTAGATAAGGTCAAGTCATGGTTGACTATTATTTGACCATGTTTGAATTTATTGAATCATGTTTGACTTTGGTTAATTATGCTTGACTTTAGTTTGACCATAGTTAACCATGGTTGAATTTAGTAAACCATGTTTGACTTAAGTTAACCATGGTTGAATTTATTTACCATGGTTGACTATATTTACCATGTCTGATTAAGTTTGACCATAGTTAACCATGGTTGACTTTAATGAACCATGGTTGATTTTGGTTAACCATGTTTGACTTTGGTTAAGTGAGGTTAACCATATACAATTATTATTGACCAAGTTTTACCAAGGTTAACCATGTTTGACTATAGTTGACCATAATTTGAAAGTCATTGACTATGGTTGACCAAGGTTCATTGTTTGACTTTGGTTAACCATATTTGACTTTTGTTAACCGAATTTGACTTTAGTGAACCATATTTAACTTTAATTAACCATGGTTGACTTTATTTACCATGATTGACGATATTTACCATGGTTGACCATGGTTAACTATAGATAACCATTGTTGACTTTAGTGAACCATGTGGCTATAGTTTACCCTGGTTAATTATTTTTTAACCATGCTTGACTTTAGTTAACCATGGTTGACTTTAATGAGCCATAGTTGATTTTGGTTATCCATGGTTGAATTGAAATATCAATGGTTGACCATGTTTGACTTTGGTTAACCATGGTTGAATTTAATGAACCATAGTTGACTATGGTTAACATTAGTTAGATAAGGTTAAGTCATGGTTGACTCTTATTTTACCATGTTTGACTTTCGTTAAGCATGCTTGACTTTATTTTGACCATAGTTATTCATGGTTGACTTTAGTGAACCATGTTTGTCTTTAGTTAACCATGGTTGAATTTATTTACCATGGTTGACTATATTTACCATGTCTAACTAAGTTTGACCATAGTTAACCATGGTTCACTATTGTTTGACCATGGTTGACTTTAGTGAATGATGTGGCCATAATTTACTTGACTATGGTTGACATTAGTTAGATAAGTTTAAGTCATGGTTGACTATTATTTGACCATGTTTGACTTTACCGAACCATGTTTGAATTTGGTTAACCATGCTTGACTTTAGTTTGACCATAGTTAACCATGGTTGACTTTAGTGAATCATGTTTGACTTTAATTAACCATGATTGAATTTATTTACCATTGTTGGCTAAGTTTGACCTTACCATGGTTGACTTTAGTGAACCAAGTGGTCAACTTTAATGAACCATGGTTGAATTGAGATACCAATGGTTGACTTTAGTGAACCAGGCTTAATTATGGTTGACTTTTGTTAGGTAAGGATGACCATGTTTTATTATATGTGACCATGTTTGACCATCATTATATATACATGATAAAAAAAATGCATATAATCCATGGACACTCAATCCTTAACACTTGAAATTCATTTATTTAAACAATTTGTTACATGTATTGAGTCATGTTATGATGGTGTCCAAGGGATAATTTCAATTTATGCGTTGGACATGAACATTAAAACAAATAATATCTAAATTATGATAAGTGCAAACATAACCATTTGAATAATTTTCAATTCATGATTAATATTAAACTTGTTATTTCAACTTTTAATTTATAAACTTTTATATATAAATATGTTATTACCATATTTTATTATTATTTTTTATCAAATCTCATTAACTCAATTAAGTAATATAAAGTTTGTGTTCTTTTATTTAATTTTTTATATTCAACAACATTAGTATAAGTATAATAATTCTTTGTTCTGCTGGAAAAGTATAGTAATTCTTTGAAATTTATTTTCACTCATTTACAATTTTAATAATAAATTAATCAAATTCAATTTATTATTTAAATTACAATTTTAACATTTTAAATCAACTCAAATATTAAATAATTTATGAAATAATGGTTAATGTATCTTGATGGAAGGATATTAATTTTCTTATTTTTTATAATTATATTAATTTTTTTTATTTATTGAATTTCATATTTATGAAATTTTAAATGTAGAAGTAGAATTTTTCATGTAAGTTTAATTTAAAATCTATCTTTCAATTGAATTAATATAATTTAATAACTATTAGTTTACCAAATTATAATTTTGCGGATCCAATTAACCTTTTTTTTTAGTAGAAAAAAAAGTATACTATTGTTATTCATAGAGAATCAAATAGTACACCGCTAGTCTTGAGTCTTTTAAAAGACCATTAATAATATAAACAAAACCGCAGACATATCTCATATAAGAGTATTCCCATCCTTGATGTATATACTAAAGTTCAGTCACAAAGACTTTACAACAAAAAGTCAAAATTTCATCCCACCGTCCATATACAAGAAAGATGTTGAAGAGGATTAGTAAAAAAACCACAATGCATCCTAATCACGAATCTGGGAGTCCTGGAATTCTTCCCAAAATAAGTAACCTGCTTCTCCCTCCCAATCCAATTTTGAGTACTTATCGGGTAAGGAGTTGTGTTGTCTATAAATATGCTCAAAGGATATCTTGTTAAATAGTTGAATAACTGATTTGATCCTCTTGCACCAATGTAGTAGAGATATGACTTTTAGATTATAATCCCCATCTGCCCATTTTATAGTGACTCTTGAGTCCCCATAAACTTTAAGATCTGCAAACTCGAAAGTATGAGCCACCTTCAGAACACACCAAAGTGCAAGAAGCTCCGCCTTCATATTAGTACCTATTCCACAATTTAACCTCAAAGTGAAGTAATGCCCCTGATTCAAAAAGATAACACCACCAGTTGCACAAACACCATCTGTCGCGGCTCCATAAAAAAAGTGACAGGACAATTATAATGGCAATAAAAAAAACTAACTTTCTGAATTCTCTTATACACCAATAGTTTCGAATAGTGTTTGTACATATTCAGAATTTGAATGCATACGTTGACAATGTTTGGAACTATATCTTCAAAGACCGCCCCATTTCTGGAGTACCAAATAGCCCAAGAGATGATAATCGGTAGATAGGGATGATCATGGCACTGTCTGAACCAGTTGAGGGTGCATGTATCAAACTTCTCATGTCCCCATTCCATACAAATATTTAACGTGGAACAAATGCTCCTCCAAATATCCCTTGTAAATAAACAATGAACAAGGATATGACCAAATTAACCTTATATGTATTGTTTTGAGTTTTACACAATTTAAATATATATATTTTTATTATAATCATGATATAATAAATTGGGCTGAAAAAAAAACGGGCGGCCGGGGATGGAGCTCTGCAACCTAGGGTTTTGAGCCGATCCGAGTTGATCTCGGCGGCCAGGGCCCTTTCCCTGGTCGCTATCCTCCTGCCCTGCTCACACGACGGCGAGGGAAGCATCCTGCATTGGCGGCGGCAGCAGATGCAGAGGGGTGGTGGTGAGGCGGCCCTTATTCAGCTGTGCAGAGCGGCTTCCAGCGATTCCGACGGTGGCTCTCCACAACGGCAACGGCTTCTGCAACATCGACGGCTACTCTGCTCTGTTCCAGTGGCTCCCTCGTCGTCGGGACCTGGCTCAGCTTCTGCGGAGCCGTTTCTTCTGTTCTTGGAGGCCGGTGGGTCGAGACGAGCGTGATTCAGAATCGACCCAGCTCAGATTCCACCACGAGCTGGTCGTCCAGACCCTGGAAAGATCGCTTCCTGACGGCGGGCACATATGTGGCGGCGACGGCTGCTACTAGGCCGATTTCTTGTTGGCTATCAAGGGTTTGAGCATTTCTTGGCGGCCATGGATTCTTCCATGGAGGCCTCTTCTCTTTCTTGCGTTTTGCTTTCAGGCATTGATGAAGCGTGATGGATATTTCTGAGTATGGAGAGAGGGCGGTGCCTTTGCGCGGCGACCCATTGGGTCTGAGCACGATCCAGTGGCGGCGGCGGCGGTTTTAGGCCAGATCTGAAACTGGTGGCCCCAATTTCATCACTGTTCATGATATATCTGTTCTAATTCTTGTGGCAACATTCTCTGGGTTTCTCTTTCTTTTTGGTTCAGCTCATTATAAGCTGTTGTTTCTGCTTATATGGGACAGAAATATGTGAAAATGTAGGGATCCTTGTTGATTCTACTACATGTGCAGTATGTAATTTTAATCATCTTTTTGAAATAAAATTACGGACTTTTTCCAAAAAAAAAAAAAAATCATGATATAATAAATACTAATAAATTATTTAAACGTATTTTTTTAATTATATAAAATAAATCTTTGATAAATTTAACAAGATTTATAATAAAATTAAGATTTTTTATTAAAAAATAGGCAATTATTTAAATATATTATAAATCCATAATTTATAGAACTTAATAACTTGATTTTTTTTTTTGATGACGATGATGATGAATAAGATTAACGTCCACTAATACTTTTTGGTCTATCAGACCTTAAGAAAAGAGAAAGGAATTATTTGTATTTCTGTAAATTTTGATTTCTATGATGGAAAAGAAGCGTTCCTAGGATCCCATAGTTTTGAAAAGTTAGAAGATCATGGATATTAGAGTTGTAGAAAAGATTAGGAAAATCCAATCGAATGTGGGTGTATGGGAACTCTAAAAGAAAGTGAGATTCGTCCTCAACGCCCTCAACGCTCATGGACTCATAGAGTTGGCAAATCCTTTCCTCCCATGGAGTTTTAGGAATTTCCCAGCGACTTGTTTTTCTATGAAGCTCATCGAAGTTCGTTTTTATCTTGGCTATATTAATCTTCTTCTTTGAACTTGTTAAGACAAAGAGGTAAGTTTAATATTCCAAATTAAAATGAATGACTTCCTTTTTTTTTAACAGAAACAATTAAGGAGCTTTTATATAGAATGAAAAAAGAGATTACAGAGTCCTGAAAAGAGATTGTTCCCAAAGGAGGACTATGTCCATGACTCCTTGTTCATATTTTACCAGTCTATACTTATCATGATACTTTCCTATTCTATGGAGACTGTATGTCCTTACAAACTTCCCAAGAAGGAGAGTGCAAAAGCAAAACATTACAGAAGGAGAATGACTTGTGTTACTGTACAAAGGAAATTATGGACTACATATGCTACTAGAAAAATCAAAATTGCTCCTAAACTACACTTTTGATAAACCTGAAATGCTACCATTACCTCATAATCGGAAGGAACTAAAATACTTATACAATTGGGGACCATAACAAAAATACCAAAAAAATCCAAGACCAAAGCTGAAGAGCTAACACTTGCGATGAGACTCCTTCTGCATTTTATCAACCCGAGACTCTTCATTTCTTCCATCCGTTCCACCTTTTCCTTCTTGCAGGTCCAAGGTGCTTTGCCTAATTTCAACTCTCATGCTGTCGATTTTTGCTTCCACATTCCTAACACTTCTATGAACAACATTAATTTTAAAATCCAAGTTGACAAAACCAGGATAAACCTTATCAACGGTTTCAGCCAAACTGGCTACCTTCCCATTTATCTTACTGCTGCAATTTCTAACCTTTGAATGCATGGCTTGAGCAAGGGAATAGAGATGAGTGAGAGCCCTTTTAATTTCGAAGTTCTCCTTGTGGAGCAAACGTATCTGGTCCTCCATACCCTTCAAATAATTTTTAACCTTGACCGAGAGTCTGTCAAACACCTGTGATGCGCCATTGCTTCACCATCTTCCTCGGCTAGAGGAAAGAGCAAATTATTTTCCATTCCCAAAAAATTAGACTTACATGATTCTTGGAGAGCAAGGAAAGCACTTACCGAACCTTCATGAGCCGATGCCTGCCAGTCGTCCTTCTCGGAGAGCACCTTCAGGGTTTCCAAACTTGCAATTCCCCCTAAGTTTTCTAAATGCCCCCTACACCTCAAACACTGAGACAAGGATGGGACCAGAGTGAAATCAGGAGGATCCACAAAGTTGTCCATCTCGCAGCTTGCAGCTCTTGCTTTATTCTTTCGCAGATGCCTCCGAACCGGACTCCCAACACAAGAATTATTACCACCGCTCCAGCATTAAATCCTTTTCTGACCCAACAATCAATCGCCTTGAAGTTATGCATGGAGACCATGTGTCTCATTCGTGTGTCCTGCCCCCATTCATAGCTTGAGGCGCGATATAGGTTCCAAATTTGAAAGTCGACCATGGATTTATCCATTAGCTTACATCGGGTAAAGTTCATAGTTGATTGTTGAAAGAAGATGAGATTGTGGGAAAGCCAATCCAAGGAGGTGAACCTCCTCTTATCCTTAGAATTTTTCGAACCATCAACACCATTAGCAATAAGAACATAGTTATGGTATCCAGTTTTTCTCATAGGTCTTTTGATCACAAACTAAGATGCTAGAGTCGAGACCAACTCCTTTATTTTCCATTGTGTCCGCTTGCTGGTTATTTTCTCTCAGCACGTGGAGGAAGTTGATGGATTTGTATTCATTTATAATGCATTTTAGGAGATGATGCATATTGGTAGCTGGGTTCTTATGATTCTTCGTCATATTTCTCACTTCCCTTACGACCATAATCGAGTCGCCAAAGACCACCAAATATTCATTGTCGTCATTCCTTGCTAGCTCCAAGCCTTTGATTAGTGCTAGCCATTCTGCACCATTATTTTTCCTCCTGCCAAGTCCCCAAGCATACTCTTTCAACTTGTTTCCTTTAGAGTCGAAGAAGACTCCACCCGCACTTGCCAGCCCAGAAAATGAATGACTTCCTTATAATACCTTAACTTTCTTTTTAATTGTAATACAATGAATCCTATTTAACTATTTAAAAATAAATCTTTGATAAATTTACCCATATTTATAATAAAATTAAAAACTTTTATTTAAAAAAAATTAATTATTTAAATATATTATAAACCCATAATTTATAAAACTTACAAAATATTTAAAATTCATTTGATGATTAAAATTATTAATACTATAAATATTAAAGTACAATATCTAAGTGATTAGATAAAATAAAATAAAGAACTATTATTAAAGATTGAGTAGATTCAGAAGCATTTCATAACTTATAAACTCAAAATTAAAAGTAATACACCCTATCCTATTCTCCTCATAGAAACAAGTCTCTCCCCCATTTATAGTATGGCTATGAATAGGTACCTGATGTACAAACACAAAATAGATAACATGGGCAATGAGAGACTTCCTAAAATTGTTTTAAAATTGAAAGTCAAAGCCACCTGCGCCTCAAACGAGGATGGTATAAATATTCCAAATCTTGGTTAAACCATTGGGGCATCGGCGAAAATGAACCTTTGCATAATATCATTAATATAAAAAACATTATTACTTCTAAGTTTAAAGAGAAAATGTGGTGTGAGAAAGAATTAGAGATGACAAGAAAATTAAGATACTATAAAGAGGTCAATAACCCTAATTTAGAAGTTCAGAAGTATCTCTCGGTTTTAGCTAGCTCAAAGAAGAAAATTAATATAGCTAAGATAAGAATGAACTCTCATGAGCTGTAATATCCCTTATATGAAAAATCGCTCAATTTGGACCAAATTTCGAACTTTGGATAGATGAATTCAAGCTGCTCCAAAAGTATCCAAATGATTTCGAATATTATGGGGAGGGAATTGGGAGGACTTAATACACCCTAATGCAGCCTTTAGAACTTTATAAACTCATTGGAAACTTTCAGGGTTCACAATTCTCAAGGAGGAAGGAAGGGGGATAAAACTAGTTGAATTAGATAGTTGAAAACCCCACTAGACTAGTAACTTTTTGGCCTTCCAAACATTGTACGACCTTACCTATTTTCTGACCTGAGACTTGGCACTAACAAAGGACCTCAAGGGAAACCCAAGTGCAGCATTAGAAGAAGCCTTAGGGTCTGCTACAACTCCCAAAAAATAGCAGGTTGTATGACTATGAAATAGTGAGAAAATGGTCAACAAGGACATAAGGTTTAATGCACAAAATTTAAGTAAAACTACAAGGGTCTTATCACAACATTTGGTTCATTAATGTTACTTCATATACAACTCAAAATATAATCTAAAACTCAGAAATGATATGATATCAAACAGATACAAAGTCACCACAAAAACACCATGTAAAACTAGTGAGGAAACTAGCTCGAATCTTGGTTTTTCCACAGTTTTTCTTGGAAATATACATGGAAAGTATGGTAATTCGAGTTGTGGCTCTCATATGCAGTCCATTACAATGATATACATCAAATAACATGCCAATGGAGTCAAAATATCAGTCATCACAATATTTTTGCATCTATGAGTGCGCCATTGCACTTATACATGGACATTGACAGAGTTTTGAGAGAAAGATAATAGAGAAAGAAGATAGGACATGAAATTGAACTCAAAGGGGGATCAAAACTGCATCAAAAAATCTCCATGAAGCTCTGTTGAGAGGTATGAATGGCCTCTCCTTCAACCAACTTGGATAGGAATCTTGCACCCACGAAATTGGTTCTAAGGCAGGGAGGATGAACATCCACTGTGCAAGGACAAGCTAAGCTCTCCAAAAGTGCAAATGAGAAATGACCAAAAGCTGCTCTCCTTTGTGACAATCCTCTTTTATTAGCCTTGAATGGACTCCATACCTCGAATTCCCTCTAAGAGTCTTCACTCAACTCGAGTTAGGTATAGATTCTCATAGAAGACACTTGTCCACTTCTTTCTTGCATTCATCTTCCCCCAATTCAAATGGGGAATATTGGCTGACCATAACTCCCCCTATGTGCCCTCTCGGTGGATATTTTTAGCCCTGATATGTCAGATGTGTCATAGGTATCCAATCAGGTCTGAATTTGTCATAGATTCTCCATCATTGTTGTCATAGATGCCCGAGAATCTAGCTACAAGTGTCACAACTTCTCTATGATGCATCTTATTCTTCCATGGGAGTTACTCTTCCACTCCAATTCGACCTTCCTAGATTCATGCCATGAATAATGCCTCTTCAACTCCCCCAAGTATGCTACCCTCCACCTTAGACTCGAATTGGTGAGAGAATGATGCCAAGTGTAGTGGGGAATCTTTGCCACATGTGGGTCCCATAACCTCTTATGTGCCTTCATGATCCAATGCCACCTTATTTTATTTATTTGACCCATTTAATGTGAATTTGTAAGTCTAAGGTCATTTTGGGTCTTGTAGCTCCCTTATTCCAAATTTTGATGCTTCCACCCCCAACGTAGGGAACTAGTAAGTTAGTGGATTTTTTCCTCCATGATAGTTTATTTGGATGGGGAGATTACAAACTTTGAATTGAGAATTTGCTCTTAATGTGACCCACCTTGTCCATTTGGCTCTAATTTTACATTATTACTAACTTGGACATCATGCTTGGCAATTATTTGACCCTTAGCACCAATTTGACAAACTATCATGAACATGTCCAAGTGGCTTAGGCCATTGTGACCCAATGCAAAATTTGGGGACATGACATGATCTCCATAGCGAAATAGGTCGTTGGTCAATTCCTAAAACACCATGGGAAGAAAGGATTTGACATCTTTGTGAGTCTATGAGTGTTGAGGTCAGAACTCATTTTCTCTTAAGAGTGTAACTCATTTTCTCTTAAAGAGTGTCCCGCTTACACCCACATTAAATCTCAATTTCATAATATTTGTTTTAATACAAACCTTTCTAACCTCCTAACTTGCCAAGACTATAGTGAGCTAGGAAAACTTCTCTCCAAACATTTTGAGTTTAGTCCAATAAAATTTTGGGACCTTAATCATCATCATCATCATAAAATTACATCTGAGATATAACTAAAATAAAATTAAGATCTATTATTTAAAAAAAACTCAATTATTTTGATACATTATAAATCCATAATTCATATAAATTAATAAGTGTTTAGAATTAATTTTTAATAACTTAGTATTATTAACCTTCCTTCTATCCCGAAGGAATCAAGGAACGCAAGGAAATCTAACAACGCACGGAAAATCTCAACAAACTTCCTCACATATCATGGATGGTAGGTCGAGCAAACCGTTAGCCCGTAATCCAAGCCAAATGATGTCTCAAGGGAATTGAACCCAGGTGGATGGAATGAAATCCATCTAACCCCACCAATGAGCCACCGTATCCTTGACAATTTAAATATCTAAGTTAATATTAAAGTTAAGAACTTTTATTTTAAAAAAGGTCAATTACTTCTCCTCATTAGTATTATTAACGAGTTTTTGAATAGTTTATGTTTTCTGTATTATTTTTTGCATTTCCTTTTGACGGTCGAGAACATGGTTTCAGTCAACAATGAGTAAGGTTAAAAATTTTTGGAACTTGAAAACATTTAAAACCATTCGATCCATATAATCGCTTTCCTAAAATGTAGGTCATGTAAGCCATGAAGATTGGCTCCTCCTGGTTAAGATCGTGACCGTATGAATAAAGTTAAATATTTAAAACCGTAGCTGCGTCTTTGATGTGTTGAATATTCAGATAACGATTAGGTAAACCTAACATATAAAACATTAGCATCATTAATTGCTCGAATAAGCATATAATGATAGGAAAAACATAACACTTGAAACATCTTTGACTGGTTAAATAAGAAACTCTGGCAGTGTCGTGAAACTTTAAAACTGCCATCATGCTATCAAACCTCGGCGGCCTCATTGACCCTGAGTGTGATGGTTTCCAAGGAGCAGAAATTTTGCACCGAGTAATCCCTATTATGGTGAGTACATGAACACAGGAGCCGGTGGAAGAACATCATAGCGTGTGAATTGGCTTGATTATCATGTTATCATAAGCTCTTCCGTAGCCAGGACAATTCATTTCTGGATCTTCATGGATTCAAACAAAATTAGCCTCCTTCCTTACAATAAATCCTGTCAATAAAAGAACTACAAACACACAGAAAAATCCACACAAATACAGACATGTATCATATTACCAAATTACCTGAATGAAAGTGTTGGCTACTTCCTAATATTGCTCTACAATAAATTGTAGCCACACAAATCTCTTTGTTATTTCAATTTGCAACGAAAAGATGCACTATGCTTTCCAAGAGTACTCTGTTAAAGAATGGCAACATGAACGGTTATCCACCACGGGTTTAACCAATGCATCCACAAGTGAAAGACGGAGTTGTATAAGGGCTAACTAAAATGCCCCGACTCGTCGGATTCCTCTTCAGGATGAGCTGACCGGTTTAAGTCTAGGACCTTGAATAGGTGCGAGGTCGATTCCTCAACTGACAATTCCTGGAGAGGGCGTATTTTAAGAGCTTTAATTTCTAACTTGAGTGCATCCACTTCATCCTCCAGCCTCTAAATTTGCCTTTTCTACTTTGCAATGATATCCAGGGTGGTCAATTGCTGAGATTTCAGGTTCTACAGTTGAATTTAAATCTTCTGAATAGTAACTTCTTCCTCTTCCGCAAATGAAGTGGTTGTCTACTCTATCCTCCTCCTTTTACCAACGCGACTCCCTTTTACATCCATTGTCTTATGTTCAGCTCTGTATGCACAATTTTCCTAGATATTCGCCACCTTCACGACAATGAAGATGAGACAGTTCTGAATGGGCTTTTGGTTCATGCTTGAACTACCTGTTTTAGCCTTATTAATATCCATCATCATTCCTTTTGTTTCTAAATTACTCCCCACATACTGGCTTGTACAATTTGGAGTACTCCATTGATCCTTATTTTGCTTGCTCACAGGGATAATCCATGCGAAATTCAAATGTGTTCCTTATATGATGCTAGGATGATGCCTCATCGCTGATTGGATACACAGAGTGTATCTTCTTGGGAGGAAGGTTAATAAATACTCAGGAGTAACGAGATTGTACTGCACACATGCCCATTGTCGCCCCTTTGTTCCATCATTGCCGCCAGATCTGACGAGAGGTTTAATCTACCACTTAGTGCCATTAATGATATCATTTATACCTTGATTTCCTATAATTGAACTTTTCCACTAATCCTCCCTATCTTACTACCTCGTTGACTAGGGAATAGATTTGAAGAGCACTTCTCCGTTAATTCTTGCGAATCCTTCTTTCTCCCTTAGTGCCAAATTTTCCTACAAGTTTGATCCTTGGTTTTTATTTCTTAGGATGTGGTTCACCTTTAAGCTTAAACCCTGTGCTGCAATCTGTATTTTCTTGAAAATATTGTTGAGAGACATGTCCAAGGGAATTGATCCAGTTATTAAGTGTATGATTATAAGCATAGAGTCACCTAATATTGCTAAAGACCTCCATGATTTCTCTCTCACTATACAAATGCCCAGGTAAAGAGCCAGAGCCTTAGCTTGGTTGTTTTTGGCTTGCCCTATGTTCCAAGCATATTCAATACTAGTAATCCCCCCTGGGGAGATGATTCCCCCACCCGCACTTGCCTCCCTAGGGTTTCCTTTGGCCGCACCATCAAAATAGAGAAGACGATCATCTTGAGAGGTCTTCCATATTTTAAACTCAGGAATGGGAATGTGAAGCTGCCAGAAAGATCTAGTAGGTGTCGCTATCTAGATAATTGCCCCTGTATCCTCAAGGATGCTTGTAATTTTTATCCAGTTTGACTCTATTGGGTTGAGGTTTGAGATGTCTCCTTTTACCTTTTTTTGTTTCATTTGTTCTGCTAGCATGCATTTACTTCTCATTGCCACCACTGCAGGGGTGGCGAGGTCTTCCGAGAATAGAGCTTTATTCCTTGTGAGCCAAATTTTCCACACTGTGAATTTGGCTATCCCCATTAAACTGTCTTTGAGTATACCTTTGTCGTCAATTATCTTTATATAATTTATCTGCCAGTTTTTTAGGAGATTGGATGCCCAAGTTGGACAATGGAAGTTGTCACATAGATTTCCGATTGCTTTCCTCCAGACCTCATTTTCATACTGACACTCTAGGAATAAGTGGTTGCTTGTTTCTTCTTTTTCCTTGCACAACACACACCAGGAATCCTCTTTTGCGGAGGTTCTCACCAGTTAGAATTTTCCCTTGCGTTAAGGGCCACCAGAAGCAATTGAATTTCGTTAGGCCATCATTGTTCCAAACCTTTTTCCACTTGTTTGCTTCAAGAGGAAACTCGAGCTAGTTAAGAAGCGATTCATAACCTTCTTTCACAGAGTATTCCTCATTTACCCACCCTCTCGAGTCCACCATATTTTAGGAAGAGGGGGAAATCCTCTTAGCTTACTTATGATCTAGAGAAATTGACCCTATGGCCTCGTTGGGAGATCCTCAATTTCCCAATCTTTCCAGCTTCCTCCTTCGCTCTAGATTGAAATGTTTGCAATTTTAGTGATATTCCTATTCTAGCACCAAAGTTTGATATGATCTAAGTCTTGAACCTACATCAAAGGGGAGTTACCCATTATACTATCCTACCATAGATGAATTTTCTTTCCATTACCTGGGATCCATGTGATTTTTCTTTGAAAGAGAGTACAGGATGATTTAATCAGCTTCCAAACTGGGGGGCCTGTTTGCCTCAACAAGATTTCCACGCATCTGAGGTGATCATTGCAAAAATGATTGTGAACCAAGCCTTTTTCTGCCAGTCATACTTACCAGTAACTAGTCTCCACAATAACTTTGCACCCAAGGCCATATTTGAGATTGGAGGATCTCTAATTCCAAGTCCACCAATTATTTTTGGGACTCTTACTTGTTTCCAGCTTAGTAGGTTCATTCTATTGGTTGATGACTTTCCACCTTTCCACATGAATTTTTGATTTCTTTTGATATACTTTCTTTAATACACATAGGACACATTAGCATGGAGAGATAGAAAATGGGGAGGGAGGATAAAACAACCTTTATCAAGACTACTCTGCCTACCAAATTTAGCCATTGATCTCCCCAAGAGGAGACTTTATTTTTGTTTTTTCCAAAATACGATTCCATCCTGATTTTGGCAGTCCTTTGTGATAGATTGGAATTACCAGGTACCTAAAGGAGCACCATTCTTCCTTAGTAGGGAATTGCAGAATCCTAGCAATGGCATTTTCTGTTCTTTGGTTCGTGTTCCAAAAAAATATTTGACACTTCTGCTTGTTGGTTTTCCCCTAGAGGATTTCATAAAGACATCCAATATCTCCTTGAACCTTTGCGCTATGGTAAATTAGGTTCCTCCTATCAGCAAGGTATCATCTGCAAATTGGGAGTGGTTGAATATTTTTACTCCCTGAGCTATTTTTATTCCCATGATTTTATTTTCTTTCCTCGCCTTCTCCAATTGTCTGCTTAACGCTTCATCCATAAGGATGTATGGAGAAGGGGAGAGAGTTCATCCCTGTCAGTGGCCTTTTGAGATTTCGAAGAATTCTATGGGTATACCATTCACCAGAGGGGCTATCGACGGGTTCCCAATGCACGCAAAAATCCAAGCCAAAAGATCATCCCCAAACCCAAATCTAGTCAAAACAACAAAAATAAAACTATGTCTAACCCTTTTAAAGGCATTGGCCATGTCGAGTTTAATGACCACTCCTTTTTCCCCTCTTTCTTTGCTAGAGTGGATAGCTTCTTGAACTAAGAGGGTGTTATAAAAAATCTACCTTTTATCCACAAATCCACCTTGATTCTTGGAAATAAGTTTTTGAAGCAGGGGTTTTAATTTGTTGGCAATTATTTTGGATATGATTTTGTAGGAGACATTACATAAAGAAATTGCCCGGAATATGGAAAAACTAGAGGGGTTGGTTTCCTTAGGGACAAAGGCCAAAAAGGAAGAGTTTGTGCCACCTCCTATTTTAGCCGATTTTTTAGAGAACTGAATGATTCTTACCAGGTCTTTTTTTATGATGTTCCAACAACTTGTGCAGAAGTTGTTAAAAAGTTAACTAGGAAAGTTATTCTACAGAAGGGCATGAAAAGTTTGCATGCAAAAGTGAGTTTTGCATGCACTGACTTTTAGGGTTTTGGTAAACCTAAATTTTCAATAAGTTGATATAAGGAGACAGAAGGTGTCTGTCTAGAGAACAAAGCCTATTGATCTGTGATAACTCAGTTAAGAGGTGGACGACTTTCCTTGGAGAGAAGGGCGCATTCTATGAGGAGGGAGAAGCTCGTACCCCATCCGGTTGAGCAATTGAGTGTCTGATAATTTCAGGGTAGCTTTGCCTCAGTGATTGAGGAAGGCCTGTGACAATCAGAGCTTAGATCTGCTGAGATTTGATTCAGAATGAGTGTTTGAAATCCATATGGGAGGGTGCATTTATCCATGCAGAGCAGTTCGCATTCATCAGAGGAGCAATTGGTTGTCTTCCAGAGCATAGCAGATCAGAGCAGTGTGATAGAGAGAGGCAGATAAATCCGGGGCACCTGCAGAGATTCTCAGATCCAGTTTGGTAGTTAGGGCACATTCTTCTAGTGCATGCATCAGTTGATGCATGCAGATCTAGAGTCTGTCTTGTTCAGAGGATTGAGTTACTGCTGAGGTAACACTGTATTGTATTTGCCATTTATTTATATGCTCTGAGCTCGAGAGAGAAGATAGATCCACAGATTGCTGGTTTTCCCCGGTTGGGGTTTCTAGGGTATATGTAGTGTTCATTGTGTGATTGCGTGTATGTTTAAAGTTGTAAAGGGATCTAGCTGTTGAGTTTATATTTGTGTGAGTATTCATTGATATACGAGACTCAAATCACTTGAGATATCAGGGCTGTCCAGAGGGAGTAGTGATCTCTGGATTATAAATTTACATGGTATCAGAGCCCTGGTAAGGGTCAGGGAGAGATTTCACACTCAGATCTGCGTGTTGTATACCAGATATGTGCAGTGATCTCAGGTGGGCCTCAGATCTGCAATCGCAGGAGTCAGATCTGTGCCTTCAGATCACCATGAGGGATGATCAAGTGGTTTGCACCTCTTGCTCCTCCGTAGACATAGATGAGTATTCTATATACAAAATTAACAGAGATATGGCTCTTAACACTTGTTTGTCCTTGAGTGCTTCCACGTCCAGTATATGGTACATAGACAATGGGGCTTCTAGTCATATGACAGGTGTTCGTGAGTACTTTATAGATCTAACCGAGGATGGGCTAGATATTGAGATAGTCCTGGGAGATAATTTTATTTTCAAAGCAGTAGGACATGGGACAGTATCCTTTCAGAGAGATCTAGGAAAGTATATGAAAGTTCAATATGTCCTAGGTCTTAAGAAAAACTTGATCTTTGTGTATACTATTAAAGATCGGGCATTATGGGTGATGTTCAGAGATGGAAATGTGCTAGTCCATCCCAAGGGATCTAGTGTGGCCTCAGCTGTGAGGATTGGAGTCTGTAGCGGAAAGATGTACAAACTCAGCTTTCAGCTTCATCATGCCCTAATTCATAGTAGTCCAGATGATGATTGTAACACCCGTGAGCTTTGGCACAGGAGGATGGCTCATCTTCACCATCCTGCCCTAAATATTCTGAGGGAGATTGTGACAAGAGTACTTGAGTTCAACATAGAGCACAATGATGTGCTATCGGGAAGTACGTCAAGATTATTTTTCCCAAGAGTGATAACAGAGCTATAGGAGTTCTGGACTTGATACATTCTGACCTTTGTGGTCCGATTTCCACTACATATTTGAAAGGCTACAAGTACTATGTGTCCTTCATTGATGATTACTCCAGGAAGACCTGGATCTACTTTTTAAAAGGAAAGGAATCAAAAGAAGTCTTGCAGAAGTTTCAAGAGTTCAAAGCTCTTATGGAAAATCATATAGAGAGGAAGATCAAGATCTTCGGATCTGATAATGGAGGTGATTATACCTCCAAAGAGTTTAATGAGTTTTGCATCCAGGAGGGCATTAAGAGGCAGTTGATTGTTCCCTACAACCCTCAACAGAATGGGGTTGCTGAGAGGAAAAACAAGGCTATTGTTGGGGCTGCTAGATCTATGTTGCATGACCAGGATTTGCCTGTTTTCCTTTGGGCTGAGGCATGCAACACTGTAGCCTATATACAGAATAGGAGTCCTCATAAAGTTTTGGGGGACGAAACTACAGAAGAGGATTTCTTTGGAAAGAAGCCCGATTTTGGACATTTCATTATTTTCGGATGCATTACCTACTCCCATGTTCCTTCATAGAAAAGGACAAAGTTGAAACCAATTGTCGAGAAGGGAATTCTTGTTGGATATGATGAGACTTCGAAATCCCATCGCATTTACATTCATGCTCTCAAGAATACTGTTGTGAGGAGGGATGTGAAATACGAGGAGGATCGAGCGTTTTGAAAGTCATGTGACTCCGAGAAGGGAAAACAACAGATTGCTACATCCCTGCATGACACAGGTCAGAGAACCATTACGCAGCCAACATGGTCTCAAGTATCAGGAGTAACAGATGCCCATGTTACAAGCTCCACTAGTGCTGGAGCAGGAACTGGCACAGGATCTCAGGTTGGTGATCAACCTAGATCAGGGTCCTAGATTACAGGTCCTCGAGCTACATGATCGACAACTTCTGGAACCTCTACTGAAGGTACTCAGTCTCATACAGGTCATTGGGACAAGGATGATGAATTCTCCTCTCCAGATATCACTTCAGGAAAGAGGAATCCCAAGTGGATTCAAGATACCTTGAAGGAAGCTCAGGTAGTGGGAACTCCTAATAAGGATGTAAGAGAGAGGAAGGCTCCTCAAAGATTCTGCAGTTACTTAGATTTAGTAAACAATATCATTGAGTCAGAGCCATCTTCATACAAGCAAGCTGCAAGTGAGCAGGCCTGTAGAGGTGCCATGTTGGAAGAGTATGCTTCCATCATGAAGAATGATGTCTGGGAAGTTGTACCTAGACTAGAGGGAAAGTATGTAGTCACCTCTAGATGGCTCTATAAGATCAAATATGCTGCAGATGGCAGCATTGAGAAATACAAAGCTAGGTTTGTGGCTAGAGGGTTCTCACAAATAGAGGGAGTTGACTATGATGAGATATTTTCTCTAGTGGCCAGGTATTCTTCCATTAGGACTATGATCTCTATGGAAGCATAGATGGGATGGAAGATTCATCAGATGGATGTCAAGATTGCTTTTCTCAATGGACTCATAGAGGAGGAGGTGTACATTGAGCAGCCAAAGGGCTTAGAGGTACTTGAGAGAGAGTCTCATGTATGCGGACTAAAGAAATCTCTATACGGCTTGAAGCAAGCTCCTTGAGCTTGGTATGCTAGGATAGACACCTATCTACAACAGTTTGGATTTTTTTAAAGCAAAGCTAATCCAAATCTCTACTTCATCGTAGTGAAAGGGGATCCGCTTATTCTTGTGCTATATGTAGATGATCTATTCATTACAGGGGCAGAAAAACTCATCAGTGATTGCAAGAAGGACCTTGCTTCTAAATTTGAAATGAAGGATATAGGATCGATGCATTACTTCCTGGGCATGGAAGTATGGCAAAATGATGGGCATATCTTTCTGAGTCAGGGAAAGTATGCAATGGACATACTGAAGAGATTTCAGATGCAAGATTGCAAACCCATGCCTACTCTTATGACAACCAATTGGAAGAAGCAAGTGGCTTCTGAGAGTGAGTTGGTTGATCCCACTAGGTACTGAGAGCTGATCGGTTCCTTGATGTACTTGGTCAACACCAGGCCAGATTTGAGTTTTGCAGTCAACACCTTGAGTCAGTACATGGTAGAACCTAAAGATGTACACTGTGTGGCTGCAAAGCATGTTTTGAGATACATTAATGGAACAACAGAGTATGGGTTGAATTATGTGAGGCAGGGTGAAGTTTAGCTTGTTGGCTTTATAGATTAAGACTAGGCAGGTAGTGCAGGTTACAGGAAAAACACCTCGAGGTGTTGCTTCAGCAGTCGTGTTGTGGTTTAGCAGGAAGCAAAAATATGTAGCATTGAGCTCTACTGAGGCAGAATATATGGCAGCCAGTTTAGCCAACTGTGAGGCCATCTGGCTTCGCAAAATGTTGGTGATTCTATTGATCAATAGTTGTAGCCTACGGTGATTCACTATGATAATCAGAGTTGCATCAAACTCTCAGAGAATCCAGTGTTTCATGATCGGTCCAAGCATAAAGAGATCAGATATCACTTCATTCGTGACCATGTTCAGAGAGGAGCAGTTGAGCTCCAATACATTTCCACGGATGAGTAGGTTGCAGATATTCTCACTAAGTCCTTGATGGAAAATAAGTTTGAGTACTTCAGGGAGCAGATGGGAGTGGTGCAAAATCCTTTCCTGGTTAAGAGGGAGTGTTAAAAAGTTAACCAAGAAAGTTATTCTATAGAAGGGCATGAAAAGTTTCCATGCACAGATGCATGCAAAAGTGAGTTTTGCATGCAATGACTTTTAGGGTTTTGGTAAACCTAAATTTTTAGTAAGTTGATATAAGGAGAAAGAAGGTGTCTGTCTAGATAACAAAGCCTACTGATTTGTGATAGCTCAGTTAAGAGGTGTGCGACTTTCCTTGGAGAGAAGGGCGCATTCCTTGAGGATGGAGAAGCTCGTACCGCATCCGATTGAGCGATTGAGTGTTTGAGAATTTCAGGGTAGCTTTTCCTTAGTGATTGAGGAAGGCCTGTGACAATCAGAGCTCAGATCTGCTGAGATATGATTCAAAATGAGTGTTTGACATCCAGAGGGGAGGGCGTATTTCTCCATGCATAGCAGTTCTCATTCATCAGAGGATCAGTTGGTTGTCTTCCAGAGCAGAGCATATCAGAGTAGTGTCATAGAGAGAGGCAGATCAGTCAGGGGCACCTGCAGAGATTCTCAGATCCAGTTTTGCAGTTAGGGCACATTCTTCCAGTGCATGCATCAACTGATGCATGCAGATCTAGAGTCTATGTAATGCCCCTAAATAACTATGGACCTTAAGGGCACCTGTCGAGTGACCTGGCTGAACAACTTCGATAAGGTGGTCTCTGGAACCTTGACATGTCTTAATTGATAGAGGAAAACCTGAAGAGGTGAATGACGACAATAATTGATAAATGAATTAATGGATTAAAATGATATGTGTGGAGTGGGATAATTGATTGATTACATCTTGCTTAATGATTAGCCTTGATTGTGAAAAATGTGTTATGTGAATATGATGCTTAACGAATAGTTGTATGATGTTATGAGTAAACTATAAGTTGCTTAACGATTAGCAGGTTTATGGATTGAAATATGACGAATGAGAATATGATTATTAATATATGTTTATGAGATGTGTGTGGGTAAAACGGTTCACCGATGGACACACCAAGAAATTAAAGGGTCGTAGAGTACGGATAAATCACACACGGGGAGAGCGACGACGATGTCAACTTCCGACGGAATACTATGCATGAGTAGAGAAGCATTGATCCGCTTACTTAGGAGAAGCGTGAGGTCGTGCGGGTGGACCACAAAGGAGTTGGTCATGTACGATTTGAGGGGCGCGCAGTAAGGACAGACTTACTCCTCAACGCCATTAGTCCCTAATAGCGTGTAGACGAAGGATAGAAGGTAACGGATCCTGAAATCCGTACATGAAGTTTCCGCAAGTCAAATGAAAAGATATCGGCAGAAAGACCAGACGGTGTGGTACCTTACCGAGAAACGGAAAGGATGGACCCGACGATGTGGTACCTTGCCGAGAAATGGAAACGACAGATGAATGGACCCGACATAGTGGTACCATGACAAAAGATGAGCATAAAGGACGCATGGGCCCAACGGTGTGGCACCTGGGTCCTAGAAAGGATAAATCGGTAAACTTTTTGCATAAAAAGAAAAACGATATAAATTGCATTCAGAACACTTGCTCATAAAAATGCATTTTAGTATTAAAAATAATAGAAATGATTATTTTAGGAAAATACTTTTTAGTATTTAAAATAATGAGAATAATTATATTTAGGAGAAAAGTGGAATCCTAGGCATGAGCTTTTAGTTAGCACACATGCACCCACAAAAAATAGAATTTAGAGTAAGCATCTAAGAGACAAACTTGAGCAAATATAGGAAAGTAGGTGCATTCTTCTAGAAAACTTGACACTTGGATTTGTGAGATAAATTACTTTTTGAATATTAATAAATTTGGTATTTTGCATGAAGCGACATGTGTCGCATGGGATTTTCCTATATAAGGAATGCCTTGGGAAGGGGTAAAGGACCCAGATTTGGATGGTTATTGTAAATTTTGTTAAAAAAGGAGTGACTTGCTGCTATTGGGGTTTGGCTAGAAATTCTTGTGGGGGGGAACCCATTGAGGATTTTCTTGAAAGGTGTGTGTGAGCTTTACGACCCGAAGCTCGGGGGTGGCTATGCGGCTGAAAGCATGAGCCTATGGTTGGGTGGTGAAGCTAATGGTTGCTTTGCCTATGGTTCAAATGAGCTTTGCTGGAGGGATCCTACGGAAGACGCGAACGACAGTGGAAAAGATGGATCGGTTGACAGGTTATGGTTTTGTGTATATTTGTTAAGTTATTTACTTAATTTAGTTTATTTTTCCAATAATTATGATAGCTAATATGTTTGTATGAAGTTAAAGTTTCAGGTTCAGTTCAGGAGGACCCTAAAGGAGGGGTCCTACATTTGGTATCAGAGTCGGGATCCTTGAGGGCACTAGATTCATATTTTTTTATCAGGGGTTTGCGGTAAAATCGAGAAGGCTTAGTGGAGATCGACGGCAATGGCTGGATTAGCAAATTTCGGCGGTAGTTGGATCGACCATCGGAACAGGTTACATTCCTTTAATTACTGTTATATTAGTATGATGATTGCAAAGTATATGATTTAACTTTTAAAAAGTTTATATTTTCTTAGCCGGAAAGATATCAATCTGCACCCTGTCAAATTATGATTGCATGAAATGTGTAATGTGTTTACGGTTCAATTTGTAAATAAAATTTATATTTACTGAGCAAGAAAATTTCGATATGTGTGCTGTATTCCTTAAATCTCTGTTCTGTCATTTTGGGAAATCGATTATAGTATGATCAATCTTGTTTTACCATTGAAATTTCAACCGATCTGCAGTATACCTTAAATCTCCGTTTTGTCATTCTGGAAAATCAATTATATCCCCAAGGTTACATAGATATGATCCAATCTTGATTCACTATTTAAAACTCTATTACGAGTCCGTAGCAGTAAAAACGTTCCAGTCCAGTCAAATTGTAAGATCTCTGAGCGTTCATTTATTTAAGCCTTTGTTATGATATTCGTAGGCAGCACTTAACGCTTGTAGCAGTGATTCGCTGAGTAAATCTGTGCGTAGCCATTGCCCTGGAATGTGACCATTGTTAGTTTTGTTCGTTTGATGTTTTATTTTTATTTTTTCTCCTTAGCTACCAGTTGAGCCCTTGAACCGTCCAACCTATCGTTGAGTTATCTGAGATACCCTCTTTCTGTGCATGAAGGAAGACTCTGTTAGGAAGTTAACTGATCTGATTTAAGTGTCCCTTACCGTGAAATCAAAATGTATTTTATTCTACTTTTAAAGTTATGATAAGCTAAAATTATGTGAACATGTTTGTTCCCCCGCCAATCTATAATATATATTTAATTAAATATAATTACGCCGATAGTTATTTCCTGAGGTCGGGTTTGAGGAACACTATTCACTTTCGTCGTCCTTCCGGCCAATGAAACAATGACACATGTTTCGCAAATAAAAAACCACCACGTGGTTTAATGTTGGTTCGTTGTTGCGTGTTTTGGAAGTTTCGAAGGAAACCCTTCGTTCTAGGACCTGAGCTCATCTTTATGACGATCGCCGACGTTGTGTTGGTACTCAGGGATCGCTAGGGTTTCTGCAATTCCTCTATTTGCCAAATGCTTCAATCTCTTTCAACATTTCCAGGCCTGTTACCACAAATTAAAATCTGAGGTGCCCATTTGAAAGCCCTGGAGACATCAGCCTTTGATCTGAACAGGTTTTGAAGATACCAGATATTGGGGATAGATTATTCTCTATACTGCAACCAAGAAATCTGGGACAGAGGGTTATAACATTTCCAAAGTCTCCAACGTTCAGAATGTTTACATACAGGAAGACCAACTTCTCAAGTTAGAGCGAATTTCATGAGCACTCGCCAACTGTCAGAGCCTTGATCCATAGGGTTTCCGTTTCTTATCCATCCATGATGTTATTTTGCATGCAACCAGATTTGTTCCAATGCTGATTCTATTTTTTATCGACCCTTTGTTCCGCAAGTACTATTTTGCATGCAATTTTGACGCTGTTAGGTTGATGATGTTGGGAAAAGGATGCACAGAGAAAGGAGTGCATAGTAGACAGTAACACACCAATTAGCAGCTGAGTAAGCAACAATGCACCACGGGCTGGGTAGAGTAACGTCGCACTAGATCCTGGATATTTGAAAATAATAGGTACTTTACAGTACTCTCCATCCCTGGCACCTATTTCTACCAATCTGATTTATATCCGATGTATACTTTACGGCTTAGAGTTAGTGTAGGGATCTACACATGTTATGTAATGACAATCAGCTTTTGATAAGTCTACGCCCTTGAATGTTAAAAAATTTCATGCTTGTTGTTTATATTAACAAGGTTGAGTCACTAACTAAGATAGTGACATTGGGATATTGATACTCCCCAACATCTCGGGCTTGCCCTAAAATCCTATTCGGTGAGTCACTTCCATTTTATTTTGTATGTCGATTGAAGGCATATTTAGTTTGGTCATGATAATTAGTTAGTATACCGCATCCAAACAGATGCAACAAGCTTGACTGGCAGAAACGCTACAACGTCATACTGGGAGTAGCTCATGGGATCCTCTATTTGCACGAGTATTCTCAACTGCTTGCACGAGTATTCTCAACTACGGATTATTCATCGGGATATTAAAGCAAGCAATATTTACTGGAAGATAATATAAATCCTAAGATAGCAGATTTCGGCTTAGCAAGACTATTTCCTGAAGATGAGAGTCATGTCAGCACAAGAGTTGCTAGAACTTAGTGTTAGCTATTCCATAACAATTGGATACATTAGTCGTCCACTCTGGAAGCATTTTTAATAAACAATAAATGTACTCGAAATATAAAAGGGTATGTACAGCACAGGCCATGACTCTAGCACTGTAAAAAACAGAGCAGTAAAAAAGATAATAGGTCCTCTTACCCCCCTATTTGCACAGGTTTTTGCTTAACTATCTGGGCGATAAAATAGCAGTAAGGAGTATCAATAGTCCTGGGTCCAACATTTTGGAAGAAAGAGATACCTATATATATTCTCAAAGAAGAGAAATAACTATCTCTTAGGAAAAGAACTTGAAGCCCATGACGAAGGAATTCATTGTGGCCTTGAAGAGATGGGGTGTCGAGCTACCAGCCCCTATCGAAGACAGAGTCTGGACTCTGTTTTATTTTTCCCCATAGGTTGACTAAAGTAAACTAAAACATGTCTGATTAAATCAAACTTCAATGCTTAAATGGATGGAGGTTGCCCCGCTTGTAATTATGCTTGTTTTCTATTTGAATGTAGGGCGAATTTTGTTAGTCTCGGTATCATCAATTACTGTCCATTTCCCTTTCTCATGGGTACTAGGGTAATGACATTTGCATAGTAATTAAGAATTTGAGAAGTAGGCTAAAATTGGTTGGTATTCTTTCTTTCTCCGTTGATCCCTTGTTTTTTTAGCAAGCATCTGAAGAGAATGATGTCTTCTGGAATTCATGATAGGCTTTCATTGTCCTCGTGTTGAATGGTAGAGTTAAATATGCATCATTGATCCGTAATGTTAAATGGAGTAGTCTGGAATATGAGATTGCTTTTTTTCCTTTCACAAAAAATATCAGAATCCAAGATGTATGCTTGATCTTTCCAAAATTTGGCATTCAAGACAAATCTCATTTGTCTTGAACTGGTTTTGAATTTTCAACGGACTTATGACGATGAAACCATGCCTGCATATCAGCAAATTCTATCAAATCCCAGAAGAAGGTCTTTGAATTGGGATGATGGACAAGAAGAGGAGGTTGAAAGAAATGATTGGGACAGAAAAAGAAATCCCTTTGTTTGCTATGAGAAGATCCTCTGGGTTGTTTAGTAGAGGGCTTGCCTCCTCCATAATAGATCATTCTCTTAGCTCCACAATAGATCATTCTCTTAGAACAAAAAATTAGCTCACCATGTCACTGTTTTGTGGACTCCCCAAAGAAATGGTACTCCTCAACTACCAAAGCCTAATGAAATTATTTCCATGGGCAGCAAGAAAACCCTAAATGGAGTGGGGTGGATGTGTGTCTTGTAATAGATGTAAGCCTACGCCTCTTGGTAGAGAAAGTACAACCGTGGTCCCTTTAGCAGAATCCCAAGATGTGGTTGAGGTGCCTCAAAAGGATAAGGCTAGCAATGGTCTGTTCAAGTCATGGTTATTTTCTCTCGCAAAGAATAAAGCCAATACAACTCAGACTTCACCAAACAAGGCTGAGACTGCCTACTTCTACCAAAGCATGGAGGAAAGGGAAGTGGCCTTAGAAGCCTTAAAGCAAAAGATAATACTGGATAATGAGAACAGGTATTTTGCAGTGGCTGAGGTTGCAGATTTGAAATCATCCATGTTAGAACTTGAGAATAAATTGAGGTAATTAGAGTTATACTGCCAAGGTCTAAAGCATGCATTGAATCAGACGGTTCAAGATGGGGATATGGGAGGTTCTAATAAAACTAAAGAAAAGAATCATGAAAAGGAAGTCGTATGCAGTGAGACCTACAAAATTGGAAATAAAAATCCTTTTTATGTCCGCTCTGAAGTGATGGTAGAAGGTTTTATGCAGATTGTATCAGAAGCAAGGGTCTTTGTAAAACAGTTCCGCAGGACGCTGGTAAATCAGATACAGGAACTGGATGAGAAGGCAATGGAAAATATTAGTCTACTTCTGCATCCGTATAATGTGAATCTTACTTCTAAGGTTACTAGAGGTGTTATGTATCATTTATAATCTCTCAAAATCATGCTATTTATCAAGATTTTGAGAATTGCATCTTTCAAAAGAATGGTGCCCATACCATTCTAGATTTACACGAAAGTTGTCGGGAAAATTTTTCATCCTTTGAATCATTGAGAAACTTGAGCTGGACCAAAATCCTCGGCAAGGGAACCATATATTACAGTGAAAGTTTTAGCATGTTCTGCGATCGAAAGATGGGTTTGATTGTTTCTATGTTAAATTGGACAAGACCTTGGCCAGAGCCATTGTTACAAGCATTTTTTATTGCAGCAAAATATGATATGGCTTGTACATTTGTTGGATTTTTCCTTCAACCCTCCATTAGCTATATTCAGAGTTAATAAAGCCATCAATTTTGACCCTGTTTATATGGAGGATATACTCATAGACAGGCATTAGAGACCGGCTTCTTCAAAAGTTTGAATTATGGTGATGCCTGGTTTTTATGTTCAGGATGACATACTGAGATGCAAAGTATTATGTTGGTACAAAAGTGGGAACTGAAAGATGTTTTGCCTGCTCTTTCCTTCATCATACTAGACTTTCTTTCCTCAATTCTTTATTTATTCAAACATCTAATGTTTATCCTGCCCATGAGTGCTCACAAAACTAGATATTAATCAAGTGGGTTGATTTTATGTAAAAAGTTTTCAACTATAATGAGAGAAAATCATAGGTACTATTCTAAATGTGGATGCATGATTACTATGTCTGTAACATGCCCATTGTGTTTTCATTTTCTCATCCTTTGAAGTATATTCCTACTTTGGATTTCAGAACTTTGAAGTTAGCTCTGTTGTATCGGTTATTGGATATAACAACAGTCCACAAGTCTCCAGTTTCTTTTATGTAGTCTGCATAGCCACTTCGATTGTTTTTCCTATCAACTAAATTCCATATTTCAAACTTATCGCTTTTATATTCTTGTAGAGACTCAAGATTGCTTGTTCTGAGGAGCAGAAGCAAGCATAATATTTTACTTAAATGTAAACTACATGTCTCAATTAGAATAGTTTCGACTCGAATGTTGCAGATATGAATAGTGTTAACATTATCTTTGTTAACGCCAGTCCTTTTACGATACAACGAACTAAAGGAAGCATCAAGGAGTGTTTTATAATTGCAAATTTGTAGGAACCATTTCAATTTGAGTCTTGTTAGATGTGAATAATGTTTAGCAGTTTCTTTCATTGCTAGCACCAAATCTTGATTGGTAAAATATAATACAGCCTACATTCAAGGAGTGGTTGATAATTGTGATGGTATTATGAGGTGCATAAAATATGGAGTAAAAGATAATTGTGATGCTAGTGTAGCATTGTGAGGTCCGTGGATCATTAGTGTCATATTAACTTGCTTCAGAATCCAATACATGAAACCGTCCATTCCCTTTATCTACATGTTGCTGCTGTTTTTGTGACAACCTGTTGGCCTCTGTATGATGATTGTGTTTTAATAGGTAGTATTGTATTGCATTCACATTTTGAGGTAATGCCATTTACTTTTAATGTGGTCGCTCTCTCTAAATTTGCTTACATGAAATAGTCAATGATGGAATTGAAGAATTCGTGCAAGCTTATTCCACTTTTAACTGACATGTATTTTTTTGTGTACATGTTCCTTTTTGTAAATAAATTTTGCAAATCCAAAAAAGTGTAATAATTCGTAAATTAGAAAGATCTAGTATCGTAAAGATAAATGTACAATTTGCATTCTTCCTCAAATTTGCATGTTTTACATTTGGTTTCATTGAAGAATGGTGTCTTTGCTTGCATTGCAAGAAAGGAGAAGTTGAAAATGTTGTACATGTAATCTATCTTGTGCTATTATTTGTAGGGTCAAGTAAGAAGCACTCCGAATAATTTACATAGTTGTTTAAGGTAAATGTTAGCTGAGCTACCATTCTTTTACAAATTTTGTTGCAACTTAAATAGACTTTGTTGTAACTTAATGAAATAAATTTGGGATAAAATATTAGTCGATAATCTCTTCCTCTCATAACCTTGTTATGAGAACAGTGCAAAAGATCCAATCTCTTCCCCAAAAATGCAACAGACATCTCAAATATTGATTTTCTTTTCAGGGTTTCAGGGTTGAAGACAAATTTAGAAACACTCGGCACATATTGATAAAATCAATAAAAGATGATTTATAATTGGATTTGATTCTGAATAAAGAAGCTAGAGAGATGGATAGGTGATGATTTATAATTGGATTTGATTCTGAATAAAGAAGATAGAGAGATGGATATGTGCAATGGTTGCTATTTTGTTGGGATTTGTCCAACCAAAAAGTAAAAGAAATAAGCAAATGGATGTTCCAGTTTTGATTTTAACATCTTATAAAGATGTAATTTTGTATCCACTTAATTTAGCAAATTACAATCTTTTTGGAAAATGTAGGACATCCATAGTTTTAAAACTTTTTAGTTATTTGCCTATTTCCATTTAGTGTTTATAGCTTTTAAACATGTAATCAATAATGGTTATAAAGGATCACTTGCTTGTTTCTAATTGCATTGAGAATGCATTTTAAGGTTTAATATTAGAGACATGTACAACACTACAAAAATAAAATTAAAAAATATCATAAAGATACACATCAGTATAGACACACTGATATGTTTTAAGTTCAATCTTTCAAGTATTTAATAAATTTGCATCTTAATATCTTTTATTTTTTCTAAGTACTTAAAAGTTATTGATTTTGTCCTTAAAAAAGACGTATTAATATGAAACTAAATCTTCTTATAAAATATGTAATTGTACTAATAATTTATAACATATAAATAAAAATTGATCACTAGTAAAAAATGATTCATTAAGATCACCTTATGAAAGTTGAATTAGAAAAAGAAATCCAATCCAAAAATTTACATTTCAATTTTCAAAGTTAAAAACAAGTATTACATATTTTTATTCTAAAATTGTCTTGAATAAAAACAAGATGTTTTACGTTTGGTTTCATGCAAACAAATTTGAAGAAGTATGTTTTTTTTTTAAATACTACACTTGAGGAAGCATGCAAATTGTACATTTATCTCATTTAAGGGCAGTTCTTACAAGAAAATTACTTTTATCAATTAGGAACTTAAACATTACACTTTAGGAAAAGATTGTAAATTGCATATTCATTCTGTTGTGATCTTAAGCTCTTTAGGTGTCTATTTGGTAAATCGAAACATAAGAGGTAGCATTAATCACAATTTAACAATAAAATATGTCAAATGATATTGGGTGAAATTTCATTTACCATTATAAGACAACAAAATTTCATTAATAATTATGTCTTGGACATTGACACATCATGTATCAAAGATTGATGATCATTCAAAATGAACAAATAGGACTGGTTAACCTTCTTATGGTTCATTAATAGAAATATCTTTATATATAATTACTTTATCATACATCATATAGTCATGAGAATTATCCTCATACACACAAAAACATGAGACAAATAATGAAAGATAACTTATATTGATTTTATTATTATTTTCATGAATGATACATACAATAAACATGAGTCAATGTTGTAACTATACTCCAATAGGAACATGAGTTAATGTTGTAACAAATAGTCCAATAACATATTGACCTTGTTACTCAATATTATATATTAATTGGATTACAAAAAAAACAAAAAACAAATCAATATGTAAGACGCTCTATCAAAATCAACTATATTCTTGGGTTCCAAGCCCTCATGTGTATATGCAGATTGCCATGTGAATATGCTTATTCAGTTCCAAGCCTTCATGTGTATATGCAGGTTTCCATGTGAATATGCAAGTTGCCATGTCCAGGTCCTTGGGTTCCAAGCCTTTATCAAGTTGTAGCGTGCAAGTTACAATCTCCAGGTCAGAGTGTTCATGTTGTTATATTTATATCAAAAACTCCTCATTGCAAGCACCTTATTATTAATTTTGCTCCACTAAAAAAAAATTCATTAATAAATAAGGATAGGTCGTTTTGATTGGGTAAAAGAATACTAAAAACAGAAGTTGATTTGATTCCAACTCAATTTGGAGCTTTGATCTCGTTGGACTAAGGGGTTTGCAAAATTTATTCTTTTGTAAATTTTTGCAATGGAATCTTTTGCAGATATGCAAATATGGTACGAGAATGATTTTGCAAAATTGGGTTACCCACAATGTGTTGGTGCACATGATTCAATTGGTGTGTTTGTTAGTTTGAAAATATCTGTTATATTTACAAGGCCGTATTTACTCTCATTTCTCCTCAATTGGTGTGTTTGTTAATTTGAAAATACCTTTTATATTTACAAGACCATATTTACACTCATATTTATTCAGGAATTTGAATGTGGATCTCCATGTTAATGCAAGTGAATATACCACATTTTTGTTATTCAAATCTTGTTTTAGGAGGCCTTTATAAGGATATACACTTTCAGAATTTTCAAAAATTCATTTAGAAAGATGATATTCTAATCATAAATATATTTTAAGCTTTAGTTCTACTATATTTTAGTTACAAAATAATTTATATTTTGTATCTTTTTTTTTTCCTCGGAAAAATTCGTAATTTTATTTCAAATAGTTGATCAAAATTACACTCTGCACATGTATTAGGATCGCTGAGATCCCTACATTATCACATATAAGCTATCCCATATAGTTTTCTTATCTATCCCATACATAAAACAATCGCTATTATTGCAGCCCATATTACCGCTTAGATCTAGTTTCATAAGAACAATTGCTGTAACTGCACTATCTCTCAATTCTGTGCCTCAATTTCTTCAAGAAAAGGTCTGTGGTAGTAGCTGAAGGATCCCTCTGGTGAATAAATTGTAATCCTCCAGTTTCCCATAGCTAAATTTTGCTGCGTCGCTGCTTTAGATAGCTGATCAGCCATCCCATTCCGTTCCCGGTAAATATGTGAGAAAGAGATATGATTAAAGGACTGCTTTAGTCTGATCACCTCCTCCAGAATAGGTTGTAGTACCATAACATGACAGCTCGATATCTCCTTTGCCCAATCAATTACTAACAATGAATCCCCAAAAATCTGAAGAGAAAGACAGCCTTGTTCGAGTGCAAATAACATCAATAGTTTAAGAGACATTATCTCTGCAAAGTTATTTGATCCATAACCCAAACCAGCCACTAGATGAAAATAGTGGGTTTCAGATTTGTGAAGGACTGCCCCCCCTCCACACATCCTCTGATGATCCAAAGAAGCGCCGTCAAAATAGGCCCACGGCATAGTGAAATCGATCAGTTCCTCTCTCACCTGTATATATTTTGTATCTTTTACTAACCAAATTGCAACTTTTTGTATACTTTTTATTAATACAAAGGATACAGATTATGTATTTTGTATTTTCAAACTAGCCAAATTAACAAGTTTTGTTAATACAAATAATACTAGTCTTTATTTGCATTAACAAAATAAAAACAATTTGAAGATTTCATTTTAAATTTGGAGGGCATTTTTCTTTGAAGTGGAATTTTTTAAATGATTAAGTAGATGAAGATTGTTTTATTTATTTATACAAATTATAGTAATTGTCATTCAAATCAATTTAGAGATGTATTAAGTTGCAAAGTGTTGTAAACACATTATAAAGGAAGACTAAATTTAAGAGGTTAGCTAAAATAGATTGACCACAGTGTAACAGTTTAGGAAGTGTGCCTTCTCTTAAACTTCTGACAAATTATATGCATCATCCATGTTTTTGTGGGTGATAGTGAGATATTGTTTGTTTAATGATATTGTTTGCACATAACAAAAACATCCATGCATAGTGGAGACTGACAAATTATTAAAGGTGGCTAATTTATTGTGAAGCCCCCTTGGGAAGCTACCTTTCTTAGAGTACAACTCCATTGTAAAGACGAAAGGAGGATATATACTTTCCCTCGTGGATTTTGTGTTATGTTTGGAAAATAAACCACCAACATGTGTATGACATCACACAATAAATGCTATTTCTAATTATCAATGATATTTTCAATCATAGGATCTAATTATGATTACACAAAATTTCACAATATAAATATTTAAAAAAGAAAAATGTGTTACTTTTATTATATCAATTATTTTAACTTGAAATGAGGCAATAATTACAATGAAAAAATAAAATGTCAAGTTGAATCTATATTTTTCATCAAAAATAACATTCAAATTTATTAATCAAAATTAACTTTACTTATTTTTTTCCTTCGGCGTTATTTTGCACCTTTCTGCGGCAATTGCTAGTTTTAAAGTTGTGATGTTCTACATTTAGTTTCTGTTAAGTTAGAGTACTGTGAACATGCTTTCCCTTCCATCAATGGAAATTCGCGGTGTTAGAATAACATGCACTTACATATACTTTATATATGCGGTTTACATTTAGATTCTGTTAGTATTAAGGACACTGAATGAATTTCAATCGTCCGTCAAATTGTGGTCAATAATTAGAAAATATATATGTATATACGTATTATCATAGAAGTGTAGAATGTAATAAAAACAAGGAATTATACAATCATGTACCTAGAATAGTATGTTTACGACAAGTGGAATATTAGGAGATTACTACTTGTATACCTAACCATAGCTTATAAATTAAGACCGCTACTTTTTTTTTTAACAAGTAAAAACACTATACTTTATTAAACAAGTATATGTAGTACATAGGCATATAAAGACCAGAACAGAGAAAATAAGGACCAGCAAGATATCAAATCCGTATCAAGACTCCCCAGATGGATGAAAATAACCTAAGGGTACCGGGATATAACCATCCCCCAAATAGTTTAATATCGACCAAGGTTTCCAAGTGCGAGATGTAACCAAACAAAATGAAAAAAGAAAAACATAAAGACATAATTATAGCCGATATATAGTGCCGTAGCAGGAAAAATAAATACTCAAAAAAGGTTCCAAAAACTCCTTGGGGGGGATTGGGATCCATCCAAGATCTCATAATGGATACGGCTAGCCATAGCATCCAGTCCAAGATGGGAAAGTTGATCAGCCACCGTTTTATGCTCTCGGAAGATGTGGATGATGGAAGTCGACGCACAGTGACGAAGTAGAAGCCTCATCTGATCCATCCAGGAAGAGAGTGCCAGAGCCTGTATAGGTACATTGGAGTTTTCCCAGTCAATGATAAGCTTCGAATCACCTGCAATTTGATCGAGATGTATCTTGGCCTTCACAGAAAAAATAGAACAAGCCACAATGCAATCATCTCCCCCTTCGTATTGGTTCCATCACCACCATGCATCCAAAGTTTGATCGAATCCTCATTTTTTAACTCAATAAAGGCCCCTGCACCACATAGTCCTGAAGATCGCATGGCAGCTCCATCGAATCTGGCCCTATTGGCCCTGCATAGTAGATTTGATGGTCGATGGACGCGTGCAGAAATCACAGGGATTGTCAAAGAGCTACCATAATCCAAAAAAAGCTTCTGAATCTCGCACGCCACATATGAAGTCACCAGAGATTTATTTTAAAAAATGAACAGGTTCCCCAATTTCCAGATAGTCGCACTCAACTAATGGGAAAAAAGCAGAAGAGAAAAAGTGCATTCTAGTTTAATTATAAAATAATGAAGATATAATTATGTTACTTCAATGTATCAGTGGGTTAACTTATAAATGAAGAAAAGTTGTATTTAAGTTTTGTTAGGATGAAAATGATAGAAACATCCACTTTAATTAGGTATTTGCTAGAGTATATTTATAATCCTATTAAATCCCATGATTTGGAAGTATAAATATAATCCTTCCATAATCCTTATATACGTTGAGTTTTTTTTTCCCCCCAAAAAAAATCATAATTTCATTTCATCCATTAGAGTACGAAATTACATTGATCGACACACTCATATAGAGTGGTATATAAAACTGCTGAATCAACCATCCTGTTGAGAGCTAAGATAAATATCGATGTTCTCACTACGTGAGCATTAACATCTTTTACAATAACGTGCATAATAACTTCCATTGAAAATGTATAAAATTTGTATTGTCTATTTACAAAATAACTACTGAAAAACAGAGAACTGTCATAACAGAGTTATATAACTGCATAGTGTGTATCTGCAAAAATCTGTCTTTCACCAAACTGTTTGAAAGAGATACTGTAGTGTCGCCAAAAGAGCAAAAAACTGCAAAAAAAAACTGCGCTGACTCGATCATTCTATGAATGGTCTATGATAAAAAGCTCGTTCAATTCCATCTAAAAATTTAGATATTTTCCACATTCCGACCCCCATGAGCAGCCCTTCCTTAGAGGCCTTGTCCGCCTCAACATTGTTTTCACGGTAAATGTGCCTGCAATTAAAAGTTTCAAATGTGTGAGTGACGTTCTGTATTTGTTCCAAAACTGCAGTAATCCTCCTGTTGTTGCAATGATAAGAGCCTATAACCCAATTGATCACATTCAAAGAGTCTCCAAAAACAGTAAGTTTATGGATAGATAGTTCCACAGCATAAGAAATCAGAAGTTTGAGGCTGAGAATCTCTGCCCAGTTATTGGTTCCCCTCCCAAAACCAAACGACATCACATAGTAGTGAACAAGTGACAAGTAAAGGATAGCCCCTCCCCCACAATGATCATTCTGACAAGCCCCATCAAAAAAACCCCACGACTGGGATCGATCAATTTCCACAGGTTGAATATTCCAAGGACTTGAAGCCTGACGAATCCGCTTAAGGGCTAAGAAGTTCCCACAACTGTTAATAGCCACTAAAGTCAGGAGTCCCAGTTTATCATTGAACAAACATTTGTTACGAGAGAGCCAAATGCCCCATATTACAACCGGGGGTAGTGCTTTAAAGGCATTCAAAGCAGAATTGTTTGTCCACCTTCTCCATGCCTCTTCAAGGGTGTTCCCATCCCATGGCAATAGTATTTTTAAAATTCTGGAGACAATATTCCATACCTCCCTTGAGAAACTACACTGAAGAAACAAATGATGAGCGGTTTCCTCATACAAATTGCACAAGTAACATCTGCTAGGACCATGAAAACTTCTTTTCTGCAGAAAATCCCACGTCGGGATCCTATTGGCCAAAACACACCACATGAATAATCTAGCTTTGGACGGGCATTGAAGTTTCCATACAAATTTCCACCACCAAACCAAATCTCTGTCCACATAGTTCTCACTAATCGACTGATATCCGAATTTTGGTGTGTAATTTCCGGAAGGATCCCCATCCCAAATAAGATTGTCATCTTCTTCATTCAGGAAAATCTGGTCCCTACTAAGTGCTCTCAAATACTGTCTCAGTTCTTCCTCCAACTCCACTCCTAATCCAAATGTGTCTGCCCTCCTCCAAGCTGGGCTTCCCATCCAAACATTCGATTAAGAAAGAAAAAATCTCGCTGCCTCAACTCCTCCATCAAGCCCTCTGACAGAATGTGTTGAGCTTCACATCCTACCTAGGGATCACGGCCAATCCTCACTCTATGTCCGTTACCAACATCCCAGACAAGATTATGTTCTATAACATCAAAGGAAGACACCAATGCTTTCCAAATGACCGAGCCACCTGTGTGAGACTTGTAAGGGGACCTGATCCATTCTTCCACTGTATCATGCTCAACATATTTCTGAACCATAACCCTAGCCCAGAATCCATCGAACTTAATTAACCGCCATCCACACTTAGCAGCCAGCGCCTTAGAAAAATGAAAAATATTATTTTGTCCCCACCCACCCAAAGCTTTTGGGGCTGCAATTCTGTCCCACTTCACCCATGGAGTAACGTGAGCATCCTCCTTACCATTCCATAGAAAACTAAAGCAAATTTTCCTTGCAGCTTCTAAAATCCCTTTAGGGATCCAAGCAAGTGACATCCAGTATACCGGGATAGCTTCCAGCACGGACTTAACCAGGAAAAGCCTCCCTGCTCGCGAAAGCCACCTGAAACTCCAACTCTTCAACCTCTTTTCCATCTTTTCCAACAGCCATAACCAATCCTTTTTTAAATAGTCATTAGACTTCAAATTGAACCCCAAATATTTTAACCCTTCCAAGAGAGTAAGAAGCCTGAAGGGAAATAAATTAGTATATATATTAAATTCCTCCTCCCTTAATAGAGAAACAATAAGAGAGGATTTCCCATCATTTATCTCCATTCCAGTTGCAGTAGAAAAAAGGTTCAGAATCTCTTTGAGTTTGTCAGCATCCTTTCTTGAGCCAGAACAAAAAAGCAAGATGTCATCCACAAAGAGCAAGTGTGTAAGAGAGATTCCCGGAGCCACCAAAATCCCTTGAAAATCTCCTCCCCGTTTTGCTTCCTTTATATAGCCCTACTCAAGCTCTCAGCCACCAACAAAAATAACAATGGGGAAAGGGGGCAGCCCTGACGTAAACCACGTCCAGAATGAAAGAAGGGGGTTGCCGCTCCATTCATTAAAATAGAGAAGGAAACAGTAGAAATGCAGCTCATAATCCATCGTATGAAACCAATCTCAAAACCTAAATGGGTAAGCATAAGATGAATATAAAGCCAGCTCACCTTATCATATGCTTTTGACAAATCAATTTTAAGAACAGCTCCTTTCAGCTTTCTAGTCTTAATGCTGTGTAAACCTTCTTGAGCAATTCCAATCACCTCATGAATCTGACGCCCTTCCAGGAACCCAAACTGCTCTTCTGAAATATGTGTAGATAAGATAGGTTTGAGCCTTCTAGCAATCACTTTAGTAACGATCTTATACACACAATTGCATAATGAAATAGGCCGAAAATCATTAAGAGAGGAAGGAGTATCCACTTTAGGAATAAGGGCAATGAAGGTGGAGTTGATGCTAGCTGGGACCCTGCCTTCCTTCCTAGTATCCTCAACAAGCTGTAAAAGATCATCGCCTAAAATATCATAAAGAGCTATTAAGAATTCTATAGTCCACCCATCAGGCCCAGGGCTCTTATCCTTCTGAAAACTATCCAAGATCGCCTTCAATTCATCCCCTGAAATAGGAGCCATCAGCTTCCGGTTACCATCCTCTTCAATGAACCGAGGGAATAGCTGTGCTACCCTGATGACCTCTTCAATATTCACTCTCTCACTGGCTTTGAAAAGATCCCAGAAATGAGTAACCCCAACGACAGCCAACCCTTCAAAAGTAGACATAGAATTACCTTCTAAGTCCTCAAGGATCCAAATAGTATTGGCAGATCTTCTTCCTTTTGCATAAGCATGAAAGAATTTGGAGTTATCATCCCCACTTTCCAACCAGATGGCCCTGCTCTTCAATCGCCAAGTCTCCTCATTCTGTAAAAGTATTATGTTCCTCTGATTATCCAAATGAACTAGATGGTCCTTAGTAGTCTGAGAACCGTATCCACCTCCTGACTCATCAGAGATAAAGGATATTTCTCCTTCAATAGTCTTAAGTGCCCTATCGTCCCTCATCCTCTTCTCTGCAACCCATATTTTAATAGGTTCCTCGAGTGTTCTAATATTCTCCACAAAATGGAAGGCTGCAGAATGGATCGACCCTGGATGATAAGGTATCCAATGCTGCTGATAAGGTATCCAATGCTGCTGAATAAGCTCCATGAAAGTAGAATCTTCTAGCCATACCTTATTAAATTTAATAGGCACAGGAGGTTTAATAGGGCCAGCCTTCAAATCCAGAAAAATTGGATTGTGATCTGAGTTTCCCCCCGATCCAATCCATTGTCGAACAAAGACTGTTGACTCCACTAACTGCTCAGAAAGGAGGAAACGATCCAACCTCTTTGCCACTCTTTCCAAATCAATTCTCTTATTTATCCAAGATGGCTTTAATTGAATAGGCTCCACATCAATCCAATTTCCTTCAGATAACTTCCTCACAAAGAAATTTGTAAGGGGATCCACTTGAGCATGCGGCCCCCAAACCTCAACATGACCCAGAGAAAAGTTAAGATCCCCCCCCAATATCACAGAATCCCCTCTGAGCAACTCTCTATCCAACAGAGAGGTCCAAAACGTTTCCCTTTCACAATATGGCCCATAAATGTTTACAATAGTGAAAATTATGTCAAAATCCAAGAATTTGCAAGAAATTCCCAAAACCGAATGCATTCCCCATAGAGAGGAAATGCAAACCTTAGCTTCGTTCCATCCAATCGCCAAACCTCCTGAGCGACCCCTAGCATCCGAAGCTTCAAATACCCACCCCGGGAACCAAGCTTTTAACCTGCCAATAGCTTCATCACCACCACACATAGTTTCTTGTAGAATCAAAACATTGGGATGCTCAAGGTGCAACATCCATTGCATTGTTGGTCTTTTGGAGGGACCAGCAAGACCTCGACAATTAAATGACATGATCTTCATCTCAACCCATCCTTATGGGCATCCACTGCTCTAAGTGCCCTTTCAATTGAGAGTTGTTTTCCATTCCTAAGATCCGAGCGAGCTCTGGACTTAGCATGAGAGATGAAAGAATTCCTTCCTCTGGTTTTAGGTAGTTTAGGTTTTTCCTTCCCTAACCCTCCCGCTGTGGATTTGTTCATGGAGTGCAAAAAATAACCAGACTCTGAGGATCTGGTGGGTGAAGAAGGCTCAGGCACGACTTGCACAAGGATAGGGGTATCATCAAGAGTTACGAGGGGGGGACATTCAATCCGGAAAGTTTCCAAAACAGGGGAAATAGCAGCATGATGTTGGGGAAGTGAAAGGGATGCCAACGACTGTGAAGAAATATGTAAATTCCTAAACCCATCCACCCAATCAAAACCAGGAAAAGTTAAGTTCTTAAAAAAAAAAATGAAGGAAGGGTTTAAAAAGGGAACAGAAGAAGTACCAGCTGCATTGTCTGATGACCGAGTAATAGAATGCAGAGATACTGCCGGAGCAGTGGTCAATGGCTGAAGGAGTTCATTCTCTGCAGTGCCCACGATAGCACCCACCTTCGGTACAGTGCCATCCTCCACCAGAGTGTTATCATTCTCCACTACCCCCGTAGGAACCTCCACAGAGGGGCGTTCAATTTCATGCTGACCCAACAGAACTTCTTCCAATACCACCCCTACCTCCTTCTCCACAAACTGACGTTTCAGAGAATTGCCAAACTTCATACGGACCGGCAAGGAGCAATCAATGGCCGGATGCCCATATTCATGGCACCGTCTACAGCGAAACGACACATTTTCATAATCCAGTGTTTGTGCAAAGGTGTAAGGCCCCCATTTCAAATCCATACTATCAAATAATCCTTCCCTGACATTAATACTTACCAGAATCCTTGCCACCTTCTGAATCGTTGTTGCCTCGAAAGAGAAGTCGGCTTCCAAATAATTGCCCAAGAGATTGCCAATCCTCCGAAAATGTTCCTCAGCCCAATACTATAAAGGTAGACCCGGTAACCTAACCCAAAGCGGTATAGTGTCCATTCTTTCACGACTAGCGTCGAACAACAGATTCCACGGCTAAGTAGAAGCGGAACCTTGAAACTCGACCAATTCTTGCTCAGTGCCCACAGTGCATGGGCATCCGAAGTAAAATGAAAGGCAAACCAGCCTCCAAAAAGACCCACAATCCGAGGGACATATCCACAGTGGCCCAGCCATGCTCCTGTATCCCACTGTATCACCGATTTATGGTTCACCGCCTTACCATACACCCTGCCCACCAGAACCGACTTAACCATCTCAATAATCTGCTGGAAGCCAATGTCTTCGCCAAGAGTGTAATTCGGGGCTTTACCCATGTTTTTGATCCACTTCCTACGCATCTTCACCTGGAGGTCATTAATCCCCTCATGACCTTCCCTGCAACCTAAAACCTTCAGTGCAGAATCCTCAGACGGGCTTGAAAACCCACGATGCTCCGCCGAGTCCAAAACCGTTGCAATGTTACCACCCAGGGAGGCACCGCGACCATACCCAACCTGTAAATCCACCCTAGTTACCGACGCAACACTGTTATCCCTCGTCGGTGATACATTAAGAGAGCCGCCCGAAGAATTAAGATAATCTGGAAAATCTCCTAACCCTGAACATAATGGATCTGGTGGGAAGGAGCAGAGATCCTTGACGCCCCAAATATTATCAGTGCTAACCTCCGACACAAAACCGACTCCAGTCCTGTCCCAAAACGGTGAGACCGGTTGAGAAGGCACATATATAGACTCCATAATAGCCCTAGTGCCAGGAAGAGGAAATCCATCGGTCGAATGGCATTCAGCAAAACCACCAACGCCGAAACCACCTTCACCATTCAAAACCCAGATGGCGCTAGGTGGCGAGCTCCATATGTCACGGTGCCGCAACGTGTCGCTGCCATAGTCCACCTCATCAAGCTGATCCATACCTGGAGAACCGTGAAGACTTCCGGTGGAGAGAATAGGGTAGAAAACAGGTCACAGTAAGAAAATACTTACCATAGTCACGACGGTTTAGCTGACCATGAAACCACCAACATAGTGGGCTTGGGAACCATGCAAACACCACTGACACGGCTGACGGCCTGCTGCCCGCCTGCAGTGGGCTGCGCAATCGCCTTCTAGCGCCGTTCAAACCTTAAGAACCATTGCCGCCATCACCTCGACCTCCTCCATCACTCTTAAGTACCTTCATTATATACGTTGAGTTATGAGAGGAGAGGAGCTTTATAATTTGATAGTTCAATATATATTTATATTTTAATGGCATAATATGTAAATTATATATGATGGCTTATTCATATTCAATAAGTATGACTTGTTAAAATATCTAGCTTTAAGTAGGTGTATTACCTTAATGGTTGAATATGTTTGGAAAAATGCGAATTGAATATGTTGATTATTTCATACACAAAAGGGTGAGAACACTTGATAAATTTATATTTACGTATTAATTTGCATGGGATGTCGGAAAATGTGGCATACTTACAAGAATGCCTTTATTTTAGACACGGGTATATATTAATTTGTATGTTGCATAAATGCACTTACATGGATGCATTTACTTTAGACATTGGTAGAAATAGCTAGCATGACTTAAAAAGTAGAATGTATAATTGGTTAAAGTATACTTGAAAATGAAATAAAATGGGTAGTCAAAATATGCATGTCATGTATATATAATACCTAAATTTGTAATGTCCATATATTGATAATATTGTACTTATGAATCAAATAAAGTGTAAGTTGAAAATTGAGATACATATTATTCATATAGGGTACAATGGTAATTTTCACATGTTGATACATATAGTTATAATTAAGAATAAAACATACATATTCTTATAATTAAGAATAAAACAAAGTGTTCAGTTAAATATGCATATCATTCATATAGGATACTTGAAATTGAAATGTTCACATGTTAAGATAATTATACTTAGGAATGACATTTTGCTATATATATATATGGAAGGATAGACTTTTTATTATATCTTGCGACAAGGTTTTAATTATGAGATTATAGAAGAACAAAGTGAAAATTGACGGATAATATTAATGCCTACAATCTAATTAGGTGGAATATAACACAACATAGGACTGATCCACAACAAACAAACCAATGAAGAATTCGATTTGGAAATCGAGAACAAGGAAATTGAAGAAATCTATAAGGGGAATTAGAAGCGTTGGAAAGCTTTCTTTTATTTAATTAAAAAACGATATCTTAATCATGTATAGGAGAAAAATTGAAGGAGGTGATGCATAATGGCGTAGTAATGATGAAGTGCAACTTGGAAGACCTACCTAGGGGACAAACGTAAACGATTATGACGAAAGGGTAGTGATCATCATAATATAAATTAAATAATGACGACTAGAACTAAGAGGAGATTTATTAGACGCATTACAAGCAACTTTTGTGTATGCTGCTTTGAGATCGAAGGACCTTGTGAAAAGTAAAGGAAAACATGAATCTAGGATAGGACATTTTCAACTTTTTCTACGTAACCATGATAAGAAGACAAGTGGACGAATATATTGGTGGATTTATTAAATGACGGGAAAAGGATAAATTTTGACTAACAAGACACCAGGATACTCAGATTGACGATACTTTAAGAGATTGTCGAGGGAGCAAAACGAACTTAAAATTTGAAAACGAGATATCAATGTGATCGGTATGATGAGATGAACTCAACGACATGCATTTTGCATTATGACAAAACCATTTACGAAAACTCAGGGCTACAAACTTGAAATTTAACCATAGTATCGAAATGGTCAAATGAAGACAATGTTTTGTGAAAAGAAGTATGGAGACGAGTAGCATAATAAACCGAACGCAATGAAGCTAAACTTAGGTCATGATCAAATTTGATGAAACTAACGAAGTGGTTTTATGACAACATGAATGATGAAATGAGGTAAGGATGTGATAATCTCATTAACCTCGAGTAATGATACTGATGAAGGGACTAAGATATAAATCTTAATATGTTCGACTAAACCGTTAAGTTCCGACCCTAGGAATCCTATCGAATTGAGAACCGACATTTGGGGATTTGGAAGTAGTCATATGTAATTTTAATTTGGGACAATATGAGGGTCTCTTCTGATATGTTAAAACCATGATTATATCTTACCAAATATTTTATGATGTTTACCTTCTCGTCTTGGAGGAAAGGATAACCATATAGATTTGAAACCTTGCTTGGATTTATTATGCTTTGACAAACTATTGGGTGGCTATTGATGAAATGCAGCTGGTAGATAATTTGGACATTGTAAACCATTGTAGATGACTATAAGGTATAGAAAATATAATTTGGTACTGACAGTTATGAAGAAATTATTGGATCTGTATTACGGAAAATTATGATTGAGTTCCTGTGGATGTATTGGAACCATACTAGAAGATCTAGAAAACTAATGATTATAACCACTAGTGCTTATGGCCATGATTGCTTGAGAAAAATAGAAGAAAATGAAAAGAAGATGAGAAAAGGAAAGTAAAGTAAAACCTAGCATCAAAAGTACAAGAACAAAAATTAACTTCGGGACAAAGTTCTATATAAGAGGGGGTGTATGTAATGCCCCTAAATAACTGTGGACCTTAAGGGCACCTGTCGAGTGACCCGGCTGAACAACTTCGATAAGGTGGTCTCTGGAACCTTGATATGTCTTAATTGATTAAGGAAAACTTGAAGAGGTGAATGACGACAATAATTGATAAATGAATTAATGAATTAAAATGATATGTGTGGAGTGGGATAATTGATTGATTACATCTTGCTTAATGATTAGCCTTGATTGTGAAAAAGGTGTTATGTGATCAATATGATGCTTAACGAATAGTTGTATGATGTTATGAGTAAACTGTAAGTTGCTTAACGATTAGCTGGTTTATGGATTGAAATATGAGGAATGAGAATAGGACTATTAATATATGTTTCTGAGATGTGTGTAGCGATAGGTGAAATGGTTCATCGATGGACACACCAAGAAATTAAAGGGTCGTAGAGTACGAATAAATCGCACATGGGGAGAGCGACGACGATGTCAACTTCCGACGGAATACCACGCATGAGTAGAGAATCATTGATCCGCTTACTCAGGAGAAGCGTGAGGTCATGCGGGTGGACCACAACGGAGTTGGTCACGTATGAGTTGAGGGGTGCGCAGTAAGGACGGACTTACTCCTCAACGCCATTAGTACCTAATAGCGTGTAGATGGAGGATAGAAGGTAACGGCTCCTGAAATCCCTACATGAAGTTCCCGCAAGTCAAATGAAAAGATATCGGCAGAAGGACCCGACGGTGTGGTACCTTGTCGAGAAACGAAAAGGATGGACACAAGGACCAGATGATGTGGTACCTTGCCGAGAAATGGAAACGACAGATGAATGGACCCGACGGAGTGGTACCATGACTAAAGATGAGCATAAAGGACACATGGGCCCAACGGTGTGGCACCTAGGTCCTAGAAAGGATAAATCGGTAAACTTTTTGCATAAAAAGAAAAACGATATAAATTGCATTCAGAACACTTGCTCATAAAAATGCATTTTAGTATTAAAAATAATAGAAATGATTATTTTAGGCAATTGCACATGAAAATACTTTTTAGTATTTAAAATAATGAGAATAATTATATTTGGGAGCAAAATGGAATCCTAGGCATGAGCTTTTAGTTAGCACACATGCACCCACAAAAAAGAATTTAGAGTGAGCGACTGAAAGCATGAGCCTATGGTTGGGTGGTGAAGCTAACGGTTTCTTCGCCTATGGTTCAAACGCGCTTTGTTGGAGGTATCCTACAAAAGATGTGGACGGAAGTGGACAAGATGGATCGCTTGACAGGTTATGGTTTTGTCTATATTTGTTAAGTTATTTAATTAATGTAGTTTATTTTTCCAGTAATTATGATAGCTAATCTGTTTGTATGAAGTTGTTAAAGTTTCAGGTTCAGTTCAGGAGGACCCTAAAGGATGGGTCCTACAGTCTGTCATGTTCAAAGGATTGAGTTACTGCTGAGGTAACACTGTATTGTATTTTCCATTTATTTATATGCTATGAGCTTGAGAGAGAAGATAGCTCCACATATTGTTGGTTTTCCCCGGTTGGGTTTTCTAGGGTATATGCAGTGTTCATTGTGTGATTTATTGTATGTTTAAAGTTGTAAAGGGATCTAGCTGTTGAGTTTATATTTTTGTGAGTATTCATTGATATACGAGACTCAAACTGCTTGAGATCTCAGGCCTATCCAGAGGGAGTAGCCATCTCTGGATTATAAATTTACAGACCCGAGAAGCCGTCAAGGCCTGGAGCTTTGTTTGGGTTCATCTGTTGTATTTCTTTCCATATCTCTTTTTTTGTTACTTGTTTCATCAGATTCACATTGTCTTCTTGACTTATCATCTTGGGGATGTCGTTTAGCAGTTTCTCATGGACATCAATATCAGCTCCTTCCTCTTCACTGTAGAGGTTCTCAAAGAATTCTTTTGTTGATGCTTTTATCTATTCCTGGAATTCTATTTTTGTCCCATCTATCTTCTTTATTTATTTGATTTTGTTTCTCCATAATTGCGCCTTTGCTTGCGTGTGGAAATATTCTTCTTCTTTCCTCATTAGAGCTTGATACACCGAGAAATTTCTTTTTTCCTCAAACATAATCTAGACAGTGACTTCTTCTTATTCCATTGCTCTCCTCTATATTCCTTTTTAGTTTGTAAATTTTTACCTTTATCCCTTTCTATTTGCTCCTTCCTTTTCACCAATTCTCTTAAATCCTTTTTGGTGTATTTTATTTTGACTTCCCAAATGTGTATAGGCAATATTACCACCCAATTCATCCAAGAATTCTTCACTAATTCCATGAACTCCAGATCGATGGTCCATACCAGATTGAATATGAATGAAATAGGACCCAGGTTTTCCTAGAGATTTATGTCTACCATGATGGGTATGTGGTTTGAACCGACCCATGGAAGAATGCATGAAGATACAAATATCTGGTCCTCCAATATACTGCTTCTTAATAAAAATCTGTCCAGCCTAGCCGTTATATGTACTCCAGGCCCCGATATTTGATTGGACCAAGTGTATCTACCATTAGAGGGTTTGATTTCCATTAGCTCCCAACTTGAGATGAGATCTTCCATTTGTTCTCTGTTTGGATCTTGCACTATGCTTACCCCCTTTTTCTCATTAGCTTGCAAGACTGTATTGAAATATCCAACCACTAGTAACGGAGGGGAACAACATCCAACTTGGCTATTGAGGGTGTTCTAGCATTGCATTTTTTCCTGAGCATTGTTTGGCATATAGACATTAAATATATATATAGTGGAATTGGAAGGTAGGTGAACCAAATTTACCTGTAACCAGTTGGGGTTTTAGGTCTAGCTTTCTAAGTTGAAAAGGGTCTTGTTCCAGAGTGTGCAGATGCCTCTTGAAGCTTCCCTAGAGCTCACTGCAATTCTGATGCTTGCTTTTCAAAAAATATTACTTTCTTTCAAGACTTCGTTGTCCTGCATTTTTGTTTCCTGGACTAAGAGGACTTGGGGGTTTTTAGTTCTCACTAAGTTTCTTAATTGAATTTTCATTTTTCCACTGCCAAGACTTCTATAGTTCTAGGAAATGATTCTGATAATTTATAACCTGGTTTGGGTTTCCCCCCTTTCCGGGGGACTGGACCGCCTATACTTCTTAGATTCATCCCTTCCTTTCTGGCATGGCCATCTATTGTGGATTGCCTCCCCAACTCTATTTCTTTCATGGCCTCTTCTTCTCTCTCGTGGAAGTTCAATTTCCTCCCTATTTTTTTCTTTTCGTATGATTGGGGAATGCCTGACCTTGAATCTAAGCCTATGTTTGCTTCTAATTCTTTTTCCCCAACCTCTAAGATGAGGTTTTCTTGGTCGTTCCCAGATTGGTTTTATTCTTCTTGTCTTGCATTTTTACTCCCTACTTTCTCTTTCCCTTTAAAGCTACTAGTAGGGTTTTGGTGACCTTCTTGCTCTTCCTCCTGACTAGACAAAACTTCAAATTGATTGGAGCTATTACTTCCTCTTTTCCCCTTGTCTTTCGAAGGCAATGCCTAGTTGTTTTCCTTTGAGATCTTTTCTTGAGTGGTGTTTCCAACAGATACATTCTTTGGTTGCGTTCCTTGCCTGGTGTTTTTCTTTTTTTTCCTTGGTTGTTTCCATTGCTCTTCCTGATCGCCTTCTTGTGTTTCCAATCTTTCTTTTGGGAAATTTTTTGCAAAGTGCCCATACTCATGGCATACTTTGCATTTGAATGGAATATGTTCATAGTATACTTGTTGTAGATATGACAACCCCTCCAAGTTAAGTTGAAATCCCTCTAGCATCCCTTTCTCCAGATCTACCTCCACACAAATTCTTGGCATGCCTGGAGTCCATCCTTGGGTTCTGATTTGTCTATGTATTTACCCAATACATCCCCTATTGCTTATAAAATTTTATCATTCCAACAGTGGAGTGGGAGAAAATGAAGTCTTACCCAAACGGGATTGCTAAGGGAATGCCATTTTCTGGATTAAAATTCAGAGTAAATTTATTCAAATACATTCCTTTGGCTCCCATGAAGTAAGGGTCACTTTCAAAGATCATATTTCTATCCTCCTTTTCTTCAAATTAGAAGGCAAAGAAATCCCTATCTCAAAATGATTGGGAGATTCTACATTTGATGAGAGGTTTCTAGTTTCTTTCAATCCATAAGGAGACTGACCTTGGAGATGGCCATATTCCCATGAATTGTTCGATGATTCTATTTTCCGTGAGCTGAAGAGCTAGTGAGCGTGCCTTAGCTTGGACCTTGACTGAAGGGATCTCATCCAAACTTTTCACAAAATGTTGGTGTCTTGCTTCTGGGGCTACTGCACCATTTCCAATAGAGCTGCGAAGGCTACTTCTTCCGAGGTAGAGAAGGGTGGGGGGCCATCGCCCCTTCTCGAGGGAATCATGTGCGGGAAGAAGAGAGAAAAACAGACTTGCAGAGCTCAAACCCTAATTGTTTATCTCATTAAGAATCTAATGACTATCATCAAAAAGAGCATGGGAGAAAAAAAAACAATACTAAATAAAAATCTTATTGTTAACTATTTATTTTTATAAATAACCTTTCAAATAGTAAGTATTTTCATTTTATTTTTCCATAACTCAATTTATAAATTTTGATTGTTCTTATTTGGTTTTCATAGTAATTAAATAAGCTTATAGAAACACCTCATAAAAATTTAAATATTTATAATTAGTTTTATATTCCTTTGCATTCAGGTAGATATCACTTATGAGTTTCACAAAAGTATTATATTACTATTATTCCCTTGGATAATGTATTTATAAAAGTAAAAAATGGCATATTAGTTATTTAATATTTCTCCATTCATTAACAAATAACATCTAAAACAAAAAATAATGCCTATATAAACGAATCCTTAACACCTTCATTGATCCTCTATTATATATTAAACTATTATTTTTATTTACTATTCATTTCCAATAGTTGAAAATGAAATCCTTTGTAATACAAATTACCAAGACTATTTTTTTTTTAATTTTCTTCTAATAGCATTACTCGCACAAATTCACGTGAATGTAATATCATAACTATCTTTCCTTAAATGATATTTTAAAAGAAAGAGGGTTGTTATTTTATTTCCTCAATATATTTCTAAACTAGTTGTTCTTCTTAGTTTCTTGAGTTGAAGAACAAATAATTATAGTTAACATTTATAACATAAGTAGAATCTAGCCCACAGGGGGTAGAGCAATTGGTAATGCGTAATTGAGATGAGAAGTTGTAAATGGAAGGTCACAAGTTCAAATCCCCGTGGGTACTAGCTTACAAAAAAAACATAAGTATAATCTACAAAATGCATTTCAGAACAAATAAATATTTATTTATTTCATGCTTTTATACCTTTAAATTACTCCGAAAAAAAGCATAACAAAAATATTTCATTTGCTTAAGATATCAACAATAATAAATACATTATATTACTTATCTCTTGAACTTGATCTTTTTCTGTACATGCCAATTTGAGGAGACCGAGCCACCCAACCATAGATTTGTAGGAGTTATTTTCCTCCGACTCCTCAATCACTCCACTAAGGGTATGGTTATTAAGTAACTATTTAATATTTACCCAACCTATCTCCTATGGTTGAACTTCAATATTTCTCCTTTAAGCTTTCTTTCCTCCTCTTCTTTTCTTAAAGTAAATTAGAATCAATATCTTTTATTTCCCTTCCTTAGTTCTTTTCGAGAAAATCCTTCCCAACTCTCAGGAATTATCTCATTTTATTTGAAAGTTCTCTATTATTAGTAAATTCTTTAGGTTTAAGGTGAGGACGACACCTCATAGTGGTAATTAGGTCTTTGGAGGAATTAGCTTTAAAATAAATTACTATTTCAATTACTTAATTTACTTTGAGGAAGACACCTCACAGTGGTAGTTAGGTCTTACTTTGAGGAAGACACCTCACAGTGGTAGTTAGGTCTTTGGAGGAATTATCTTTAAAATAAATTATTATTTCAATTACTTAATGAGATTTACCTTCTATAAATTAACTTCCCCCCTAATGACTTGGTTTCTCTTTTCCTCGGGACTATTCAATAGACATGTTTGGAAAAACATAAAGTTCGTAGATAATCAAAATAAATCAACTTACTTATACACCATTTATTTTTCATGGTGTTTCAATCCTTAGTTACAATATCAAATAATTAAATATGTCCAAATTAATAAACTTAGGGATAAAATTGTGGTATTACACCTAGGTCCATGTCATGTTGGATTTCTTTTCTAGTATGAGTTGGACTTATTTATGAAGAAATATGGTTTAAACCCTTTCTTATTTTAATCCTACTTATCTCTCCAAGTCTTTTGAAATTCGTCTTTGCCTTTGTTCTAAGCATACATGCATTTGTATTTATGAATTGCTTCTTCAAGAGTTCTGGGTTCATCAAGATAAAGTGAGTCTCTATAAAATGAAAGTAATCCTCTCAAAAAACTATGTATATTTACCTTCTCTTATTTGATAAACCCAACATACTTGAGCAATTCCAAAAACTTCATTTCATATTCTTCCATAGTCATGTTTCCCAACTTGAGTTCAAAGAAATCCTCCATCTTATTTTCATAACGCTTAGCCACACCATGCAAAAGGAATCAAGAAGCAAAGAAAGTTCAACAACACCACACAAAAGGATAACAAAGAGAAAATAAAATACAACACATGCCCATTTCAATCATTTTATAGTTCACACTAACAATAAAAATTTCTAAATCTTTGTTAACAAGTTAAAATTGCTTACCTTCCATATCAGCATCCCAGTCACCTTCATATGTCATCATGACACCTCATTCATGCCCCTCAGGCCTTGGAAAATCAATTAAAAAGCTCAAAATGAAAGCTAAATCCTAAAAAAGACTTTATAAACTAGGTCACACTTAATCCCTCGATAAGTGTGACATAGGTCGCACATAATCCTTCGATATGTGTGATGCAAGTCGTGTAAAACCATTAAAAAGCACGACCCAATAGTCGACTTAGCTTTTGGCTCCTTCTTCTTAGTGTCCAACAAAAAGAAAACCAAAATGGCATGAGTCTCTATGTGGCTAACGAGTTTGGAGCCCAAAGCTCAGCTCCAGATTCCCATTCTTAGCTATAAAAGAGACACCAAGGTCCATCTTTCCATACACATATCCTTTCCATTTGTTCATTGTCGTCACTCTACCGAATTCCCCTTGAGACTAAAGTAGACCTCTTTTCACTTCACTCTCACCTTTCTTAGAGATTCCATCTTGTGACGTGGCTGGAGAACCATAAGGACATGAGGAGAACCAACGAACCCTCCCTCAGACAGTTGTCGTGGCCTCCTCTTCCGCTATTGTTCAGGTGCACCTGGTTTTGTACAATAAATCTTGTCAATAAAAGAACTACAAACACAAAGAAAAATCCACACAAATACAGACATGTATCATATTACCTGAATGAAAGCGTATATTGCTCTATAATAAATTGTAGCCACACAAATCTCTTTGTTATTTCTATGTGAGACGCAAAGATATACATTTTGCTTTCCAAGAGTACTCTGTTAAAGAATGGCAACATGAACGGTTATCCACGACAGGTTTAACCAATGCATCCACACGTCAAAGACCCGTAGACGCGTGGTTGTCTCGATAAAAGGTGCACTTAATGGATATATGCGGGTTGCCCACGTGTCAAAACCAACAACGATGTTCTTTGTTCGACACTAGGTATATCATTGAAAGAGTAACAACTTAAAAATAATATGAGTGCATGCTTTATATACGAGTAATAACTTGAAATGAATTAACAACTTAAAAATAATATGAGTGCATGCTTTGTATACGAGTAATAACTTGAAATGAATTTTAAAAAATAATTCATATACGAGAGTAAATTTTTTTTTTTTAAAACTTTTTCATGTTTTGTTTTTTATTAATTTTTGTTATGTTTACCATTTGATCCATATAATCTCCAGGATAGAAAAGCCTTCAATAATTGTTGTGATCTCCAATCGTTATTAGTGCATGGAATTACAGTCTTTTCACTTTAAAAATAATAATAAGAATACATGCTTACGGTTACAAGTTTAACTACAAAATACAATTTTTTTATTACTTTTATAACAATCAAAATACTCCTAATTAGATAAAAAAATGTTTCCAACAAGCATGTAACTTCCCTTTTAAATTATCATATGAAATCATGGAAATGTAACTTCCAATTTAAATTATTATATGAAATCATGGAAAATGGTTCGCTTCATGGTAAACTATTGAATTAAAAGAATAATTCAAAATTGTTATTATTATGTTATTGACATAACTTTTGAATTAGACGAGTAAAACATAATTGAATTGTAACAAGTCATAACTATCTTAAGAAATCATATTTATTTTAAGTTTATTGACATGGTTACTGAATTTAAAAAAAGAGTTTATTGTGGTTTTATTTACTTGTATGTATCAATGAATGTAGTATGATATGGATTTATATATAATTAAAATTGCTCAACAAAAGTTTATCGACATGATTATTTAATTAAAAAATTAAAAAAAAGAAGTAAAATGAGTTTATTGTCTTGTATGTATTAATGAAATGGAGTAGTATGATATGGATTTATATATAATTAAAATTGGTCAACAAAATGTTAATATATGTTTAAAATGGATCCATGATATAATGCCAATAAATTCATATTAAACTTGAAGTAATTACGGACATTATAATGTATAGATCATGTTTTAATGCAATGTTTCGGAAACCCACACTCAATGATTTAATCTCTGATTTGTATCTCATGTTGGAACTTTAAGGATTTTGAAAGACGTATAATTTTTTAGTGTGAGCGAACATCTTTAATGATCCTTATCATTTATACTAAGACAACGCCCACATATGAAATACTACTTTGAGTTTGCAACCCTAACGGAGACAACGTGGCAGAATAAGGAGAATAACAAACACCACACAACATCAATTATGGAAAATGACTAGGAATGAAGGCAGGGCCAGAGCCAACTACAAACGCAAAGGAACATTGGGAAAAGTAAGAAGGGAGTAATATTGATGTGTAGCGGCAGATTGTGAACATGCATTACAAGGGCACAACCACACGTAGACTAGGAAAAATATGCAGGTCGACACCTATAGTCGAGTTAAACATGGCCGTAAATCGTTTCTTACACAATAGTGAGTTTTCACCAAGTATACAATATAGGGAAGTATCTACAATCCCTGGGACAGGGTTATTGTAGGTATGTGTATTTGATTTTAAATGAATATTTAACATATGCGTAACCTATGCCACTTTGATAATAATTTACCCTCATGCACAGTGCAACGATGGGTATGTATTGAACCCCTATTGCCAGCTCAACGGATAGTAAATACGAAACATTAAACCGTGGAAAAAAATCGAATAGCAACAAAATTCTATTATTAGCTAGTTAGAACACCAAAACCTGAAAATGATTTTTTTTTAGGGTTATTTGAATAGAATCATTTTTATAATAGAGGAATCGAATGCAACCAAAAAAATAAAGCAATAATCCAGATTCATTACAGTAATCAAAATAGAACATCGAGTTGGTTTTTCTCAACGAAAGGAAGTCTATACATTGATATCACTGTTAGTATACCATCTAGCTTTTTCCCTGAGTATATGTGATTTACAGGATCCAGTGGCATCCAAAACATATTCTCTACTTTAGGGTTGATATCTTCATCGCAAAACAATTAATGAACGTAGTTGGAAACATTTAGATGGACCTCAGACTATCTTGCCTTTCGATTGAAACAGAGCATGAGTCCGTCTCAAGGCTTAATAAACCCTTTCACTCAGTCGGCAGGATGAAACACGATGAAACATGGATTTCAAAAGGTTTAACATGACAATGTGTGTGCTTTTTGTCATGGACATGTCAAAATCTAAAAAACTATTTTAATCTGGCACCTCCAAGATATGTCGTGTGGACAACCATGTAATGACCTACCTCCTCTTAAGCTAGATCTGGGTCAATGCAAGCTAATGAGGGTCACTTTTGGCGCGTTAGATGCAATAGAAAACTGAAAAAGCAGACATCCCTCAACTTACTTGGATTTTTGAGCTACTTACGCAAAATATCTTGCATTGAGTAAAAAAGATGAAATGTAGGAAATTGAATCACGTTTCCGAATATATAACTTTTATGTATTGAAAATTTGCATAGCTATGTCAAGTTTCATTTTTCCGAACAGGCACTTTTTATTTTTCAGGCAAATGATAAGGTATATGTTTTTGTGGGTAGAGCCTTTGAGGGCCTAAATGATGGAATCAAGCTACAAAAATCGGCATGCATGTAGAGAACACATAGCACTTGTACGCCATTACTTTTCGAAAATTAAATTAGTAATTTTATAATTTTTTTATAATTGTCTAAGTGATTAAACCTCGAAAATAGTACCTCTTCTATGGGTAGAGCCTTTAAAGGTCTTAATGCAAAAATTTTGAAATGGGTTTTTCATAGAACATGGAGGTTAGTGTCCTCTTGTGCACCATACAATTTTTTTTTGAAATCATTGAGAATTGAAAAAGTTATGGAAGAAACACTAATAGTGTGTTTCATGAGTTAAGGAGGTAGGACAGCAAAGAAATTGAAAGAAAATAGGAAAAATTAATATTTCAAAATAAAAGTTACATATTTGGAATCTGCAGAAAAAAATGCTATTTGTGTCTAAGATTTCGCCAAAAATGATTCTGTGTAGCATATTGTAACAAGTAGCTAAGCACAAGCTTCTCCAGAAACTGGAAGAAATACCCAATTAGCTTTGGTTTTTCATTAACATAGCACAAGTTTGGAATTACCGAAGCAAACTCCAAAGCATACACATAGGATTATTGTTGACATGTGAGCATGTGACTCGGCTTGGTTTAGGCTCTACAAAACACGAGTGCGTTCTGTTTAAATTCAAAAATATTGTCGCGCTTTTAGATGCACATAGCGCGCTCACGTTATATATCTACATAACGCGTACGTGTTATATAGTTAAAAAACGCGCCCGCGTTATGTAAATCATAAAATACATGTTTAATACTTGAGAAAGAGGGGGTGTGGAAGACTCAAGGGAATTTTTGTTTAATATTTGAGAAGAGGTGGGGAAGGATCAAGAGAATCTATAGTTAATATTTAATAGGGGTGGAAAAGGGTCAAGGGCTTAGAAGGATGTTGGAAGCTTGAGTGGGGAGAGATGAAGGGAATGAGAACATGATGGGCTACAGGGGGTGAAGGGAAGTGGAGCTTGAGAGCAGTATTAGGAGTATAATAGGTTCTAAGGTATAGGGTTAGAAGTTGAAAGTGATACTTGAGTGACAAGGGGGAATGGATGGAGGCAAGAGGGATGTGAGAGAGAAATAAAGAATACAAAGGGGGGGGACATAGAGCGAGGGAGGGAGAGGGACAATGGGGAGGAATGGATTTGGAGGGAGTGAGAAATAGATGGGGATAAAACGAAATAAAAATATAGGAAGGGAGGGACATAAAGTGTTGGTGGGAGACATGCAGGGAGTGGTGGCGATGGAGAGAGAGAGAGGGAGATTGATGGTTGGGGAGAGAGAGACTAGAGGGAGTTGTGAGCGACAAAGAAAGTGGGAGGTTGTGTGTGTGTGTGTGTGTGTGATAGGGAAGGAGGAATCAGTGGGGTGGCAGGGATGAAGATGGTGTAAGGGAGAGAAAGCGACATAGAGGGAGGGAGGTAAAGGGAGTGAGGGACATCACCAGGGACAGATATAGAGAAAGAGATAGGGAGGGAGGGATACAAGGTGAGATAGAGAAGGCAGGGGGGAGGGATAAAGGCACATAGGGTTTGTGATTAAGGGCAAACGAAGGGAGAGAGTTCTATAGGGACTTGGATATTTGCGAATATATACATAAGTTGGATACCCTCCTCGTCATCATCTTCATCACCATCACCATCTTCATCATCATCACCCTCATCATCATCATCAACATATTCATCATCATTGTCATCTCTAGGTTCCTCATCAACATCTCCATCATCATCATCTTCTTCATCCTTATCATCTTCATCATCTTCTTCATCCTTATCATCTTCATCATCATCTTCATCACCATCACCATCACCATCATCATGAACATCTTCATCACCATAAACATCTTCATCATCATTGTCGTCTCCCCCTTCCTCATCAACATATCCATCATCATCATCATCATCACCGGCACTATCATCATCAACATTTTCATCATCATCATCATCAACATCTTCATCATCATTTTCATCTCTAGGTTCTCCATCAACATCTCCATCAGCATCATATTCTTCATCATCATCATCCTCATGACCATCATTGTCATCATCAACATCTTCATCATCATCACCATCATCATCATCATCATCATCATCATATTCCTCATCAAATCAACATCTCCATCATCATCATCATCATCATCATCATCATCATCTTCTGAACATCATCTAAACATCACCATCACCATCATCATCAAAATCTTCATCGTCATCACCATCACCATCACCATCTTCATCATCATTGTCATCTCTAGGTTCCCCATCAATATCAACATCTCCATCATCATCATCTTCTTCTTCATCATCATCATCTTCATCACCATCATCTTCTTCTTCATCATCATCATCTTCATCACCATCATCAACATCTTCATCATCATCACCATCATCATCATCATCTTCCTTGAATCAGATCAACATCTCCATCATTTCGCCATCATCTTCATCATCATCATCATCATCTGAACACCACCATCACCATCATCATCAACATCTTCATCATCATTACCATCACCATCATCAACAACATTTTCATTGTCATCACCATCATCATCATCATCATTGGCATTTGTAGGTTCCTCATCAACATCTCCATCATCATCATCTTCATCACCATCATCATCAGCATCAACATCTTCATCATCATCACCATAATCATCATCTCCATCGTCATTAGATCAACATCTCCATCATCATCATCTTCTTCATCATCTTCACCATCATCATCATCATCATCTTCATCGCCATCTCTATCATCTTCAACATCTCCATCATCATCACCATCACCATCATCATCATCTTCATGACCATAAACATCTTCATCATCATTGTCATCTCCCCCTTCCTCATCAACATCTCCATCATCATCATCATCATCATCACCATCTGAACATCACCATCACCATCATCGTCAACATCTTCATCATCATCACCATCAACATCATCATCATCATCATCACCATCAACATCATCATCAAAATATTCATCGTCATCACCATCACCATCTTCATCATCATTGTCATTTCTAGGTTCCCCATCAACACAACATCTCTATCATCATCATCTTCTTCATCATCATCATCTTCATCATCACCATCAACATCATCAACATCTTCATCATCATCACCATCATCATCATCATCTTTCTCATCAGATCAACATCTCCATCATGTCACCATCATCTTCATCATCATCATCATCATCATCCGAACATCACCATCACCATCATCATCAACATCTTCATCATCATTACCAGCACCATCATCAACAACATCTTCATCGTCATCACCATCATCATTGGCATCTGTAGGTTCCTCATCAACATCTCCATCATCATCATCTTAATCACCATCATCTTAATCACCATCATCATCATCATCATTGGCATCTGTAGGTTCCTCATCAACATATCCATCATCGTCATCTTCTCCATCATCATCACCATCATCACCATCATGATATTCTGAACATCATCATGATCATCATCTAAACATCACCATCACCATCATCGTCAACATCTTCATCATCATCACCATCAACATCATCATCAAAATCTTCATCGTCATCACCATCACCATCACCATCACCATCACCATCACCATCTTCATCATCATTGTCATCTCTAGGTTCCCCATCAACACAACATCTCCATCATCATCATCTTCTTCATCATCATCATCTTCATCACCATCATCGTCATCATCAACATCTTCATCATCATCACCATCATCATCATCATCTTCCTCATCAGATCAACATCTCCATCATGTCACCATCATCTTCATCATCATCATCATCATCCTCCGAACATCACCATCACCATCATCATCAACATCTTCATCATTATCACCATCATCTTCATCAACATCATCTTTATCATATTCATCTGCATCATGATCATCTTCATTGTCATCACCCTCCTCCTCATCGTCATCTTTATCATCTTCATCTGCATCATGATCATCTTCATTGTCATCACCCTCCTGCTCCTCATCATCTTTATCATCTTCATTTGCATCATGATCATCTTCATTGTCAGCACCCTCCTCCTCATCATCATCTTGTGCACTTATGCACTTAGGAATTAATGTTTAGAAGAGGTTCTAAAGGCCTTTATGGGGGAGGGGCTCTAGGAACAAGGTAAGACAGAGAGGGCAGGGGGGAGGGATAAAGGCGTAGATGGTTAGTGATTAAGGGAGAAGAAGGGAGAGATTGCTATAGGGAGGGATAATGATGAAGATAAAGAGACGGTGGAGAGATGGAGAGTGGGGTGGTAGGGACATGGCTGGAGTAAGCGAGAGAAAGAAACATGTAGGGAGGGATGTAGGGAGAATGAGGGACATATATTTAGAAAGAGATAGGGTGTATCTAGGGATTATTGGGAGAGAGCTAGGGGGTATTAAACCATACAAAACATTTGTTCCCACACTAAAAACATTTGTTTTGTATGTAACCATATAAATTATTAGTTTTCTTTTGATTTTGTTCGTTTCCCTAGCCGTGCACCTAACCTATTTATTGTGCTTGACATTATTGCGTACGTGTTTTTGCACTACATATCGCGCACGTGTTTTTTCTTTATATAACGCGTGCGCATTTTGTAACTCCATAAATAGTGGACTGTCCCTGTCCGAGAGCAATTTCACTCTGTTCGAGCCAAAACAACACTCCCACGATTTTTCGAACAGCACGAGCCCGCCATTGGAAATTCTCACACTCTACACCAACTCCATCATTATTTTTTTAATGCAGGTGCAGCATTGAGGACATCTTTCATGGTTGCTCAGTGTGGTGTTGGGTTATATGACCATATTTGAAGAAGATAATCAACAAGCTTGAAGAATCTCCAATTGAATAACACCAAAGATAAGGTCCTTGAAAGGTTCATTTTGCCTATATTTGAGGAGCACACAAGATAAGATATCAAGCTTCAAGACCATTTCATGGTGATGGTGGATATACACAAGTGTACAAGAGAATCAAAGAGCCCAAACAATTTATGATTTAACTTCCATTTGCTTATTATTGAAGAGCTTGTAATTGAGGAACAACAAAAACAAACTATATTGAATTGATCATTGTGGTGATGGGGAATGCACGTAACCGAGTAAACAAATCAACAAGGAAGAAGAGACCTCAAGAAGTCATTGAAGAAGAGAAAGAAAAGAAAAGAATATACATGATGAATCGGAGGCTTTCATTGGAAACTAATCCAAATCCAATTGTAAAGGATACCACGGTTCATCCTATTAATCCATGACAAGAGGGACCTTCAATTTTCACAATAGTTGTTGAACAAGCACCCCATGGAAGTAATCAAGAAGCAAAACGTAGGTGCTCATTAGGGGATGTTTCAATTCCCACTTCAAGTCAAAGTGATAAGTTACCATCTCAAGATGAAGCTCACGAAGAAACACAAAATTTGCTATCCGGATGTGGTTATACAAGCGATGAAGTCAGAGAGGCGTTGGACATTTTGCCTACTGTTGAAGAAGAGAATGTTATCCACACCATCGATGAAGATGTTGGACTTCCACAAGGGGATGTTGGACTTCCACAGACCATCGATGAGGATGTTGGATTTCCACCATCCAACTACCAGGAAGAGAATGAAGGACACCAAGCTACTACTGAAATGCCAGAGCGTCTTGGTGATGCGTTACATGGTACAATTCCAACCCCCTTACCTCCATTAGCAAGCACACGTCGAAGAACTCCGAAGCGTATACAAGTCGATGAAAGTCTCATTAATTCCATTGAAGGTATGCTATCTAAACGTAGTATTGCTTATCAAACTCAACATATACTTGATAAATATTTTGTTTTTAAATGTGATGGAGATAAATGTAGATTATTTTTATCATTGTTAAAATCTAGGAGCATGAATGTTGTTAGGAAAAAGTTAGGGATAAAGATGATAAAGAATTCTGAACCAAGTTCTCATATAGTTAAAAGCCTAGTTGATGCATTTGGTAAAATTGGTAAGAACACACGTTCAAAGGACCACAATGCTGCTCGTCGTGTGTTGTCACAAGCAATTGCAAATAAGAACACCAGGGCCCTTTGTATTCTCAGGCCTACATCCGAACTAGTTAATTTGAATGTAAAAACCCTCCGTAGGTATTCTATTAGAAGAGAACATCTTGACACAACCGATCAGACAGATTTTTGGGCCTTTGTTGGTCAGTTTCCACGTCGTGACATGAAGCTAGTTGATGCAGTAAAGGGACTAGTGCACAGTTTTTGGCATGATCACACAAGGCCTTCTTCAAACCGAAAGGATGTACTAAAACTGAGAAGGGGTTCAAAGGATCGTGAACCACATACTAAGCATCTTCTTGATATAAAACAGACAGAATTTTACGAGAAATTTAGGATTGAGCATAGACAATTGAACTTGGGGAAAATATATTTTGACAAATGTAAGCCATGGTATGTTAGAATAAATACTCTTCGTAACACTTGTTGTTGTAGATACCATGTAGAATATGAATATTACTATGAAACATTTTTGTACATTCGTCGTGTGTTGCATATTAACCATGTGCAGGATTGCTCCATGACAATACCACCGACTTCATCAAGAGAATTCATTCATAGTATCATGTGCAATAGGCCTGAGGGGAAAACATACTATGCAAAATCTTGTTTGGATGGAACATGCTCCAATTGTGCTGGAATGGCATTATTGAGCCAATGTATGCATGAGAATGGAGACAGTGAATTTGGGAAAATGGTTACAGACATGAAAAGTTTCAAATATATCAACTATGAAATAGTCCCAAGGAAAGAAAGCAAAAAAATACAATTGGTGATATCTCAGGTATGCATTTATATCTATAAAATTATGTTGTAACGGTTACATTTCAATCCTTACTTACAACAAAAAACTGACATTGAGATCATTTTGTGTCACCAGGTACAAGTTAGTGACTTCATCAAGGAATTTATTGAAAAGACACATCAATATGTTCAGCATGTCCACGTGGTACGATGGTAGGATGAGAAGTTTAGAATATGCAGAGATACATTTCCCCTTGGTACTATACTTTCAGTTGTTGATTTTGCCGAGAACTACACTCTGCAACCTCAAAATGAGATCCAAAGTCAGTATTATCACTTTGAGCAGGTTTCCTTAATGGTCCATATCACATATAGGCATGGACCAAATAGCACTGAAGAGCAAAGAGAAATTCTGAAGGAATATCACTTCTACATAAGTGATGATAGGTGCCACGACTTCCACTATGTACGTCATTGCTTCATCATGTTCTATGATCACTTGAAGGGAAGGAACATATAGATGGATCAACACTGGATTTGGTCTAATGGGTGTGCTGGTCAGTTCAAAAATGCACGCATATTTCAGTGGTTGTGTTCATTGCATAAAAACTACAAAGTGCCACATATGTGGAACTATTTTGAGACCGGGCATGGTAAAGGAGAGCATGATGGAGCTGGAGCATGTGTCAAAACATCCCTACGAAGAGAGGATTTGAAAGTATCTACAGAATCTACTATTCTAAATGCTCAATCTACAATCAGATGGTGCACGTCAGTAATGGGAGAGGAATCAACTATGCGAGTAGAATCCACAAGAAAGAGACATGTGGAGATATTTTTTTGGGAGGTGGTAGACATAGATCGTTCACATGCATGGGAATGCAAGACTATGTCTAGGACTCGTGGCTTTCATTCGATTCGAAGCTCTGATAACCCAGTATTTGAAATTTGGACCAGAAAACTCGCTTGTTTTTGCCCGCCTTATTGTGATGGTGACTAGGATGGGTGTGAATCATTGGATTGGGTTGATGGATGGGATCGCATATCACTTCCACTTGATTAGCGTGCAATTGTTGAGTTAACTCCGTTGGAAGAAGACCAATCATCTATTTCTGCAGATTTTGATCATGTCTCAGACCTTGTACAACCCGGTATGATGCATTTCCTTAACATTTTTTGTTTGTTTACGTAGTCTTCAAATGCACATTAATGGCCTTGTATCGCACGAAAAATATTTTGATCATATACCTACAATCATATAATGCAGGGCACATATACGTAGTAGTTTCCTCAAAAGATACTGAATGGGGTGATGATTACTGGTTGGCACGCTGTATAGATGGAAAGCAAACCCTCATTATGTCCATGACTGACGATGAAAACAACCACTTTCCAACTGGCTCTATGGTTGTTAAAGGTGAATACTTGACACGGGACATCAATGCAAGAAAGAAGGGTGGATATGTTTACAGGGATTACAAACTAGGTGCAAGTGTGTATCACTTTACCAACTTAATCATTGGCACAAACCTCCAGGTAGGAACAATGCCTAGTCGAAATACATCAAAGGTACGTTACTTCTTAACGGATACAGAGCACGAGAGACTAATGGAGACCATCAGTATAAGAGATGATCTGGAGGGCTTGGTTGTATGATAATAGGTGGGATCTAGTATGATGAGGTATGTTACATACTTTTAATACTATACTATTTATACTATTTGTAATTGAATATTGATATATGCTCAATTTTCACATGTATGTTTCATATGAATATGTCAATTTTGTGTTCTTGATATGCCAAATTTACGTTTACGTTGTTTATAAATATGCCAAAAGTTCTCTTGTATGTCAAGTTTATGAATATGTCATTTTTTACATATGATCAGTAAACCCTAAAATTATATTATGTTCATCATGTTGGTTATTGGCTTCACCCAACAAAATTAATTCAATTCATGCTCACTATATTAAACAATACACTTATATTAAATTTAATTCATGTCTTGTTAAATATTTCATAATGAATTAGCTATTTGAGAGCACCACCTTAGACCAAGCCATCATCATCAACATCTTCATCATCATCACCATCATCATCATCACCATCATCATCATCACCATCATCATCATCATGAAAATCTTCATCATGGACCTGCAAAAACCTAGTTTCCAAGATGGACCTGCAAGGTGGTACATGGGCCACCGGGCCAGAGGGGAGGGGCACCCCTGGAACTATCCCGACGTGATGAATCCAACGGAGTCGACGGTTCGTCGATCCGAGCCACGGTCGTCATTATATGGCTCGTTTTGTCTCACATCCAAAAGGCCTTCAGGGACACTTGTTGGATACCTGCTGGGGGTATAGAACTCCAACTGTGCAACAAAACCGGGTTCCGGGGAGTCCTGCAGGTGTGTCTAGGCAGGTTCGGGCCGGGAACACTAGCCATACCCACCCGGTGGATGATTTTCCAAAGTTGACCCCCGTGTGCAAAAATTGCACACTCCCACACTGAGAAAAACCCTAGTTTCCAAAATGGACCTGCAAGGTGGCACATGGGCCATCGGGCCGGAGGGGAGGGGCACCCCTGGCACTATCCCGGCATGCTGAATCCAACGGAGTCGATGGTTCATCGATCCGAGCCACGGTCGTCATTCTATGGCTCATTCCGTCTCGCACCCAAAAGTCCTTCAGGGACACTTGCTGGATACCTACCGGGGGCATAGAATTCCAACCGTGCAACAAAAATGGGTTCCGGGGAGTCCTACAGGTTTGTATAGGCAGGTTCAGGCTGGGAACACTAGCCATACCCGCCTGGTGGATGATTTTCCAAAGTTGACCCCCGTGTGCAAAAATTGCACACTTCCACACCGAGCAAAACCCTAGTTTTCAAGATGGACCTGCAAGGTGACACATGGGCCATTGGGCCGGACGGGAGGGGCACCCCTGGCACTATCCCAGCGTTCTGAATCCAACAGATTCGATGGTTCATCGATCCGAGCCACGATCGTCATTATATGGCTCGTTCTGTCTCGCATCCAAAAGGCCTTCACGGACACTTGTTGGATACCTACCAGGGGAATTGAACTCCAACCGTGCAACAAAACTGGGTATGGGGAGTCTTGTAGGTGTTTCTAGGAAGGTTCGGGCTAGGAACACTAGCCATACCCGCCCGGTGGATGATTTTCCAAAGTTGACCCCCGTGTGCAAAAATTGCACACTCCCACACTGAGCAAAACCCTAGTTTCCAAGATGGACCTGCAAGGTGGCACATGGGCCATCGGGCCGGAGGGGAGGGGAACCCCTGGCACTATCCCGGCGTGCTGAATCCAATGGAGTCGACGGTTCGTTGATCCGAGCCACATTCGTCATTCTATGGCTCGTTCCATCTCGCATCCAAAAGGCCTTCAGGGACACTAGCTGGATACCTGCCGGGGGCATAGAACTCCAACCGTGCAACAAAACCGGGTTCCGCGGAGTCCTGCAGGTGTGTCCCGGTGTGTTGAATCCAACGAAGTTGACGGTTTGTCAATCCGAGCCACAGTCTTCATTCTATGGCTTGTCCCATCTCACTGCCAAAAGGCCTTTAGGGACACATGTTGGATACCTGCCGAGGGCATAGAACTCCAACCGTGCAACAAAACTGAGTTCCGGGGAGTCCTACAGGTGTGTCTAGGCAGGTTCGGGCTGGGAGCACTAGCCATACCCGCCCGGTGGATGATTTTCCAAAGTTCACCCCCGTGTGCAAAAATTGCACACTCCCACACTGAGCAAAACCCTAGTTTCCAAGATGGACCTGCAAGGTGACACATGGGCCACCGTGCCGGAGGGGAGGGGCACCCCTGGCATTATCCCAGTGTGCTGAATCCAACGGAGTCGACGGTTCATCGATTCGAGCCACGGTCTTCATTCTATGGCTCGTCCCGTCTCGTTGCAGGAAGGCCTTCAGGGACACCTGTTGGATACCTGCCGGGGGCATAGAACTCCAACCGTGCAACAAAACCGGGTTTCGGGGATTCCTGCAGGTGTGTCTAGGCAGGTTCAGGCTGGGAACACTAGCCATACCTGCCCGATGGATGATTTTCCAAAGTTGACCCCTGTGTGCAAAAATTGCACACTCCCACACTGAGCAAAACCCTAGTTTACGAAATGAATGCACAATGAAGCCACTGGGCCATGGGGAGACGAGGGAGAGGGCCCCCTAGAGGTAATCGCATGCTAGGAGACCAACAGAGTCGACGGTTCATTGGTCCGACATCTGGTTTCCGAGTTATGTCAAGTTGCAAGTCGCATGAAAATGTCGTTCAGGGACACTTGGTGAATTTCCGTCCGGGAGCCAAAAAGCAAACGGAGCAGCAAGATTGCGTGTCGTTGGCTCCTACAAGTGTGTGTGGGAAATGCCGACATGGGAACACTGCCAACACTAGCTCGGGGGAGGGTTTTGCAGAGTTGACCCACCAATGCGAGATTGCATGCAATAAAACTGAGCAAAACCCTAGTTTATGAAATGAATGCACAATGAAGCCACTAGGCCATGGGGAGACGAGGGAGAGGGACCCTTAGAGGTAATCGCACGCTAGGAGACCAACGGAGTCGACAATTCGTCGGTCCGACGTCCATTTTCTGAGTTATGTCGAGTTGCAAGTCTCATGAAAATGTCGTTCAGGGACACTTGGTGAATTTCCGTCCGGGAGCCAAAAAGCAAACGGAGCAGCAAGATTGCGTGCCGTTGGCTCCTACAAGTGTGTGTGGGCAATGTCGACCTGGGAACACTGCCAACACTAGCTTGGGGGAGGGTTTTGCAGAGTTGACCCACCAATGCGAGATTGCATGCAATAAAACTGAGCAAAACCCTAGTTTACGAAATAAATGCACAATGAAGCCACTGGGCCATGGGGAGACGAGGGAGAGGGACCCATAGAGGTAATCGCATGCCAGGAGACCAATGGAGTCGACGGTTCATCGGTCCGACGTCCGTTTTCCGAGTTATGTCGAGCTGCAAGTCGCATGAAAATGTCGTTCAGGGACACTTGGTGAATTTCCGCCCAGGAGCCAAAAAGCAAACGGAGCAGGAAGATTGCGTGTTGTTGGCTCCTGCAAGTGTGTGTGGGCAATGCCGACGTGGGAACACTGCCAACATTGGCTCGAGCGAGGTTTTTGCAGAGTTGACCCACCAATGCGAGATTGCATGCAATTAAACTGAGAAAAACCCTAGTTTACGAAATGAATGCACAATGAAGCCACTGGGCCATGGAGAGATGCGGGAGAGGGCCCCCTAGAGGTAATTGCACACCAGGAGACCAACGGAGTCGACGGTTCGTCGGTCCGATGTCCGCTTTCTGAGTTATGTTGAGTTGCAAGTCGCATGAAAATGTCATTCAGGGACACTTGGTGAATTTCCGTTCGATAGCCGAAAAGCAAACGGAGCAGCAAGATTGCGTGTTGTTGGCTCCTGCAAGTGTGTGTGGGCAATGCCGACGTGGGAACACTGCCAACACTGGCTCGGGGGAGGTTTTTGCAGAGTTGACCCACCAATGCGAGATTGCATGCAATTAAACTGAGCAAAACCCTAGTTTACAAAATGAAGACACTGGGCCATGGGGAGACGAGGGAGAGGGACCCCTAGAGGTAATCGCACGCTAGGAGACTAACGGAGTTGACGGTTCATCGGTCCGACGTCTGGTTTCCAAGTTATGTCGAGCTGCAAGTCGCATGAAAATGTCGTTCAGGGACACTTGGTGAATTTCCGCCCGGGAGCCAAAAAGCAAATGGAGCAGGAAGATTGTGTGCCGTTGGCTCCTGCAAGTGTGTGTGGGAAATGCCGACGTGGGAACACTGCCAACACTGGATCGGGGGAGGTTTTTGCAGAGTTGACCCACCAATGTGAGATTGCATGCAATTAAACTGAGCAAAACCCTAGTTTACGAAATGAATGCACAATGAAGCCACTGGGCCATGGGGAGACGAGGGAGAGGGCCCCCTAGAGGTAATCGCACGCTAGGGGACCAACGGAGTCGACGGTTCGTCAGTCCGACGTCCGGTTTCTAGGCTATGTCGAGCTGCAGGTCGCATGAAAATGTTGTTCAGGGACAAGAGACACAACATTTTATCCCGGGAAACCCTCATGGGGAAGAAAACCTAGCAACCTTTCTTAGAATAATTATATGTTTAGAAATCAAGTACAATGAAACCAAACCCTGACCCTGAAGGGTTTTACCACATGAAAATACCTTAATGGCACATGCCAAAAATAGTACTTATCTACATGAAGATGACCTCCAAGCCATAAGGATAACCAAGCATATCCTTCCCAACCAACATTAGAAGGCACTTTATTTCTCGAATCCCAAGGTAATGTTTGTTCCTTTCACTAATGTTGCTTTGAGCACTTGTATGTAGTTACTCATATGTAGTATTGAATCTAATTGTACAATCAAATATTGGGCGTTGATGAAATGTGTAGCATGTATTGCACTTAGTTTTATTAAATTACACTTGAACATTGACTTAACTTGTAATTTAATCATCCAAACTCACAAATTTTAATTACACCTATCCAATTAGTGTGCATGAGTGAGTTAGTTGAAACCTTGAAAAACATTGTATTGCATTTAGTTTGATTAAATTACACGAGCAAGAACTTTGACATAACTTGTAATGATCATCCAAAATCACAAATTTTAATTAGATACCAATTAGTGCACGCATGTAGTGAGTTCGTTGAAACCTTTAAATATAATAGTTTGTTCTTTTGACATAGCGCATTCATGAGTAATAGATAATCCACACAAATCAACACATTAGATTGACACAAGAACACGTGGAAACCGAAGAACAAATACAAAGTGAAATGTATCATTCATTTATAAGTGAAATGTCAATGTGCATGTCTCCAAAAGTACATGTATCCAAAAGTACATATATATCCAAAAGTATCCAAAAGTGCATGTGTCTCCAAAAGTACATGTATATCCAAAAGTATCCAAAAGTACATGTATCCAATGAAGTCAATGTACATGTCTCCAAAATTACATGCACAATAAAGTCAATGTACATGTCTCCAAAAGTGAATGTATCAAAAAGTACATATATATACAAAAGTATCCAAAAGCACATGTGTCCAAAACTATCCAAAACTATCAAAGCCACATGTACATGTATCCAAATGTACATATATCCCATAAGACACATCAAAACTCAAGCTTCCTCTTGTTCTTTCCCAACGTTGATCCTCTAGGCACATCTCTAGGATCAGTGTGCGTCTCCAGATCCTGCAAATTAAATATCAATTGTTAAATTCAACTAACTATGTACACTAATACATTAGCTCAACAATTATCAACTGGTGCATGGAAAGTGCATGAAACACTTGGTCACTGAAGGACATCTCACCTCAACTGACAAAGGAGATTGCGTTGCTTGTGTAGCAGATGGAGCCGTTGGTTGAACATCCAGGATGGTCGAACCAGGGGGGGCAGGAATTGCTCCTGCTGGTGGTGGCTACAATGAAAAAATGTTGAAATAGTTAGAAATGCATGAATAAACAATTAACACCAATAATAAACTATGTAAAGATAATGTTGAAATAGTTACATACCTGTGTGTGATCAGTTTCCATTGCAGATGCGGCACTGACTGCTGCATCAACCATCGATGCGAGGTTTTCAGTAGACAACTCGGGTTCCTGATGCAGTAAACATGCAATTCAAATATTAACAAAAACAATTTATGCACTGGATTTCAAGTTAAACAACAAATATCATTGAAGGATATACATTACCATGGTGTGAGTAAGCCTATGGTCATGGGCAGCTGGAGTCTTTCTAGGAGTAGAACGCCTCACATACACACAACCCTTGTTCACGAATGGCCTGGAGGGAGATACAAATCCAGGCAATGGTCTAGATGTCTCGGATGGTGCCTACAGTCAGCAAGTGTTCATGTAGTTAGACATGCATGATTCAACAAACAAACATGTATTTAAAAAATGTTATTTTTAATTGTTTACCTGGAGCCCAGATGTTTCATGGGACGGTACGACCATGGGTGCTACCTCCACATTACCTTGCCCCAGTGAAGGATCTGCCATCTGCAAGTTTAATAATTATAAATATTAGACCGTAGATAGCATTAGTGAACTAAAATGTAAAGTATGTGGAAATTAACAAATTAACAAGTATTAAAAAACTGAAATTTTAAAATTTTTACCTCGGTGTGAGATACGGCAATAGGTGCTATATAGGATGGGCCTACCAAATGGGTAGCATCATGCCCCCCTGTAGAGTCTGGAACATCCGGCTCTGGGGCATCGCTGCTGGCATAAAGCATCAACTGCAAGTTCACAAAATTAATATATTATCTCAAACTATATATATGTATACAAAGACGAAAATAACTGAAGAATTTATTACAATTAACCATCAACATACCTCTCTCAAAAACCCACTGAAGGCAACATCTGAGGCAAGACCATAGCAGGGATGAGCACATGATGTGCACTCATGAGGATCAGTACTAGGATGGGGATGTGTCAATGGTCCTGCACTAGTGGATGGTACTGATGGTCCTGAATGGTGACGAGTTGGTGTATGTACCACACCAGGGACAGATGTCCCTTCCTCACCCATATGCTGAACCATAGTGCCATGGCGAACAACCGCCTGTGCCAAACTAAAAAATGCATCCCGTGTCTGTGGAATAATACGATGTGCAGGTGGGACATCTGGCCCAGGAAACTGCTTGCGAGGTACAGGGATAGGGCAATCCTGGTCTCGAAGCCTTGCATTGGGTCGATTTTGGGGCATCCCCCCACCGATCCCATGAAACTGCAAGATGTCAAAATAGTTTATGTGTTTATGTAACACGAACTCTACGTACATCTTTCGAGGGAAATACAAGGGAATTTCCCTATTGTTGTGTGGTGGCATATCAAAAACCATGTACCATCTGTCCATCCAGTTATCAACAAATAGTTGAAACATGCACCACTCAATGGAGATATGTGACCTGTTTGCATTTGGGATTTCCCCCGTCCGAGGGTCCCTAAACAATACAAATATGAGCTCTTTGGATATTTTCAACTTTTTTATTGCATTGTAGTCTAGCCCATCAGGATATTGTTGTCTTTTTCTTTCTCTATATGATGTAATATCATATAGTACATTGCTAGACTGTGAAATGGTGTCAACAATTGCATCCAAGGTTGATGCAAGCGAGCGGCGAATCCTGTCACCACTACTAAAAGCTGCACTAATGCCCCTCAAGTGGGAAAGCTCAATCAATATCTCGGCATTGGTGTCCATAGCCGCAACTGCAATAAAGACATCAATACAAAAATCATTAGAAACATATACATGGTATATAATGACATCTCTTCAAAATTGAAAATGTATTGAATCAAACTCAAGTAATCAATTTAATGGCATTCACTTACATACATGTAAAACTTAAAATTAACATTTAACAATTAAAAAGTAAGTTTCGTTCAACTTCTTTCTAGAAGTTAAGGCACTTCTTAACCCTCATTGGTGACTTTTCCATGCAAACTTGGGTTTAAAATTCTTAGAATTTAGGAGTGTTATTTTGACATGTTTTGGCCTTTACGTCCATTGCAGAAAACAATATTTCCATCAACTTCATAACCTAACATTAAATTTATTTATTTCAACATATTACGCCTTGTGGTTGAAGGGGAGGACAAAGTGGCATGGAATGAAATGGATATGTATGAGTTTGTCTTGCCAATATGATTACATATGTACTTGAGATGACTATCAATTATTAAGATGTTGAATAATCAACTAGAGATTGTGACTAGAATGACAATAACAACAATGTCAACTTCTCAAAACATAGACAATTTCTCTCTACAAAATCGATCTCTACATTGTATGGCAAGTTCAGAAAATTAAATAAAAAACATAGTGATTTTCTATATAAAGTCTTTCAGTTGAATCGACGGTCCCTGAGCGTTGAGTAAATTGATCGAGGGTGTGGATAGGGCAGGCCTGAGAGACACTTTGTTAATGTGTTTTGGCATTTAGTCAAGGGTGCTTAACTAAGAGGCAATGTATAGCTACATACACTTCTGATGAAATTTTGATTATGTTCATGAACAAATGATTGTGATGAAATTTTGATTATGTTCATGAACAAATGATTGTGATGAAATTTTGAGAAACCAAGTTACTAATTTTTGCATTTTTTCTATTCACGCTTGTGCATGCATTTCATCTTGTTATGGCCATTACTAAGGAAAATTATTTAATTAGTATCATGGGAAATGGCCTTTGAGGGTTGGAAATTTGGGTTTCATGTGGATGGATACCTAAGTAACCGGACACGTCCAACAGGGTCCCCGTGGGGACACGGTTGTAGATGATGGTTGGTGGGATAGGGTAGTCCTTAGCATCAAGATCATGGAGCCAATCATTTCTTTGTTGTGGTTTGCAAACACGGACCAACCCATCTTAGGAGATGTTTATGAGGGGTGGGATTCCATGATTGAGTCCATGAGGACCATTGTTATGGATAATGAGTGTGCTAAGTACGAGACATCGAAAGAGAACTTATGGTCCATCATACAGGGAATTCTTATCTCCAGGTGGGATAAGAATTGCACACCTTTGCATTGATTGGTCCACTCATTGAACCCCAGGTTCTACGCTTAGGATTGGCTCAGTGGTGGGTCGGGGCCCTCATCTAGAGTCCCTCCTCACATGGATGGAGAGATCTCAGAGGGGAGGAAGATAGCATTTAGATGGCTACTTCAGGATAGAGACCACCTTGAGGTGGTGGAGGAGGAATTTTATGAGTTTTCTAGTGGCACTGGGAGACTTGGAGGATATGAGGTGGTTAGAGACATGGGGGTTAAGAAACCCCTTGTTTGGTGGACAACTCATGGGGAAACATGCCCTCTTCTACAAAAGATAGCCTTGAGGGTCCTCTCTCAAGTTACTTCATCCTCTTGTTGTGAGAGGAATTGGAGCACATATGGGAACTTGTACAGTGTGAAGAAGAGCAGGCTTGAGCAGTCCAGGGCAAAGACGATGATGTATGTGCACTCCAACCTTCGTCTTATTTACAGGAAGAGGGAGGAGTGGGCGAAGGGAAAGACACGGATGTGGGATGTCTTTCTTGATGAGATGGGTTTGGACAACAGTACTGAGTTGGCATTAGCCAATATGGATCTTGTTGATGTATATGTAACTTCGGAATGTATTTCATCTATGTATTTCATATATAATTATTGTACCCTTATTAGAGATGTGTTATTCCTCTATAAGGAAGTGTCGTCATGTGGATTGACAAGTGTCGCAAGTGTGTGTACTTGCCAATGGGTTATTATGGGGTCGGCCCTGAAATATATATATTATATTGTGGATGTACCTAGCTAGACAAGTCGGCCCCATAAGGTCACTGGGCAAACAGGTTAGTATAAATAGAGATCAGGAGATCTCTATTTAAATCATTCGGAAAGTTATATCTCTCTCACTCAGAAAGTGGTGCACTAGTGAGGAGGAGGATCATCTGCTACTAGGAGACTATCTCAAGTGTATTTTGGTTGTACTTTGGTTGAGCCATTGCTCTCTCTATCTCTGAGGAAGTTGTGGGATTTTTCACCTTAGGGTTTTCCCCACGGAAACTCTGTGTCTCTTATCTCTCATGCTTTTGATTCTTGTGATACTTGTCATGCTTATTGTGATTTTTATGCATTGATATATTGTATATGTTATTCTATCAGTAAAGATCCAAGAGTATTGTGAATTAATGCTCAAAATTTAACATGGTGTCATAGCTAACCTTAGAAGAAGACATTTTGCAGTGACGGAAACTTGAGTTTCTTGTTTATTTGGTTTCTCTCCATAGATTTTGGAAAAGCAGTATAGTAGATTGACTCTAATCATCAAGGAGAATCTATCTGTCCAATCATAATTCAATTCTGAGCATTTTCAGATTTGGCCCTAAAAATTACGGTTTCCACAAAAATAGGAATTTCTGAAATCTGAAGACATAGCTGGAAGCTCCTTGCAAAAATCGAAGTTTAGAGCTTTGGATCGAGATTTTTGGCTGGATAGATTTCTGGGAAACTCAAACCCTAATTCAGGACTCTCCCAAGTGAATCCGGGAGGACAAAAAGGCAAATCCGAAGGGTAAATCTTTGCTGATCTCAAATTCTGAATACACCAGGATGATCAGCTCATCAAGGCACATCTTTCTATCATTTCAGAAAATTGAAATTCACATTTTGCATTTTTAGGGTTTTTTCGACAAACCCTAATCCAGGACCAGATCCAGTTTTCAGCATTTCAAGTGGTAAGACCTAAATCTTTTCTATTTCCATTTGAAGTACTCTTTAAGATGTCTCACCACACCAAGCTTGAGGACAAGCTTGAAGGAGTTGATAACTTCCGAGCTTGGAAGTATAGGATTGGGTTAATCCTGGAAGAGAATGAGTTGGACTCATATGTAAAAGAAGACATCCCTATCCCAGAGGATGAAGAGGATAAGGTATTGCATAAGAAAAACTTGGTCAAGGTAAAGAGAATCATTGCTAATTCTATCAAAGACCATCTCATACCCCATGTGTCTTCTCTAAAGACACCCAAGGAGATGTTTGACTCTTTGACCAAGCTATTTGAAGGGAAGAACATAAATTGGAAGATGACCCTGCAGAACCAATTGAAAGGAGTAAAGTTTCAAAATGGAGAAACCATTCAATCTTATTTTTCAAGGGTCTCCCAGATCAAGGAACAATTAGAAGCAGTGGATGAAATGGTGGAGAATGGTGAAGTGGTGATGACCACTCTAAATGGCCTACCCAGGTCATGGGATTCCTTAATTCAAGGAATTTGTGCAAGGAAGAAGTTGATCTCCTTCAACAGATTGCGGGAAGAATGCTCTCAAGAAGAAGCTAGGCTTGTGGCCCGAGAAGAAAAGATGGGAAATGAAGATCAAGATCTCACAGCACATGCCAGGAAAGGCAAGTCCAAGAAGGAATCATCTCATAACAGGAGATTCTCACACCACCATTATCATAAAGATAAGAAAGATCTCAGATACTTCAATTGCAATGAGAAGGGACACTTTGCTTCAGATTGTCCCAAGAAGAAGAAAGACAACAACAACAACTTCAATAAGAAGAAGAAGAATAACAAAATAAGATATCATGCTCATGCTGCCGAAGATGATGAACCCCCAAAGAAGAAGGCTAGGGCAGAAAGTGATAGTCATGATGACTCATCAAGTGAAGAAGAATATGTTCTAATTTCTGCTCTCACGGGTACTATCTCCCATGGTTGTAATGATTGGTTGATTGACAGTGGGGATTCCAAACACATGACTGGGTTTAAGGAATCTTTTCTGAATCTATTTGAACATGAATAACCCCATAAGGTGAAACTTGGGGATGATTATCAATACCAAATCAAAGGAAGTGGTGAAGCCTTCTACAACCTAGATTCTGGAAAATCTTTGAAGATGAAAGAAGTCCTTTATGTACCTGGACTCAAGAAGAACTTACTCTCCATCTCTGCATTGGATGCAAAAGGTATGAGGGTTGCATTTGTGGAAGGTCAAGTCCTAATGTGGCCAAAGGGAAAGAACATAGATGATGTAGTAGTGATTGGAGAGCAAGAGGGAGGTTTGTAAGGGACAACCTGAACATGCCATGGTACATGAATCCATGGAGCCAAGTGAACTTTGGCATAGAAGACTTGCTCATATGCACTATAGGGCACTTCCAATTGCAAGCAAGGCTGTAGAGGGTCTTCCTGAAATCAAGACCAAACATGAAGGTGTTTGCAAAGGATGTGCAAAAGGTAAGAACATTAAGAAGGCTTTCCCAAGCAGTGAAAGCAAAGCAAAAGACATCCTAGAAATCATCCACTCAGATGTATGTGGTCCTATGTCATCCAGTTCTCTGAGTGGGTATATTTACTATGTCTCATATATTGATGACTTCTCCAGGAAGACTTGGGTATACTTTTTGAAGAACAAAGATAAGGTGTTTGATAAATCCAAGGAATTCAAAACCTTAATGGAGAATCAAACTGACAAGAAGATCAAAACATTCAGATCCGACAATGGTGGAGAATTCACCTCAGGTGACTTCAAAAAGCTTTGTAGTGATTCAAGGATTAAGAGGGAGTTGACTGCTCCTTATAATCCTCAACAGAATGGAGTTGCAGAAAGGAAGAACAGAACAATCATGGAAGCAGCAAGGGCAATGCTGCATGACCAGGATCTACCTATGCATCTATGGGCAGAAGCAGCTAGAACAGTTGTATATGTGCAGAACAGAACACCCCCACAAAATATTGGACAACAAGACACCATAAGAGGTCTTTTCTGGTAAGAAACCTGAAGTCAACAATCTCATAATATTTGGTTGTCTAGTATACACTCATGTCCCAAAGGAAAAGAGGACTAAACTAGATCCTTCAGGAAAGAAGGGTATCTTTGTGGGTTATAGTGAAAGCTCGAAGGATTACAGAATATACTTTCTAGGGTTCAAGAAGATTGATGTCAGAAAGGATGAATATAAGTTCAAGGACAGGTAATCCAGGTAGCAAAGATCAAGAGGGAGCACACTCCAGCAGCTCCTGCAAGGATGTAGATTTTCAGAGGGAGTTGACCATCTTCCTACATTCCACAATAGAAAGGTGTAGAAGAAGCTACTTCAGCAGCTCCTGCTAGGAAGCAAAAACTCAGAGGGAGTCCACCCAACAAACAAACAAATATAAGTATTTCAATTATCATTTCTTGCCTATTTTTTTTGTTTAAATAATATTATACTACTAATATGCATGTGATGGGTAAGTGGCCTATGGCATTGTACAACATTCCAGTGCTACTTATCTAGAATGAAACCTCTTTGTTAACATGTTGGGAGTAGTGCAAAGTCTTAACAATGTTCTGGTAGAGACTGGAAGGCATATAGAAAGTTGTGGAACATGGATAAATGTTGTATTGAAGCATTGGCTAAGATAACTGCATGACTGCATGACATATTTCTTTATGTGTAAAGAATTTGTTCTGAAAATTATGAGATGTTTCTAATCATGCAATTTAACTTGTTTTGTAGGAAAGACCGTATATCTTCACCTACAAAAGGACTACAACATTTGTTCCAGCAACAAAGATATATATTGAAGATATTGAAGTTCCCAAGATCTGGGATGAAGAAATGGAATGCCATGATCTGTCGATCATGAAAAAGATGTTTGGGATGCAGTCCCAAGACCTGACAGGGAGTCACGTGTGTGCAGATTGAAGAAAGCCTTGTATGGCTTGTAGCAAGCTCCCAGAACTTGGTGTGATACAAAGAGGAAGCTTGCTGCCGAATTCGATATGAAGAACTTTGGGAATGATGCATTATTTCCTAGGAACGGAGGTGTGGCAAAATTCAGGTGGGATCTTCCTTGGTCAAGGGAAGTACACAGTAGATATCCTGAAGAGATTCGGGATGATAGATTGCAAGGCCATGGCCACACCTATGGAATCGAATCTGAAGCTTCTATGTGATGCTTCATCTGAGCCGGTTGATGTCTCTATGTATCGTCAGATGATTGGGTCCTTGATGTACCTGATGAACACAAGACCAGATATTTGCTTTGCGGTGAACACATTGAGTCAATTCCTGAAAGATCCAAGGAGTGTTCATTTGGTTGCTGTAAAGCATGTTCTGAGGTACCTAGTATGAGGCGAATCAAAAGTTTAACCTGCAGGGTTATGTTGATTCAAATTGGGCTGGCAGTGCTGCAGATAGGAAGAGCACATCTGGGTGTTGCTTCAGTATGGGATCAGGTGTGATCTGTTGGTTTAGAAGGAAGCAGTCCTGCGTAGCACTGAGTACAGCTGAGGCAGAGTATGTTGCAGCCTGTTCAGCTAGTTGTGAGGTAGTATGGCTACGGAAGCTACTGTTTGAATTATTTGATTTTCCATTGGATGCTACTGGTATATTCTGTGAAAACCAGAGTTGTGTGAAGCTGTCCGAGAACCCAGTGTTTCATGACAGGTCGAAACAAATAAAGATCAAATAGCACTATATCAGGGATATGGTGCAGAGAGGAGTTGTGAAGCTCCTGTATGTTGCGACGGACGAGCAGATTGCAGAAGTGTTGACGAAGCCACTAGCCAGGGTGAAGTTCGAGTACTTCAGAGAGAGGCTTGGTGTTATTCGGATTGATGACAATTCGAGGAAGAAGTGATGGACACATTTGCTGAAGCCATTCCAAGCATGTTGGAAGGAGGATCCTTCACATGGCTATGGATGTAAGCGTTGGATGATGAGCATCAGGATGATGTTCTAGTTTCTGCTTTGTATGATCAATTGGATCATTTATATGTATGTATGCATCATATTGGATGCTGGATATGATCAGTTGGATCATTTATATGTATGTATGCATCATGTTGGATGCTGGATATGATCAGTTGGATCATTTATATATATGTATGCATCATGTTGGATGCTGGATATGATTGATTGGATCATGTGTATGTATTTTGTATATGCATCATGTTGGATGCTTGGACCATGTATCTGTATATGTATCAGGTGGATACATTGTATGATCATGTAGATCATGTATGGTGATATGTATCATGTATTTGTATTTGTATCAGGTGGATCATGTATGTTGATATGTATCAGGTAGATACTTGGTATGCATCAGGTAGATGCATTGTATGATCAGGATGATCATGGATGACGAGCTTCAGGATGTTGCTCTAGATGACATGCAGCAGGATGTTGCAGTGATGATGATCAGGATGATCATGTGTACATCAGGATGATGTATGGTGAGTATCAGGTTGATACTCTGTGGCCGTGGAATAGGTTGTGTAGATAAGCATGTAATTTGTGCCCTGGGAGATTTGCAGATAGTCTTTCGAGGTTTTGCCTACGGCATGTAATTTGTACCCTGGGATATCTAACAAATGCTCTTTCAAGGTTTTGCTTGGGAGGACATATAATTTGTGCCCTGGGAGATCTGCAGATAGTCTTTCAAGGTTTTTCCTATGGCATGTAGTTTGTACCCTGGGATATCTGGAAGATGCTCTTTCAAGGTTTTGTCCTATGGCATGTAATTTGTGCCCTGGGAGATCCGATAGGTTGAGCCGTGTGCTCGTAATCAATCCTGGGATGCTCTTTCGAGGTTTTTCCATGACCACATGTAATTTGTGCCCTAGGAGATCCGATAGGTTGAGCCTTGTGCTCGTAATCAGTCCTGGGATGCTCTTTCGAGGTTTTGTGGTGACCACATGTAATTTGTGCCCTGGGAGATCCGATAGGTTGAGCCTTGTGCTCGTAATCAGTCCTGGAGATTTGGACAGGATGAAAAAGGTCTCAGATGCTCTTTAGGGTTCTTGCTAATCAAGAGACTCTTTTAAGGTTTTGTGACGCACGTAATAAGTCCTGAGATTTCCACAGTATGGCCAGTGATGATGAAGACCTTCAGGTGGTGCGCCTACATCCAGTATGAAAAAGGACTGGCTCTGTAGAACTTCCTATGACGAGTAGAGTCAGAGATTGGTTGAGATAGCAGTAGTAGTGATGATGATGATGATGATGCATCAATGACGATGATCCCGAGAAGAAGACTTGTCTAGCAGATATGTGTCGAGAAATACCTTCCTAGTTAAGAGGGAGTGTTGATGTATATGTAACTTCGGAATGTATTTCATCTATGTATTTCATATATAATTATTGTACCATTATTAGAGATGTGTTATTCCTCTGTAAGGAAGTGTCGTCATGTGGATTGACAAGCGTCGCAAGTGTGTGTACTTTCCGATGGGTTATTAGACCACCATGTGTGGGGTCGGCCCTGAAATATATATATTATATTGTGGATGTACCTAGATAGACAAGTCGGCCCCATAAGGTCACTGGGAAAACAGGTTAGTATAAATAGAGATCAGGAGATCTCTATTTAGATCATTCGGAAAGTTATATCTCTCTCACTCATAAAGTGGTGCACTAGTGAGGAGGAGGATCATCTGCTACTAGGAGACTATCTCAAGTGTATTTTGGTTGTACTTTGGTTGAGCCATTGCTCTCTCTATCTCTGAGGAAGTTGTGGGGTTTTTCACCTTAGGGTTTTCCCCACAGAAACTCTGTGTCTCTTGTCTCTCATGCTTTTGATTCTTGTGATGCTTGTCATGCTTATTGTGATTATTATGCATTGATATACTGTATATGTTATTCTATCAGTAAAGATCCAAGAGTATTGTGAATTAATGCTCAAAATTTAACAGATCTTAATGATCCAGTGCTAGAGCCGGTCACTTTTGATGAGGGTGATCGTATGGAGGGGTCATCCTCCACACCAGCAGATGCAGTTAGTCAGATTGGCAGAGAAGAGGAGGAGGAGGAGGAGGATCAGGGCAGTGATGAGTTTCTTGATTCAGGCATGGAGGAGGACTATTGAGTCATTGACAGATGGGATTCTTCCATCTTGATCCACTCCTTTTTTGTATTTACTATTAGACTATTAGACTATTAGTCTATTTGGCATTTGCCAATGCCCAGTGGCATTCTGAAATCTATGTAATACATTTTGATTTTGATGACTTAATGAGAAATATGGTTCCGAGTCTCTGACATGCATCTATGTGTCTCAATGTCTCGTTGTGATTTGTGATTGTGAATGACAAATGTGTTGTGATTTGTGAATGATCTAATTTCTATTGAATATTTCATATTTGTAATTGTAAATGTAATTTCTATTGAATATTTGTAATTGTAAATATTAAATTTTATTGGATCTATATGTCTATATTTTTAAATTTTAATATATTTTAAATATATATATATATATGTATATAAAACGTGTCCTATGTGTCCTAATTCCGGGGGTCACCGTGTCCCGTGGGGACACTCGTGTCCCGTGTCCTCGTGTCAGGTGACTTAGAAGGATACATTGTAGAAAGAGAGGAGTTCTATTTTTTTCAATTTTTGGTTGGATTAGGAATTTTTGAGTTTTTGAAAAGGGATTCATTTTAATTATTCACTCATCTTGGTTGAGGGAGATGTGAATTTAATTAGAGATTGGGTTATTCCCAATTTTATCAATATTACAAAACTAGGTTGTTTTAAACAATAAAAAAATAGTAATTTAGGTTAAGAAATGACAAAAAAATGGTATGGGTGAATGAATTACCTGATTAGATGACAATCCACCGGTGAATTTGCCTCCCCTCCAGCTAAATCAAGCTCCACCGATACTCCAGGGCACACAAACCGTCCTTGTCCAACCTTTATTTCGCGTTTCTGATGCGTGAAGAGTGCCGCGGGTGGTTGGGGGTGGTCGGGACTGTGTTTTTAAATTGATTTTAGATTTCAATAACGCGTACACATTTTGTAACTACATAACGTGTACGCGTTTTGTATTTCTATAACGCGTACACGTTATGGTTACCTATCCTACATGTCCAGTGACATGTCAGGCTCGGGTCTTACCATGGCAGGTGCTAAATATCAGAAACGCGTTATGTTTTTATGTATCAGGAACAAGTTTTGAAAAAGCAGCATTGCATCTAAAGTGACCCTCATCTTCTTGCACACACCCATCTACCTTCCATAGGAGTCAAAAAATGCATCTGCACACCCCAAACACATTCTAGTTCTCTTAAATGCGGTATCAGGACACCAAGGTCAATAAATTCCTCTTCATATCACCATGATTTCATGGCTCAGGAGTAGAAAATGCAAATTTTCCAAATTGGCAGGACGAGGATGTAAATAAAGTCAAGCACTGGGCTTGGAAAAGTTGCATGGAGAGCCATTTTGTTGTCCATTCGAGCAGGTTGAGAAAAGGGACTGTGGCATCACAAGAGGAAGGATGAGCCAACTGTATTATACAGCATGATACTGCTAGTCCACATTGTAAGTGTAGTAAATTTGCAACTACCTCTTTTGTAAATTTGTTAAAGGCAGGATAGGGTTTTGTCACCCTAAAATTTGAGAACAAAATGACAGCCTATTTTATGGAGTCCTTTCTTATGCAAACTATTCCAGTCACTATGAAAATAACATAATATATACTTATTTTTGGTTTGGTAAATGACAATGAGAATTCATCAGTTCTTGGCTTCTGAGCTTCTGCCCTATCATCAGAGCAGAGTTAACTCCATCCTCAAGCTTGTACCTTCCTCCGTCTTCTTCACAACCCACTTCCAAATCCCTTCACGCGTGTGAGACCCTTGGTTATGTATTACACGCATGTCCTCCATGCATTAGGATAAACCCCCTTTCGCGTTCGACTAGAGAATACCATGTGAGTCATAAAAATTAAGGTAAAAATTCATCTCTATATGTGAAGTAATGGATAAATTAAAGAAAGCTACCAAAATAAATTAGATACTCCGAAGAATGTAGTAACTAACGCAAGATTGTGCATGTCCTTGTTTTCTGCTATGTTCTTGTAGAAACAACATAAGAGATTTCTTTTAACAATTCTAGGTATCTCAGGACGGATTTGATATGACTTCCCTACAAACCATCTCGGTAAGCATACACACCTTTTTGCAATCTTTGTAATGTTAGAGACCAGAGTTCAATTCAAATTGGTCCTACTTATTTCCAAGATGTGCTCAGGATTACAGAGAGGCCAAGGAGATGGTCCTCACCAAAACAAGCCAAGGAGGAGTCAACAGAAAGGTGGGTAGCGTACAAGCCCTTATACTTCAGGCGAGCCATACTTCCTTCCTTTCCAAGTGTGACAACTGATAGAAGTAATAGATTCACGGTGTCAAGAGAAGAGAGAAGCTACATGACAGAGTAAGGGAGAGTAGCGTGGTGGAGGAGCTAGTGGCTGCATGAAGAGAAAGTCATAGCTTGAAGTGAAAGGAGTTACGCAATGTTAAATTTTGAGCATTAATTCACAATACTCTAGGATCTTCACTGAGAGAATAACATATACAGTATATCAATGCATAACAATCACAATAAGCATCACAAGCATCACAAGAATCAAAAGCATGAGAGACAAGAGACACAGAGTTTCCGTGGGGAAAACCCTAAGGTGAAAAACCCCACAACTTCCTCAGAGATAGAGAGACCAATGGATCAACCAAAGTACAACCAAAATACACTAAGATAGTCTCCTAGTAGCAGATGCTCCTCCTCCTTACTAGTGAGCCACTTTTTGAGTGAGAGAGATATGACTTTCCGAATGATCTAAATAGAGATCTCCTGATCTCTATTTATACTAACCTGTTTTCCCAGTGACCTTATGGGGCCGACTTGTCTAGCTAGGTACATCCACAATATAATATATATTTCAGGGCCAACCCCACACATGGTGGTCTAATAACCCATCGGCAAGTACACACACTTGCGACACTTGTCAATCCACATGACGACACTTCCTTATAGAGGAATAACACATCTCTAATAAGGGTACAATAAATATATATGAAATACATAGATGAAATACATTCCGAAGTTACATATACATCAACATGCAAGAGTGTGAGAGTGTTGTTCAAAGCCTGTAGAGAAGAATAAAATGCATGTGGGCATAGAGGAAAGATTGGCGAAGCAAAGCATCAACTTCCCTCAGCGTCAACCTGGTAAGAAAGTTGTATCTCCAACCTGTATCCTCTAGTTCTTATCAACATGCAAGATGATGGCGAAGGCTTTGAAGGATTTAAAGTGGTTAGGGGGAAGCACCAAGTGTAGGGACACGAAGTAGCGGTTAGTGTTAGATGCCAGTTGTATTCTTGTCTTTGTAGCAGGTGGAAGCTGCATGCATAGCAATTTCCAGGAAGATGCATGCGAGTCTAACATGAAAACGGAACGGTTTCAGCTTTTATGCAACACGTTTCAAGTTTCATGTAGTGGCCTCGATATGAGGCCAAATAAGGCCTCCAAACACTGGATTGGCCACAAGACAAAAGTAACCAAAAAAACCTAGGTTAAATTGCATTTTTTTTGTGAGGACTAATACATTTTACGGGAAGTCGATTCCTATAATCCTTGTTGTTGCTTGGCAGGCAGGGACTAATAAGAAATTTGTGGGTTTATCTTATAAATAAGACATTTGTTAAAGCCCAGTAAACAAATTAGTTAGTCTGTGAACATCAAAACAATCTCGTTCATATAATTTTCAGACCTCTCCTTCAATCTAGGAGTTTTGCAGATCTACTTCCATTGAGAGAAAAGTGGAGATAATAACGCACATCGATGTAATACGTCCAAAGAGATTACAACTCTATTTTATGACATGAGGAGTTTTTTTAAAAATAAGTTTAGGTCTTATTTAATTATTATATATTTACTTAGTTATTTATCTCCAACCATTTCTCGCATTCAAAAGTACCTCTTGTAAGAAATATTTACTTTCTTTTAAACAACTAAATTTATGTCTATCCTTTTTCAAGAAAATGGTTTACTAATTCTACTTATTTACAAACTTTACTAAACACAAATCTTTTTTTAAAAGAAACAAGAAGAATTTTTTTATATAAAAACTACAAAATTTGAAGAGAAGATGCAAGTGTTTTGCAGACCAAAGTTTTCTTTTGCAGCTAATCTACTATATATAGCTTCTATTCTAAATCCTCCTATCTTACATCTTTTCCTAGACCAAAAACAACTTGGAGTTCCTATGAAAATCCTCACAGCAAATCTAAGAGCTTATGTATACCTCACAAGAAAGATTAAGCAGGAAAATAGATGAAGAGTGGACAATGCAGTGTAAAAGAGCAGCAGAATTATGATACAGTAGAACTCAGATAGAAGCGTAATAACATCACACTAATTCATTAATTGTAATATGAACAATAAATAATACAATGGAGAGGATTCGAATGCCAAGGTGGAAATCGAATTAGCCTGCATGAGCATGGCTTATCTGTACTAGGAGTCCTAATCATCGGATCAGTAGTGGTGTCATAAGATCACAAGTGGTTTTCCATGTGTCAAACTGAGATAACTGAATGTAACTGAGTCTAATTGGATGTAACTAAGTGTAACTGATAGATGTGACACTGTCTATAGTCAAAACAGATCAACTAGTCTCTCTAGAGGTCTCATTGAGTGTATCAGTCAATAAAAAAGTCAATTTGTCCTCAAATCAAGGATCATATCCACAAATCTAGTAACTAACTGAGTGTGTCACTGGTGGTAGGTGAGAGAGGGTGCACTTCTTCCTGTTGTAGGTGAGAGAGGGCGCATCACAGACTAGGAGGGATGGAACTGAGTGGAAACATGCTACCGGGGCTAGTAAACTAAGTACTAGGTGCTGGGAGACACCATATTGATGACTGGAAGGCATGCATTTGCATGGATGTATGCAATTGCATGACTGCATGCAGAACTAACATAATGCTGGTAGGACTAGGATGGAGTATAGGAATATCCTAACAGTTCCTAACTAAATTCTAACAATAAGATCCCAAAATCAGTATACAAAACCATTGTAGCATAACATTTTTATAGTAAGGGACTTTCCTGGCATTTTAATTTATCTCGATTTCTCCTCATTTGTTGGGTTCGTCTTACGCTTCCTCTTCAGGCTGAGACAACAGGTTTAAGTCTAGGACATTGAACAAGTGTGAGGTCGATTCCTCAACTGACAATTTCGGGGGAGGGCATAGTTTAAGAGCTTTAATTTCCAACCTAAGTGCATCCACTTCATCCTCCAGCCTCTAAATTTGTGTTATGAACATAAACTATGAATATATTTAATTATCTTTTTATGAAAGGGTGCATTATGTAAGGACATAGCTTTACGTCAAGGGTCACCATAAGACCTATATATGTGCCCAGGCTAGTCATTATTGTATTCATTCATCTTTGATCTATTATATCAAATATTTATTTATATATGTTTATATATTATTATTTGTGCGAATATACAAACAATAATAAAAGCTTCCGCATTGTATAGTGCTACATTGTATCAGAACTGAAAATATCGGTGTCATGCAACATGTGTGATATGCTTGAAATGCTTAAAGCAAATGATAAAAAATTAGAGTCAATTATAGTTGATAAATGAGACACTTCCCTCAAGTTAGTAGACGAAGACGTATTAATAGAAAGAGACAAATGTAAAGATGCAGAATTAAAAGCGAGTTCTAGCTTGAAGGACACCACCTTGGATTCACAAATGAAAACCAAAAGCTTGGTTGCAATAAGCAGTAATTCATTCCATAACAAATCCCAAACTTCTGATAGCAGAGAGCTGGATGCCCATAATATCAAAGATGGAAACTCATAGGATTTGTATGATGATGTCAGTAGTGACAAATTGGAACTAGATAATGGACATTATGATCCTGATACCACTGTAGTCAGATGATAGTTATTTGAAGAATATACAACAGACATATCTAATTGGAGATGATGATACTGACATAGAGGGAATGACCTTAAGAAAGATTCAATGGATGTTAAAAGCGAAGAAGGAATATAGTCCTGCAAAGTCCCAAGCCAAAAGTGACAACTTGACCGCTGGTAGACTCAAAGTGCCACCTTTGCATTAACTCCAACCAAAGGGATAACTTTTGTAGTTCAAGATCATCCAAGAAGAGGAAGTGTGAATTTGAAGAAGAAAATGTGACAACACAAGATCAAATTCGAGATCCCATAGAAGAGGGGTTTCCAAATCCCAAGCAACATCAGACTTTAGGGAGTCACAAACAAAAGGTACCTAAAATTGTTAGTTCTCAGAGTAGTCAAAGCTGTGTGCAGTCCATAAATGAAAATTTTTCATTGGAAAATGGAAAACAACAGGACATTACTGACTTAACATATTTAGAGAACTCTAGTCAAGATGTCCCATATTTGGTAAATGTGGTGAATTCTAGTAGTGAATGCAAATTAGGATTGGCTAACATTTCCACAGGGTAGTTTATTTCCAACAAAATGTTGTTGAAATGATGGAGTTAGATTCTTCTCCAAGTATGAGGCACCAAATTGAAAATGAGTCAGATAAACAAACTATAAAGAAGGTGCCAATTGTAGTTGACTCTTGAACAATTCCACAGAGGTAGTTGATTGCCAACAAAATGTTGTTGAAATTATGGAGTTAGATTCTTCTCCAAGTATGAGGTACCAAATTGAAAATGAGTCTGATAAACAAACTATAGAGAAGGTGCCAATTGTAGTTGATGTTGAACCATCTGCAAATACTCTCAAGCACAAAAGTGATGTGCCGCTGATTAATTATGAGGCAGTAAGTTGTAAATATGGATCCAAGAGTTGTGAGTTGTCACTTTTATTTGAGGAAATTTGTTGTGTACAAGAGCTTAGATCTTTATCACCATAATCTAAATTAAAACCATTTCCTTCAAGTGGTGAATTTATTCAAGGTAAACAGATGGACAATTTATCTATTGTCGGTAAGTCAGAGAGAGATGATGACCTTGAAATAGTCCTGCTGCATTATTTGGTTCAAGTGATGAATCTTTTTCAGAAAGTGAATCAGGTTATGACACTGATTCAAAATCATACAAGACATCGCACATATCGTGTAGCTTATTTCGATACTATCGTTTAGGGCTTCAGAATGAACCATGTACAGTAAAACTACAGTTTGCAGAGATACATATTGCCAATACAAACACAAATAGCAGTGGAAGGTTTCTTATGAAGAATATCGCCACCGCCATTCCATGTGTCTTCGATCAAAATCTCAACTCATTGGGGGAAAGTGAGAATGAGGGTCATATGGAGAAAGATGCAGTGGATTGTGTTCAAAATCTAAGCTTTGGGGAATATTTCCGACAAAAGGCGCCAGCAAACGACGTATCGTTCAATCTTCTCCCACATGTTCAGAAGATCGAGGAAATCGGACGGTCTGCATTGAATAAGTCTTGGGAAAATTTCAATTCATTGCCAGAAGGTTCACTAGCAATAATTAGGTCTAGACCAATCGTAAATTCCATCCATATTGGCAGAACGACGATCGTCCACAGCTAGTCTCAACTCTAAGGTCGGTCAGAGGTATTCGATACCGCATAAACTGTAATCAATGGATGTTGACATTTGCAAGCTGGTATACCAGCATGGCCATTTTTAACATAAGGTCAAACATCACCACCATAATTAGTGCTTACCAGCATGGCCATTTTTAACTCTAGATGAGACTATAAGAAATGCCAAGTATTGTTATGATCAAGCCAAAAGTAAGCCATATTTCCATAAGGCATGGAAGGACAAAAAGAATGAGAAGTTTGAACAAAGGAAGAAGGGTTTCAAGCCTCCTCATTTCAGAAATCATCCAAGGCCACTCCCACAAGTTGTGGCAAATCCAGCTAGGATGATGGGAGACAGGGCCAATAGAGCCAAGAGAGCCACTTCAATGTTGGGGATGTGGAGAGGACCATTTGCTTATAAATTGTCCACATCGGAATGGGAGTGCAACTCAAGTTCACAACAATCAAGAGGTTAAAACTGTGGGTTAAGTGGAAAATAGTAACCCTAGGATTTATGATACACCGGAGGACCACCAAGCAAATCACCAATCAACTATGGTTGAGGTTGAAGGTAATATTGCTAAGAAATCTATTTCTATTTTGATTGACCCTGGATCTACTCACATTTATATCAGTCCTAAAATTGTTGAGATTTGTGCTTTTAAGAGAACCAAGCATAGTAAGTGATGGTTGGTTCAACTAGCCAGATGAACCAAGAGAAAAAATAGTGAAATGGTGGAGAAATTTCCATTAGAAATGGGTGGATTGTCCACTTGTGCAAATATGAATATTTTACCACTTGGTTAATATGACATTCTCATTGGAATGGACTAGTTGGAAGCACACACAGTTAAATTTGACTGCTACAACAAGATTTTTGAGTGCATTGATGATGAAGAACACCCAAGGGTTGTAAAAGGAATTCCAAAGGTAGTTTCTGTTAGGGAAATTTCAGCCATGTAGCTGAAGAAGTTTTGCAAGAAAGGTTTCCAATTTTATGCAGCCCATATATTGGATAAAACAGAAAATGAAATTCCCGAATTGAAGGATTATCAGGTGCTACAAGAATTCAAGGATGTATTTCCCGATGAAGTGCCAGGACTTCCTCCCAAGAGTGAGATTGATTTCACAATTGATCTTGTGCCATGAGTTGCACCAATGTCTAAGACGCCTTATAGAATGAGTACACCAGAATTATTAGAGCTGAAAATGCAATTGCAAGAATTATTGGACAAGAAGTACATTAGGCCAAGTGTGTCTCCATGGGGAGCACCTGCACTATTTGTGAAAAAAAAAGATGGTACACTCAATATATGTATTGATTACATGCAGCTAAATAAGGTGACAATGAAAAACAAGTACCCATTGCCTCGGATTGATGTTTTTTTTATCAAATGAAAGAGGCAAAAGTATTCTCAAGGATAGACTTGAGGTCTGGTTAGTACCATCAAGTAAGGATCAAAGAAGAAGATATTCACAAGACAGCCTTCAGAACAAGGTATGTACACTATGAATTTGTAGTGGTTCCATTTGGTTTCACTAATGCACCAACTACCTTCATGTGTTGGTCTCATGAATAGAATTTTCCATAAATATTTGGACAAATTTGTTCTTGTTTTTCTAGATGACATTCTTATTTACTCTAAGAATGAAGAGGACCATGGAGAACATTTGAGAATGGCTTTGAAATTGTTAAGGGAGCATAAGTTGTATGAAAAGCTAAACAAATGTGACTTTTATAGGAATAGAATTCATTATTTGGGTCACATTATTTCAGAAGAAGGAATATCGGTGTATCCGAAGAAGATTGAAGCCATTATGAATTGGACAACTCCAAGAAATGGCACAGATGTGAGATCTTTTATGGGACTTGCTGGTTACTATAGAAGATTCATTGAAGGGTTCTCCAAGGTTGCACACCCAATCACTTCTTTGCAAAAGAAGGGAACACAATTTGAATGGACCCCAGAATGTGAAGAAAGCTTCCAGTTGTTGAAGAAGCTTCTCGCAAGTGCTCCGATCCTGAAAATTGCAAACCAAGAAAAAGAATTTGTTGTGTGTATAGATGCATGTAAACAAGGACTTGGAGGAGTTCTTATATAAGAAAATCACGTGTTGTGTTATGAGTATAGAAAATTGAAGGAGCATGAAAAGAATTATGCTAGAAATGATTTGAAATTTGCAGCCATAGTTCATGCTTTAAAGATGTGGAGGCATTATCTAATGGGCAGAAAATTCGAGTTGAGGACAGACCATTATGGTATGAAATATTTATTTGAGCAGCCAGCATTAAATGCGAGGCAAGCTAGATGGATGGAATTTTTATGTGAGTTTTATTTTGAGATCAAGCACATAAAAAGAAAAGAAAATAAAGCGGTTGATGCACTTAGCAGAAAGATGCATCAAATGCATGCGGCAGCGATTACAACTTGTCAATCATATTTAAAACAACAGATTGTTAATTATCTTACTGAAGATGAATTATATGTGTAAATAAAAGATAATTTGTTGCAGCAGAATTTTGAAAAGAGGTATGAAGGGTATCAATTGGAAGATGATGGACTTCTTATTTATAAAATTAGAATTTATATTCCAAATGTGCCAGACTTGAGGAGAATTGTTATAGATGAAATCCATAAAATGTCATATTCTTCTCACCCATGATATCATAAAACAATTTCTACAGCTAGGAAATAATATTTTTGGTCGGGGATGAAAAATGATATTGTTGAGTATATATATAAATATATGAAGTGCCAACAAGTGAAAGTTGAGCATCAACACCCAACAGTTTTGTTGCACCCTTTCTGATTTTGGAATGGAAATGGGAAGCCATTTCCATGGATTTTATTACAGTTTTTCCAATGACTGTGAGACAACATGATTCCATCATGGTTGTAGTGGATAAATTGTCTAAGGTAGCACATTTTATCCCAGTTAAATCCACCTATAAAGTAGATTCCATCGCAACTATTTTTATGAAGGAAATTTTCAAATTGCATGGATTGCCTAAGGCAATAATTTCAGACATGGACACCAAGTTCACTTCAAATTTCTGGAAAAGTCTTTTTGCGGATTTGGGTACACGACTGAATTTTGGCACTGCCTACCATCCACAAACAGATGGACAAACAAAAAGAGTAGATTAGGTTCTTGAGGACATGCTTTGCATGTATGTGATGGACAAACCATCCAAGTGGAAAGATTATTTACACTTGGTAGAGTTTGGATATAAAAATGGGCAGCAAGATTCATTGGGAATGAGTCCATTTGAAGCTTTGTATGGCAGAAAGTGCAGGACACTAGTAACATGTGATAATCCAGTAAACATAATTGTAATTGGGCCAGAATTACTTAAGGAAATGGAACAAGAGGTTTTGAAAATTAGACAGAATTTAAAGGCAGCCCACGATAGACATAAGAACTATGCAGATAAGAACATAGTGCATAGAGAATTCAATGTTGGGGATCATGTTTACCTTAGAGTGAGGCCAATGAAGAGTTCGTTGAAGCTTGGAAGTTGTGCCAAGCTATCTCCAAGATATTGTGGTCCATTTGAAGTGCTTGAAAGGATAGGGCCAGTTGCATATAGAATTGCATTTCCTGCTAGTACTAGAGCTCATGATGTTTTTCATTTTCTTTGCTTAAGAAATATGTACATGATCCTAACCATGTGATTAATTGGGATGTGATTCAGTTGGAACTTGAGGGAGAGTTCCAAACTGAGCCACTGTACATCCTAAATAGGAAGTTAACATTTCTCTGGAACCAAGCCATTGGATAGGTAAAGGTGCAATGGAAGCACTTCGATCCCGATGTGGCTACGTGGGAGTTGGAGGATTCCATGAAAGAGGCATGCCCATTTTTGTTTTGATTTTGAGCAAACACTGAGGACGATGTTATTCCAAGGGGGAGGGGATTGTAATACCGGTAATTTTTTCTTTGAATGTATTTAATCAAAATTATGTAAATGATGCAAATATGCTAGTATGGATTACTAGTGTGGAGCTCAAGGTGAAGGCCCAACTAGTGAATGTCTAGGCATGTATGATGTATATATTTTTATTTGGACCATATAATTGGCTTATCATGCCAATTTGAAATGTATGTAAATGTTATGTTTAAAATTAATAAAATGGTCCAAGATGGTTGTGTAAAGAGCACTAGAGGGGCTATGATTCCACCAGAGGGGAAGAGGAAAGGGGGCCTATGGGGAAACTAAATCCTTTGCTACCATGTGTCAACCTTAGAACTCATCCAAAATCTGCCATGTGCCTTAATTGAGCCAATTACCTTCTCTTGACTATGAAACCCAATCATTGAATGCATATGTGAGGTTGGTGGGAAAAGTCACTTCATGTAGTTATTGAATCATCGGGATTGTGACAGTTATGTCAACTGTCAACAGTCCTATTTCTTCTATGGTCAGAAGCTATGTTAGTTGTATTTTCACCCTTACCCCATCACCCTTGGAGTCAACACTATTTTGATCATTCTCTCATGCATGTTCCTATAGTACATAGAGATTTCCATTGTTGTTCATGACCATTACCACAATGGTTTTAACCCAGAAATTTGAATTTGGAGACAGAGCTGAAATTTTGGAAGAAAAAATAGATGGTTGTAGGTGAGCATGGAGGTTGGGCAAGCTAGGAACCTTTACCCATTGATATATGCTACTTTTGGATGCTTGAGAAGCCATGGATTAATGTTGCGGGAGGTTCTCCAATAGCATACAATAGGTTGGACTCTTACTACACACACTAGTAAGCATTGTAAGGGTTGGATTTCCTGAGGAAACTGTGGATTAGTGAAGGGAAATGCCTTCCTTATGTTGTGTGGGGCAGTTGGAAGGAGTGACATGGCTGTGATGGCTTAGTGAGATCCCTGTAGATATATGGTGGAGATTTTGGCTAAGAATATAGAGTAGAGTGGGTTGTGGGTTGAGAGATAGAAGCCTATAGGTGTTTCCTTTGCCCTAGTGGCCTCATATCCCAACTTGGGGGTGGCCTCTCAGCAGAAAGAGTATATGTTGGACAAAGTGCCTATGGTTGGGTGGAAAATCACTCTTACACAGCCAGTTGCTTGGATCTTCCTTGTTAAAGATAAGTATCCTCTTGTATTTGATTGTGCAACGTTTTTAATTGATGCCTGTAATTGCATGTTGTGTGCGTGGATTGAGTTTATTCTGCTGTGTGATTTTTATTTACGTATCTGCACATGCATTTTATATGTCCCCTCTCCTGGTCGGATTGACAGATGGGAATGTTTCAAACATAAAACCACCAACCCTTGGTATGATAAAGAGTGCAAGCATGCTAGAAAATCCATTAGGGTTGCTTCTAATGATTCCTTAAATTTCAACAAGATATATAGGTACAAATACCTAATTAAAAAGGAGAAAAATGTACTATATACATAGAAAGAAAGAGAAGTTTTTTCACATCTCTAAGATAGATCCTAAGAAAATCTAGAGGAAAATTCTAAGTTATAAAACTAAAGAAAACAATATGATTCCCTTGAAGGACTATAATTCCTACCTTAAAAAGATTTAAGAATCCCCTGATACCAAAGAAAACATTCAAACCCTTTCTACAAAAGAAGAATTATTTTCTTTAGAAGACATGGAGTTTGGGGTTAAGCAACTCGGAAAAGGAAAAGATAAGGACGTCAAAGGATACCGAGCATAAATATTAAAAATTGGTAGGCCTACCCTCATCGATCACATCCTCAAGATCTTCAATTTAGCAGTGAATAAAGGTTTCCATAAACCCTTGACATAAAACCTCATTGGTTCCTATTTTCGATAGTGGAGATAAAAAAATCCATTTGATCATAGTACCATTATTACTAGCCTTGTTTTAGCTAAGCTATATGGAATTATTTTGGAAAAGATCATCATATGGCTAGAAAGTCATGGAAAAAGGGCTAAATGCTAGGATGGATTTAGGAGTTATCATTCAACTATGGACCACCTTGTTACGCTTAGGACCATTGTTGAAGAGTGTTGTAATAATAAAACCAATATTTTGTGTTGCTTTGTAGGATTTATAAAACCATTTGACACACTACCCAAAACTAACCTTTGGAATAGATTAGAAGAGCTAATAGTCCCTTTATAGATATGCTTTGATAAGGTTGTATGAGAAGGTTATTGCCAGGTTTAGGAACTCTGATGGTTGGTTAGAAGAAATTAATTGTACTATAGGATTCGAGCAAGGTTGTCCCTTGTTTCCTACCCTTTTTGTTATACACATGGACAAACTAGAGGGTTGTTTGGAAGACACAAGTTGTGCCTATACGAATTTGGTTGGTATAATCATCATCATTTTTCTTTACGCTAATGATATATGGTTCTTATGGAAAGGAGTACCTATAATATTAAGAAGCAACTAAAAATTATCAAGGATTTTTTCTCTAGTATGAGCATGATTATTAACACTGACAAGACAAAGGTTATGATAATCAAATACCAAAATATCACTTATGCTATTTTCATGTATGACAACAACAACTTGGAGTAAGTCACTTCATACAAATATCTCAAAATCAATCTTCCTCACAAACTTAATTGGAACTATAGCATCGCAAAAAGGATTAATAAATGGTGGAAAGCTTATTATGGACTTGAATATAGTTATAAATCAACATATATTTGTCTTTTGGATAAGAAGAAACTCCTCTTTGAGACTATCGTCACTCCTGTTATCTTGTATGGATGTGAAGTTTGGGGTTGCGGGGGTTGCAGCATATATAGAGAGTCATGGAGAAGTATAGAGCAAATCCAAAAGTGCTTTAAAACATATAATCTAAAAATTAAAGGAAATACACCATATCCTATCCTCCTTAGAAGCAAGTATTTTCCCCATTGAGAGCATGGCTATGACTAGGTACCCTAATGTACAAGAACAATATAAACAACATGGGATACAAGAGGCTTCCTAATATTGCTTCACACTCTAGTCAAAACAACCTACGTATTAAACGAGGTTGGAATAAAGATGACATGTCTTGGAAAAATCTTTGGGGAGTCAAGGAATGGATCACTCTGCAGAGTAGTGATGATATTAAAAATATCATTACATCTAAATTTAAGGAGAAGTTGTGGTGCGATAAAGAATTAATGGATAAAAGATAAATAAAATATTATAATGAGGTGATCAACCCTGATCTAGAAGATCAAAAGTATATCTTTGTATAGAGAAGAAAATTAGCATTTATAAAATAAGAACAAACTCTCATCAGCGCCATAGTGAAACAAGGCACTAGACAATTCCTAAAAGGTTGTTGAGATGAAATAATTTTTTGTCTTTGTGATACTAAGAGGGTCGAATATGAAAATCATTTTATCATAGAATGTTTTGCATACACTCACATTAAAGCACAATTTCAAAATATTTGCTACAATACTGACCTTCCTAACCTTTTAACTCATCATAAATATAGTGATCTAGGACTGCTTCTCTTAAAGCTTTTCGATCACAGAAATAAAATTCTAAAGAAAACTAAGTGATTCCTTACCCTTTTTAAGGTCTAATAAACCAAAGTTAGTCTTAGTGGATGTTAATAATCATCATCATTGCCATCATCAATAGTCCCTAACAAATGGGGATACCTTCTACATATATTTAGGGTTGGGTTGAACGTGGTTTTGGGAAAGGGCTACAATCCTCTTAGGCTATGTGGGTTCTCTTCACACAAATTGGATCCAACTAAAAAAGATGGATTTGAAATTACTAAAGTGGGGACCTAGGAGGGGATGAAGTAATTTCCTTACCAAGTTTGAACATAGAATCATCATGAGAAGAGGATGCAAAGTTCTGACCTATTACTTCCTTTGATGGTGGTGCCTCAACTTTTTCTTCCACCATATCCTTCAACTTCCACTGATGAACCACCTCATTCTTAGTGCACATATTCAAGGATTTTTCCATTGATTTCATTAGAATGTTAATTTCCTTTTTAATATTGACCACCACCTTATGTACAAAAACCTACACCAAAGGTTTTATATCTATTCCTAGAGCAGGGTTTCCTTGGGGATTTTGAGATCCATGTACGCATCTGTCACACAAATCAAACTAGAACACCTTTGAGCACTCAGAATTCAAGTGACCATATGTGTGACATATAGAACATCGAAAAAGAACCCTCATGTATTCCAACTTGAGGTTATAGGACCATATTTCTGCTTCAATCTCAATGGAGTATAGAATTTCAAGGTTTAAATGCATTTCCACACATATCTGCACCATTGACTTATCATTACCTCTTATGGAGTTTTTATTTATTGCTTTGAAACTTTTGAGGGCCTTTTAAATCTATCTCGATGATCTTTCATTCCATTATTCTAAAGGGAGGGCCAATATTTTTACCCACATAGGTTGGAGATCTCTTCTCTATTGGGGTCAAAAATCGATGATCATTCCTCAATGACAACATAGAGTTTCCCCGGAACCATCACCCATCTTTAATTTTGAGGATTATCATCAATTATGAATGAGAATTCTAACCAGACCCTCGATAGAATGAAAAATTGTGGCATGTAATGAACTAGTGGATCCCAAACTCTAAAAAACCATTGGTTCATTATCCTTCTTGATTTATATATAGGAGATAAGGAGGATTAGGAGCCATCCCACACTACTAAGTTGACCTAACTATAATTAATAGGGTTAGAAACATAACATTTTACTTTTTTATTAGTAATGACATTTGGACTTTTATTTTAGATTGAATTTGCTAAAACTTCTATATTTTGTACTTTGTACTCATTTGAAAGTATTCTTGATTCAATTGGGTGGATCAATATCTCTTTTTTTTCCTGTAAGCTAAATAATATTGTATGAATCTAAGAGTAAATATACAAAATACCAAGTTTCTAGTTTGACAGTATGGCTTGTGCTTTTGAATAGAATATGATATTGGCACTTCTTCCAACTTGACATCGAGGACAATCCAAGCACACCCTAACATGCCAAGAGGGAGATCATTATATTCTTAATGATATTTATTAAACCAAATATATAATATTATATATTGCAATGAGTTCCAATAAGGAGGAAGTTCCATTCATTCTCCACATAATAGTAAGAGAAGAAATGAACATAGAAATAGATTATATATTCTTGATTCCCAAGCTAAGCAACACCCATAACAACAACAATGAAGCATGCATTTGAGCTAGAATACCATCTATCAACAACTCAACCAGCATCACCCGCAGAGGAAGCATAGGTAATAAAGGTGGCAGAGGCAATCCTAGATACTCTAAGTGCGGATAAAGATCTAGACAAATACCCTGTTGGATATCAAGTTTACCCAACTTCAAAATAAGAGATTAGGTGATTGAATCATATCATCCTATCTTCAAAAGTCCCTATATTATAGTTCGACGAAATATGAGTGGGAACTATTGTATGGAAACTAAATTACTGTAAATAAAAAAGAAAGAGTTTTTTTAGATTGAATTGAACAAATTAATCATCATTAGAGATGGGTATCATTGGAACCTCTTGACTAGATGCAGACTTGAGAGATTTTCCTTCAAACTTTATTCCACAAGCGACCTTGGTTATGATATTGAGATTGGAATCCATTTTTCCTATCTGAGCTTGAATATAAACAATATGTAGAAGGATTTCATTGTGGGATTCATTTCGCTCCAGAAGAGCCTTACACATTGTCGGGTAATTTATATGCATAAATTTCGAACATTAAATTTCAACCCAAGGGATCGTAAGATTGTGAAGTGCTAAGCAAAGTATATGCAAAGCTAAATCTTAAAGTGATTCAAAATCTATATAGAGATCACTCATCACACCTCCAACTATAAACTAAAGAAGCAAAGAATTCTGAAAGCAGCTTTCCAAACCAAGACTATGATTTTGTTTTTTTAAGAATCAACACTATCAATAGAAACTATGGAGTGGAATGCGGGATTCTCTGTAAGTCTTCTTCCTGTGATGTTAATTCAAAAGAATCAAATCAATCAAAGCATAATTAAAAGGAACTTCCAAGCAGCAACTATATTCTTATAGAATGAGTATTATCCAACATGGCTATGTAAGTAGGATGTTAGACCCCTTGTCAGCCTTTGACTTGTTGATATTGATTCTAGAAGAAACTATCAAAAACCAAAGCAAATCTAAAAACAACTTCTTCAAGCAACCTGCAATCTTTAGGAACCTATATTATCCAACATAGTTACGAAGCAGAGCGCTAGGGTCTCTGTAAACCTTTCCTTGTTGATGTCAATTCCATAAAGATTATATCTTATGCTAGCACACCATTGCAATTTGCTCACAAAATGAAATTAAATCGGTAAACATATACATTTATAATCACACAACTGAAAAAGGAAACTAAATGGGTAGCATATACCAGAGAGGGGGCTCTGCCTCTCTTTGCATATACTACCAAGAAAGACTACAGTAGAGTGCTCTTAATCTGCAACAAGTCCTTTATTCCAACATAAAAAATATTGCAATGAGAACTATATTCCTACATATCCTTTATAATCCTCTCCAAGTCTCTCTTCTCTAATTCTCACCTCCAAACTCCCCAACCAAAGAGCTAATGTATCATATTTATACATGTATTTCATAGAAGATAAGTGGTTACATGGATAGAGTCAATCCCTCTACAAGTGGATCTAAAATCAACTCATAATCCTTTAATAGATAGATTTGAAACCAACATATAAATTCTTGATATTTTAATGATAATATTGCTCAAATAATGGAGGAAGTTATATTTGATTTCCCAAGTCGAAATGATGAGGTGGAAGCTCCATTTGACTAGATGTTTTTCTAGGAAACCAACCGCTACACAAAATCTAGGAAAACCTATTTTAGTATTTTTTTCATATCTCCCAGATCCTTGATATTTTGAATATTCTGCACGCAAGTCACCTAAATGGGCATATTCTGCAAGTGGGTTTTGTGGTGGATTTTCAAAATTCCTCATTGTTTGCTAAAAAATCGTGCCTGGAGTTCTTAGCCTATTTATGCAAAAATTGTCACTGTTGTTGCTGCGGGAACTTTCCTGTTGCTGTAAGAAATTTCCTATTGATGCAGGAACTGCAGAATCTCAACGATCATCAGTAAAACAAGCATAATCCTTCTTAATTATTAAAAATAGAAGGAAATTGATGCAATTAATCACTAAATCATCTATAAACACATTAAGATGGATTATGTCGAGAAGTGGTTATAAATGAGTGGCAGAATGTGAAAAATGGTTGAGAATGGTGGTCTCAAATGACAAAAGTATTGATGAAATTGTGACATATCCACGACCTAACACCCATCAAAGTAATATTTTTCCAGTAGAGAACTATTGTTTTGAAAAGAAGAACTTTGATAAACCTGTGTAAGGAAAAACAATATAAAACAGAACAACAATTAACAATGGCTCACGTAATATTACACAAATATTTACCCTAGAAATCCAAACTGGGAAAACCAACATTCCTAAAAGTTTCTCCACTCTCTATCTCATTGTATTATATTTTTTTATTTATAATACAATATTTTAGCATCCAAAACCTTATTCCATTAACCCGGTTTAGATTACAACCCCAATTCCTTGACCAAAATTAATTTAGAATGGCCCACAAAACTATGGGTTGAAAACATCTCAAATAGACCAAGACATTACCCAAAAAATTTCTTTCGGAGACACTATCCCCCTGTGCCCCCAAGGTGAGGGGACTAGGTAGCTCCCCCAGACCCCCATTTCTCTAGGAACCTACAAATACTACAACACATGTCCAACATTCTCCCACTCGTTGTGATCTTTGAAATAGACTGACAAAGGGGAAGCATCCATGAAATCAATTGCTAAGGGTAGCATTCCCCATTGATTCTCTACACCAAGAGAACTTTTCAGTACTAACATACTTTGTTAATGAATCTCCAATATTCTTCAATGTATCAACCTTCTCCAATAGTACTTTGTTCTGCTCAACCATGTCTCTAACAAAATGGTATTGAACATCAACATGCATTGCCTTGGAAGGATAAGCAAGGTTCTTTGTGAGAAAAATTGCACTTGAGCTATCACAACCTATTCTCACTACTTTCTAAACAAAACCAATACATTAACACAATCTTTGCAATCATATGGATTACTTACTTTCATGAGTGGTTGCCAAGTATCGTGTTTCTATAGTTGACAATGCAACTACACCCTACCTCTTACTCATCCATTAACTAATTGCTCCACCAAATAAGTTAAAACACAACCACTTGTAGATCTTCTGCCGTCAATATCTACAACCCAATCTCCATCAACAAAACCTTGTATATCTATCTATTTGTGGGTTCCAATCCTTCCTTGGTAGCATATTTCATAATATAAAGTGCCACACAAATATATGAAGAACTTATTTACTGTTGTCCAATGTTCATTCCCTAGTTTTGACATATATTTGCTCAAAAATCCCACTGCATGGGAAATTTCTGGTCTAGTATAGACCATAGCATACATCAAGCTTCCAACTGCATTAGCATAGGGAACATGTGACATGTCTTCTACCTCTTCTTGATTCTTGGGACCCTGATCTACAGATAAATTTGCATCGACAAGAATAGGGACATTTACCAATTTACATTCATGCATATTAAATATCTGCAATACTATCTCAACATATTTCCTCTGACTTAACTAAATTCTTCTATTGACCCAATATTTTTTATTGCCATACCCAAAATAAAATTTGCAGCACCAAAATATTTCACATCAAACTGAGAAGACAACTAAGCTTTGACATCCTTAATGATTTCCTTGTTTCCAATCAGCAACATATCATCACATCAAGACCAAAATAAATAAAATCATTGCCAACCTGCTTGGAATACACACAATGATCAACTTTGCTTCTTGAGAAACCAAGTCTTAGTATCTAAGTATCAAACTTTTGATACCACATTCTTGGTGATTGTTTTAATCCATATAGGGACTTCTTTAGCTTTCAAACCAACTCCTTATTTCCCTTTGCTGCAAAACCCCATGGTTGTTTCATATAGATTTGTTCTTCCAAATCACCATGCAAGAATGTTGTCTTCACATCCATCTACTCCACATCAAGATCAAAAGAAGTAGTAATAAACAAAAGAAATCTAATAAAAATTAATTTAGCAATTGGAGAAAAAATCTCATCAAAATCAATTCCCTCCATGTGGGAATAACCCTTAGCTACTAGGAGAGGTTTGTACTTCTCCACCTTTCCTTTGACATTCAACTTCTTCTCAAACACCCATTTGCTACCAATAGGTTTTATTCCAACCAACAACTCAACTAGATCCCAAGTCTTATTTTTATCCAAGGAATCAATTTCTTCAACCATGGCCTTCTTCCAAAGTTTACTATCCTTTGAATCCACTGCCTCCCTAACATATCTAGGACCATCATCGGTAACAGATAAAGGAAAATTACAATGGAAATCGGGTGGGATATACCTTTCAGGTTTCCTTCTTTCATAAACAATTCTCCTCAAGGCTGGAACTTCCTCTTCTAGTTCATTGTCTTTTGTTGAGTCTGATTATTCACCCTACAAATCAAACTCTATTGTCTTTGGTTCTTATTCCCTAGGTTTTGACTTCCTACTTGGGAGGAACTATAACTCTCTAAATACAACATCTCAACTATAAACAGTTTTTTTTAGTTATTGGGTTCCAAAATTTATAACATTTTATTACATCTTTATAACCAATAAAGATACATTTTTCAGCTTTATTATCCAACTTACTCATATTTTCATTTGGAACATGCACATAAGCATCATAACCAAAAACTCTAAGATGTTTAAGAGTAATATTTTTACTAGTCCATGTTGCATGTGGAGTTTTTTCAACCAATAATGATGTAGGTGATCGATTTACCAAGTAGCATGTAGTATCCACTGCCTTTTCCCATAATTCTTGTGATAACCCTACACCACTGAGCATAATCCTTGCCTTCCCTATCAACATCATGTTCATCCTTTTTGCAACTCCATTCTGTTGAGGTGTGTATGGAGTAGTATTTTTCCTTACTATTCACACTTGTCACAGAATTCCTTGAACTCATTTCCACATAATTCTCCACCATTATCTATCCTCAACACCATTATTTTATTTCCTACCTGGTTTTCTACAAGAGCTTTAAACTCTTTAAATTTACCAAAAATTTCAAATTTCTTATGGAGGAAATATACACGTGTTCCTCAAAAAATCATCAATGAATAAAACATAATACACATATTTACCTAGTGATCGGATGTGAATTGGTCCAAACACACCATTGTGTATTAACTCCGAGATTCATTTTGCTCTTATAGCACCAAATGGAAATCGCACCCAATTTTGTTTACCATATATGCAATGTTCATAGAAATCAAAATCTAATGAGCAATCAAACATATCTTCAACCATACCTTTACCATGTAATTCTTGAAGGCCCTTCTATCAAATATGTCCCAATCTTTGATGCATAGCATTGTTTTAACTGTTACACCCATCAACGAAATTTCTTCCCAACGACTCATACAAAGTTCCAATTTGAATGGGCCTTGCATCAACACCATTTTTTCTGGAACCATCTTGCATGTGTCCTTCTCAAATACAATATGCACACCTGCATCAATCATCTTACCTACAAATATCAGGTTTCTAGCTAGATCTGGAATTTGCAAAACCCCAGAAAGAGTTATAATCCTTCCATCTTTGAGCAGCAACTTAACCCTTCCATATCCTATGATTTTGGTTGTCAAGTCATCTCTTAGGAAAACATCATGCCCGTTGTACTTTTCGTATTCACAAAACCACTTCTTGTGAGGAGTCATATGAAATAAAGCACTTGTATCGATCGAACATACATCATGATCTAATGATGTGTACCTGTAGATGCCAAATAAACATCACCTCCTTTGTTTGTAGAGGGTTTTGTTTATGTCGAAAGAGCATCATCAAATCCCTTGGCTTTAACAACACTCTTAAATCTATAATTGTTCTTATAATGCCCAACTTTATTACATTTCAGACATTTCTTTTCAAATTGTCATGGAGATTTACATCCACCTCTAGACTTAGATTTTCTCACAGAAGACCTATTTTTTCTCTCTTGAGAACAACCTCTCATGGATAAAACATGCTTGTTCACACCCTCCATGGATTTTCTCCTAATTTCTTTTGATAACAATGATGCAAATCCATTCTCAAACTTTAACATGGATTGTGTGGCACTACCAATTGCTACAACCATATTATCCTAAGATGAAACAACTTCTTTTCAAGAAATAATTTGTTTACAAGGTACTTTGATTGATACAAATTCCCTAGCTTACCCTAGAGCTTCTTTGCACTATCTTTTCTAGAAATGTTCAATGGCGTTGATTCTTAGAGGCAGAGTCGAATCGTGCTTCTCGCTTTTCTCTCTAGTTTTTTACAAGCTTCTTTTGACATATTAGTGGGGCTTGTACCTAGATCCACAACAATCCACTGATCTTTGTCAATAAAAAGATCTTTCGTCTTTAGCGTCCTTAACTCGAAGCTCTGGCCATTAAACTTATTGATTTCTATTCTTGAACTACTTGCCATTTTCCTTGCATAAGATTCACTATGCAAAGATCCCACTCCAAATAGGTTTATCGTAGACCCAAGATACCCTTGATCTTCACGAGATCAACTAAGCCTAGCAACAAAGGAATCCCCATGAAGCTAATAATGTGGCTCTGATACCATATGAAGAACTTTGATAAAGGTGTGTAAGGAAAAAGAATACGAAACAAAATCTAGAACACAACAATTCATGATGGCTCACACACATATTACACAAAGATTTACCCTAGAAACTCAAAATTGAGAAAACCAACATTCTTGAGAGTTTCCCCACTCTCTATTTCATTGCATTATCTTGAATGTTTACAATAAAACACTACAGCATCCAAAACCCTAATCCATTAACTCGAATTAGATTACAACCCCAATTCCTTGACCATAATTAGTTTACAATGGTACACAAAAGCATGGGTCGAAAACAACTCAAAATGGACCTAAAAAATTTCTTTCAAGAGCGTTACCCCAAAACCCCCTTGCTCTAAGAGATAGTCATGTCTGAAACCCAATGTCTCATTTCCATTTCAAGCTTGTCATTCTACAAGAATTTCCTATCCATTCTAACTCCTTCAACCCGAGAGATCACTTTTTGAATGTTCTCTAGAATTTGACCCAATACGTTGTTGCAGAACTCATCGCTTCTTACTTAGCTCTAGATTGGGAATACAAGTCTTTACATTTTCCTCCACGTTGTCTTATGCTTCGTCTAGCCATGTGTGGGAGAGATGGGAGGAAGAATCCACCCAAGGGTAGAGAAGCTCTATAGATTCAAGGAGTCCTAGAGAGAAACTTCAAATGCTGACAGTCTAGGTTACCGTTGTCATTCCAAAGGGGTAGCCTCAGATTGTGTCAAGAGTCACGAAGACAAGTCCAACCCTAGCTACAAAGAAGGGAGTGGGAGGGGAAGACAACAACTGATTCTAAGCCCACCACTGTTGTTGTGCATTGGGTCGATTATTAACTAAGTCAAGGAGGAAAGTTCCTTCCCATTCTTGTGATGCCACTCTGTCGAAGAAGTATCAAAGGGCTACGAGGTTCACACCTTGAGTTGGAGCTTTTATGCCGTCAACCACCATTCCTTGAAGCGTTCTTGTTAACATGATGTCGTAGGAAGGATTCATACTATGCCTTCCCCAATAGTGATTACCACCAACCTCACCCGAGCTCCCTGTTATAAGTAAATGCATGCAATATAACTCACCTTCCATTGCCACCTATGTCCCTACGTATGGTAGTTGGGCAAGGCCAAGGATCAGCCATAGTTTGCAACGATCAATTATCGATCCCATCATATCGACCTAGCACCAAAAGGATCAATATCTCCTTGTTAACAACTTGTTCTTTCATTTTTATTTTTTTCATCATTTTAATCTGTTCATTTTTGTGAGCAACACAAATTGTTTTGAATTTTTAGACGAGAAATATTTGTATTTTTTTGGGGGACAATCTTATCAAATTTTTTATTGAGATTGTGTCTTTTATTGTAATTCATAGACATGTTTTTAATCATTTATTATTTTACATTTAAGTGGTCAATTTAATGAACAAGGAATTTGTTTTCTTTTTGTAAATAAATATTTTTAGATATTTGATTTAAAATGTACTTGTCTTATTCTCATCATGCTTCTTTCTATTGAAAATTAACCAATCTAATTAGAATAATTCAGAATTTTTTATGAAACCACAAACAATTATAAACCAATTATATATAAATTCCTATAACCAAGTCAAAGATATTGAATTCATTTTTTATCATCTCTTTAAAAATAAAAATACATCTTGAAATAGTTTTAGATTTCATGCAAATTTTATTTTGATCATTAAATCTTTAATATTTCTATTATTGTCGACACAATTACAAAAATTTATGTTATTGGATGACTTAACAACCCCTTAGCTTAGAATTAAAATCCAAATTTCATAGAGTCTCTATGTTAAGCATAACCATTAGAGAGCTCTATTTTCCATGTTCTTGGTTAAAATTAGGGCCAAATTTTTTTGCATTGTGTTTAAGTAATAGTTGTGGCAATTTACATGTATTTATAATAATAATAATAATTTATTATAATATTTAAATTATATATTTGGTAAAATTGTAATTTTAATTATAAGAGTTTAATTTTAGTTGCAAATTTTAAAAATTAATAGAATTTTTAAAAATATAAAGTTTAATTTTCCAAATTTTTATTTTAATTATCAAAAAATAATTAATTTTTTTCTAATAAAAAATATGTCAAAATATACCATTAAACTTATTATTTTTAATAAAATTATAAAAAATAATGTAACCAAAGTATTTGAGCATTAATTATATAAAAATATTGAAAATAGTATTATCTAGTATCGTTTAAAAAAATCGCAATAAAAGTAAGAAGAAAACATAATGAATGTTGAAATTCATTGAATTGTTAATAGTTAAATCATATTTTGGGTATTTTTAATGCATAATCATTTATGTTTATAAAAATTATATAAAAATAAAACATTGTTTAATTATTATGATAATAATAGTTATTTTATAATTAGGGTGGTAGGTGTGGGATTCTTATTCATTTCAGTAAATAAAAGTAATCAGTAATTTTTGGGATTGGGAGTTACTACACTAACTATGCTGAGGTATGTCTTGTTTCTAAGAAAAGAATATGTCAAAGTGTCTTGTTTCTAAGAAAAGAATATGTTAAAAACTTTGAGATTCAAGAAGCTAATCTGAGAAGACTTTATATGACATAACATGATTTATAATAGAATACCACTAACTATGCTGATGTATGTCTTGTTTCTAAGAAAAAAATATGTTAAAGTGTCTTGTTTCTAAGAAAAGAATATGTTAAAAACTTTGAGATTCAAGAAGCTAATATGAGAAGACTCTAAATGAATGTCAAAGCAGTAAGATTCAACCCTACAGATCACTTAGTGAATATCAATATAATAAAGGAGTGCTTGTTTGAAATGCAAATCCTCCGGAGAAGAGGTTACCATAAAATTGTTGTGGTTACTTTATGGGGATGGATAAAAAGTTCAAATAAAACATTTTAAAAATTGAAGATTCAACCTTACAGATCACATAGTGAATATCAATATAATAAAGGAGTGCTTGTTTGAAATGCAAATCCTCCGGAGTAAAGGTTACCATAAAATCGTTGTGGTTACTTTATGGGGATGGATAAAAAGTTCAAATAAAACATTTTAAAAATTGTTTAGGGTGAATATTGGGGTCATTTGACACGTGGCCCCAAAGGAAGGATATATTTCATGCATCAACACCAAATCCCATCACATTATCACATTAACCTTAAGCAAACAAGATATCCGTCCCTAGTGCGCCTTCTACTCTACACACCTTTATTTGCCCATGCGGGTGAAGTGGAAATTATGCTCTCCCCTCAGTTCTCTTACATATAGGTGGGATAAATCGATGCATTGTGGGCTTGTCAAACCATGAGTTTAATGCAACGGAGCGATATTGACAAGAACTTTGGAAAAACATTAGCACTTATAAGCACCGGCTCGAAACTCTCAACTCTTCTAACTCCTTGGGTCGGGGTTTTATTGTTGAATTTGTTTTTGCCTCTTAGTTGAATTTGGAACATCTCCCTCATTTGTTTGTTATATTAGGCCATGGGGGACACGAGTCCCCTCCCCTTAATGCTCATACCATGCCCCTCGAGAGTGGGAGTTACACATTTATAAAAGGAATTGGGGAGGTAATGGCCAAACCCACAAATTGTGGATCAAATGCAAGTATAAATTTGAGTGAAAATGCAGACATCAAGAATATTTTGCAGAGGATAAATATCCAAGTAGATGGTATGGAGTAGGCTATTGAACGCATTAGTACCGTCATTGAAATTCAAGATTCAATGACAAGATTATCTAGAACCTAAGGTAAAGACGCAAGGGGTTAAATACAAAAGATTCAACATTGCACCTCAAACTAATCCTAGAATTCACTCAAGAGAATCAATCTTGTATATGGCAAATATTTAACTTCAAAGGAATTGAACAAAAATATACTGCAACAAATAGCTTTGGTAAGGTTTTAACTTCAAAGGAATTGAACAAAAATACACTGCAACAAATAGCTTTAGTAAGGTTTGATGGTCCAAACTCGCCAACTCAAGAGCACATTGATGGCAATCAATCAATAGACAAATAGCTTTAAATAGCTTTAGTAAGGTTTGATGTTCCAAGCTCACCAACTCAAGAGCACATTGATGGCAATCAATCAATCGAGGGAGGTTACATATGTATTTTGCTTTTGAACCAATTTATTGATGGCAATCAATCAATAGGAAATTATATATGTATTTTCAATGTATTTTGTTTTTTTAACCAATTTATTAGGCAGTATAGTAATAAAATCCTTTTAAAAATTCAAATTATTTGTTGGAAAGGTTAAACTGACTGGTTATATTTCTATTAAATATTTTTTTTAACTAAAACCAACACCACTAAGACTCCATCCAAAATTATTTTAAAAATATATTAATTCTTATATAGTTAATACATACCAATTTAAATTTTGATGATGTTTATTATGATGTTTAGAACATACTGCGTATTCGATGCTTGAACAAAGGATTAGTTGCTTCCTTGGATAATATAAGAGCAAGGTTAAGTTGTTAAAATATATCAAAAGTGAGTAGCCCAACTTTATATAGCATAAACATTCAACCAGAAAGATGGAATCATGTTTCCTGCTCATGTAAAAACAAAATAAAAAGGTATGAAGTTTTACATGCACTGAAACTGAAACAAGTGGATATGGATATATTCTGATATTATATTAAGAGGCATTATCCAAGGTGTCAACCCCATGTAATCCCAAGTACTCACATCAGAAAGATAAAGTTGTACTTCCCAATCTTGTTCAAAATGTTATTAGAAATTCATGACAGAACAGCTTTACCTGCAGGGATGTATAACTTATAAAAGCTGTTATTACCAACTCAAATAAGAGCTCATAGGCTCTTGTCAGGAATCAAGCCAAACTCCATGCTAGGTCAATGTTTTTTCCTATAGGTAGGGCCAATCCACTCAAGTCCATTACTGCACCTCCCTGGCTCTTCTCATCATTGGTGGAAAGGGATTGTGTAAAAGATGAGGAAGTTAATGGCTTCCCATCCAACTGAAATGCAAACTGAGAAGATGAATGGGGTTTGGAGAGCCCTAAGATCATCACCTTCTCCACTACCCACCCTTGTGAAAGAGCATACCCTCCATTCTGAACATGAGACATTACTCTCACTTTCTTCCCATCCGATTCAGCAGAGAAATCAATATATGTAGACTTCCCCTCTGCAATCTTCATCTCGATATCTTCGCCTTCATCCAAAAAGAGATGCCCTGTAGCCTTCCCCCCTCCCGTAGAGTCGAACCCGAGTGGGAAGGCAACAACCAAAGTAAAAGGAGTCGTCCTGGCCGCGGTGGTAGTCATTCCTCCTCTTTGCATGGGCAGAATCATCCCCTCACACACATGGACATTAATAGTATCAATGGGAGCTTGGAGGGTAACATACTGCCCATTGGATTTCAAACCCACAGTCATATCGTTGAGATTATACCAACTTCCCTTTGGGAAATAAGCATTCACTGATGTGGTACTGTTGTAGAGCACAGGGGAGATTAGAACCCCTGGGCCGAGAAGAAACTGCTTGCTCACACTGTAGGTTTCCGTGTCCTGAGGGAACGAGAAAAACAGGGGGCGAGCAATGGGAGCCCCGGTTGTATGGGCATCGTAGTTCAATGTATAAAGATATGGCAGGAGGCGGTAACGTAGCCCTAAAGCCTTCCTTGCAGATTTGGCAACGGAATCCCAGAGATAAAGCTCTTGGCGTTTGCTGTGAAGATTGGAATGGTCTCTGCTGAAGGGATAGAAAGCCCCCAGCTGAATCCACCGTCCGCAGAGCTCCTCGGTAGTGTCAGGGTAGAAGCCACATATGTCGGCGCCCACCATGGGCATCCCGAACATGCCGAAGTTCAGTATGGTGGAAATAGAGTAGCGGAGGTCCTCCCAGGTGGCCTTGTTGTCACCAGTCCAGTGCGCGGCATATGACCCCGATCCCACGAATGTGGAGCGCGTGAGCACAAAGGGGCGCTTCTTCATCAGATTTTGCAGCGCCCTGTGTGTGGCAATGGCCTGCGATAAGCCGTAGACGCTGTGAGCGTCGTACTCGAGGACGCCATTGTAGTGGACGGAGCTGGTGGCTATGGTCTTGAACCCTAGCGGGAGCCCGGCAGCCGAGGCGTTGATTTTGTAGGGCGGCACGTCCCACCGGGTGGCGGTTATGTTTGTGCAGTCGAGGCAGCAGTCCCACGGCAGGCCAGTGCCCGGGCAGCTGCGGTTTGTTGGAACGGTGCACTTGCCACTGCAGAAGTTGGAGACCTCGTTCATGTCGATCCAGAGACCGTCCACGGGGACCATACTGTGGAAACGAGAGATCTCGTCCGCCCAGAAACTCACCGTCTTCGGGTTCAGGAAGTCCGGGAAGTACACAGCGCCGGGCCACACTTGCCCCATGAACGGCACCCCGTCGTGCTTTATGAACACGTCGTCCGCCATTCCCCGCTGGAAGGTGCCGTAACTCGTGTTGATAGCGATCCCTGCACAAACGCGGCTAAATTAGTGGAATGACAATAATCCATTAAAAGATAATGAATATTGACTTGACAATTAAATCTTTCTTTTATTCCACATAGCATTGGTCTCTATCATGGGTATAATCATACAATTTCCGTACAATAGTCGTTAAATATTCCACAACTGAGCCAAGTCAAAGATTTGTCAACAAGCAAACATGTACCACCATTCTGTGAGAGCTGTGAATAACTAAAACGCCTCAGCTGTGAATAACTAAAACGCCTCAACTGGCGCAAAACAATATAATATTATGGTTAAAATCGTAATTTGGAGTGTTTAGATTGTAATTTCGATGATCTGGTAGTTTTAAAATTGGGTAATTAGTCTAGAACAAGCAATTTCAATTTCAATTGTTGAAATTACAAAATTACGAAAATAGCAATTTCCAACAAAAATTTTAACCAATTTTATTCCAAAATCACAAAAAACAAAGAATTTTGGTTATCTTTTATCCTACACGAATAAGTACAACCTCAATTTGGCATTTACTTCTCACTTCAAAATCCTTGTGCTTTTTTTTTTCTAAAATTTAGTTATTTAAAATAAACCATTTTTATTCTAGAATTTAGTTAATAAAAATGGACGTCCATAAAAATGGTTGAAATCGAGCACATTAAAAGAATTATAAAAAACCATTTTATACCAAAATAGACGTCCAAAAGAAAGGCAGAATAAGTACCATTTATCCCACGCCAAAGTTAGTTTTATGGAGTTGTCACTTTTTAGCTGTATGACACTTTAATTAGTGCTTGCGGTGTTATCACTAAAATCTTTTAACAGTCTTTTCTTTCCTTTTAAAGTTGATTTTGCTGCTCTAGTTTGTACACTCCCCTTTACTAAATATATTTGTAATAAATTTAAAGATAATTTTAAACAAAGATAATCATTGGCCCTTGATCCCGGCGTGGGACAATGGGCATTGGGCTCAGCAAGCTAAAACTATAATCTCAGCAATCTTAAATTGCAATTTTAAATTAAAGTTGGTGTTTTGACTTACTTAAATACACTAAATCAGGTTCGAACATTTATATTTATAGTAGGATTTTAATAAAAACTCACTGAAAATGAGCAAAATCTTCAAATAATTTGCCAAATTCTGGGAACTTAGCCGAAAATAGGGTTGATGATCAGATATCACACACCCCTGATCTTATGATGAACTTTTCCTTCTATCTTTTAAAAAAAAAAAATTATTTTTACGAAAATAACTTCTTCCATACTCATCTTCCGTACTCATCCTGGAATTGACGAATATCCTTTTTCAATTATAACGAATATCCTTTTTCAATTATAAAAATAACATTTCTGCTCAACTTAAATTAAGCTTAAGCGTGGAAGATCCTCTTTTCAGATTGAAATGGCAAGATCATGATAACTCTATGAAAGGGAACGGACAGCACAAACCGCTGTTGATGTTAAAGCACGTGTCCGTTTGGCTTCACGATTTTGCCGCGCTCCGAGATTGATCAAATAATGAATTTCATAAGCTGACAAAAACTATTAAAAGACAAAATTCACACTTGTCGAGGGTGGAAGGAAAAACCAATGAACAGAAAAGTCAAAAAGGGAGTTGGTCGGTTTCTGCAGTAAAATCGGGAGGTGGGAAACACAGGTAGATGGAGAAGGCAATCTCCCACTTTAATTTGTCGAATTTCTGGGATGGATGTTGCACTTGTCACTCTCTTGAAGAAAAAATGAAAAAACTAGAAGAAGACAAGATTAGCTTAGTTTGTCACTTAATCTTGAATTTTGATTTAGCCTACTTTAGACCTGAACAGGAATGGGAGTAGTAGTATAAATCTTGTTTGAAAATTGAAGTTTTTGTAAATATGTAATTTGAGTAATCACATATATGATTTAAACAATAGAAATTGTAGTTTCAACAACTATCCTTTGCCAGATTCGATGATTGTTGCATATACCAAGCAGGAATGAAGCATGAAAGATGGAAAGCCATAACTGTGAGGCCAAAGAAGCAGGAAAGATGATGGCCAGAAAATGTGAGGCCATAATACATACCTGGGTCGATAAGGACAACATATCTCATTCCATTGGCATGAATTCGGTCAAGGAAGGGACGCAGCTTATTTTCAGGATAGTTGACAGGGTCGAGAGTAAAATCCTTGGCTGCATCCATGTGGTCGTCATCGTTCCATATAACATCCAGAGGTATCTGAGATTTGTTATAATTATCCACCACATTGGTTATGTCTGATACATTCTGGTATCCCCATCTGCATTGATGAAACCCTGCACCACACATCATCCCAAATTTAGCTTCAACCATCTAAAATTACAACTTTATATCTGACTCAAGAGTAAATAACAATATACAACTGTTATATACAGCTACAAAAAACCACTTGAGACCTAATAAACACCAAACCCAAAACCTAGCCTTTGAGCTTTTTCTTAAATGAAGTCAGATCCCGATAAAAACAACCAGACGAACGCAGAATCCAACGAACAGATAGTGCTGATATATTAATTCTTAAACCTAACCTAACCTATCCAAGCAGTACACTGCCCAGTGCCCATAAAGACAGTAGTGTGTAACAGATTTCTCCGAATAGTCTGCCTGCATATGCACGCTGCATCGTACTTATGACCAAAATACAGATTTCAATGAAAGAACATTGGTCCTGACATAGAGAAGAGGAAAGTTGAATGTGACCCAATAATCTAACAATTAGCAATATTCTATACAAAACTCCATAACCAATTACAAGAATAAACAAATTGTCTACCTGAGCCACAACATTAACCAATGACAACAATGTAAAAAATCTTAGCTCTGTTTTCTATCTTAATCCCACAATAAAAATATAGCATGCACAAATGCATCCTTAAACACTGGGGTTTAAAAAAATCGAAATGCAGAGTTCAATATTTCTGCATCATTTTGTATTGTTTAAAAAATAATAAATTTTTGTTGCAAGAGGCATGAGATTGTAGACAAATTCTGTAAGTAAGAACAAATTATATATAAATGTTTTAATCCAGTTAAGAGTTACCTGTTAAATAAATTAATGACGAAAACAAATCTATTTTCTTTAGTTTCCTCTTGAAAGATTGAAATATTTAAAATGGAGCTATAATAATTAAATAATAGTTGTGAAATTTTAATTATTTTATCATCTAATTACACTGACTAAAATTCTCCTTCACCAAAGAGGATAAATCACATGCTCTCTAATTATTTTATGATCTAATTATAATAGCTCTCTTAATATACAATTTATAGCATTGTACTCCACTAAAATTCGAATCAGGCTTAAAAGTTGCAGGAGATCAACCATTTTTGCAGGAAGTTCTTTCTCCAAAACAAAAACAAAAAAAGTAAATAATAGCAACGCTGTGTTAGGAACACGAGAACCCAAACTCCCAAACCCCAGTTTTGCATCTGCCTGATATTTGATAACTATACACTAGATCTGATACTCTCGAATATACAAATTTTAGCTTGCTGAAATTGAAATAGTATCTTAAGCCTTCAAAGTATACTATTAATGTCCAACAAAAACAAGCCTAAACTTTCACATACTGTAAATCCAATATGCAAAAAACCCAAAACCCTAAACCCTACCCCTTGCCCTTATATCATGCTCTGAAATGTGTAGGCAGCTGGCACAGATATCCCATGCGAGAAGGTGAACTAAAAACTTCTACAATAAGCTAAATGTGAATATGCATTGTAATATAAAGAACAATGCAGGAAAGGACTTACCAAAGGCCCAGTAAGGCATGGCAACTGGACGGCCAACGAGGGCAGTGTACTGCTGAACAACATCCAACGGAGATGTCCCTGCAAAGAAGTAAAAGTCAAGCACGCCCCCAATGACCTTGTAGGTCAATGTATTACCAGTGTAGAAAACGTCCATCCCATTGCTGTTCAACAGCAGAACTCCATGAGAGACTCCTCCGTTCCTTACATCCATGTAAAAAGGATGGGAGCCATACAAATCTGTGTTCAGATTTATAGCAGAAATGTCAGTTGTGTACAGAGTATAAGATTCTTTGGGAAGAATTTTGATCCCGTTGGGTTGTGTGTTCTCTCCCAATCCATACAGGGAGGCGGTGGAGGGGAGGCCAGTGGTCAGCTCCAGATACTGATCTTTGAAGACCAAGCTCCCATAGGAAGAGTTGAAGAGCACATCCCCATTGGATTTGCGCTTTATTGCAAACCCAAATGGATTGGCAACGAAGGAGAAGACTAACTCGCCTCCAGAAAACTCTGAAAACTCGAAAGCCGAGTCGCTTGATTTGGCCTTCCTGCTGCTTATCTTCAGATCAGCAGGAACTTGTTCTCTGGAGAGCAACTCCTGAGGAACTTCCCATCTCTTGGTGGTTGCATCAGTTATATGAACTCTCACCCGATCCTGTGTTTCATGTCTGCATTACAATCTCAAATTTGTCAGCCCCTGTAATTCAAGAACCACCAAACCCAAAACACAGATGCTACAAAATCACAGAGTGAAGTATAAAATCAACTGAAAACAGAAATGAATGATAACCCAATGGAAAACACAAGCAAAAGAGATGAAACAGTACTTGACATAAAGCCGAAGATGTGGGATATCAGGGCCATAAGTATCAGTCTTCTTGATGAGTTCCAAGCTCCCAATCATGCTCCCGTCAGATCCTTGATCAAGAGAGACGAGACGATAGCCATTACCAACTTGCTGGCCATGGCCCAATGTCCACAAAGCACAGACTAGGGAAACAAAGAATAATGCCGCTAGAGGAGCCATAGTCGACATCTCCACTTCTGCAGTAATCCGTGGAGGTATATATAGAATCAGAATGGCCTGGGAGATTAGGATGGTGATTAGATAATGTGATAATAAATCAATCTGGCTCTTGAACATGTGACCGTGTCTTGCGCTTGTTGGATATGTATGAAAATGTCCATCGAATCCAGTCCAAGTCACTCCACTCCGCCCCAAATACGGTTGAGAAAAACTTGAGAAGGGCAGAAACCTAGCCAGAAATTTCTAAACGCGAAAATGAATGATCTTTGGAAATCACCGCTTAAAACCTGTTCATTTACATATGGTGAAGAGAAATTCCAATTCCACGCGTATTGTGGACGACACATATCAGTTTACACCGCCCCGCCCTCCGCATCCCCCTAGGTAGGCTCCTATCACTTGAGGATGTGACCATGGTCCAAACTTTCTACTAAAGAGGTCTACCTCTTTTGGAGTAATCGTATTGTTTTGCTGGCAACTATTTTTATGATTATGACAATAGATGTGATTCATGGTCCAAACTTTCTACTCAAAATGTGCTCTGCTTTGTGGATGTGATTCATGGTCCAAACTTTCTAGTGAAAATGTCCATGGTCCAAACTTTCCACTAAAAGTGTCCAAAACGTCCTGTGCTTTGTAGATGTTATCCATGGTCCAAACTTTCTACTAAAAATGTCTTCTTCTTTGTGGCAAATTGTATTGGTTTTTTTGTTTTGAATAACCATGGTCCAAAATTTCTACTAAAGAGGTCTACCTCTTTTGGAGTTATCGTATTGTTTTGCTGGCAACTATTTTTATGACTATGACAATAGATGTGATCCATGGTCCAAACTTTCTACTCAAAATGTCCTCTGCTTTGTGGGTGTGATCCATGGTCCAAACTTTCTACTGAAAATGTCCATGGTCCAAACTTTCCACTGAAAATGTCCAAAACGTCCTGTGCTTTGTAGATGTTATCCATGGTCCAAACTTTCTACTAAAAATGTCTTCTTCTTTGTGGCAAATTGTATTGGTTTTTTTGTTTTGAATAACCATGATTATGATTATGCATTCCAATCATAAATTTTATTTGTGGCACATTGTAATGTTGTTTGCTAACAATGATTATGACTATGCATTCTAAGTTGGAATAATAATGGTGAAATGCCTATAATAGATTCTGTTAGCTTTCGTGTAGGTTGAGATCCGTTTTTCCCGCAGTTTGTTGAACGCTCACCCAGCTATATATATTGTAACCTCATTTCTTAATAATCAATAAAGTCGAGTTCTGTTCTTCCTTTCAGCTACACCGTTTTGCTGTGGTGTAGAAGGCACTGTGAATTACTGAATGATCCCATTGTTCTTGCAGTAGTTCTCAAAAGGTCCTGAGGTGTATTCTCCACCTTGATCAGATCTAAGTATCTTGATGCATTTGCCTGTCTACTTTTCCACCATAGTTTTGAATTCTTTAAAATATTCAAACACATCACTTTTTTTCCTTATAAAATAAACCCAAGTAAATCTAGATTTGTCATCAACAAATATGAGAAAGTACTTCGTACCACCAAGTGATAAGGCTTGCATGGGACCACAGACATCAGTATGTATTAATTCAAGTAATTCTCTTGGTTTCTTTTCTTTATGCACTGGAAATTCTTCCCTATGTTGTTTACCTAGTGCACAAGCTTCACATTCTATATGTTGATGTTTCAAAACAGTAAGTCCCTCAACCATTAGATTCTTCTGAAGTAGTATTAAGTCAGTTTGATTAAGATGCCCATACCTGCGATGCCATAGCTCTTATGTTGTCATTGTAGTAGATGTCAATGCTTGATGAGTGGGCTTTGTGACATCAAGCTTATAGAGTCCTCCAGTTCTTGTCCTTGTGGCTATGACATTATAACGATTTTGAATATCCTTCACAAGACAGTGAGACTGCATAAACTCTACATTCAGATTTTGATCAGATATAGTGGAAACAGAAATCAAGTTCTTTTTTATGCCTAGAACATACAACACATCATGAATTTGTTTGTTTTGGCCATTAGGTAATTTTACACTTATCACTCCATAACCCTGAATCTTATGAGATCTATTATCTCCTAGATATATGTGTGTCTCATCTATTTTCTCATGATATTCATCAAACCATTCTTTGACACAAGACATATGGGTTGAGGCACCTGAATCTATGAACCATGCATTTTCATCATCAATTTCTGCAGACAATGCAGCTTCTGAAATAAACAACTTTAGATTCTTAAAACTTTCATTGGATGTGTCAGTTGTAACATAATTTCCATTATGTTTTCTAAATTTCTGTTTGGATTCATCGGCTTTCCTTTTATAACAGTCTTTATCATGATGACCAGGTTTCCCACAGTAAAAACAACCATCATGTTTCTTATCATGAGAATCAGATTTCAAGTGAGTCATACCTCTGTGTCTTGGCTGAAACTTGCTTGTCTTGTTTCTGTCCCATGTCTTTCCCCTGTAGGGTTGTTTCCCTTTCGTCATTAATGCCACTTCTGAAGAGTGAGAGTCCATCTCAAATACTTTCATCCTTTCTTCTTCTTGGAGAAGAATCCCTGTTAACTCATTAAATGTTGGTGGTGTTGCTCTACCTCCCAAACTTGAAATAAAAACATAATAATCTCTAATTAAACCCTTTAATGTAATCATTACCATGTCAGTATTTGAAACAGTATCACCAATTGCTTTTAACTGATCACTTAAATCCTTAATCCGAGAAACATAGCTGGTGATATTCTCATTTGTAGCCATTTTATAGACAATAACTTAGTTTTCAGAAACAACAGTCTATTGGAGTTTGTAGTTTCATACAAACCTTTCAGAATGTCCCATGTCTCCTTGGACGTTGTACAATCTCTGATGTGCAGGATGATGTTGTCTTTGACAGACAGCCGCAACAGTACCTTTGCCTTCATCTCTCATTTCTCCTAGTCTGCAAGAGTAGCACCTGTGGGCTTTGCTTCATCTCCTTTGATTATAGTCTATACATTTAGGGCTTCAAGCATAGTTAATATCTTGAACTTCCAGTCAAGATAATTGTCCCCGTCAAGCTTAGAAGCTTCATTCAGGTAATTTTTGGGAAGAGAATTTGTCATGGCTATTGATAGACAAATTCAATAAAAAAAATACCTCTATTTGGAAAAATACCTCTTTTCTCCAGCGACTCCCTTCTTCTGCTGATAACCTTAGAGAAACGCCAATAGAGCTCATGACTCGAAGCAAGCAACCCAAAACACAGGAAATACAACTCCGCTTAAGCGAATTTGTGGTGGGAATCACGTGCAGAACTCTCAAAAATTCAAAACGCAGTACTTTGGAAAATTCTCTTGCTGCAATATTATTTAACAAAACTCAAAATGTATCGCATCTCCTTATAGAGCAGTGCCGTGGCAATCTGAAGTTTCGTAAGTGCACTACTGCACTATCGCGCCCTGACACAGTGAGGACCCGCGGTACTTGATTGTTGCCGCGCCCCTATCACACAGGGCTCCTCCACACTTTTGTAGTCCAGTGAACGGTTCTACTCTTCCTCTAGCAAATCTATAGTTCCAACGTTAAACTTCTCCAGCAAGCAATGAACAGTGTGAACAGCATCAGTTTCCACCTCCATCAACGCAGGCTTGCACTCTGATGCAGCTCTTCCTTCAATGCTGACAGCTCTCAGCTGGACCTTCAAACCACGCGATGTAGCTCCTTAACGCGGTGACCAAGATCCTCAGCGATCTCCCTCCTACATAGCGACTGGTCCTGGGCTCTGATACCAAATTAACAAACAACACAAAAATGCAGAACAAAACTCGACTTTATTGATTATTAAGAAATTAGGTTACAATATATATAGCTGGGTGAGCGTTCAACATTCTAGACATGAATCAATAGATTCATGGCATATGATTGATAGTGTTGAAGTAGTTGAAATCATAAAAAAAAATGTGGCACATTGTATTGTTGTTTGCTAACAATGATTATGACTATGCATTCTAGACATGAATCAATGGTATATGATCGATAGTGTTGAAGTAGTTGAAGATTTCCCCTCAAAGTATTTAGCTTTTCTCAATGTATTATATTCACAAATTTCATTTATCTTTGATAATTTTAACATTTAGAGGCACTTTTAGTTGAGGTTATTGTTATGAAAGAATTAAAATGTCATTTTTTCTTTTTAAGTTTTAGTAGCACTTTTAAAAGGTGTAAGATAAAAATGATCCAAAAAAAAATTTCTTGTAGAGTTTCAAGTAGGAAATTTGATGGAAATTTTGATGCCCATCATACTTCCACAAATACAAGTTTAAGGGCATAGTTCTCTACGCCCCATATTTCAAGGGTCTTTGAAGCAACCCAGAAATTTGAAAAATCCAAAAACAACTTGGAACTATGCCCCTTATGGATTTTTTGCTTCACGTAATTACAACGAAAATGGAATTTTCCAAACCATTTTGAATAAAGGACATAATAGTCTCTCTTAAAGTCTAGTAAGAATCTAAAGCTTTAATGAGAATGTGGTTTGTTTTTTGTAAGAGCTATGGTCAAGTGGTATTTCGGTGAGAGTTTTCCATCACTGGTCCAGGTTTGATTCTCTGAATGAGGGTGCTAGCATCTAAAATTGGGAGTCCTCAAAGTGATGTGTCCAAGGAGTGATAAAATATAAGTCCCCGACTTCGGCCAAAAAATAAGCAAGTTGTTGTTAAAATATATATATGTGTGAATTAATACTTTTAACCCACATTGAGAGATTACGTTGTTGTAGAAATGTGGTCTTATCATTAAACCCTTGGTTCTCATAACTAGTTTGTATCTCAAACTATATTTATATGTGCATTTGATATATGACATTTAACGTGATAGCAATTGACTTATATTGTGATCAAATAGGATGAGGTTACAAAATATAGTTTGTTGTATTAAATCGGTGTATGTATTTTAATAAATAACATTGGTATTTTGGCATTAGCATGTGTATAATAATTATGTGGCAACAACACAATGTTAATAAATGTGTGGGTTCCATGTGATAAATTAGTGTTATAGCACGTAGCATTAAAGAAGTAGTGGCACATTTGTACTTACATTGCGAGGGTAGATAAAATGCAAGTTCAAATGGTTAACAAATGATATTATCATCTATGATATAAATAAATAGATAGATAAGGGTAATTCTTTTTTTCTATTAAAAAAATATTTACATTTTTAATGTGCCAACTATATTTGGTGGTAGTCCATAGCAACGCAAATTAAAGTAATACTTGAAAACTTAGAATCATTTGTGCATTGGGAGGACCCCTTTTTGAAGTTCTCTAGCATATTTCCTTTCCTGGACCCCTTTTTGAAGTTCTCTAGCATATTTCCTTTCCTCACTATGATATTGCTTGCCTCTAAATGCCACAAAATCCTCTTATCATAAGTTAGTTTCATTGGGTGCAACACCTTATTTTTCATTTCTCCTCTTGATCTCTTATGTATGACATTCCTATCAAGTATGTATGGTGCTCTTTTACACCCTTTATCTAAGTAAGCTTATGATTCTGGTTCTTGAACTTTTTGTTTGAAGGATTGGAGGGATTTCTTAAGTTGATTTTATTTATTTATTTTATATATGAAATCACTTGAGAACCATATTCAAAGTATTTTCTATGTCTAAAGATTGCATGCTCATAATCCAACTTTTACTTCCAAATCTTCCTTGCAGCCTCAATTGGCATGTCATTAGGTAAGCCATTAGTAAAATTCACTTCTACGCACAACCTATCATAAATTGTGATATATTTATGATTGATTTATAACTAGAAGTGAAAATAAAAATTTCCTAAAGCATTTCTAATAAAAACCAAAGATCCAAGACCCTAAAAGTACAAGATTAAATTGACAACTTTGGTTAACATATACGATGAAATCCAAAACTCAAAAAAAAACCAAAAAAAATCATTGTCAAATAAAACCCTACATATTGAATCAACAAAAAAAAAAATATAATATGAGATTTTATCTTTATCCACCTCTTTAAAAAAACCCAAATCATATCTTTATCCATCTCTTTAGAAAACTCTAATGGTGAAAATCACAATGTAAAGTTAAATTATATCCTTATCAACCTTTTGTAAGAATCCCAAATCCAAAAGCCATGATTTTAGATTTCATAAAACTCTATGAAGGTCACAATGTAAAGTTAAATTATATCTTTGTCCACTTTTTGTAAGAATCCCAAATCCAAAAGCCACGCTGCAGAATTCTATCTTTGTCTACTTTTTCTAAGAATCCTAATTCCCTCTTTTCGTACAAAGAAGACCACCACTTTATATAAAAGTATATATGACTAATAAACTAAAGACCACATTGAAAGATTCTCTTTGTATCCAACTCTTGTGAGAAGCCTAATTCCAAGGGCCATAATGATCTTGGTTCCAAAGGCCACAATTGATTATTGTATCTTTGTCCACCTCTTCTTAGAATCCTTATTCGGTCTCCCATTTCATGTTGATGTCATCCTTGAGAGTAGAAATAAAGGATTCATATCTTTATTGGTTTAAGAAGTCTAAACGTGTGATTATTTTGTTTGTTTAGAGAGTTTTGGGTTGAAATCTGATAATTTCTTTTTAAGAAATCCAAATTTTGTGTTGTTTAAATCGTGATTATGAATGCATAAATAGATGCAGTGTCCTAAAAAAAATCTTTTTTTCCATCGAAAAATATAACTTACTATTAATAAATGAAATAATAAATAGCACTACAACAGTCGAGCAAAAACAATGAATAAAAGGAGTTCCAAACCCCATACTCAATGGCCATACATCATCCAGTCATAAAAGCCCATAAAAGGAACCGAACCGCCATACCCAATGGCCAAATACAAAAGGACTGTCCAAAATATAGCAAGAACAGAAACAACATGAAAAACAACTAGATCCAAGGTAGGGCACATCAGGCCTACCAATAGAGCCAAATAATATCCAAGAGGCCAAGAACGACAAAGCCTAGAGACCCAAAAAAAGTGGCGACCACCCATAAAACAAAAACCCAACAGGATGTTGGAAGACCATGGGTTAATCACCTGTAGAGAGATAAGTGCCGCAATATAAATATATAATACCTGAAGGATGCAAAAGTAAAGGAATACCTAGGACCAATGAAGGTCCACAGAGCCATAAGGAAGTCGATGATCATCCCGCCACTCTTTCCAAAAGAGAAAACCCACTGAAGTAGACAGTGTCAACTTAGAGAGTGAGTCCACCTCCTAATTGCACTCACAAAAGACATGAGAGAAATGGATATGTTCAAAGGCGTTAATGAAGAGCCGAACTTCAGCCAACCAAAAAGAGAGGACCATCACATTGAGAGGAGTATGCATCATTGCCCACGAGATAATAGCCATGGAATCTCCCAACACCAGAAGAGAAGAAACCTGTTTTAAATGAGCAAAATAGAGTAACAACCAAAGAGCACAAAGCTCACTGCGAGTATTGGAGCCCAAACCTGTATTCAACCAAACCTTGAAAAAACAGGTAGTAGAAAGAAACAAAACCGCACCAGCGCCACAGTTGTCAGTCCCAACCTGGACCGCACCATCGAAAAAGCCACAAGGATAGATTAAAACAGGTAAAGCCAAACGTCGAAGAGGACGGACCACAGTAGGACCATTACCAACGGCAAGGGCATGAAATTCTTTAAAAGCCACAACAATCCTACTACCAATGTGATCTAGGTTTGGAAGGACGTCATAAAAAATCATATGATTTCGGGCCTTCCACACCTCCCAGATCATAAAGCACGGGAGCTCCACCCAAAGTTTAGCACCATCCAACCAAGTGCTCAGACAGTCCACTAAGGTGGCAAATCGCCAATGCCCGGACATGCCCACAGTGTTGCAGATCAAGATCCAAAGACTTTGAACAAAACTACAGCAAAAAAAAAGATGATCCATAGACTCCTCCTGACAGTGACACAGAGAGCATCGATTAGGACCAAAACCCCCACGACGACAAAGATTGTCCCAAATCAAAATCCGATTGCTCAAGGCGAGCCAAATGAAGCATTTCACTTTAAGCGGGATGACAATCTTCCAAACAATCAAATGCCACCACTGAAACAGAGAAGTCTCATCAAATATAAAAGCATACGCTGACTTAGCGGAAACAATACCAAGAAATACATCCCGCGACCAAACAAGTTTATCTATATAACACTCATATTCTGAAAATTCAAACACTAGTTATTTAAAATTTGAAAATTTCTATTGGATTCCATCGAAATCATGCCCAAAAATCTATTGAAAATAGTGGAATTTTGTCGCGCTTTTAGGCTACGCGTTAGTTTAATGAGTAGTTTTGGTATGTAGAAGGTACGTGTCGGTGACTCGCCTTTTCTACAAAATTTGGAAATGAGTAGTTCTAATGTTCTCATCGGCAGCACATGCTTTATTATTAATTATCATGACCATGTATTAATTTCGGGTCCCCATATCTTAGACTCTTGTCTCCTCGTGCATGTGAAGGTAAGATATATCATTGAATATCACTTTATCACTGTGTGATATAAGACAAGGTGGTCCAATGGGGTACGTTTCCCATCGTTGTTTGGAAAATACTGCAATAACTTTAATGATTCTGAATACGCAATCAATGTCATATAAGTAATGTGGCGCTAGTTTTATTTTACACGATAAGCTATGACGATAACTATCTTGGATTAGTATCACAAGCATGTGATCGTCTCTATGCAATTGGTTTTCAAAAATTGAATGAATTAGGGTTTTAAGTTTTAATTTTTAGAGAGTAGAAAAATGTGTAATATTTAGGGTTAATGATTTAAATTTTGTTTTTGTTGATACAATCTCAAGATCTTAATATACAATAACATTATTAGATCTTTATATGCAATAACATCATTGTGTATAAATAAAATATAGTCATTTGAAATAATTTGATGGTGGATTGTAAGTCGGTGGATTTCTATTCTTGCCAATACCTTTAGGTCTTGGATCGTTAACGTGTTTCCTTATATCTAAGGAATACAAACTCTTAACCAATCAACAATACTTTTTAAGTCATACTCTAGAACCAAAAGACACTTTCAACTTAAGTAGTATTTACAAAAAAGCTACTACTACCTCCTTGTGGTCATTGTTGAGGCTACCTCTAGTAAGTCATGTGCTTTCTAATTGTATATAGCCTTAATCTCATACATAGAACTAGATAAGTTACTATTTAACAAATTGCCAAAAAAAACTCAAAACTTTATTTATATTTACTATAATTAATTTTAACAAAATAATAAGTTTTTTATCATGTTTATTTGAGAATTCTATAAACTATATCATAAGATTGATGATTTCAATAGTTTCAATCCAAACAACCTTAACTTTTATTTATACTATATTTTCTAAAAATGATAGAAAGAGTCATTGGAAAATAAATCTTCAACGACAATTAGAAAAACAAGAGTTGTATGCAGCTTAGTCCCTACTTTATAACATAGAAACAAAAATCAATATTAAATAACAATGAGATAGAATAAAAATTAAATAAAATGATTTACGAATTCAATATAATTTAAATATAATGATCTTCGTTAACACATTTGTCATCATAGTAGGCTCATATCACCAAATACTCAAAACACACTTGAATAGTAAATGTCAAAATGAGCAACTTTGAATGTGTTGTAGAAGATTAAAAATCTCGTGCATAATAGTTTAGACCCAAGAAAAGTCAGCTTACAACTATTAGGAAAAGCCAATCCAAATATACATGAAAAGACAACCGGGAACTTGGAATAACATGTTTAGATCCTTGAGCTATGTGATGACGAATGGAATTTTCATTGAACTTTATTTTTAGTAATGTGTACATTAAAATACTCATGTCATACTATAAGAGATCAATAGAGTTATATATATATATATATATATATAGAGAGAGAGAGAGAGAGAGAGAGAGAGAGAGAGAGAGAGAGAGAGAGAGAGAGAGAGAGAGAGAGAGAGAGAGACGAACGCCAATCCCATTGTGAATGGGTAATAAGCACAAACTTAGAATCTGTGAAATATGAGTGTAATGGAGTGTCCTCGACCCAACTAAGGCTAGAGACACTAGAAAACCTAGGGAAAAGGGGCAAAGAGCAATATATCACAACAGATTAAGGTGATCTAGGGTTAGTCCAATAAGCCATACAAAAAAGAAAAAAGAAAAACTTCTAACCTCTTTAAAAATAAAATGCATAAAACCCAAGCACATCATTTTCCTCAATGTGCATATTATGGAATGCAAACTTGTTGTAGAAATAAACATTAAAGGTACATGCGTAAGATGCAATAATTGGAATCTCTAGTAACCATATGTTAAAACATATAATTAGTCATATACTCAGTAATAGTTATTGGATTGTAATATTATTGAAACGTGATTGTAGGTACTCAATTGGTGTGATTATCATCATGCTCGTGTATCAAAATGAGGATATTAATACTTCTATGCATGTGTGTTGATTGGTGTGATTAACCAGTAAATAAATAAAGTATCAAGACACACAAACCATAGTAGAATGGAGACACATGCTGCCATCTATAGCCTTCAAAAAATCAGATCCCTTGGATGTCCCCTACAACTAACTTTCACTAGTATGATTTAGATTGTATGGTTGTCTTCCCTCCAGCCATTAATCACTAATATAAATCAGATCTACAATAATATAATTAGATCCGAAACAATATAACAAATTTACAATAATAAAATAAAATCTGCAACAATAGAACATATCTTCATACAAAGGTATTCTCAATCAAAGGACAAGGTGCGCTCTTTTCAGCATCAAAAACACTATCGGGCTGAAACAGTCATAACTTGGTCATACGGAAAACCTTTCCAGTGAAACAAAAGGCGTTCCTTACTGGAGACGTCGCTCCGGATGCAATGGGATGGGTCTCACAAACAAAAAATGAGTAGAATTAGGAAAAAAAAAACATATGGTTGCGTGCCTCTCAACATCGTGAGAGCCACAATTGTATATCACGAAGGAGAAGAGAAAGAATATATGGTAGAGGAGGTTCATAGTAATTTAGAGTTTCAATGTACGAAATCCGTACATCCTGCATACAATTACTGGTAAATAATCCATAAACATAACCAAGAAAGAATTCAGCCTCCAAGGCACATAAACATGATAAAATAACATAAATAAGCATATGAAAAAAATACTTATCTTCAAATGGAAACTGGCTTTAGTGGGACAACTTTCCTCCCAATCGTATACATATTCAAGTCTAACTCACTTGAACAGGTCACCCCTGAGATGAGACCACAGATCCACAGGCAAAGGCACACTTAGTCTAACAACTCTTGGAACTACCCCCTCCAAGAACCACAATGCTTCCCACTACTACTTTCCTGTATGTCTCCACTACTTATGGATGTGAATCCCTTCACCTAACTCATGCCCTAGGATATCACCATCCCATTTCTTGGCTTCCTATGCGAGAACCTGGATTAGTAGAGTGATATAACTGAAGCATAGGGTAACAATTCACCAGATTAACTCTCTGGAATGGACAAACAAACTGCTCCTATGAAAGGGTCCTGCAACAAACACTCAGTCTCAATGCAACCTCAACACAATCTCAATGTTGTCAACACTCGTAACATAGTGAGATGGCACAAGGAAAGTGATCCAAAGCTTAGCATTAGCTTCAAGGAGGTGAATCCTAACCCAAGGGAATCAACTCGAAATAGAGAGAGGTAAGGTTAGGTTTCATCATGGAGACTTAATGTTAGAAAAACAGGATCGCAGAGCAATAACAATAAACAGAAATGAAAATATAATCACACATACACATTACAAGAGAGACACAGATATATCGTGGTTCACCCAACTTGGGCTACGTCCACACTGAATTTGCCAGTCCTTATTATTATTACCGTCCAGCAAGTCGAAGGGATACAACCTGCAGCACAACCGCTGCACTTCCTCTTCTCTGTTTCACAGTCTCTCTCCTGATCTCAAAGATCTTTACAATGCATAAAACCTAATACATCAACAACCCTAGCCGTATTACAATGTCTTTATTTATAAGGGAAATACAATGGGAAAATACCACGGGATACCCAAAACCATGGGCCCGCAAAACAGCTGGCGAAAACAACCCCAAAAATTTTCTTTGGGGGCGTTGCCCCCGAAACCCCGCCAAGGGACCACTGGCCCCTGGAACCCCATGGGGGGGTGATGCCCCCCCACAGCCCCCCGCTAGGGTGAGTGTACAGTCCACCTACATATCATAAGAAACTGGGGTACAAACACGGCTGATACAATATCATCTATGAAACTAGAAGATCTGGCTCCACAACCAACACTTAACTCAAATTGGTGGAGTGGTGGCTTATTTTGGGTGATTCTCCTTCTCGAATTAGCACCATGAGGAGGAGTTACCAAAAACCAAGGAGTGGAGCCATGAAGAGCACAAGGAGGTGTACTAATGCATAAGGGGGGTTATAAAACACGAAGGAGGGCGCATTAGGTGAGAGAGAGGATCCAATAAGGTCATAATATCCTAGAAGCACAAAAATAGGGATGAATGGAGGGGTGGAGTGCACTTATGGAGGTGGAGGCACAAATCAAGGAGATGGAAGCTAAATTCTAGCTTACAGCTCTTAGAATCTAAGGAAAGGGTTCCTTAGTGTAAGTGGGGTCCATAAAAGGGAACATTTCACTCAAGGAGGGAGCACTAGGCAAGATGGTCCCACTAAGGTATGCATAAGGTGCAATAGTAACTCCATAGTCCATAAAATAAAAAAATAGGGTATCTCATACAATGTTCAGGTGACCAACATTATTAATGCCACCAAGGTGCAAATATGTACTAGGATGGGCAAACTCAAGCCAACAACAAGTTCTAAGGTGCTAGGGATGTCCCCATTCCCCCTCACTCTGTGGAATCCATGGTCTCCCATACTCTTTTAGTTTCCTTTGCTGAGCCAGTTGTTTATTTAATAGCAACAACCATCAATGATAACAACAATAACAATAATGTCAAAGTCCATAGTCATATTAGCAAATAAAATATCATAATTCTATAGTCACATTGACAAATAAAAGATCATCAGTCCAGGTCTTAACAACTGGGGTATTACATCCCCCTCCCCCTTAAACAATGCATCGTCCTCTATGCATATTTATTACATACATGCCCCGACACAAAATTTTAAAATAGATGAGGGTATGCTTCCCTAATAACATCTTCCATCTCCCAAGTCGCATCCTCAGGACTATAATGTTCCATTGGACCTTTACCTTCCTGATTTCTCGATTATGTACCAGCTTGACCTTGCTACCCAAAATGGAAACATGTTGTATTGGAATATCCCCTTCCGGTTCCACCTAGATCACATTCCAATCAATTACATGGTTAGCATTAGGTATGTACATTTTCAATAAAGACACATGAAACACATTATGTACTTTAATCCAAGTGGGCAAAGCAAGCTCATAAGTAATGGGTCCTATCTTAGCTAATATTTCAAAAGGTCCACAGTATCTAGCAACTAATTTGGAACAATTTCCCAAGTTGAAGGAGCTCTTCTTGGGTCTAATTTTAAAAAAGACATGATCTCCAACTTGAAATTGTTTGGCAGTTCTATTTTGATCTGCATAGATTTTCTATTTTCCTTGAGTTTCCTTCATATTTTGCTTGATCTTAACCATATGATCCTCCATATCCTTCAATAATTATGGTCTAATAACGACTATGTTCATTGGATTATCCCAATTAATAGGAATATTGCACTTTATTCCATACATAGCCTCAAAAAGGCTCATTTTTAGAGAGGTGTGATATCCATTATTATAAGTAAACTCTACCAAGTGTAAATAATCTTCCCACCTATATGGTTGATCCATCACATACATTCTTAACTTGTCTTCAATCACTTGATTAACTCTTTCTGTCTGTCCATCTGTTTGAGGGTGGTCTGTTCTACTCATGTTCAATCTTGTGCCAAATCCTTCGAACAATCCTTTTCAAAAGTTAGAAGTAAATTTTGAATCTATGTATGATACTATAGCTTTTGGAATTCCATGAAATCTTGCTACTTCTTTCATGTAAATGTCTGCAATATTAGCTGCCTTGCGAGTTGTCTTTATTGGAATAAAGTGTGTTTCCTTAGTTAACTTATCTACCACAACCATGATAGCATAATTTTGTAATCTTGTCTTAGGAAAATTTGTGATGAAATCCATTGTCACTACATCCCATTTCCATTCAGGTATTGGCAAAGGCTGTAACAATCCTGCTGGATGTCGATGCTCAACTTTAACCTTTTGGAATTCCATGCATTTAGCTATATACTCTGCAACACCATTCTTCATCCCTGACCAATAGTACTGTTTTCTTACTACTTCTACTATCTTATTATATCCCGAATATCTGACATATGGAACACCATGCATTTCTGTCAAAACCATCTTTCTTATATCTCCATAATTAGGCACATAAATTCTATCTTTATGCACAAGGATTCCATTTTCTTTTGACTTATACTCATCAAATTTCTATGGTATTTTTTGTTGTTGCAATCCTTCTTTTACTTATTGATAATGTTCATATGTAACATTGGCTTCAATGCTCTTGTCCTTTAAATGTGACGTAATAGCATTGATAGTTCCTACATGCATCACATGTATCTTCCTACTAAGTGCATCGACTACCTTATTCTCCTTACCTTTGATGTGTTTGATGTTAAAGACATATTCACATAATAGCTCGATCCATCTTCTCTATCTTGCATTCAAATTAGGCTGCTCAAATAAGTGTTTCGAACCATCACGATCAATTCTTAACCCAAACTTCTTACCCATCAAGTAATGTCTCCACATCTTCAAGGCATGGATGATAGTTACAAGATCTAAGTCACGAGTGGCATATTTTTTCTCATGTTCCTTCAACTTTCTGGATTCATAAATGATCACATGTCCTTCCTTCATCAATACTCCACCAACCCCTTGGTTACATGCATCCGTGCACACAACATAGTTTCATTCGGGATACGCAATCTTCAAAGCAGGTGCACCGGTAAGCATTTCCTTAAGTCTTTGAAAAATACTTCACACTTAAGAGTCCATCAAACTTCACACCCTTCCCCTGCAAAGATGTGATAGGATGATCTAACTTTGAGAATCCTTCGTTAAACCTTCAGTAGTATCTAGCTAATCCCATAAAAGATCTTACTTTTGATACATTCTTTGGTGTTGGCCATTCCATAATAGCTCTTATCTTCTTAGGATCTATTGAAACACCTTCTTCAGATATGATATGTCCTAAGTAGTGGATTCTACTTTGATAAAAAATAACACTTACTTAGCTTGTCATACAATTGTTGTTCTCTAAGCACTTGCATTTCTAATTTTAGATGTTCTTCATGCTCTTCTTTTGTCTTTGAATAAATAAGGATGTCATCCAAGAATACAATTACAAACTTATCTAAGTACTTTCTAAATACTACATTCATCAAACACATGAATATTGTTGGCGCATTTGTTAATCCAAAAGGTACCACTATAAACTCATAATGTCCATATCTTGTTCCGAATGTTTTCTTACTGATATCCTCATTCTTAATTCTAATTTGGTGGCATCATGATCTCAAATCTATCTTTGAAAATACTTTGGCTCCTCTCAACCGATCAAACACGTCATCAATCCTTAGAAAGGGGTACTTGTTTTTAATCATTGCTTTGTTCAACTATCTGTAATCTATGCAGAGTCTTAGAGTCCCATCCTTCTTCTTCACAATATCATAAGAGCTCCCTAAGGTGAAACATTCGGTCTTATGTAACCTTTATTTAGTAGCTCTTCTAACTGCATATGTAATTCCTTCAACTTTGGGGTGCTCATTCTATAAGGTTCTTTGGATGAAGGTATTGTGCCTAGCACCAAGTCGATAGAGAAATCGATGTCCCTCTTAGGAGGCATTCCTAGCAATTCTTGAAATATATATGCAAACTCTTGTAGTACTGGATGTTCTTTCAGCTCCGGCTCCTTTATTTCTTTTGGCTCCTCCATGTGAATTGCATATAATTGGAATCCCTTCCTGAAACACTTATTCAATTGTAGAGTTGTGACTTGTCTCAGGGATATGGGTCTAGGTATACCTTTGACTGTCACTCGCCAAACAAGTATAAGTTTTATTATGACAATCAAGTATGGCATGGTGTGCATCCAACCAATCCATGCCAATCAATACATCATATGACCCCAAGGGTATGATGTTTAAGTTTTCAGAGGTTTTCAATCCATTCATTTCTAAAGGACACACTTTTACAACTTTTGTGATTTTCCTTTTGGCTCCGGTAGCTAACTGTACTAGACTTGCTATCTCAAGTTTACTTTTCTTCAAATAACATTTCTCAACTAGATTAGGTGCAATGTAATTATTGCTAGCTCCATAATCAATCAAAATAGTTATGGTTTTATTGGAAATATTACATGTTACCTCAATCATTCAAGACTGGTGGTTTGCTTTCTTCCCATATAGGGTTGCATAGATCCTCTGAACACTTCCACCAACATCCCCAACAATTGAATCTTCTTGAATGTTGTGAATTTTATTTTTCTTATGAGGTGCACTGGCTAGAAAAGTGGATTTCTTTGCATATCCAACATTCAACATGTGGTATTTTCTCTGAATGCTCTTCCCTTGGATGTCCTCGTTGATAAGAATTATTATTTCTAAATGTTGAAGGTTGGAATACTTTCTTCCTCTGCTCTTGCTTATTCTTCTTCATGTCCTTCCAATTCTTCTGATATGGGGCCTTGCTTTTATTTTGTTCATATAGGTGTTTTTCCTTCCATATGGATTCCTTAAGATTCTTTGGTCTATGATATTGGATTTTATCTCTATAAGATTCTGGTAGACCACTTTAGAACCTTTGAATCTTCACATTCTAATCTTTGATGAAGTTTGCATACTTCAAAAGTTATAGAAACTTTTTCTCATAAGCTTCCACAGTCATGCTTCCCAACTTGAACTCAAAGAATTCTTCCATCTTCTTGTCATAGTAGTGCTCAAATATGTATTCTTTCTGGAAATACTTATTAAACTTCCTCCAAGATATTCTATCCTCGTCGATGTTTTTCAGCTTAACTAGTTGATCCCACCAAATGGATGCTTTACCTTGCAGATGGTATATGGCTACTCTTGCTTCCATATTAGGTGTATATTGATGCAACTGGAAGAAATTCCTAAGTCCTAACAACCAAGCTTCGACATATTATCCTTTCTTCACTTCTCCATCAAAGGTTGGGGGCTTGATTCTTCTCAGTTCTCCTACTAGTACTTCCCGAGCAGACCTCCTCTTCTTATGTCTCACCAGGGATCTTTCAGGGCTTCTCTCTGTACTACTTGATGAATACCCCTTCTTCTTCTCTATGTGATGAGGTCTCCTTGAAGATGATCTAGACCTCACATAATCTCTTATATGTCTCTTGTCAGTTGATCTTTGGGTGGTATTCAATGACTTTAGATCATTCATGATTTGTTCTTGAATGTGGATTATCCTTTCATTATCCTCCCTACACTTCCTTAGTGAATCCTCCAAACTTAATTATTCATTGCTCCTCTTATGTCTACTTTACCTTCTTCCTTCAACAAACTCCTCTTCAGGACCATAAGGTCTCTATCCTTCGAAATCCATCTCCATCTCTGACTTCCTACTTTTGAACTTGTATTTGTTGAGTCTCTAGTCTTCATTGGTTTGATTAAAATTCTAGTTTAGTGGCCACATTGCTCGCTCGATTATTTACTGGAAACTACAATGTATTCATTATCAATTATTGCTAACAGACTACACACTCGTACAAGGTTATTATTATTCAAACTAATTTTCCTTCTTTTCCTTCTTAGTTATAAAGTAATAAGCTAACTCTTCTTGATTACAATCCACCTAACTGGACAAGGGGAGCTAGAAATCCTTCCAAGATTTTTCCTTACCGGATAGACATCAAGTCCATATCCGCCCCAGGCTAACAGTTTGTTTAACTAAGTCACATTTAAAACTGCATTAAGGTGCATGTATCTAATTCTATTCAATGCAAATGACTTGTAGCTCTACAGAAGGCCCAACAACCATACTTTTGAAACCTTTAGCTCTGATACCCCTTTGTGATGTCCCCACCCCAACTAACGCCAGAGGCATTGGAAAACCTAGGGAAAAGGGGATAATATCAATATAGCACAACTGATTAAGGTGATATAGGGTTAGGCCAACAATCCATACAACCAATAAATAAAAAAAATCTAGCCTCTTTAAAAATAAAATGCATAAAACCCAAGCACAACATTTTCCCCAATGTGCATACTATTGAATGCAAACTTGTTGTAGAAATAAACATTAAAGGTACGTGTGTAAGATGTGATAATTGGAATCTCCAGTGACCATATGTTAAAACATATAATTAGTGTCATGTCCCCTTCCATCAATCTGACATAAGGGTGGGAACGTGAACTAAATCCGGGATTTCAAAACTAGCCCCATCATCATTTTTCAAATTCATAACAAATAAAATGCATGTGTGCAGATGCATAGATAAACATACAAATCATAAATAACTCTACTACACACATCTACCATGCAATTTCCATCATAATTATAACATGAATCAATTAAAGGAATTCCATCATTAAAATACAAGAGACTACTTATATTGAAATGAATTTGTCTCGAGCAACTAGCTATGCAACTGCAACGTTCCACCCAACCATAGGTCAACTCTGCTCATCAATCTCTCTGCATAGTTGCCACCCCCTAGTTGGGCATGATTTCCACAAGGAAAAGGGAACAACAACTAACACATAGCTAATTATATACCACATCTCAACCAAGCCAGTCCACAACTGGGTTTAGCAGGTTGTCAAGGCAGTAAAAAGGAAGTAATTGCTAAGCTAATGAGCTCAACCATAGAGCTATCAGTACCTCTACAAGATTTAGCTAGCTTGGAACCCACAATACCTACACACCCAACACAAGGAAGTATCCCCTTCACTACTCCACAATCCCTCAGTCCATACCTTCCATTTCTAGTGCTCTTAAGGGTGTGCATAGAAAGGTAACCAAATCCCTATCATCTTTGGTGAGGTTACACCTTTCACTTGGTCCATCAAGCCAATTCCAAATCCTTTTCTACTCCTAGTTGCTTACACCAAATTCCAAGCCAAAATAAGGAATGTGCATGACTCAAACACACAACAAGGCACAATTGTTGGGCATAGAAAAATGAAATTTGAAAGGGGAAAATGACCACAGGGAACAAAATTATTTTTCCATGGGTATATGAGTATTCAAATGGGAAAAACGTCCTCTATGAACCTCGAACTCAAATTCCTTTTACTCCCAACCATTCTGCAACCCAAAAACGCCCTTCTTCCAGTTAGAAATGAAAGAAAATACAATACATTCGTGAAGGAAAACTCCCAGCAAGTCATAGGGACGGGAGGGACCAAGACTGAAAAATGAATGATGGATTGGGAAGAAAATTTGTGGGTTTTTTCTTGCCCAGGAAGCCAAACACGTTTTTCCAAAATGATGACTTTCCCATGCACGAAATTTGGATATCCATAGCTTCCATTTCCAAAAACAATAACTACCTCAACCACCTCTTGGAAGAATTAAATGATTGGATGCAAAAGTCAACATGGGTAGTTAATGGTTTATGGGTTCTCGCATTGACACTTGGCTTGAAATTATTGGCTTCACGGGTTTGAATATTTCCCTCCCTATTCCTTGTAAAAATCATGCCCCCATACTATTGTTGCCTTGCATAGCTAGTTGTGGGTATTTTTTTATTAATATATTTATTTACGTCATATTTACGATTTCCATCATGCCATGTTAGCACACGATCCACATGCACCAATTTTTAATTGCCGATACAAAACGATAAATCGATGTCGGGGCCTTGGCCTTGAGCTCCTTGCCATGATTTTATAATGATATTACATAATGTACATGTTTAATGCAATGGGGTCAAAATTGGGGTGTTACAATTAGCCATGCACTGAGTAATAGTTATTGGATTGTAATATTATTGAAAACATGATTGTAAATACTCAATTGTTGTGATTATCATCCTGCTCGTGTATCAATATGAGCATACTAGTACTTATATGCACGTGTGCTGATTGGCGTGATTAACCAGTAAGTAAATAAAGTATCAAGCAACACAAACCATAGTATAATAGAGACACAAGCTTCTATATACAACCTTCGAAAAATCAGATCCTATGGTTGTCCCCTACAACCAACTTTCACTAGTATGATTTAGATTGTATGGTTGCCTTCCCTCTAGCCATCAATCACTAATACAAATCATATCTAAAATAATATAATTAGATCTGGAACAATATAATAGATCTACAATAATAAAATCAGATCTATAATGGTATAATAGATCTTCATACAAAGGTATTCTCAATCAAAGGACAGGGTGCACTCCTTTCAGTGCAGTAAACACTGTCGGGCTGAAACGGTCATAGCTTGGTCATACCGAAAGCTTTTCCAGTGAAAAAAAAGGTGTTCCTTATTGGAGAGATCACTCTGAATGTAACGGGATAGGTCTTACAACCCAAAAATGAGTGGAAGTAGGTGAACCAAAATATATGGTTGTGCCCCTCTCAACACCGTGAGAGCCACAATTGTATATCATGAAGGATAAGAGAAATAATAGATGGTAGAGGAGGTTCATAGCAATTCAGAGTTTAAATGTATGAAAGCCATCCATCTTGCATACAATTATTGGCACATAATCCATAACATAACCATGAAACAATTCAACCTACAAGGCACATAAACATGATAAAATAACATAAATAAGCATATGAACAAATATTTATCTTCAAATGGAAACTAGCTTCAATGGGACAAATTTCCTCCCAGCTATAGACACAGTCAAGTCTAACTGACTTGAATAGGTCACCCACTAGTTGAGACCATAGATCCCTAAGCATAGGCACACTTACTCTAACAACTCTTGGAACTACCCTCTTCGAGAACCACAATGCTTCCCACTACTACTTTTCGGTCTGTCTCCACTGCCTATGGGATGTGACTTCGTTAACCTAATTCGTCCCTCGGGATATCACCATCCCATTTCCTGGATTCCCGTGTGAGAACCTGGACTAGTAGAGTGATATAATGGAAGCAAAGGGTAATAATTCACTAGAATGACTCTCTGGAATGGACAAACAGACTGCTCCTCTGAAAGGGTCCTGCAACAAACACTCAATCTCAATGCAACCTCAACATAATCTCAATGCTCTCAACAATCATAACACAGTGAGATAACAAAAGCAAGTGATCCAAAGCTGGGGATTAGCTTCAAGGAGGCGAATCCTAACCCAAGGGAATCAACTTGAATTAGAGAGAAGTAAGGTTAGGTTTCATCATGGAGACTTAACTCAAATTGGTGGAGTGGTGGCTTAGTTTGGGTTATTCTCCTTCCCAAATTAGAACCATGAGGAGGAGTTACCAAAATCCAAGGAGTGGAGCCATGAAGAGCACAAGGAGGTGTACTAATGCATAAGGGGGGTTATAAAACATGAAGGAGGGTGTATTAGGTGAGAGAGAGGATCTAATAGGGTCATAAATATCCTATAAGCGCAAAAATAGGGATAAATGGAGGAGTGGGGCTCACTTGTGGAGGTGGAGGCACAAATCAAGGAGGTGGAAGCTAAATTCTAGCTTACAACTCCTAGAATCAAGGAGATGGCACCTTATTGCAAGTGGGGTCCATAAAAGGACATTTTCACTTGAGTGTGCACCAGGCAAGAGGGGCCCACTAAGGTATGCATAAGGTGCAATAGTAACTCCATAGTCCATAAAATAAAAAAATAGGGTCTGTCGTACAATGTTTGGGTGATCACCATTATTAATATCACCAAGGTGCAAATACAAACTAGGATGGACAAACTCAAGCCAACAACAAGTTCTAAGGTGCTAGGGATGTCCCCATTCCCCCTCACTTTATGGAATCCATGGTCTCCCATGCTCTTTTAGTTGCCTTTACTGAGCTAGTTGTTTAGTTTTGAGGTTTAAAATGGGCCTCCTAAGGGAAATAATAAAATAAGAGTTATAATAATAAAATAAGAGTTCTACATTTTAGAGGGGAAAAAGAAAAACTATTTTTTCTTATCGTATTTTTTACATATCTCCTTATCGATTTACCCAAATTTCAAATTTTGGCACTCATTGGATGCGGAATTTAATTCTGCATCCAACCCATACCCACAATGAATATTTTTGAGGCACCCATGGTATGGAAAAAAATGAAAATTTCAATAAAAAACGTGTTTTAATATTAAAATATGTTTTTTAATTGAAATTTAATTTTTTTTCATGCCGTGGGTGCCTCTGAAGTATGCAATGTGGGTATGGGTTAGATGCATAGTTAAATTATGAATCTAACGAGTTCCCAAACTTGAAATTTGGGTAAACCGTTAATGAGATATGTCAAAAATACGATAAGAAAAAATAGTTTTTTCTTTTTTCCTCCAATTGTTGTTACAAATTTTACCCTTATGGTTGACATCATTATCTTGAATCCTATTGGTTCTTATAAAATGAATTTTGATGATACTTTTTTGTTTTGTTCTGAGGCCCATTTTTTACCTCAAAAATCCCCTATGATTAACAAATAAAAGATCATAAGTACATAGTCACACTAACAAATAAAATATCATAAGTCTAGGGCTTAACAACCAGGGTATTACAGTAAATAGACCAGGGCTTCTAAATTCTGTCATGGTATCTTTCGATGGATCATCTTCAATATGAAGAAGAGTCACAAGGTGCCAATGTCCTTGTACCATTGCAAACAACATATGGTGAACACTACTGCTGCTATTGTTTGCTTGATTGCTCATTATTTCAATTGCCTCAACAAGCAACATGAATTTTCTTTTTTTTGTACATGACAAGCCTTAGCTACAAATTAGATAGATCAAAATTTTCCACATAATGATAATGTTGTTGCAAGTTGGATACATCAAGATTCTCACATCTATAGGAGAATTTGATAATAGGTTCCCTATATTCACTTATAGATCTAGGAGGAGTTGCACTATGATATATTTGAATATTATAATATCCATATAAATATACAACTTGATAACATTCAATGACATGTCAAACTTCACAAAAGGAGTCTCATCACAATAAGGGTGAAAGAGATTTTGAAATAAATAATTTAGTTCATTAATTATTAATTGTGTGGAAGGATGACAACACAACCTCCCAACCACCCAATCTATACTCATGTTGGGCGGAATAGCAAGTAAGTCGACGTCTATGAAAGACGGAGAATGAGAGGTTCTTGACATAAAGACACTAGGAAAAATATGGTTGTGGCTAGATTCATCGGTGGCTTTTAATATCTACGAAGAGAATACACCGAAGGATTTGATGAACGCATTGGCTAAATTGTATGAAAAACCCTAATCCTCCAACAAGGTAGTTCTAATGAAGCGTTTATTTAATATGAAGATGTAAGAAGGTGGGTCTATTGCTAACCATTAAATGAATTTAATATGGTTACTAATCAGCTAAGTTTTGTAGGAGTGAACTTTGATGATCAGGTTAGGGATTTTCTAATATTGTTCTCATTGCCATAAAGCTAGAATGGCTTGGTCATAGCTGTAAGTAACTTTGTCTCCGGTTCAAACACTTTGAAGTTTGATGATGTTCTTGGTGTTATTCTTAGTGAGAAAATATGACGGAAAACCATAGGTGAGACATCAGGTAATGCATTGACCATGGAGAGCAGGGGAAGACAAAGGGAGAGAGGAAAGATCCCATGTAATCATGGGAAGTCTAGGAAGGACATATCCAAATCCAGAATGGAAAATATAGAGTGCTGGAATTGTGGCAAGAAAGGACATCTGAAGAAGGACTACAGATCTCTAAAGAAACAAGGAGATGGACAACACGAAACTACTCATGAAGCAAATGTAGCAGGTGATGTGTTACAAGATTTTTTGATTATTTCATTAGAGAATATTAGTTATTACTGGGTAGTAGATTCATGGGATTCATGTCATGCTACACCCCATAGGAAATATATTCATGATTATGTTCAAGGTGATTTTGGACATGTTTTATTGGGTGATGTTGAACCATGTAAATTTTTTGGAACGGGTAAGTTATGGTTAAAGTTAAAGAATGAAAACCAATGGTTGTTGAAAGATGTAAGACACGTTCTTGCTATGAAAAGAAATATAATCTCAACATGGAATTTGGGAGATGTTGGTTGTTTATCTACAATTGGAGAAATGTGGTGGAAGATCACTAAAGGATCACTGGTAATAGCAAAAAGAGATAGGATAGGTACATTGTATTTATGACCTCATAATAATGATTCTTCTATCTCTAAATAGCTTCCATAGGAACATAGACATCATTGTGGAATCATAGGCTTGGCTACATGAGTGAGAAGGGGATGCAGATTCTCCATTCAAAGAAGGAGCAGCCATATTTGAAGTAGGTTGATTTTGGAATTTTGTGAGAATTGTGTTTATGGAAAACAAAAGAGATACCGATTTATCAGAGTTGGGAAGCAAAAAAAGAGTGAAAAGTTAGAGCTTGTGCATACATATGTATGGGGACTAGATTATGCATAATATCTTGGTGGCTCTCGTTATTATGTTACTTTTATTGATGATGCAACTAGAAAAGCTTGGGTTTATTGCATTCAACAAAAATATGATGTTTTTGCTGCTTTTAAGAAATGGAAACCTTTGGGTGAGAATGAGATAGGAAAAAGGTTGAAGTGTCTCATATATGATAATGGAGATGAATATTGTGGCAAGGAGTTTGATAGCTACTGTTCATACCATGGGATTCATAGAGAAAAGATAGTTCTAGGAACACCACAAAAAAATGGTGCATCAGAAAGGATGAATAGAACAATCATGGAGCGTGCAAGGTGTATGAGATTGCATGCAGGGTTTCTCTTTCAGTTTTGGCATGATGTAGATATTGTTGTTTACTTAATAAACAAAGGGCCTTCAAGCTCCTTGGATGGTGGAATTCCAAAGGAGGTATAGACAGGTAAAAGGGTAAACTACTGATTTCTGATAACTTTTGGTTGTGAATAATTTCTCCATATTGATAAAGAAAATAGAACAAAGCTCAAGGCTAAATCCAAGAAGTGTACCTTTATTGGATACGTGGTTGATGATTTTGGTTATCGCTTATGGGATTTTATGAAAATCACAAAATCATTAGGAGTTGAGATGTAGTATTCAATGAAAAGGTCATCTACAAATATCAGTTACAGGGAAAGAAACAGGAAAAGGAAAACACATAATACACAGTGCTTGATGAAATCAAAGAAAATGAAACTCCAAAGGTGTTGGAAAATAAATGACAATAACATGTACCTCAAACTCTTGCAAGTCTTAGAAGACCTACCAGTTTAAGTAGACCCCTTGAAAAATACTCTCCTCCATTGTATTATTTATTGATGACTAATTATGGTGAACTAGAATGTTATGAAGAAGCAATACAAGTGGAAACTAGAAAGAAGTGGGAGCAAGGCATGAATGAGGAGATGGATATAAGTTTAAAGTCGAAAGGATATAAGTTTTATAATGTGTTTTATATAGAAAATTTTAAACTGATATATATATATATATATATATATATCAGTTTAAAATTTTCTATATAAAACACATTATAAAACTTATATCCTTTCGACTTTAAACTATTAAATAATTGTATTTTCATAAAAATACCCCATATTCATATTATTTAAAAATGATAATTTTTTTAATGTAAATGTATGGATTTTGCTTATTTTATTATTATCATATTATTTAAATTAGTTTTATTTACATGAGCAATAGTAAGGAATATGATATGTTTAAATTATTATCCGAAAGTTCATCTCGTGAATATCACATGAAAGCATGTACGACTACATACGTAAAGTAATCTTTTATGACATATTAAAAGGGTATAGAGAATCCAATAAACCAATCGATGATTGTACAGTTGTACAACATACCAGCCACACAAATATATTAGTTGTAAATATGATAATCTACAACACATGTTTGGTTGAAAGGCCATGAAATGAGTAAACGACTCATATGTAGGAGTATGAACTTCATCTCTTAAAGTTTCAAACATATACATGTGTGGTTACTGTGCCAATAATATGTAATACAGAAGAAGTTTGCTTACTTGATCAACATATTCTTATGACAAGCTCGCCATTTATAGTAAAGCATGTCGACAATTGTTGCACTTAGTTTTTCTTGCAGAATATCCATACAAGTAATGTTGTCATTTACCCAATATTTCTTTTTAAAATCATTTTTTCCATTTCGCACATCATTTTGCCACTTTTTTTTTTCATAAGAAAAAACAACTTCTATATTAAATGATAAAAGTTGACCACAAGACGTGATCGTACAAAATTGCTGATAGACTCATCAACAAGTATTCAAAAGCCCCCAAAATAACATGTGAGTAAGTCTTGCTCTAACACATATCAAAGAGGATGAGGCTTGAATTAATTCCTTTGTAACAAAAGTTTAAACTTTGCTATTATGTTTATGTCTATGTCGTTCATTTATTTCCGAGATTATTTGTTGTAGGTCATGCTCCTGGGAAACAACCACAATTATACCAAATCACATACCATTCCACGCATAAATTGAAGTAACAAGAAACAAATCTCCCTCAATATGGCTTGGGAATTGACTATCCATAAATCTCAAGGATTGGCATTAACAAGGTCAACCATTGACAATGGAAACAATGAAGGTCAATGATTAACCCTCACAACAATTCCATCTACTACAACATTAGAAGGAATCTAAATTACACCATCGTTCTCCTTCAAACAGTATGCAAAGATGAAAGACACTTCATATGTCTCACTTCGAAAAACGAAAGAGGCATACCTTCATTCTCTATCCCTTTCACACTTAAAATTGCAATCCTCAATCCTTGCACTACCGATGTTGATTTCCAATATATTTAGAGTCAAACTTGATCACATATGTATACCTTTTTGTATATGACAAATTAATTTTACTTGCCATCCATTATATGGGTTTCTATTTATTGCTTATTAGTACTTAAAACATAGTTTTCCTTCCAATTTCATCGACTACTATCCCTAACATAAATTAGCTAGACTTTCTTTCAAACACATAAAATTATATATTGTCTACATATACACATTTTTTTCTCATTTTACAACATATTGAAGTTCTTCTCGGCATTTCATTTCCCCCTTTAGGGTATGCTAGTAATTAAAAATGATGTAATAGTCTTTCTTCCTCTAGGTCGTACTTTGTCTAGTAAAACACGATAAAGTTATTAAGAGTAAATCATGAGTAACGTGTTATTGAAAGTTGTTTACCATAAAAATAACTAGGGATATAAGCTAGGCTATCTCTAAAATGGAACTATGCATCCAAGCACAAGGTTGAATAAATGATGCTTGCAATGTTTTCAGCGTGTTAGTCTAGCACTTATACTAACTATGAATTGTACGAGGTTGAACCGCGTAACACATTATAAAGTAATTACTAGGTCTATTAAGGCAGTAGAGAGTATGCCAGACGTATTAATAATTTAATCATACCACCTTATTCTTTAACGAGAAAGTGACTTATTTCTTACAAGTATTATTGCTATGTGCGTAATTAAACTTACAGGTCGTGTCATTCTATCTGATGTCGTAGTAGGCAGTATACTATGAGTTCAGTGAGCTTAGTCAGAGATATCCACTTATTACTATGCTTTCTAGTTAATTACGTATATTATTTATATACTCACTACTTGTATATAATACCCTAGTGGACCATTAGTAAGGTGTAAGTCGTACGCTATAGATGCTGTTATGAGAGCTAATAATATTTTACTATGTAATATTAGTAAATAACCAGTGAACAATAGTATACAACGGTGACTCGGATTAACAGCACCTTAAAATTAACCACTTGTGTAATAGTTGCCCCGCTTTTCCTGATTTGTTCCTTAGATCGTGTTATAAAATTTGGCGGAATTGTATTTCCATCTTATTCACTGCAGAACTATGCCATGGAACTGTACCCCTAGGAGTAGATCGTGTTTTAAACAAGCGGAATTGTATTTCCACCCCATTCACTGCGGAACTATGCCATGAAACTGTACCCCTAGGAGTTTTGTTGAGAAAGGATGGATGGAACTGTACGCCCTTACGCAGTAGTAATATATCCTGAATTAACTTTAGAGTATCCGGGATAAATTAAGAAAGGTACGACCACTGCTACCTAGTAAAAGTATATGGTAAGACGAGAATAATAATAGTAATAATGCTCTAGAATATACCATATTGGTGTATATTACCAGAACAGGTTCTACTATATGCTTAATAATACTATTTATCCTAGTAGATTCAGTAAACGGCTGTTTCCTTAGTTACTGCAATTTTCTTAAACTTCAGAGCGTAATTAATATGCCTAATAGGATATAGTTAAATTAGCATAGCTGAATAATTTGGTAACCATGAGCCTACTGACTAAACAAGCAGTGTTTATGCTCTGTCTGAGTCATTAATACACCTTTGGATAGGCACTAAGGGTGTCTCAAAGGGCCGAGGTTGCTAATTACCACTTTGTTCGACTAGGTTTAGCTAAAAATTGATTTCTATCTAGCTATCACCTCGTAAGCTCGTAGCGTAATACAACGAGTACGTACTTTTATATACTCTGATAGCATTAAACCTCTGGTTCATTAATTGAGCACCACCACTGAATTCCACAGATGTTTAAGGGTAAAGGAGTCTTGTAATCCAAGAGCAAGAATTATAAATCGTCCAGATGCTTTAAATTAACATGGAATAAGCAGTTCGGCGTTATTAACCAGAGAATTGTCTAAGCTTTTATAGATAAAGCAACCACGAAGCTAAACAGGCTTACTTGCTCACTATGTAGTAGCTTACGAGGCATGGATTATCGAGATGGAGTGATATGCATTCTACCATGTATGACTTCGTGTAATTACGTCGTAAACCAATAGCTAGTATGCTATCCAGGACACTTCATGACGAGGTAATACTAGAGCATCATTATTGGATTTTTTAACCTAGAATGATTACTACACTCGTTATATCCTGCGGAAAATGAGCTAACTAGTATTCTATGATTTATCCTTGTTCCAGGTACTATAAAACAGAACAGGTCTAATCATGAACTAAACCCACATAAAAGCTTATTACAGCCTTTCCATTAACTTAATAAACCCTGATTATCTCGTAGTCCATGTTATGTATACTATGATCACCAGTAGTAATTTTGTAATTGCTGCATATAAAGCACGACCTTGTCATACCCAACATGTAATTTGTCTGAAGGACACGTGAATTGTATAAGCTAATAAGAGTTCACGCCCTTAAACATTACGATTAGTAAGCGCTAATGTGTGATCTTATTCATGGCTTCTGCATATTATAACGTATACATAGTATAACACATTGTAGACAACAACACGATATTATTACAGTAGAATTATCTTATCCTAGTAGGTAATAATATAGCCTATTTATCGAGGGGCATATATAAGCTTCTATGTTGGCTTATTGGTATACCATAGGTACCATTCTGTTTTCCGATTCACTGCCTAATACAATGCTTTTCATGATATTGCCCTGTTTTTCCTCAGTAAGTTATTCATAAGCATAGATAGCAATTACACGTATGTAGTGAACATAAACATATGACCTGTTTATAGCAGAAATTATATGACTTATCTTACCGGCTTTAAATTAATTTATCTCACCGCATTCATGGCACTCGTAATTGATTACACAGTTTCACTTCTTACACCATCTCACCGCTAAACGCACACCTGCACACCACCAACTACACATTGCCCATAAATATTTTGAGGTTCACATATGTACCGAAGTTGTTTCAATATCTTCTTCCAAGTTTCAACATTTTCTCTGTCACTGCTCTCAAATAAATTTTTTCTTATGTTGCAGAAAGATTGAGTTAATTTGCAGGGTTCGAGCTTACTCACGGTTCATATGTTTTCAGCTGATTTTTATTTCTCAGATTGAGTTAATTTGTAGGGTTCGAGCTTAATCAGGGTTCATTTGCTCTTAGTTTATTTTCATTTCTCAAATTCAATTAATTTACAGGATTCGATCTTACTCACTGTTCATATGCTTTCAGCTGATTTTAATAATTTCTCCCGCGAGTGAAAGGGCCATCAATATGCATATGGAATAAGGCTGTCAACCCAACAAGAAAAGCCATGTTTTAGCACCACTTATATTTTATGGTGTTAAAGTGGTGGTATTAGCACCAATTACAATTTTGTGGTGTTAAAGTGGTGATATTAGCATCACTTACATTTTGTGGTGTTAAGGTGGTGGTATTAGCACCACTTACATTTTGTGGTGTTAAAATGGTGTTAGAAATTGAGTTTTCCTTAAAAGAAATGACATGTTGTCAAGTAATATAAATGATGTTAAGTTACTTTTTGTCACATGGACATGTCCATTTAGGATTTAATTATGAGGATTTGCACCATAAACACAAAAACTTCACAAATGATTATTTTACAAATAATTTAACTAAATTATTTTATTATTTTATTATTCATTCAAATAAGTGATTGAGATTAATTTATGAGTTTTCATACCACAATCACAACAATTTCATTTTTTTTCTATTCAAACAAATAAATTGACAAGGTTCATTTATGAAGCTTTACACCACAAAGACAACAAGTTCACAAATAATTGTTTTCTAAATAATTTAATTCAATTATTAAATTTTAATATTATTTAAACAAATAAATAGTTAAGGTTTTTAATATTGACAACTAATTAGAAAACAACAATTTCTAATATATTTTTATTGTTAAGTAGTAATAAAAATGATTTGAATTGATATTTTATTATTCAATTGAAAAATTATTTATTGAACTCATGAAATTTATTGATGGGCATTAGGGTCATTATTTGGTTTTTAGGACAAAGCATGGATTTCATATGGAGAAAGCATCTAGGTTTGGCCCTAAAAGAAGCTTTTAGGGATCATGGACCAAGAAAGACACTTCAAAGGTCACCAATCTCATATTGAGAAGTACCATATAGTGTTGTTAAATGCTTATTTGTAACATGGACATGTATAAATATGATTTAATTATGATGATTTGCACCAAAAACACAACATCATAAATAATTTTTTTTAAAATAACTTTAATTCAATTTTTGGTTCATTCAAGTAAATGCTGAAGATTAATTTATAAGGTTTTACACTTCAATCACCACAAATTCAATTATTTATTTTTTATTAACTATTTAAGCAAATAAGCTCACATGATTAATTTAGGAGGCTCTACACCACAAGCACAAGAAGTTCACAAATAATTATTTTAAAAATAATTCATTCATTCATTTTTAACATTAGTTAAGAAAATAAATACCTAGGATTTTTAATATTGACAAATAATTAAATGCAATTAGTATCATTATTAGATTTTGAGCACTAGGCATGGGTTTCAAATTGTTGGACATAATAGAGGGAGGAAACTTCTACCTTGGGCCCTAAAATAAGATTTCAGAAATCTAGGACCAAGAAATATGCTTAGCACACATGTCTTCTTGAGAATACTGTTACTCTTTGTGTGTGGGTATTGACTCCATTTTAAGGTTTCGATTACTAGTGATGGGTTTACTACCCCTCGATCTAGTTAAAAGAAGAAATTTAATCCGTAGGCTAAATAATGCTTCTAGGTGTGTAGCGATAATAATGATGTGTTGAGCCAACAAAATTAACCTTTTGAAACGATCCACATGGCCTTATAATAGCGATATAGTGGGGAATTGGAGGAAATAAAACTATGTAGAAGTCTTTGGGGCATAGACATGATTAAGGCAGGAAACCCAAGACTTGGACCTTAGAGGAAAGGTGTTGTTTTTGGCCTTGGACACCCAAAACATTTTATTAGGTGCTAAGGCATGGATTTCCTCCCCCAAACATGCCAATTGTCTTGACACCCATATATAGTACTTAAAACCTCTTAGTGGCATTGATACCCCCAATATTAGGCCATCGATATCTTTAAGAGGTCTCATATGGTGGTTTGAGCTATACTTGTTAATCTTATATGCCTATATATTATTGAGTTAATGGGAAAAGATCAAGGCCATGAACCATACCATACACTCTTTAAATTAAATAATTGACATAAAAGTTGGATATGGGCACAATCAATAGTTCTTCTATAGTGGGATAGGTCTTAAGGCCTTAACTAGAGTCGTAAGAGGAAGGACGGAGGATTATGTAGGTGTCCTACGGACTTGGGAATAACATTATAGGAAAGAAGACCATGTCTTTGGCCTTAAAGCAACCATTTATTCATCCATATTTGTGAACAATGCATTGAAGGACTATGCATGAATTTCTTGAGGTATCCATGGTGCTATGTATCTAGGTATTTTGGCCTTAGTCCCTTGGAAATGGCTAGTGAAGAAGACTTGAATCTTAGTCCCTAAAGTAGTATTCTATCCTTAAAGAGAGAAGAAGGTTTCGTCCACTAACCACATATGGACTATTGAGAGTACAATTATCCTATGATTGAGAATGGTGATGTCTCATGGTTTCTTAGAACACAGCTAGTGCCACAAGTCACGGACATGCTAGAAAACAAAAAAAAGGTTAACTCCACCAACAACACATGAGCTTATAAGGGTATCGTTAGCCTAAAAATCACACATGTCAATTCCATTAGGTGGTTTTGAGAAGTATTTGTGTGTCTCATGGCCTTATGTATGATATTCGAGGGAATAAAACCATGCGTTTGGTCCTAAAGAAACCATTGAGGCATGAAGAGCCAATAATAATTCCTCAAGGCACCATGCAAAACCTCGTAGGGATATTGGTGGCACTGTGTATCCATGTATTTTGGCCTCAGAGCCTTGGACATGGTTGGGGGAGAAGACTTCAACCTATGGCCCTAAAGGAATATTCTTGCCATCAAAGACCAATAAAACCGCCTCAACCAACCACACATGGCCTTTCGAAGGTATCATTAGTGTATGATTGAGGATATTAGTGCCATTACATCATTTTGAGTAGTAGTATTTACATGTCTTAGGGCCTTGGGAATGTATCTAAAGGGAAGAATATCATGCATTTGGACCTAAAAAATCCATTGAGGCATTTAAAGCCATGAACAATGCATCAAATCATCATGCATGAGTTTGTAAGGTTATCCATGGTTCTCTATATCTAGGTCTTGGGGCCTTGGGGCCTTGGACATTGTAATTGGAAGATACATGAACCTTGGGATCTAAAAAATTCTTCTAGCCATCTAGGTCTAAGAGGGTTTCCTCCACAAACAAAACATGCCTCCTTGAGGGTGTCAGTAGCATATGAGTGAGGATGGAGGTACCGTTAGTTTGTTTTGACAAAAATGTACATGAACCAGGGCATTGGGAATGGAATTCTAGGGAAAAATACCATGCATTTATCCCTAAGTACACCATTGAATCATCTAGAACCATGAAAAATGCCTCAATGCACCATGCTTGACTTCACAAGGGTATCCATGGAACTAGGTATCCATGTCTTAGGGGATTTAGGAGCTTGGAAATGATCATGGGAGGAGATCTAAAGCTTGGGAACTAAAGGAATATTCTAGCCATTAAGAGATAAGAAGGTTTCCTTCACTAACCACACATGGACTCTTGAGAGTACCACTAGCTTATAAATGAGAATGCTCATGTTATTGGGTGTTTTAAGTAGTATGTATGATGCGGTAGAATTCTCTCTCAAAAACAACATTTCTAATAAAGCTTAAGAGGTTTTTGATATCTGCCTAATGAGACAGGTTTTCTTTGTAAAATTATTGTAATTTTCTATAGTTTCAAGTAGGAATATAGAAGGATCTAGATAGGTGATAAGTCATTAGATTAAGAAATGAGTCATTAAATAAAGGGAGCTTGTCATTGTAACCAAATATGCATGATTAGTAGAGTTTGAATGAGTACATAAATATCTTAAACAGTGAGTCATCAAGAGATAGGATCAAATTTCTATTATTAGAAATAGTTATAGGAATTTAGGAAGTTTGTTAGTGAGTTGGAAGAAATTGTATTCTTCCTTATAATGTAAGCTTTAGGGAATTAAGAAGCTAGTTGGATACACAAGGTTAGATTAAGCCAAGAAGACATATAATTTGGCCAAAGAATGTTATATTTAGACAAGGCCGAGAGAACCAAAAGGATTGTAACCAAGTCAAATAGATCGGGATTTTGCGTCATGTTTATGTACAATTTTCTTTTTTTAATGCGAAGGAAATCTTATGCCATTCACTGTGTGTATTATGAACTTTTATATTTAAGTGTGTTAATGTATTGATATCTCATGGATGGGTAGTAAAACTTCAATGTGTGAATTATCAACTAAATTTGTGCATAAAAAACCTGGAAATGAGGGTAGAGTGAGTTTGTGTATGAGAGCAGTAAAAATGAGTGGCTAAATCTCATTAAGGAGAAGTAGCATAATCTATGAAGTTGGAATTCTTCGTATATTCTAGCTTGCACAAGACTGAAACAACTTAGCAAGGGAGAGAGTCGAGACCATGATATGGTCGAGAGAATGATGATCTAATGGACCTCTGAGTGGGTAATGAAATTTGTATTGATCTCAAGAGTTTGTATGTTGATTGTGGGTTGATGTTAGCTAGCATCAAGAGGGAAACATGTGCGCCCATGAGAAATTACAGATTGATCATTCATAGCAATACTGGGTTAAAATGCTTAAGAGTATTTATGCATATGGGGAAATAGATCCAATCTCAAAGAATGAAATTTGAAGGAGTGTAGTTCCTGCAGTTATAATTCATGTAATGGTGAACCAAAGGTGAACTGGGATGACTGTGTATGTGAGAAATCAAGAACAAATAGAAATCGAATGAGGATTTCAAGATACGGGGCATTCATTGTCAGTTATTGGTATTATGTTATTCCGAGTATGCGCCAAACTATGAAATTGAAGTTTTGAATGATAGTTCATGTTTGAAGAACAATTATGGGAAAAAGAGTTGGATTGTCAGTTGGGAATATGATAACATCATATGATTGAAAGGATAATTTTAATCTTGGAGCAATACATTTGGTAATGTTTTCAATACTCTATTCCCCCCATTTATATGAATGCATTCCTCTGATCAACGATGTTGATTTCTAAAGTTATTATTAGTATTTTGACTCGTAATAAAATCTAAATGAAGAAGGTATGTGTCATGGAAAAATATTGTGTGCATAGATAGAGGTTGCATTTATCGTGGTAGGGAATTCTGAGCATTCATTCATAAATAGAGGTACTAGATAGATCATAAATAAGAGCATCATTGTTTTAGGTTTGATGGAAGAAAAGCATGGGTGATGGATCGTAGTCTAGTCTTGACCAAAAATGAATTCAACGAACTTTAATATCCATGATATCTAGTGTGGAACTTTGAATCATACAACCACCTGACTGAATCAGCTTGGAAATAGATTCCTAGAATTTCAGTGAGATTGTGATTACATGGAATGTTGGATGAGTGAAAGAAGAGATTTGAATGGGAAAAAACCTTGTACTTAGAATACAAATATAGGACATATCAGGTGACTGGAGAAGAGCTTAGAGGAGATGAATAGAGAAGGGTTGGTAGACATTCATCAATGTACGTGTCTTAGGGCCTTGAGAATGATATTCTCAGGGATAAGACCATACCTTTAGCCATCAAGAAATTGTTGAGACATCCAAATCCATGAAAATTCCTTGAATTCTCAGCTACGACTTCACATGGTATCTGTGGTGCTATGTATCTAGGTCTTGTTTCCTTGATGCCTTTGCATGGATAATGGAGGATACCTAAACATAGGTCCACAAAGGAAGCTTCTAGATATCCATGACCATGAAGGTTTCCCCTCCCAACCACACATGGCCTCCTAAGGGTATCACTGGACTATGATTGAGGATGATAGTGACATTAGGTGGTTTTGAGCAATATGTATGTGTCTCAAGGACTTGGGAATGACATTCTATGGAAGAATACCATGCCTTTAATCATTAAGAAACCATTTATTCATTTGAATCCATTAATAATGCCACAAAGCACCACACATCACTTCACAAGGTATCCATGGTACTTTGTATCCAAGTATTTGGGACTTAGGGCCTCAAACATAGTCAAATTAGGAGACCTAAACCTTGGGGCCTAAAGGAATCTTTTATCGATCCGAGGCCAAGGAATTTTCCTCCATCACCCACACATGGACGACTGAGGGTATCATTGGCTTATGATTGAGGTTGATAGTGCTATTAGGTGGTTTTGAGTAGTATATATGTGTCTTGGGGCCTTGGGAATACTGATATAAAGAAGAAGTATAGTTCTTTGAACTAAATAAATCATTATGATATCCACAACTATGAACAATGCCTCAAGGAACCATGCATGACTTCATAGGGGTACCCATGGCACTATGTATATAGGTTTGTAGTCACGGTTCCTTAGATGTGGTCAATGGAGGGCACCTAATCATTGTTCCCTAAAGGAATATTATATCCATCAAAGGCTATGGAGGTTGTCTCTACCAACCATAGTTGGTCTCTTGAGTGTATCGTTGGCCTATGATTTAGGATGTTGGTTCCATTAGGTGGTTTTGACCATGGAGTAGGTTTCATAGGGTAATGTGAATCATGTTCCAAGGAAGAATACCATAACTTTATCCCTAAAGAAATCATTGAGGCATCCAAAGCCATGAACACTACTTGAAAGCACCACGCATAACTTTGTAGGGATATCTATGGTACTATGTATCTAGCTCTTGTGACCTTAGGGCCTTAGAAATGGTTAGTGGAGGAAATCTAAACCTTGGGCTCTAAAGGAATGTTCTATCCATCTAGGGCTAAGTAGGTTGCCTCTAGATACAACACATGGCTTGTTGAGAGTGTCATTGGCCTATGTTTGAGGATGTTGGTGCCATTAGGTGGTTTTGAGGATTATGTAGGTGTCCTAGGGTATTGGGAATGGAATTCTAGGGAGCAAGATCATAAATTTGGCATGAAAGAAACCATTGAGCCATAAAAATCCATGAGCAATGCCTCAAAGCGCCACACATTACCTTGCATGGGTATCCATAACACTATGTTTTTGGTTCTTATGTTCTTGGGGATTTGTACATGGTCAATGGAGGACACATCAACTTCGATCTCTAAAGGAATATTATATCCATCTAGAGCTAAGAATGTTTCATCCACCAACAACACATGGCCTCCTAAGGGTATCATTATCCTATGATTGATAATGTTTATTCCATTGGGTGGTTTTGAGAAATATTTGCATGTCCTAGGGCCTTGGGAATAACTTTCTAGGTAAGAACAACATCCCTTTTGCCCTAAAGAAACCATATAGGAATCCAAATCCATGATTAATGACTCGAATCACTATGCATGAATTTGTAGGGGTATCCATGGAACTATGTATCAAAATATTAGGTACTTGGGAGCCTTGGATGATTTTCAACAATATGTACATGGAAAGATGTAAAATAAGCTTACAGGAATGCAAGCGCATGAATGAAAAATCATTAAACCCATAGATCTTGAAAAATCCCAATTGTTTCCCCACTACAATATTCAACTAGATAGAGAAAACTCGGGATTAATGAAAAAAATTCCTTAGAAAAGGAGTTGGTGAATTGGTTGTGTTTCCTAAAAACATGGAAAATAGAGAACCGATCGAATATTCAAACTTCTTTAAGATTGAGCACCAAATCCTAAAGATCTAAATTCTAAATAATTTTCTCACCTGTCATCCATTTAACAACCAACAATGAGTTGACAAAGACTTGGAGAGGGTGCACTCCTAACTCTGTAGCTATCCTCACAAAACGTTTTAACAGGAAGAGCTCGACCATATTATTTGTACCTTGACCATTGCATGCTTTTATAAAAAAATAGTGGTCGTCTAAGAGATACAACATCGCTCCTAGGAAACATATCTTTCCAGACCTGACAAGCTTCGTCAATAGAATCCCTAGCTAGAACATTCTCAATATGCAATTGCCCGATTTGTCATAAAAAATCAGGGGTGTCTTTGTTCTTTGGATAATTAAAAAGTACACTTGAGCATAGACCTGGAAAGTAAGCGAACACATTCTCAACAAAGTTCAAACTAGTCAGACTTAGAAAGACCCACCATAGGATAAGGAAAGGGATAACCTTATATTGTTGAACTAGACTTTCAACATGATTCAATCACATACTTGTTCCACAAATTCGATAAGTTTAGTCAATTACTGAATTCCCCCATATATTTGAACAAAAGGACATTGAAAAAATAGATGGGGATATTATTTTCAAACTATGATCTATCTTCTTGTGCCGTAGTGTTGACTGTTCAACCACCAATTCTTAACCTTTGTCCACCAATTCCCACTTGAAAGTCCTTATGTTGAATTAAAATCCGCTCACTCACTCCTAACTAAGTTTATGAAATATTTTACACTTTAACATAATTAGATTAAGCATGGAATTTACATTCAAAATTAAATTATATTAAATAAATTAAATATTTATAACTAACTTCTAACCAATCACTTAACATACATGATATTTTTTCAAAATAGATATATTACATTTTAACCATGACTTTCCCATAAGGTGCAATTGCTCATCTCATTTTTAATGTCCTTAAGTGGATGTTTCTCTACTTTACAACTTCCCCCCCTTGGGTGATACTTAGCTAAGAGATTTTCCTCCTATTCAGGAATTTATCCTTCCCTCCACAACTTCCCTGCAAAAATCATGAGCCCGGGCGTTCTCTCTATTCATCTAGTTTTCCAGCCTTCACTCCTTTCACCCCCTCAAACCCATTTTCCTCCCTCTATTCCTCTGGTTTTCAAGCCTTAACTCCTTCAGCTCCCTAGACCCATTTTCCTCACTATCCACAAACTAATTCGATATCTCTGCAATCTATCACTTACCCATGTATTCACCATCTGCAGACTCTACGAAAACTACCATTTTAGAGGAGCCCAACAAGGTTGAGAGTTTGGCTACTCTTGAGGGTGAAAATGAATGAGAATATGCTCTCCCTATTGGCTAGTGTTGCGGAGCCTGGAACCCCTGAATTTCCAGAAGCTAGAACCAGGGCCAATGAAGCTAATGAAGCCAAGATGACGGTGACGTAGCTGCCCGAGATTTCCCAGTTTAGTGTTTTCTCATGAATGACAGTGCTGATGGTAATAGAGAAGTTGTGGCTATTGATCAAGAGCCCTTACTCTCGCCTAAAAACTTGGAGGATGCATATACTTTGTTTCAAAAGGGCTATGATCCATTGAAAGTTGATGAGTCGATGAAGTTGTTGAGTAAGAGCCCTTACTCTTGCCTAAAACCTTGGATGATGCATATACTCTGTTTCAAAAGTGTTGTGATGCATTGAAAGCTAATGAGTCGATGACCTTGTTGCTGCTGTTGATTTTGTGAACCCACACAGGAAATCAGGTTAGCTATCATTTTCCTTTAAAAAAAAAATTATGATTTTTCATCTAAGAATTTGAATTCTTGTGCTTTTCCCTTGTATTTCTGGTTTACTGTTTGTGTTGATTTCATTGTAAAAAATGGAGGGATCCTTTTTTACTCGTTTTTTACTCTCACCCACAACTATTATACGGGTGATGCCCTTACTTTGACTGGGCCTTAAATGGTTATGCTAGGCAAGATGCTGCAGGTGCTTCTATGACTGCCGACTAGTCTAGCTTATATACGATATTGGATCTCGCTCATGAGGACTTGGATCACGCTGTAGATCACTTGTAGGAACTAGGTTTCGATCACGATCTGGATCTTCATCTGGAGTGGAACTGAACCGATAGAATCAACTGCAGAATCAAAAGAGTCAACCCAACAGGCTATTCCCTCTCCTTTGTGTGGTTAAAAAATGAGTGATTGTATAATTACAACTAGTGGGAAAGGAAGAGGGAGCGATGAACCCACTTTCTTGGGAAGAGACCTCCAATTTTCTTCACTAAGAGTTTGAATATATTTCCCAAGAAGACTATCCCCTTCAACAAACCATGCTCCCTTATTCAGCCCTAATTTTGAGCAACATGGAGCTGAGCAACATGGAGCACGACCCATCTCTAACTTTCTACCCATCAATGAATAGAATAAATCATATAATCTCTGGTAGGAAAAGAAGCAACAGAGTAAAATCTACTTTCATTTCGAGTGGCCAGGGGAAGAACCCAGCAAGAGAGGATTCTATGAGGTCAAGGTAGAATGGCTTTCCTGTGCAGGGGCTTACCTTTGCTATGCATCTAGACTATAAGTCGATATGGGATTGAGATATGATCTAAATAATGAACTAATATGGATAATCTCCTGCGTTCCCGACCTCTGTTCTTGGTAGTAAGTAAGGCATAGAAATCAAAAGTGTAGGCATACTAGAATGTGCATAAAGTTTCAAGGGTGAATGTACCAAAATCTATCACATGTTACAATAATGCGTATATTACTTTGTTGGTTATTCACCGAGGACTGGCTCTACTGTGGAGATAGAATTACTATGTTGGAAATGTGTCTGTCGTTACAAATATGCCCTCAATGCAGGGTGTATTTAAACTTGTTTTTCACTATTTAGCATGATAACTATGCTTATTCTAAGTTGGAAACATTATATATATATATATATATATATATATATATATATAATATTTTATTGGAAGTATATTTGATAAACACACCCAAGGGCTATATCAAATATCACAGACTTCTTGAGCTTAGCTTAGATACCAGGTATGAGGAATAATTCTTGTCACTAGAATTGCACTGGACTTGCACACAACCTCAACCCTTTATAGGACATGCTCTTCAGGCCGGGGAAAATCATAGAGAGAATGAGCCATGGTAGACAGTGTATGGCTCAATCCACCTTCTCAGTAAACCAAAGACCGATTGGAAAAATGCTTATCTTATAGTTTAGACTGTATTTTATGCAACTCGTGGGCATTCTGGAAGCATTCAGAGAAAGCGATGTGCACTCTACAGCCCAATGTGGCATCTACTTTACAACCTGATGCGGTAATGTAAGTTATTAAACTAAAACAATCGAAAAGTTGAATTTTTTAAGCATTGAGATCTTTTGATCACAATTTTTTTTTGTGCTCAATAAATATGGGTTAAAATGAATCTATATATGTGCTGAGATGATTGTGTAGCACAACCTCCAACTGCAAACTTGTAGCAGTGATGGAAATCTTGATAGTCAATTCAATTCAAAGTTTAACCGTTTTTTAAACCATGAAGCGTTCATAGATACATGAGTGGTTGTTTGCTAGACACATTGGGGCCTTTATAAATATCTGCAATCAATAAATTGCATTTATAGGAAAATCCCATGAAAGAATGGATAGTTTACCGAATTATAAATTTATTGTTGAGAGACCATGCCGTTATTTATTTTATGTTGTATAAGTGGCACAATTTTCTCTTATGAGTGCAATACTTTTCCTAAGAAATTGTCACTTGATTTCTAAAATCTCATTGCTTGCAGGAGTTAGTAGCTTTAGGAGAAAGAGCCGTAAGGCACATTTTACTGCCCCATCTAGTGTGCGGCATATTTTCATGAGTGCCCCACTTTCCTCTAATCCGAGGAACAAGTATAATGTGATATTAGTAGTTACAAGCATGAATGCTGTGTAAAGTGATTTGTCTATGTTCAGTAAGCTGAACAATGTAGTCATTTTCTTATATTGTCAAGTTTTTTCCAGGTTTGGTCTATCCCATGTAAAGTGATTTGTCTATGTTCAACAAGCTAGTCGTTTTCTTATATTGTCCAGTTTTTTCCAGGTTCGTTCTATCCCAATTAGAAAGGATGATGAAGTTCAGGTTGTGTGAGGAACATTTAAGGGAAGAGAAGGAAAAGTTCTTCAAGTTTATTGGAAGAATTGGGTCAATCCATGTTGAGTGCATTACTCACGAAAAAGTAAATGGTGAGCTATTATGTTGTTTAGGCCAGAAATCAGTATAAATACACAGAATGGCTTATCTGTAATTTTTATTTTTGACCTATGCTCTCTGTTTTCAGATTCAACTGTGAATGGTGGTGTCCACCCATCTAAGGTTGTTGTAACAAAGTTGAAAATTTTGAAGGATAGAAAATATTTGTAAGTTATAATCGAGCACTTTACTTCCTGAAGGATTATACCCATCACATTCTATGAAAGACATCTATTCATTGAGCTTATCTATTCCCTTTTATTAAAAATTGTTGGCATTATTCATGGAAAGCCTATACATTCAATTAATAATTTTTTCTTAGTCGAGCTTTTATCTACACTAAAACTAGGTCCTATTAATTTAATAGCTACTAGTAAAACAGTCCCAGGCGTGGATTCAGTATATATTCGGGTGAAGAACCAAAGCCGGTAAAACTTGTAGCTATGTCCCCATGCGCATAAACCGAAGCCTTCCTCCTTTCTGTAGTTAAAAAGGGGCCGGGAGAGAAAAGGAAAGGGGCAAAGCTGCAGAGAAAGGGAAGGGCAAATTCACAACAGAGGATGTTGCTCAACCTCTTCAGGATGTTGATTAAATTTTGTCTTTTCGATGACATGCCAGTTGTAGTCTTTAGTGCAGAGTGGAACTAAAATTATGGTGAAATATTTTTGGTCGTAATTGTATTGAAATTGATTAACTTCAAGAACCATTTCAATCTTTAATATTTATTTCCATTGTTATTGAGCATGTTCTTGTTCCAAGATGACACGTTGGTTGACCAGCGATTCATAGTTGATTTTTTTTGAAACACTGGTCATAGTTGATGTAGTTTTTACATATTGGAATCTGATGTAATATAGCTTGAGATTTTTGTTTATTCTGTTGAGTTCTATAAAGAAGTATGGTTTTTTCATGTTATTTTTTACTGTTCCTTTTTTCCAGTTGAGCTGACTAAAGTGAGCTAATGGCTGGAAATGACTTTTTAGCCTGATCAGTAAGCTTACAACTATTTTTGAGGTTGTTACCGGAGCTACGAAAAGGAAATCCAAGGAAAAATCTAGTGTAACCAACAACAGTAGCAGGAAGAACAAGCCCGGTATAAAGGTGAGGAATTTTTTTATCACCAGATTGTCCTCTCTTATTCTCTCTTAAACAAAATATAAATAACACACAACAGTAAATTTGTGACCAAGCTGTCAAGATTAATAGTTTAATTTAGATATAGTTATCCATGAAATGTGAATGGTATTGTATACTTTCTTGTTCCTTTGTTGTTTATTTTAATTTATGTTCTATCTTTTTCATGAGTTTCTTATTCAAGAAAAATGGCATTTTTCTGTTTAGCCACCAGTATTTGAATCTCAAACAAAGTCATCAAAGTTACCACTACCAAAATATGAGGACGATACATTGGATGCAGAGGAAGATGATGAGCACGGTGACACACTTTGTCGATCTTGTTGTGAAAATTATGCCTCTGATGAGTTCTAAATCTGTTGTGATTAGTGTGAGAAATGGTTCGATGGCAAATGTGTTAAGATCACTTCTGCAAGAGCCGAGCACACTATAAGCATTATAAATGTCCAGATTGCAGCAACAAAAGGCCCCAAGTTTAATGGATGGCCGAGGGGACCTTCTATTCAAATTAAACATGTGATGAATATCTCTGATATTTTGATAGGTCACATAAGTGTCTGCAGCCCTTGTGGTTTTTTCTTGCAGTCAAAAGGCTTCCAATTAAGCTTTAGGCTGTTGCAAGCTGAGACCCATTGGAGGTGGTCAGTGTTGTATGCAGTATCTATATGAATATTGGGTTGGATGGTTGTTTGATTTTCCATTGTAATACTTAAGGCTCAAGTCCTCCAAGTTTTAGATCGATATTTACCTGAGCCATTGGAAACTTTCTATTTAAAGAGTTGAGTTCTCTGTGATATTTGTTTTGAATATTGTTGTTCTCTTCTGCTGGTTTGGTTTAAAAAAAAAAGATAACTTGAATGGCTATTTACCTGAGCCATTGGAAACTTTCAATTTAAAGAGTTGAGTTCTGAGTTCTCTGCGATATTTGTTTTGAATATTGTTGTTCTCTTCTGCTGATTTGATTTAAAAAAAATTATAATGTACACTATTTGGTAGGTTTTAGTTTAGTTTATAATTATTTATTATTAATTTCAACCATCTATTTTCTATTGTACCTCTATATTTTCCACTGCACAGAAGTAGAGACATGGATATCTATATATATGTATCTACTTGTGCATGCGTGGGTTTTATTTTAATTTGGTTAATAACTACATTTTCATCCGAGAAGCCTCCATTAAAGTAAGTAAGCTCCAAGGAGCTCAATATGAATCCAATTGATGACAACTACTTCGCACACAATGAATTACTTCTAACTGCTTTCAATGAAGATCCCTAAGTCCCTCCCTTAAACACTCGTCTATGTGCTCTGCATCAGTATGAGCTACCCCAGATTCTGGTGAGCTTAAAGAAATAGTAATGTGATAGAAAGTGGTGCTTTGGGAAAATGCATTGGTGCAGTATTTATGAAAGAGGGGCATCCATGTCAAAAACCATCACAATAATAAAATATACCAAGGATGAAAAAATAGCTTCATATTGATCATTGACTATTTGTGCGATTTTTAAAGTACAACGATAGTTTTTCTATTGCGATGGGAAGATTGCACTATGTTTTTATTATGTTTATTTAATATATTGAATTATTAATTTCTTTAATAATGAATAATACTAGTATGGTTAATAAGTAAATATATATATATATAAACATATAATCCCAAAAAATATAAATCCAAACAAATATAAATCTTATATATATATAATTTATATTTTTTCACCATTAATTATTCTATGGTGCTTTACACCACACATATATCATATATTATTAATTATGTGATTTATATTTTTTTTTGCATCATTTATGATTTTATGGTGTTTTGCACCAAAAAGTCTCAATCAATGTTGGATTGGTTTTGGTGTTTTGCATCACAAAATCTCAATCCACCTAGGGTTGGATTTGGTGGTTTGCACCATACATCATGGAATGCCACATATTCATTTAACACCAAAATCAACTTTTTTTACAAACACCACTTTTGCACCATAAATCTTAGCACCACTTGCGTATCCGCACATTATCACCACTTTTGCACCACTATTTGAAAATTGAAGATTTCCCAAATCCTTTACAAATAGTGGTGCTAATGTGAAGCTAAAATACCCTTTTTCTTGTAGTGCAATAACAAATACATACGATATGGAAAAGGTTAGATCTATTTTTACATGTTTAATATGAAACTAGATAATTGTCTATATAGACTTGCAGCTACCTTCCAAGAGTTTGTAGAGTCCACTACACTCATGGTGCGGGGTAATTAAAAGAAAACTAAAGCGCTTCTGTCAAAATTATGCCCAAAGAAGTCGGGCACAAGTAATAGGCCACTCGTGCCAGCAAAACAGCTCACGAGGGACAAACCACTAAATGCAATCACGTTCCTAAAGCTAAGTTTTCAGTCTTCTAATACTTTCCTTGCTACAGCAAAAAAAATTCATGTTGTCTAGAGGAATTTTCCCAAATCTAGACGAATATTCATGCCGGTTGTTTAATATTAATGCATCATTATTATTTATGTTTGTTGTTTCAATGCAGACTGAGGCCATATGATTTTATTAAGTTGGCTCTGTGTAGTTTATAAGATACTAGCCATATGATTTTATTAAGTTGGCTCTATGTAGTTTATAAGATACCAATCAAAACACATTCTATCGACAACACAAAATATACAAAATAATAATTTAATTTTATATGTGACACGTGTAAGCTAAACAATTTTTCACTTAGTTGTCCTTGTCTACTTTGTATACAATTCTCGAACTAGGTTTACTTGAGATTGTCTACGTGGAGAAGTACTCCTCTTCTTCTCCGTAGAAATTTCTCACCAAACAACTATTATGTTTAACTGCCACATGACTCATTAACATGCTATCAATGAACAATAACATTAGGAATGAGGAGTGAAAACCGTATAAGCAACAAATTAATGAACTGTAGCGACACCTTCCAATATAGATTAAGCTAGTAATCACATGATATTCACTTTAGAGTCCATAATCTCCAAGGTATTGATATAGCATTATTGTGATGTTGAAGATAAGGATAGCAAAATATTCATCATCATCGCTGTGAAGCATTTTCAGTGTTCGCCAATTACCATCTCAGTTTTTCAGAAAAGTACTGCACAGAGCAAGAATATAACATTACCATGTCGAAAATAAAGCATTATCTATATAAATCGTTATACAATTAAACAAACATCTTTATACAATTAAACAAAACGTTGTACATAACCAGATTCAGATTATTCAAAATTGTCAGCCATCATTACGAGCATATACCTTACGGATGAGCGAGAGATAATAAGGTTTCACTTCATCTACATTTATCCTCGCTTTTCTCTTGTTCGCCGATAGGCGCTACAATGAACATTTCTATATGGAGTGCCATCGCAACTTTTTAATGACGGATTAAGATCAGCGGCTGTGATTGAGGAAAGCGGCATATTATTTCGTCGAGCAGTACATCATCGGATGGCCCGAATTTAGGGTTTAGTAACAGGTAAGTGAACAGTCCATTTGCTAATCAAAATTTCGGTTAATGGAATCGATCGGTCAGGAGAAAATAGATCTGTAAAAGCGGTACCTCCTACACAGCAACAGGTTTTGATCAAGTGATTGTGGCATTGTGGATTTGCATATTTCTGATGAATTTTAAGGAACAAGCTGCGGCTTTCTATTCACATAAAAGTTCATACTTACAATGGACCCGAAGGTCTGTATATATAGAAGTATCACATGCTAAACCTAGACTCTTTATCTTAGACTTAACTGACTGTCTATAGTTCTAACTAAGACTCATCTAACTGCTTGTTAGGAACTCAACATCTAACTGATGTCATCAGGGAGTAATTATCTCCAACACTCTCCCTTAATTACAACCGCTAAACATACTATCTAATTGCAAGTTAAAAGATACTGCCTCTAAGAAATTTCATCAAAAAAGATTGCCTGCTGGTCTATGTCTCAGCTAGGCTTACAAAACATCTTCATCTTGACTTTCTTTGCTGCAATGTGCTGATGCAACGTCTTCTCATACTTTCTGCTCCAAATTTTGAAGCTTTCAATGCTTTTCTTCTTCTTTGTGCTCCAGACTTTAAACTCTGGATATCTCTTCTTGTTATTGCATGGATTTTTCTTTTTTCCATGGCTCTGGTTGAAAAACTGGTGATCTACAACATCTTCAATGCTTCCTGCAAAATACTTGTTGCATGTTTCTTCCTCCAACTTTTCAACTAGGTACATAGCATATCTTGCTTCTTCTTCAGATTCTGCTACTACAGAATGTAAGTTGTCATCTACAACTTCTTTTGGCTTTTCAAGCCAATCCTCAATGAATGCCAAATCTTCTTCGAAACTGGTTACTTTAGCTTCATCCTCCTCAGTTGCTACTGCTACAAAGACATCATCCACTTGATCGTCACTTTCAAGTAGGGTTACCATTCCAAACAACAACTCATTAATGAGTTACTTTTGTTGTAGCACTGTCACTCTTTCTTCATAAGAAAGGTGTTCACCATCATACTCTGGTTCAAGTTCTTCAACCTCTATTGCTAAGAGGTTAACAACTTGTCTATTCGCCATCTGCTGAGGCTCATTGAGGACTATGGACTCCTTCTCTTGAGTCCACATCCTTCCTTCCTTATCGCTCCCTAAAAAAAGTATAGGATTTGCTTCGCGCTCCCTTAATGCAAAATTTCCCCCAAATCTAGCAATCTGAACTCTATCTTACAGTTTCAAGGCTACGGCCTTTTACTTCACTGCAGATTTCTCACGGTGGATCTCTCAGGCAGATTGGCTGCCTTCTTCAGCACAGATCTTCCTCCTCGGTCGATTCTCGGATTTCAGCGAGATCTTTCTCCACGCTGAACTGTGGATCTCTTCAATGGGATAGGGATCGGCTTCCTGCACGCTGATTACAAAAACAAGCACTCAACGCAGTCGCAACTCCAACATATGAGTATTGGGCGCTACTCTTACTCATGGAGGTCGCAGTACACTACAACATAGTAGTCGTGTTCAGGGTTCAATGCTCAATGGAGAAAGCTCCCGGCTGGTCTTGCCTCCGTCTTCTTCAACAAATCTTTCCTTCTTTCACTTCTTTTGCTCGGCTTTTCTACAAGCCTTCTCTTCACACAATGGCTTCTATACTGCACTGATTTATTTCACTTCTTGCAGAATTGCAGGTGGACAGTTTTCTCCCAGACGACAATCTTCTCCACGAATTTCGACCTGCGATCTCACCCAAATTGTCGCAGACTGGCGATCTCACCCAAATTGTCACGGGTCTCCACGAATTTCTTCTCTGCAGCTCCTTACAGCGGATTCTCTCCACTCGTCCAATTATGATTTCTCCCTTCACGGAAATTTCTATTCTTCTACAGCGCTTTCCTTGATGCGGCTATCCTCCTATGCGGATCGGGCTCACCTCCCTTCACTGTAGATTTCTCACGCTGATCTCTCAGCCTTCTTCAACGCAGATCTTTCAGGCAGATTGGCTGCTTTCATATCACACAGTGGCTTCTTTTCTACACTGCACTGATTTGGGCGATCTCCTTCTTTTCTACACTGCACGACTGGACTTCACTCCAGCGATTTTCTCAGAACGGATTGTTGAACCGACTCACGAGTCCCAGAAATTTCATACCTTCAATGCAAATTTCTCACGCCGGATTCTCTCCTCTCGTGGATTGGGACGGCTCCTCAAGACTGTTGTCTCGTCTTCACGACTTGCTGATCAGATCCTGGCTGCTTTCTTCAAGCTTTCCAACAACAGTTGGAGTTTCTTCACGAATTTGCGTCAGATCTGCATGCTTTCCAACAACGGTTGGAGTTTCTTCACGAAATTGCTTCAGATCTGCATGCTTTCCAACAACGGTTGGATTTTCTTCACGAACTTGCTTCAGATCTGCATGCTTTCCAACAACGGTTGGATTTTCTTCACGAACTTGCTTCAGATCTGCATGCTTTCCAACAACGGTTGGATTTTCTTCACGAACTTGCTTCAGATCTGCATGTTTTCCAACAACGGTTGGAGTTTCTTCACGAAATTGCTTCAGATCTGCATGCTTTCCAACAACGGTTGGATTTTCTTCACGAACTTGCTTCAGATCTGCATGCTTTCCAACAACGGTTGGAGTTTCTTCACAAAATTGCTTCAGATCTGCATGATCTAAAAGCTTTCTCGGGTCGATTTCAGTCTTGTGCTTAAGACTCGATCCCGGATCTCAATTCTTTCACTTGACTGGTGAAAAGATCTTGGCTTTGATCAAATGATCTTTGCCTTCTTCGTTATGGAAGAATCCTTCTTTGCTTGGATCTGCTCTTGGATCAATATGCTCTCCAAAAGACTTAATCAAGCTCTGATACCATGATGAATTTTAAGGAACAAGCTGCGGCTTTCTATTCACATAAAAGTTCATACTTACAATGGACCCGAAGGTCTGTATATATAGAAGTATCACATGCTAAACCTAGACTCTTTATCTTAGACTTAACTGACTGTCTATAGTTCTAACTAAGACTCATCTAACTGCTTGTTAGGAACTCAACATCTAACTGATGTCATCAGGGAGTAATTATCTCCAACAATTTCGATCCAGAACCTGGTGGATCTGAGCGCACCCGTACCCTCCAGAGTGGCTTGCAGATTCAGATCGTTGCATTCAGATCGTGGCCTTCAGATCGGGCCTCTTTGAGTATGACAGGTATAACGAGTGCGAGGCAATGGGGATTTAGCCAGAGTGATCGCGCAAGCTGTTTGAAGCTTTGAGACGGAATGTAATTAGCTCGATTTCAGTTTCGTTCTGGAATTTTAAGTAGGGTGGTTGGTAGTAAAGAAATTAGGTCAGAAATGTCGAGATTGACAGAGCCACTAACAGTGGCCAGAGTTATAGGGGACGTCTTAGATATGTTCACGCCCAGTATAAAGATAACTGTTGTTTACAATTGTAATATGCAGGTCAATAACGGGTTCGAGCTCATGCCTGAACCTCTGTTACAGCGCCCCCTTGTGTCGAAGTCATCGGCGGAGACATGCGTACATTTTATACTCTGGTAATTTCAATTTGAAGTTTTATATTTACCCTCGTGATACTTTTTATCTCATGGGATGCTTCTCTGGGATCCTTGCTTTTGTTCTCTGTCCAGGAAATCCTTTAAAATTCATTTATGATTGAGTGGATTTTTTCAGATTATGACGGATCCAGACGCTCCAAGTCCCAGGGAGCCCACAGAACGCAAATATTTACATTGGTATGAGTACTCATTGTGATAATTATTCTGATAGCAGTGCAGCCCAAATTCGGATTCACAGTGTTATCCAGATCTGTTGCTTTTTGAAGAATATGTTTTTTTTGGGGTTTAGACATTATCAAAGTTCCATTCTGATTCAAGTTCAATGTATGGTGAAATGATGCTTCAAGCAGTTTTACCCTAATTCACAATTAACCCTAGCAAAATCTAGCAAAGTTGCTCATAGATAGATTTAGACATTACCAAAGTTCCATTCTGTATGGTGAAATGATGCTTCACGCAGTTTTACCCTAATTCTCAATTAACCCTAGCAAAATCTAGCAAATTTGCTCATAGATGTTATCTACAGAAATATTGTGTCACCTGATTTAGATAGCTCTGTCACCTGATTTCGATAACTCTGGTGAAGACTGCTACATGATTTGATGGCTCCTATACTAAATGAAGAAGACTCGGCTGCTCTCTGCGTTGTAATTGGAAATAAAAAAAACTGGACAAGGCAACATGCGGGTCCGGCCTAAAAATTGGTTATAACTTAATCGCCATGAAATCGAAATAACGTGAGCCAAGCAGTAGCTCATCCATACCGGTTGGGGAAACTTGTATGAGCATTCGACATCAACGGAATATCTAATCACTGCCGAAACAGCCTGTGAGTAAATATGCAATTCACATGGTCTCACACTGAATTGAAAATTTGATATTGCTAAGCACGCGTTGGTGCATTGGATCCATCAATGGAGTTTTCTTCGACAGAACAAGGCCCAGCTGAAAAGATCTGTAAAGGACCTTAGGCGAGCATGCCCCTCGAATCTTTCCAAACCTAATTCTAAAGTCCTGTTTGTAATGATTTTGTTGCTTTGTCATGGCCGGTGCTTGACATGTCGCGCAGTCAAATTATCATTTTATTTGTGACCTTAGGTGGGAAGTCTCGATAATGTACTGCTATTTCAATACAGTTAATGGATCAGGCACGACACACACTGAAAAATATCTGCATATAAAGAGTTCAAACGATCATCAAATTGTGACATGCTTTGGACATATGCTCCAGGAGTGAAATAACAATAAATTCTACAAAAACATCCATGCAAAAGGTTTACAGAAGCTAAAAGTAGAGGGGATTTGATCTATTTGGATGTGAAGAAACGTAGAGGTTAAGGTGAAATTATCATGTATTTGGTGTCCGTGTGGAGTGTTTAGCATGTGAGAGTGAATGTTAACCAAAAGCTGCTTAATCATAAGGTTCTTTGTCAAAAATATATGATCCTTTTTTTTTTATCTCTGTTTACATGATATGATTTTTGGGTGGAGATCTATTTATTCAGATTTTTAAAAGTGATTAGTCTTTGTATATTTATGGTAATAAAGGATTTTAAATAATTAAAATAAATAGAATTTACTTCACCATTTTAATGATTCTTGTTGTAGTTTGTGGCTGTTGCATAATTACTATAATGAAATTACGGTTGCATGATTCTATTAATAAAATTCAAGCAATTTGCCAGTGGATTTATAAGACACATGAATCCGAAATAGCTAATAAAATGTAAATTCGATTAGGTCAACCTGAATAGATGAAAGTGATTGATTTTCTGGACTATCCATCTTTAAATTCTATGGGGTGACAGATTTAGACAAAGGCTCCCTCACATTTTGCTCTATATGTAAAATCGAATTTGGATATCTATGCTTCAAATTATATTGAGGGACACATAGAATCTACTAAAAGGAGTTTGTTACATATTGATGGCTTCAATGTTTTTGGGATCCGGAAAAAATTGATTTGAGACATGCCACATCAATGTTAACCAATTTTAAATCTGTTATGAGAAAAGAGGTATCTAAGACTTTTTCGTTATCTTATAACATAGTGAAAAACATAGTTACATATATGATCCATAGAATTAGAGTTTGTTACATATTGGTGGCTTGAATGTTTTTGGGATCTGGAAGAAATTGATTTGGGACATGCCAGATCAACCAATCTTAAATCTGTTATGAGAAAAGAGGTATCTAAGACTTTTTAGTTATCTTATAACATAGTGAAAAACATACTTACAAATATGATCCATAGAATTAGCAGCTGAGTTTCTGCAATCTATGCACCATATATTTTTCATTGATCTTCAGGTTTATAAACACTGAAATTCTTGTCGGTAATTTAAAAAATTGATTTCTCAGATTTTAATTAATCTCTTAAGGTCCACATGGTATTGTTTCTTTGATTTTCTGTAACCTATTTCATCTTTACAATGATATATACGGGAGTTGCAAATTCACCCTTTGTTTTAATTGTAAACAGCCCAATGGTTTGTATCCGGCAGATGCCTAATAGATCCAAAAAATGATATATACTGGAGTTGCAAATTCACCCCTTTTTAATTGTAAACAACCCAATAGTTTGTATCACGCAGATGCCTACTAGATCCAAATCTAAGTGTGTTTCATCTCATATAGATTAATACACCAAATGTCACCATTATCTTAATGATAAACACCCGAATGGTTTGCATCCCTCTAAAACGTCTAAGATATCCAATTCTCAACGTTTTTATTCCCTGTACATAGATTGATATACTGGTTTATGTTCATATATGCTATATAAATTAATACACCAAATTTCACCATTTTTTTAATTGTAAACAACCAAATGGTTTGCATCCCTCTAAACTCCTAAGATATCCAATTCTCAACGTGTTTATTCGTTGAAAAAATTATAAAAGTATAGCATTATCACAGGCCTTCTAATATAGTCTTTGTAAGTATGTTCAAACTTTCTATTGTTTTCGTTAGATTGAACATGAATTTTAATTTTCAACTCTAATTTTTATTTGATAATTAACGGGAATTTTATAATCCATATTTTTTAAATAAATAAAAAAATGAAGAATTATATTGAATATATGTAAAATGATTATTAAAAATTGGAAACTTTGTATAAACTAACATAAAAAAGAAATTTTCACATCTTCATAAGAAAATTAAAATTAAAATTAAAATAAAATTTTATTATTAAAAAATGAAGAATTATATTGAATATATGTAAAATGATTATTAAGAATTGGAAACTTTGTATAAACTAACACAACAAAGAAATTCTCACATCTTCATAAGAAAATAAAAATTAAAATAAAATTTTATTAATATAAGATTATCTAAGTGATTATTTATACATAATAATATTTCTAAGGTAAATCTTTATATGTAAGAAATATTAAACAAAATTATCATTAAACGAAAATTTAAAACACTATGAAACAAATTTAAATTTAATTTACAAACATTAAAATTTGAAGACAAAGTATATATTATGTTACATTATATTATTTATAATAAATAAGACAAAAAACACTTAAATCTTATAAAAACTTAAATAATTTATTTTAGTTTTGTCAATCAAAACAAACTTAGATTTATTTTACAAACAATAAAATTTGAAATTTGAAGATATATTAGATGTGTTGTAACACTATCTTATATGTAAATAAGCTAGCATAGATTCATCTTAAACCCGTATCTATCAAGCATCTAGAGGGATCCAATTTCTTGAGGTGTATTTTTTTTAAAAATTTAAACTCAAGAAATTTGATATCCCTTGATTGATAAACTAAGTTTTAAGTTTTTATTTTATAAACGAACATCGATTTTTTAATTAGTTTTCATAGTATTTTATGACCCAACATGGATTTTTTTAAGCTGACATAATATAATTTATTACTTTTTACTTTTTTTTTTACTCGTGTAACTTTACAACATCTCCCTCATACTCGTGTGTGGGCTGTAGAGCACCTTGTTTCACTCGGTGCAATAAGACAAAAACACTTAAATTCTGTGACAACTTAAATAACTTCTTATATTTATTTTTTCAACCAAAACAAACAAGTTATTATATTAAGGTTTTAAAAAACCTTTAAAAAAACTATTCTAAGTTAAAACACTTATTAGACCTTTAAAAAAACAATTCTAAGTTAAAACAGTTTTTGAAATAAATGAAATTAAAACATTAATTTTATATAATTTTTTAGACAAATTTAATATTATATCTTAGCATCTACTCTTTTAAACAAATTTAATGTTATATCTTAACATCTACTCTTTCAAATATTAAAATTTGTTAATGCCTTTATATATCTATTAATAAAATAAAAAAAAAATTATACTAACTACACACATTCTATTAATATTTTACATTGTTCTGCCTTATTGCTTAATTGAACATTAGGTTGAATTCAACAATGGTGAAGTCAACCATGGATTGAAGGCAATGTTGGGTTGAAGTCAACCTTGGTTGAATTCAACCATGTCTAAAAAATGGGGTTGTCCATTGAAGTCAACCATGGTTCAAAGTCAACATCTGATTAATGTCAACCATGGATTGAAGTCATTAATCTTAATATTAGTAATGGATTTCACTCAACCTTGGCCTAAAGGAAACCTTAGATTCAAGTCTACCTTTCAGTTAATCTTAGATTGAAGTCAACCTTAGATTTAAGTAAACCGTACGATTGATTTCAAACCTGGATTGAAGTCAACCTTGGATTAAACTCAACTATGGATTGAAGACAACCTTGGATTGAAGTCAACATTACTTAAAAGTTAATTATGTATTGAAGTGAAATATGGATCGAAGTAAACCTAGGATTGATGTCACCTATGTATAGAAGTCAACCTTGCTTAAAGTTCAACTATGGGTTGAAGTCAACCATGGATTGAAGTCACCTTTGGATTGAGGTCAACCTTGATTAAAAGTAAACCATGGATTGGAGTCACATTTGGATTGAGGTTAACCTTGATTAAAATTCAACCATGGATTAAATTCAATCTTGCTTAAAACTAAACTATGGATTGAAGTCAACCATGGTTCAAAGTAAATCAACCACTTTTATAAATGTGTTTGTGTATTGGATTCAACCATGGTTAAAATACAACATTGGATTATTAAAGTCAACCATGGTTAAAAGCCAACATTGGCTTAAAGTCAACCATGGATTGAAGTCATTAATGTTAATATTATTAATGGATTTATGTCAACCATTAGATTGAATTCAACCATGGAATGAAGTCAACCATGGATTGAAATCAACATTGGCTAACCAACAACCTTGGATTGAATTTAACCTTTAAGTCAACCTTGGATTGAAGTCACCCATGGATTGAAGTGAGGCTTTGTTTGAATTCAACCTTGGATTGTTCAATGAACCATGGCTTAAAGTCAAACTTGGATTGACATCAACCATGGATTGAAGTCAACCATGCCTAAAAGTTAACTATGGATTGAAGTCAACTATGGATTAAAGTAAACCATGGATAGATGTTAATGGTTGATTGAAGGCAACCTTGGATTCAAGTCGGCCATGGACTAAAGTAAACCTTGTAGTGAAGTGAAACTTACTTAAAAGTCAACTATTGCTTGAAGTCAACTACACATTGAATTCAACCATGGATTGAAGCCAACCTTGCTTAAAAGTCAACTGTGGATTGAAGTCAACTACCGATTGAAGTCAACCATGGATTGAAGTCAACCTTGGATTGAATTCAACCTTTCTTAAAATTCAACTATAAATTGAAGTCAACATTTCCTGAAAGTCAACTATGGTTTGAAGTCAACCTTGCTTAAAAGTCAACCATGTTTCAAAGTCAACATTTGTTTAAAGTCAACAATGGATTGAAGTCAGTCATGTTTCAAATTTAACCTTGGATTAAAGTCAATTGTGGTTCAAATTCAACCATGGATTAAAGTCAACCATGGATTGAAGTCAGCTATATATTGAAGTCAACCATTGATTGAAGTCATTAATATTAATATTGTTAATGGATTGCAATGAACCTCAGCTGAAGTCAATTTTGGAGTGAAGTCAACCATGGATTGAATTCAACCTTAGCTTGAAGGAAACCTTATAATGAAGTCAACCTCTTAGTCAACATTGGATTGAAGTCATCCTTGAAGTTAACCCTAGAGTGATGTAAACATTGGATTAAAGGAAACCTTGGATTGAAGTCAACTAGGGATTGAAGTCAACCTTGGATTGAAGTCACCCTTGGATCAATGTCAAACATGGAATGAAGCCAACCTTGAATCGAAGTCAACCTTGCCTAAAAAAAACTACAGATTGAAGTCGACATTGGATTGAAGTCAAATTTGGATTGAATTCAACCATGGATTGAAGGAAACGTTGGTTTGAATTAAACCTTGGATTGAAGTCAAACATCGATTGAAGTCAACCCTCAAATGAATTCAATCTTGGGTTCAAGTCAGCCATGGATTGAAGTCAAAATTTGATTGAAGTCAGCATTGGAATGAATTCAACCATGGATTGAATTCAACATTGGATTGAAGTTAACCATGGATTGAAGGAAACCTTGGATTAAAGGAAACCTTCGATTGAAGTCAACCATGGACTGAAGTCAACCTTTCTTAAAAGTCAAATATGTCGACATTGGATTGAAGTTAACCATGGATTGAAGTCAAACTTGGATTGAACTCAACCTTACTTAGAAGTCAACTATGGATTGAAAACAACCTTGCCTAAAATTCAACCAGGGATTGAAATCATCCTTACTAAAAAGTCAACCATGGTTCAAAGTCAACCATGGATTAAATTCAACCATGGCTTGAAATCATTAATCTTAATATTATTAATGGATTTAATTAAAACTTGGACGAAGTCAACCTTGGATTGAAGTCAACTTGGCTGAAGAAAACCTTAAATTGAAGTCAACCTTTTAGTCAACGTCGGATTGAAGTCAACTATGAATTGAGTTCAATCATGTATTTAGTTCAACTTGAGCTTAAATTCAACCTTGGATTGAAGTTAACATTTCTTAAAATTCAATTATAATTGGATTGAAGTAAACACTGGATTGAAGGAAACCTTGGATTGAAGTCAACTAGGGATTGAAGTCAACCTTGGATTGAAGTCAAACATGGAAAGAGGCCAACCTTGGATTGAAGTCAATCTTGCTTGAAAAAACTACAGATTGAAGTCAACATTGGATTGAAGTCAAATTTGTATTGAAGTCAACCATGGATTGAAGGGAACGTTGGTTTGAATTCAACCCTCAAATGAATTCAACCTTGGATTCAAGTTAGCCATGGATTGAAGTCAAAATTTGATTGAAGTCAACCTTGGATTCAAGTCTACCATGGATTGAAGTCAGTCTTCGTTTCAGTGACCTATGGTTTGAATTCAACCTTGTATTGAAGTCAACATTAGAATGAATTCAACCATGTATTAAAGTCAACATGGGAGTCAAGTTAACCATGGATTGAAGGAAACCTTCGATTGAAGTCAACCATGGATTGAATTCAACAATGGATTGAAGTCAACCTTTCTTAAAAGTCAAATATGGGTTGAATTCAAATATGGATTAAAGTTGACATTGGATTGAAGTTAACCATGGATTGAAGCCAACATTGGATTGAAGTCAATGTTACTTAGAAGTCAACTATGGATTGAAAGCAACCTTGCCTAAAATTCAACCAGGGATTGAAATCATGCCTAGTAAAAAGTCAACCTATGAATTGAGTTCAATCATGTATTTAGTTCAACTTGAATTCAACCTTGGATTGATGTCACCTTTGGATCAAAGTTAACCAAGGAATAGAGTCAACATTGGATTGAAGTTAAGCTTTCTTAAAATTCAACTATGAATTGAAGTCAACTATGGATTAAAGTCAACTTTGGATTGAAGCCAACCTTTCTTAAAAGTCAACTATGGATTAAATCAAACCTTGCTTAAAAGTAAACTCTAGATTGAAGTCACCCTTTAATTGAAGAACATCAGGGATTGAGTTCAACCTTTCTTAGAAGTCAACTATGGATTGAAGTCAACCATGGATTGAAGGAAACCTTTCTTTGAAATCGACCTTGCTTAAAAGTCAACTATGGAGTGAAGTCAACTATTGATTGCAGTCAACCATGGATTGAATCCAACCTTGGTTGAAATTCTCCAATGGATTGAAGTCAAACTTACGTAAAAGTCAAATATGGATTGAAGGCACCCTTGGACTGAAGTCAACGATTAATTTTAGTGAACATTTCCTAATAGTCAACTATGGATTGCAGTCAACCAGGGATTGACATCAATCCATGGTCAACAATGACATGTCATCAACCATGGTTAAACGTACTCAACCATGGTTAACCAAAGTGAACCATGCCTACCCAATGGTTAACCATGGTTTAAAGTCAACTCATAATTTTACAACCTATGTCGACCATGGTTAACCAACATTGTCAAATTCAAGTTTAGGATAGTTGGTCACGATTAACATAGTTTACTACAAAATGAGAAAGAAATATATATGTATTTATTTCATTTATTTACTTATATTGATTTATTTTGATTTTTATTTCATTTATTTCTTCATTATTTAATTTCAACTTTTTTATGCTTTTATTTATCTATCTATTTTATTAAATATTATTAGTTAATAAATGAATATATATTGATGAAGAATAATAAATATTAATACTACATCATAATCATAACTATTAATATTAACATATTTTATTTACTATTTTTTTATTTAATTATAATTTATTCACTCATTTTTTTATTGAATAATATTTATTAATATAATAATATATACTAGCATTTGCTCCTTGAGGGGCAAAAATGAACACCACGGTGGAGAAGCGATAGATTCGGGCAGAAACGAGAAAGGAAATTTTGGCGTTGGCATGAAAAGGTTGGGTCAGCGGTGGATGGGCTAAAACTCTCGACTCCTTTGGTGGAAGACAGTCTTGAATTATTAATATTAATAATATTATTTAGAATTTTTTTGGCCACAATGGTTATTAATAAAATTAAAAAAAGAACAATTTTTGGCCCAGAATAGTCTTCAATTTGATGGGTGGCATGATCATGAATCTCTTTGGCAAGTTTTATTTCATATTTCATAGAATAGATTTTAAGGTCGACTCTCACTATATGAAAAAATGACAATTATTAAAAAAGATACAAAAAGAAGGACTTTCATTATCATTGCAAGCAACATCTATTCATGACAGTGCGAGGTTTCTAATGGCAATCACTAAAAGTGTACATGCTTTACATCATTAATCTCTTGGAATGTATAAGCCATAGGAGTCAATGCACCAAGCCAAAAGGGAACATACGTTTCATTGTACTCACAAAATGGCATCCCTAATTCAAAGTAAAGTATGTTTTGCTTCTAAACTTTGATTTTGTTGATATCCATCTTAATTTTAATAATATTTTGAGACTTTTAATAAGATCAATTATTTAAATGAAATGAAAATATCCATCATTTGAATTTGTGAATAAATAAATATCCTTTTGAATATGAAAGAAAAAAGAAATGCTCAATTGTAAATTGAAGCAATTAACACTATTTTTAAAACCCAATATTTATTATTTATCTCAAAATTTAAAAACAAAACCTATTATGTCAACTTAAAAGGTATCATAAAAATTTAATGAAAACTTAAATATAATTTAATGTTTTTAATATGTAAAAAAAAAAAAAAAAAAAATGTTCTATATTCACTCATAATTAATGATAATATTGATATTAATATTCTTTTTTTTCAAACATTCAATAATATTTAGAATGTATATTTAAAATATTAATAATATTATTTAGAATTTGTTTTAATATTAATAATATTATTTAGAATTTTTTTAATATAAATAATATTATTTAAAAAATATATCATTATTAAAAAATAAATTAAATGATTTTATTATACGTAAAAGATAAAAATAAAATAAATAAATTATATGTTCAAAAATATTATATATTATTATTATCTGTTATTAAAAGAATTTAAGTTCCGGGGCGGCAGGTGCGGGTGGGATACTCTTTGATCCCGGAGGAAATAAAGTCGCAGCATTCTCTTGGGGCCTAGGCATCAAGACAAATAATGAGGCAGAATGGCTAGCCCTTATTCTCTCATTAGATTTGGCCTCCTCCTTCAGAATTGACAATCTCAAAATTTATGGAGACTCTAGACATGTTATTCAAATCATGAGAAAGGGCTCTGCCCCTCAAGGTTCAAAAGCTTACAGATATATGCAACGAATAAAATCCAACGCTCTCCTCTCAAAAGTCTCTTTTTTTCACATCCTTCGAGAGAATAACCGGCTTGCTGACTTAGAGGCTAACAAAGGAACCTTATTAGAACCTGGGCACATGCAGGATCATAATGGTGCCAAGGGATTTCACTTCATCCCCTAAGATAATGTCAAGGGTTAATTTTTTTTTTATATGCTTAAAGCATGGGTTCTTTGGACCCCCGAAGGTTCCCCCCATCCCTCGTTCAAAGTTAGGTTTCATTCACTCCCCCCCGACCGCCGTTGCGTCCGCCACACGCCATTCAGGCCCTCCATGCACTTGTCACATGGCCTCCTGCCGTGTTGTCAGCTCCCATGAGCCGATATTAACTCCTCCCTCCGCTCCTTTCTCTTCTTAACCCGTGGTGGCTCGTCCCCCTCATTTCTCCTGCTCTGCTCTATGTCGGCTCTCTCTGTGCGAATTGGACTCCCCTCCATCCCCTAGACCTCCACTGCTGCCTCCGTTTAGTCTTGGCATGATGCAAAGTGTAATGGCGGCCATAGCTGCCCTGAGCCGCACCGTGGTGGATATAAAACTCTCGGTTCGCAGTACTTATGATGCCGTCTACACCAGTGTGAAGAAAAACGAGGAGATGGCCGCGGACCTGAATCACACAGTTTCCCAGCTTTCATGCCAGGATTCGAGGATTGATGATTTGGAGAAAAAACTTGTTCGAGCTAATGGGAAAGGTTGATATGCTGCAGGAAGATATGGCAGTGTTGACAGGGAAAACGTAGGGAAGTTATGTGCAGGAAACCCCCACGGTCAATCAAGAGATAAACCAGGAAATGGTGGACGCAGCTTCAGCCCAGTTCAAGAATGATGGCTAATTCCCTTTCTAGCCCAGGTTTCAATTTTTGTATCTATTTTGCTAATGTATTTCTGTATTCTCCTAAACAGTCAGTTTATCAGGGTTTATCCCAGCACCATTTTGAATAGCTCTAGAAAGATAAGGCTCAGAGCTTTTAAAGACATGTTGATAGAAATTACAGTCTTTCTAGAAACTTCTTCTTCTGCAAAAAACTCTTTCATATGCATGTAATGAATAGCTGTGCACAACTTTTATAAATACACTCTTTCCCCTGTTTCTGTTAAAAAAAATAAAAATTAAAAGAATTTAAGTTAATATTTTAAATTAACTTAATAAAATATTTAAAAAATATATTTTTATTTAATTTTACTTACAAATAAAATAAATTTTATTTCAATAAAAATTTCAATCATAAGGCCTCACGAAGGAATACAAGGTAGTTATATACACTTCTTTAGACATTTATTTTAAATTTTGGGGGTAAAAGGAAAAGCAAGTGTTTAAAGAATGACTAACTCGATATTGACTATAATGAATATATCATTTTTAGTATTTTTATGAATATACCATTTTTAGTAGGCAAGTTGTCTATGAAGACATTTCATCTTGGATTTAGTGTCTTAGAGGACGTTTTATTTTGGATACTGTTTTTTTAAACAAGAGTATGTATTGTTTATATTATATAAAAAAGGGCAAGGATGTGGTTGAACCTTTTCAACATTTAATATAAATTATAGGGAGATGTAAACCCTTTTAAATAACTTTCAAGAGTTTCAAAATGATATATCAATTGTTTATTTATTTATTTTATTACTAAATCTGACGTTGTTATTAGTTATCTAGTTTGTATAAAATCTTACATATTGAGTGCTTTGCTCTAGTGTGTCTTCTTTTATCAATTGTTTATTTATTTATTTTATCTTTAAATCTGATATAAAATTTTACATATTGACCTAAATATAAAGAAATCTTGTAGAACATATATGTTTAAGGTCATGCTCATGATGAGTAGATTTCTTCTTTCTTGCAATTGACGACAAGATCAAGAGATTGTCCATTGTTGATCCCTTTGTGTTTTTCTCGACTGTGTCTTCTTCCATGACCATGATGTGGTCCATTGCAAACAACCTAATTGAGGCTACGAGCAATGTCGAATGTCTCAATTCCGTGAATCTCGAATATTGCTATAATTCCAGAAGCTTTACCTTCAACTTCAACTTCAGCTTTTCCAACTTGTCTTTCATGGTAATTATCTGTTACTCGTTGGATTTGAAATCTCTATGTATACGGTTAACTAATTTTTTATTCCCCCACATCCAAATCTGAAGACGACGGATTGGAAAGCACTGGAGCAATAAGAATGGGACAATGGATAAAGATACACTTTGGTGTAATGACATTCAGAAACATATTGTCAATAAATAGAAAGGAAATTGAGTAGTTTATAAGAACACGCCTCCTCCTACAATCGCACACATCTTCTTCATTAATGATGAGAGAATAGTTTAAAATTTAAAAGTTTATAGGTATTATATTATAATTTCTATTTTTATTTTTAAAACTATATTGATATTTAAAAAAACAATTCTATAACCATGATAAATATTTAGAAGATATCAATTAAAATGTTCACTCATAAGGTATTTCATTTTCATAGTAATTTGTTTGAGTTTAAGTTACAATAGAAAAGGTTATTGATTGGTTGCAACTGGTTTGAAGAGTCATAAAAGGGATATAATTTGTTTTTAATAAAAATGGTTAACATTTGTATTAAAAAAAGTTGCTTGGTTTCTTCAGGCAATAGAAGTACATAACAAAAACAAGTTTGCTGCTAAATTCAAGAGTTTTCAAAATATTACTAAAATAGTTATGACACCACTGACAGACCATACTGTTTAGTTAAATTTTACATACAAGTCTTCTTGAAACAAAAAGCTTGAGGGCATTCAATCTAGAAACAACTTAGCAAAAGATACTTGACACAAAAAGACTGACATGACTCACTGCCTTCAAATGGAGTAGGAACCTAGAATGGAATTCTAAGTCTCTAACGCATGGATTTCTGACTTGAGGAGCACCATCTCTGTTGGGATGAACCGTTGTTGTTGTCGAAAAGAGGGCAGGAGGAGCAACCAAAACGAGAGTCTACTTGGACGCCACCCATCTCCAAAGAACTAACTCAAATTTGCAGAACCGAGAGCTGAGCTTCAATTGTGGCGATTTTGGTTGAGAGAATCTTGTTCTTATCTTTTTTCTATCTTTATTTTGTCTCATAATGCCTGCTCTTGCTATCTAGTAATCTCATGTTCCAAGTCTCCCATTGCTTCCTCCTGCTTGAGGCATTGCTCTAGTGCTGGAAATCATGCTCACAATTTCACGAAAGCTTTCTCAATGCTCTGTCAAAATGACAGGCTTCATCTTCCACTCTCATATCAGAATGGGGATCTTAGCGAGTGTTGTAAGTGTTGATTGTTCTATATGATTTTTTGGAATTCATTATGGATGTTTCTTTTTTCTCTATAGGTTATTTAATAGCACAATAAATATATAAATATAGTATTAATTAGTTAAAAGTGGTGGATGAAGGATGCAATATAAATTCAATTTCACATTAGTTAGAATGCAAAGGCTATCTATTGTAAATGTCTAGGTTGATCAATGTTAATGATACCCAGTGTAATTGAATTATAATGCTACCTACCTACTTACGAAAACCCTTCAAAATTCTCATTTTTTTAGAGGTCGCATTTAGTCTTTATCTCTATTTCAATAAAGTTGTGCTATTGGTAGCACTTTTTTTTCTTAGTTAAAATTACCACATTTTTCAACCATGGCCTTAACACTCTCTTAATGTTGCCAACAAAAACCTTAAAATCAACAACAACAAAAAAAGAGTAGCACATTAGTAAGAATGTTAAAGCTACTTACTATAATTGACTAAGTTGACTAGGTTCTTATTGACAAGAATGGATTTACAAACCTTTCAATGTCAATTAAGACTCAAAAGCATTTCTAATGCAAAATACTATAAAAGAGATGCCACATAAATCCTCCAACTTGTCTATTTATCTCTTCATATGTTTAACAATAATGAAGGAGGATGCAATCTAAACATCATTGCAAATTAGTTATAATGTTGTGGATACCTAAAATTAATAATTTAGTTAAATGGTTTGGTTATATATTTTTGGGTATCTATGATCAATGGTTAATGCACCCAACATGTCATTCATGAGTTGAATTTTTAATTGCAATAATGATGAAGAAATTGTAAGCAACATCCTAAGTACTAAATCCTTTTATATAGATAGTACCTAGGAATCAAAAGAAAATTTGTATAGTACCTAGGAATGAAAAGAAAATTTGTAGGCTTTTAGCTTCACCTTACACCCCTCTTTTAAGTGACTTTGTTTGATCGTTTTAGTGTATTTGATTATTATTATATATATATATATATATTTCTTATAAAGATAGAAGAGAAAGTTTAACAAGCAAGTATACTCGTTTTTAAATTGTAATTATTAATTTTTTTTTCCAAGCTTCATTATTGTCTGAACTCTGTGAGTTGGAGACCAGCGTCTCTCTGTCCTCGAGCGTTTTCTGCTACTTGCGCTATGTGCAATATTTATCTGCCAGACGTTTCTAGTCTCGTACTCGGTTAGGACCGGTCCCTTCCTTCTTGAGAATGTAACGCCCCCTACTTCTAATCTCTGTGGGATGCGTGGTTATGGGGAGACGTGTCCAATTTTTCTGTGTACACTATACTGCATGAGCTATCCAATAGAGCTCTCATGGTTGAAGACCACCTAATGTGAAGATTGAGTGTGCTATAGCTTGATAGCGTCCCCTTTGAAGGCTATAGAGTGGAAACCTGCGTGCAGACCAATGCAATGGAATGCTCTCTCAGAGCGTTGAAACTTGAAGTCTGAGTTTGAGATCTTGAGATTCCAGCTACATGAGACCTGTGATTGCTAGTGCATGATCTACAGACCCAATGCTCTTTCTCTTTGCTGCGTTAAAGAATACTGATGCGATCATGGAGCTGCTCATTTGGTGTGATGTATTGTATCTGTGTTGAAGAAGATGCGTGGAGATCCATGTCAAGACCCACGTGGAGCTGAAAACATTGTATGTGAAGGCTGTGCTTTGTTTGAGCTATACTCTCAATATTCTGAGAGATACATTATGCATGATACATCATAGTGAGGCCGCGACTTGGATGTGATGAGTTGCAGAGAGTTGCGCTCTTGTCCAAGACCGGAGTTGCCCCCGTATGCATGGAGAATGATCAATCTTCATTCCAATGAGTTGTGGAGAAGAACTATGCCTGTGAGCTGTTAGTTGTGCTACCCGACAATTTTTTTAAAGCCCATGGTGAACTGTTGCGATTTGCACACTGAAAGGAGGGGCACGTTCAAGTTTTTGAAGACCTGCGACATGTGAACTTGAGATCATTGCTTGAAGATTGTGCAAACCGAGTTGTGGATCACATTTTACTGCTTGTGAAGATACTACCTGGAGCTGCCTCAATTTCGTAGAGCTGCGACTTTGTCCACCAAGGAAGAAGTTCAAGACCGGAGTTGCCCCTGTATACATGGAGAATGATCAATCTTCATTCCAATGAGTTGTGGAGAAGAACTATGCCCGTGAGCTGTTAGTTGTGCTACCCGACATTTTTTTTAAAGCCCATGGTGAACTGTTGCGATTTGCACACTGAAAGGAGGTTGTGTGGAGACACGTTCAAGTTTTTGAAGACCTGCGACATGCGAATTTGAGATCATTGCTTGAAGATTGTGCAAACCGAGTTGTGGATCACATTTTACTGCTTGTGAAGATACTACCTGGAGCTGCCTCAATTTCGTAGAGCTGTGACTTTGTTCACCAAGGAATAAGTTCAAACCCTAATTTTTCCCTTGAAGGTATAAAGTAGCAATATATTTTTCGTCTTCTTATACATAAATGAGCTAAATAAATAACATCTTCAAATTATTATTCATAATTTTTAGCAGACCGTCGCAGAAACATAGTTATTTTTCGCCCATAGCCGACCCGTTTCGGCGCAAAATTAACAAAAACATAGGCACAGGTAGCGAAGGATATTGGTAGGAAAAGAGCAAAGTTTGTAACAATCTCAGATTATAAAGACATAGATTTAAACATCACACTTGGAAAATTCTGGTTTAGGGGAGAGTTGGAACATGGAAGCTAAGCAGTAAAATGGTGATGATGAAGAGAAGGAGGATCCTCTTGCCTATAAGCAGTATGGTTATCCAAAAGCATAGTCAAAGAAGTGGGGATCTTGCATGAGAGTTTTAGATCCCAAAATTGGTGAAACTACATGCTTCTTGGCACTGCAGGATAATGAAGCCACATTTAGCATTTGCTTTGTTACTTTTCATGACAAAGAACATGGAACTCTTGTGGACATTGGAACTGCAAAGGATTTAGAGTTTTGGGAAAAGAAGCATTGATCAGGAGGTTTTATTCATATCTATAGGTCTGTGGATGATGGCAAAGCCTTGGAACTTGTGCATAAAACAACGGTTGATGGAGTACCTCTTGGATTATGTAAATTCCAAGGCTGCCTATTAGTTGGAATTGGACAGGTGTTGAGAATATATGACTTGGGCAAAAGGAAATCGCTGCAGAAATGTGAGCATAAGCTCTTTCCGAATACGATGAATACCATCTGTTGTAGGAATACCATGAATACTCAACCATAACCTGGATGAGTTCTCCAAAACCAGTGATATCGTAATCATATTATAGGCGGGATTGGGATTAGGAAGGTGTTTTATAGGCATAACCCATTATGTATTTGCTCACTATAATTTTATTTACAAGTGCATATATGTATGTGTATGACACAATGAATAGGACTACTTTTATACTCTTACCCTGGGATATTATTGTCTGTGCATGTTTGCATACACACACTGACAGAGACAGAGACAAAGACAGAGACAGAGACAGAGAAAGAGACTTTTCTATTTCAAGTTGCAACACAAAATACTGAATACAGGGAAAGTGTGTGTACCTCCATAGCTCTCTCCTGTTATGTAAAACTATAAATTTTTATTTTGAGGGAATCTTTCTAATTAGTTGAGCAAGAAGGTGAGTGAATATTTAGCTGCAATTGCATGGTCAAACAAAGTTTAATCTATTTATTTGGAAAGTATCAAATGCAAAAGGATAAACGGTAAATGTAGATCAGACAGTGACTCATTATACTAAAAGCTTGCATTTTTTTGAAATTGTATGAAATGTTGAGAAACCTATTGTTTCAAGGATAAGAGATTATTGACTAATATACAATCAATGAGGGAAAGGATGATTGACTAATATACAATCAATGAGGTACGAAGACATGAAAAATTATGCTTTCTGTTGTGAAATGCCAGTTTGAGCTGTAGCAATGTTGGATGCCATACTATCTGATATTATATCTTCCCAATTGAAGACTGTACCATGTGTGGCAACATGGTAGATCAATGGAACCCAACTGAGTTTATAGTTATTTCCATTTGGTAGGCCGAAGATTCTGTTCAACATTAGGACTATGATTCGATAGGGGGTCTTTAAGTGTTGGCTGTCATATTCCCCGCTACCTTTTGGTCTTAGTTGCTTGTTTGGTACCATCATCTTCTTTGCAGATTGAAAATTATCTATATTGGCATGCCTTACCCAATCATCACTAAACATAACTTTGGAGGAAGGCAGCTTGTATGCGGCTGAAAGGTGTCCTGGTTGAAAGGAGGCGAGTCCTTCTCCATTGGCGTTTGAAATAATCCTGGTGGTTGTATCTACATGGGGCAGAATCCACCCAATCACCTTTGAGCAAGGAAAAAATTATAGCCGGGTTGCTGCCTTGTGAAGGGCATGCCTCTTGATGTTTTGGTAAACCCTTGATTCCTTGAGGTTTGCATTTGGTATTTTTCCATCTTTGATAGATGTGTACAGGTCACCCCATTTGAATTCTGGAGTGGCCCTTGTGATGGGTTTGGTGTCTTCAAACATTGTTTCAATTGGTATAATTGGATTTGTTTCTATGTTAGGCTCAATCTACTTTCCCTTCTTCTTGTTGGCTTTTTTAATCATACCTGATGTGAAAACATAAAGGATGAGTAGTGAGGAACTTGACATGTGTATAAGGGATATAATATTGAAGATTGAGCAACTAAGAAGTGGTTAAACAACAATTGAAAGTTGATGTTGTTCGGCATAGGTATGGCATGCAAGGCAAGGCACATGGCCCTTGGCAGGTTCTATTAGTGTTATATAAATGTCTATGCTAGAATCTTCTTTACATAACATAGAAAAAGCAAGTTGAGAAGATTGAATGCCAAATACAATTTGGCCTACACTTAAGTGTTTGCATTGCTGAATTATAAACATGCATATGTTGATATAAGTTATTATATATATTTAATTAGTCAATAATAGACGTTATTAATGTACAATAAAAGATGTATTATATTGTATGTATATGATACAAAGCAGAGTAATAATTTCTACACGAGTATATATATATATATATATATATATATATAATCATAATCATAATCATAATCATAATCGATGGATTAATGAAATATATTTTTAGAAACAAATTGGTTGAAAAGAAAATATAGAATTAACAATGGACGTTAATCATCATCATATATTCTTACAAATTTATATTTCAAATAAAATAATTGTATTAATATATATTAAATTTGATCATGATTCTATTGGTAATATTGAATGCCAATTTAATATAAAAGAATGTCATATGTTTTAAATATGAAAACTTTATTAATATATATTAAATTTGATTATATCAATATTGAATGTGAATTTAATATAAAGATTTGGATGGTTTTGTTGGTTTCATATCGAAAAGAGTACTATTTTGATAAAAATTAAAAGTAATTAATTTTAAAAATGACTAAATATATCTATCATTTTTAGATGAAAGAATACATCATAAATATCAAATTTATAAAGAAGGAAAACCGAGATATCATTTTTTATTTTGGACTTCAAAGTCCATTCTCAAGAGATCGCCATGCGGTGATGGGATGATAATATGGGAAAGTAGAAATACGCTAACCAGACTACTATTTAGTTTGCTCACATGAATTCATACTGGTTTTTAATTCAAAGGTCTCTAATGCCAGGCTAATTCTAATGAGTCAATTATATTTGTTTGATGGTATTTTCGTCTTTGGTTGTTGAAATTCGAGGCTTTAGGGTTCCTTTGATGTGTTGCTCATAAAATCTGTTTAGAGCTAGGGTTAGTTTAATATTTACAATAAAATCATCGTACAAGTAGAGCTGGTTGCATAGTATCTGACAAATTCTTTTGCATTAATTCTTTTGGATCTTATCAACTTACTACCCCCCTTTTTCATATGACATATCCACTGCATAACGAGCATACTCAACTGCCATGGAAACTGAAGTTGGTTTCCACATCCGCACAACAACCCTTATCTTGTATTTAAGTCCATATACAAAACGCTCTACTTGATAATCATCCGCATCTAGGTAAGGTACATATTTTACTAGTTCCATAAACCTAGCTTCATACTCCTCTACAGTCTTGTTTCCCTGTACTAAATCATAGAGTGCACATGCTTGTTCTTCCTTGTAATAATTTGGAAAGTACTTCGTGTGGAACCTCTCCTTGAACAATTCCCAAGAAAACGTAAGAGGAGTAAGGTGCAACTGTTTCTCCAGATCTGACCACCAATTTAGACCATCACCTTTAAGCTGAAAGATGTCCATTCTAGATTTGGAATTGGAAGTATACTCGTTCAATGAAAAGCATATTTTCATGCCTTCCAACCATGCTTCGACATTCTTACCGAGTCGTCCTCCTGAAAACTCAGGAACCTTTATCTTTTGTATTTCCCTCGAAATGTCCTGAAGCGGTTCCATTCTCGGTACTTGTGCCCTCTCAGAGTTCTCTCGACTCACTTAAGTGGTTTCCACTTCGACGACCCTTTCCGACTTCCTATTCATCGTGGTCATGATAGCCTCCAAATATCTCATTATGATCTCCATTTCTGGTGTTGAGGTTGACCGTGGCGGTGTCGGCGGCAGTGACGATGGTGGTGGCGACGGTGATGGTAGTCGACCTCGACCTCGAAATTTGCGTGTTGTTACCATGATTGATCCCGAAACATCCAAATAACATTATATCATTAGTTCCTTAATCTCATAAATGCGAAAATAAAATTTAGTTATGCAACGCTTATACTTATGTGTAGGGATATCATGCGTCTCAAATTAACAAATCGCTACGATGGGCATAAAACTTGCATTGTCGTTTTCATTGAACGATTTTTTCATGTGGTGAAATCAATTTATTAACGTTCAACTCTTCATGCTGGTCTCAGCAGTGTCTTGTTTTTGAGATTTCGCGTCTGTCTCGTCCCTTCGACAATGAGTTGAAGTCTCGGCAGAAAAGCAATTTGTGTCTTATTACTTAAAGTTATGGTTAAGCATTAATTAAGAAAATTATTTCATTTTTACACACTAACTTTACTATTAAATGTAATATTCACGTCTAATACTTAATGTTACACAACCTTAAAATTTAAAATCCATTGAGCATCCATTAATCTATTTAGGTTTAATTTTTTTTTTTTTTTTTTTACTACAATTTAAAAATTAATTAATTTTTTTTTTAATAAAACACGGATATCAAATTTATATAATTTATAAGAATGATATATATTTACCAACTGAGCTAATTTATATAGTTCCTCTCTATATATAATTCATTATGTTAAAGGAAAAAAATTAATAAGTAAGTAATAAATAAACTAAATAATAAAAATATAATATAATAATCAAATTTGTAGTACATCCACATACTTATAACCTAACTCTAATTTCTTATAGAACTCTACTCCTTCGTACACCTGAAGTCCCAAAAGGCCACGCGCCTCTCCACTCAGCTCACTGCCATGCAAAAGGGGAAGCACGCATGAAGGCCACGCGGCCTCTCTGTGCAGCCCACCATGCAGGAGAGAAAATCCAAAAGAAAAAAATTGAACCCAAGGCTGTCCGCCATTTTCGCCCTTTTCATAAAAATTTTAGCTCTGCAACATTCAAAAAAAGGTGATGCGAGATAGCTAAAAAAAAAAACTTTTGTTATAGCGGGGGTGACCAGGAATCCATGGCCATCCCCTTCTTTCACTTTCATGCGCAGCTTTAGGGCTCTCCTGGCCTTGGCGACCTGAATCACTGTAGCTCATGAGGAAAGGGTTTGCAGAAACAGTCATGACAATTCTATGTTGGGTGTCCTTTGCATTAATCTTGTTTTCGTTGGTCAGTATGTGTAAATCAGAAGTTGAAGATGAAGGAGGAGAAGCAGTTCTCACCCTCGGTGCTCAAAATTTCTCGGAGGCTCTTGCTAGCCATCCGTTCAATGTAGTCGAATTATGTGCCATATGGTATGTATTTCTATCACTCCGAATGGTTTCTTTTGGTGAAGTTGTGTTTTCATCATATTTTTCTCTCATACTCTCGCCGTAAAAAAAAAATCGATATGCACTGTAGTGGCCGGTGAACATGCCATCTGTACCCGGGTTCAATACACAAATTCACAATTTCGTATTAGATGAACAGCCACAGCGAGCGGAGGCGTTGCTAAATGTTGATTCTTTGTAATTTTACAGACAGATGGAGACTATTTTCTTTGGGATCGCATCTCTGTGCATTGAGTTACAGTTAACGTTCATCTGAAGTTTTTATTTTATTTTTCTCTTTTCAGAGTCGAAATCAGAAAATGCTAAGAGACATGCTATGGACTTCGTTGATCATGGTCGTGGTGGTGGGAAATGAAGGCTTTAGTGAGACGACCGTGGAATTAGGGGTAAATGTAGGGTCTATAGGTCGAAGCTTTAGCCGTTTAAGGGCTTCGGGAGACCATTCTTTGATGAGGTACGAGAATCCGAGTTCAGATGTGAAAGATTTGCAAGAAAGTGCTCAACACAGTGTCCAGATGCAGTAGCAGCAAAGCGCACACCAGATCCAGATCGATGGTCCACATTGACACCCGCATTGCCAAAGAGCTCGAGAGATAAGTAATAAAGCCAGTGCGGAATACAAATCACCATCACACGTGATATGTCCGCATATGGAAAAGTGGTATTGCAAACCGCTTAAAGGGCAATGCGGAACCACCCTTTGCACGTGCGAAAAGACCATTTCCAAAAGTTATTTATTAGGTTAAATAATGCATTGTTTTTGTTATTTGCTCGATGGGATGTTAGAAAGCAAAGACTGCTTTTTTCAGTATAGCTGCGGGATTGCTGTCGCAGCCTAAAAACATATCGCTAGAAACTTGCTAGAATGTAGCGACGTGTTGCCAGGAACAGGTTGGGAGAAGCATAGCCTTCCACGTGGCATGATTCCATTAGCTTTATGAGTGAGGAATCTTGCTGATGTGGAAGTAATGCTTCTCCATGGTGAACGCCTATGGCATAATTAATAAATAATAAAAATAATATTATTAAATAATAATAATAATAAAAATAAAATAATGTTACCTTTCAATAAAAAAATATTATTAAATAAATATTTGTATCTAATAAGGAAATTTTAATATTTGTAATAAAAATAAATACTATATAAAAATATTTTTTTTATTAATATTAATCTATCTTATTTACTAATATTAATTAAAATCATTATTTCGTAATAATAATTATTATAAAATTAATAAATAAGGCTAAACAATATTATTATTATTAAATCAAACATAGCATTCATCATAATTTAATTAATTAAATTGAATTGAATTAAATTATTGAATTAATTAATTTAACTTAATTTAATTTAACTTAACTTAACTTAATTTAATTTAAATTCTTAATTTAATTTAAATTTTTAATTTAATTTAAATTTTTAATTTAATTTAAATTTTTAATTTGTTTAATTTAATTTAATTTTTAATATGTTTTAATATTTTTATTTAATTAAATTTTTTTTTTTTAATTTAATGTATTTCTTTTATTTTTATTTCCAAAGAACATTTTTATTAATTTTTTAATTTAGCTATTTCTTGGGTGGGGCCGGTTGTCCACTAGCAATAACCACATTTTTAAATGTGGTTGATATTTGCTGATTGGGGAATATCAACCACTTTTAAATATGTGGTCATGATTGATATACGTCGATCGGCGAATATCAACCACATTTAAAAATGTGGTCGTTACTAGTCGTATAAATCGTATGTGCTAACCACTTTTAAATGTGTGGTCATGATTGATATACGTCGATTAACAAATATCAACCACATTTAAAAATGTGGTTGTTGCTAGTCGTATAAATCGTATGTGATGTGTAAAGACAGAAAGCTTGAAGACATTGCCAAATGCCTGACGTGGCTCAAATAACAACTATTTTGCGTCCATAGTATGTGGGGAACGCTGGTGTCCATAGTATGTGGGGAACGCTGGTGTTAGTATAAATGACTCTGGACTTAGTCAATCAAGTTTTGTCTTTATCTTGTTGTTGAAGGAACGTAGTGGTAGTGCATGCATCTTCGTGCATGTAAGCATCTGATGATTCCAGTCTCCACGAACGAGGCCGGTGTAATTAATATTAAAATTTTGTTTATAAACAATTTAGAACAATGGTAAATTTATAACACCATTTTAAAAATGATCCAGTGCGTTGTACATACTTGCAAACTAGTGAACTAATAATCCATAATTATCACTACCTTGTTTACTAAGATTCATTTAATCTCAATACAATCGCTTTGATATTGGATAGCTGGAGATGTCCATTTTGTCTCGCATTAGTAGAATTGTTCTATGACATATGCATTTAATAATCTTCAAAACTTATTTTCTCCGCAATCTCATTGTTGTATTTTCTTGAATGGAGCTTTATTTATGTGTAAACTAAATTATTAATATAAAGGATACAAGTTAATGAGATAAATATCATTGTGTAAAATTTGATAACCTAATATCATTGTGTAAATTTGATAATATAATTCTGTAAAATTTGATAACCTGCTCCCTTTGTAAAGGAAAACGCCCCAGCTAAAAAATACCTAACCTCAATGGGCTCTGTAACGGAGTAAAATGTGGCCCAGATTTAGACAGAGAACAGGCAGTAAAAGAATGAAAAAAAACTCAGTCATCAAGCAGGCAGCTTGCGGCATGAAGGAGCAAGAACGACATAGTTGTATTGTGCATGTTGTAGTTCCGTGCATATGGAGTATAACGATATAAAAATCTAATAGTCGGCTTAACCTAGCAACTGTTGGTACTCAGGCTCAAAAAATGGGCAAGCACGTCGAACTGCACAACGTAGGTGAGGGAATCACTACAAGTGATGTTCAACAGGGAGGAAAGTAGGAAGCGTGGATCACACAACAAAAAACACAGGATATACACAGAATTTTGTGAGGTGGAATAAACTCTACCATTGTGAATTATGTGAAGACCAGGCAACCTGAGTAGCAGCCGTCTCAGCACCGTCTCACATGAAGATTGCCCTCAAGAACTTCCATGCCCGACGCGCACTCAAGGCAATACATAATTATTCCTCACTTTGCTGCACTGGAACCAGCTTCCCTTCGTCCTGTTGAAGATTGGCCTTTAATGTTTGGCAAACATTCTCGTGTTTCATGTTCTTCAGATCATGGAGAACAATCTCGTGTTCTTCAGATGGCGAGCATATATCAGCGTTATTTCCATGCTCCATGCCTCCATCGCCTGTATGAATTATATGAATTCAATAGATGGCGAGCATTGTATGAATTCAATAGATGGCGAGCATATATCAGCGTTATTTCCATGCTCCATGCCTGTATGAATTGTATGAATTCAATAGAGAAGAAGAAAACTTATGAATTTGCAGAATGGAATTTTGGGAGGTCATGCTACATTGCGTGCTTCTTTTGTTCTGTAACACCAAAGGTGGAACTACCAGAAACTATGCATGCATCTTGAAGCTTCGTGCCACGCGATGACAAATGGTGAACATGTTGCATGACACGGGTAGGCACAGGCCAACATCACTAAAATGACACAGCCAACCGTAAATCGTATAATTAACAACGTGTCAGACTGCCTAGAAAAGAGGCCAATCCAAACAGGTTAAGATTTTCTTCTTTGAAAAGAATTGGATTGAATTATTTTCCTTTCCAAACAGGTTAAGATTTTCTTCTTTGAAAAGAATTGGATTGAATTATTTTCCTTTGGTTCATTTCTAATAGTAATGGTTAGGACACTCTTAAGTGGAAGTGGGTAATGGTTAAGACACTCTTAAGCGGAAAGAAGAAAGAAGTGTGATCCTAATGGTTTGGAAATTATACCAAATTAATAACCTAACCCAAAACTGATAAAACTGATTTCTAGTCTTAAGCGATCATGGTTTTCATCATTATTTCTTCATTTTAAGAACAGGTTGTAGGCATGAAGATACATTGAGTTCAACAATATTAAAATTCTTTTTAAATAGATAACATGTTCAGTTTAAGAAACTTGTACAAAGAACCCTAATTTAGATCTATTTTACAACTAGAAGACTATAAAATTCCCTTATTTTTGGCACAGATATAACTTACCAAGTATTGATTTCAATCAAACCTTCACCCAAATTTATATAGACACTTTTGTAAAGAGTAAAGTAGGAATTTATGTAAGATTTCACAATCGTTTTTATGTATAACCTTTTTTTAGAATTTTTTATTAAATTTGTTATACATATTTATGAAATTTTCTATATAAAATATTTATTAATTTTCTACATAAAATACTTATTTTTATATTTATTAAAATACTTCTTACTTAAAAAACTTGATCTATAAAGTATATGTTATGTGTATTCATAAATTGATCAAACTATTTATATCAATTTAATCAATATTTTGTCAATTTGACTTTATAAATGTTTTAAATTTTATTATAATCTCTCATACTAAACACACGCATCCATCCATCTCTTTTAAAGACATTAACAAATAATATATTTCTTATGGCTTTAGACTATGTTCTAAATGGACGAATTATAACATTAATTCAAACATAAAATTAATTTAAAATATTTAATAAATATGCACCCTTGGACTTTTGAGATCTTGTTAGTTTCCTTTAGATACTACTTAAATAATTTTGTCTTTGCATACCAAAAGAACATAATGTAAAAAGATTATGACACTCTGACCAATATATATATGCAATTATATTATGAATAATGTAAAAAGATTATAACACTATGACCAATATATATGTGCAATTATATTATATTAATAATATGAATGAAAAATATGTACATAGTATAAATAAAATATATTATGGATTCCTTTTTTGATATGTTATAATAACATATCAATCTCATATTCATATTCCATATCACATCATAGGTCACTTGGATGAACTCGCACTCCCGACTCTCCCACTCTTATTTTGAACATTTCCATTAACTTTCTCTCATAATTGATGGACCCCACTTTTATTTTGAACATTTCCATTAACTTTCTCTCACAATTGATGGACCATGGAAACTCATAAGTTTCGTTTGTGTTTCTTCAGTTATTGAATAATAAGAAGATTGATACCATTGCTCCGTGGATGTTTCCCTAAGAGAGAGTTTTACCAAGTAAATCTCTGCGTACATCTTATATATATATTTATTTACTTTCTTGTTTTATTTACTTCTGCAACATATTGTGTTCTGTGGTTATTAGATCCAACAGTTTGATAAAATTTCCTACACTATTTGGGCTATGCTACCCAAGTCTAGGACGTATCTCACTCATTAATCCCATGTCAATAATGTCATATCTCCTTTATACTAGCTAGATCCATGTTGTTTTGTAGTATGTATTATTATTTTGAAAGGAGTTGTTATTATGGTTTATTTTTCACTGTAATTATATCTGTTTTTATATTTTCACCAACTTTTTAAGTCATACTTATAACTACATTTCATAGGTCTAGGCCTGATCAGAAATCTAATCTACATTAAATAATTTAGATATTTAGTTCATTTACAATCTTCAACTAATTAGAAGTATCTAACAAAGCAAATTTCTCCTGACTCAATTTATGCATTTTGACAATTATTTCCGCAAGTATATGCTACCACGTAGCCTTGTTTTTTAATGTAGAATAACCCCAAGAGTTTGCACATTCCATGAAATATGCATTTTGGTTAGAGGTACAATGTATCTGGTTTATGCAGACGATTCAGATAAGTCTGTTGCAGTCTCGTGATTTTGTTGGGCAGTGTTCAGTTTAAGAATTAACATATCGGCAGCTTCAGTTTATCGGTTTCTTCGTTTGTCTGGTTCTGTTTATCGAGATCTGGCCTCACTCATTATAAAAAAGGGACAAGAAAGCTACAGTATTGGATTTGTGTTTATGAGCTCTAAAGTAGAATAGGGAGATCAAATTTATTCATAGGGTAGGTAAGACATACGTGTAAGCAGTATATGCAAAATTTGGAGATTTAACTTTCTAGTAAATTCCCAGATTGGGTATAAAATAAGCCAAAAAGTCATAATACAAAACAAGATAAAGTGACATATTAACCGAATCTTTTTTAAGTAAGGAAACCAACTAAATTGATAAAAAAACGTAACAAATGCAAAAAACCATCCAACTCAGTTGATAAATTAGATCAAATAGACCCCTTTGTCTACGGGTTTTTCCTCCCTACCCATTTTAATGATAAATACATAAGCCAAATCTCTTTGTGAGTCTTTAGTTTTCTTTCCTGGCCGGTCCTTGAGAAGTGTTGATATTATCTCCTTTGTCAGCCTATGGAATTCATGATTTTGACCAAGTGTGGTGAAGGGATGATGTCAACTTGGTCTTGCTCCATAAAATATTGGAGTGATTTTTTTATTATTATTATTTTAGATGTATGAGATTCTAAATAAGAAATTATAAGTAGCTTAAAATTTCGACCATTTTATCATGAGAGAACGTATTTGTGCTTCACCATTATCAAAATAATTTTATTATTTTAATCAACAAAATAAAAAAATTATTGTCAATTGGATATGAGTTGGTGTGGGATGGAGCTTTCTCCTTTCTACTCAATTGTTAATTTTTTTCGAAGTATAATTATTTTATGAGTAATTTTATGTTATGTATTAATTCTTTTATATTAAATGGTTAAAAAAATTTAACTCTCAACAAATTTGATGTTTCCATTGATAGATTTGGATTTAAGATAGATTTAATTGGAGTAATATAAAATATAGTTTTATAACTTTTTGAACAAGGGGTGGAGTAATGACTAGAAGCAACCACATTAATAATATGTTTGATTAATAATATCTTTGATTGATGAATAGTCAACACATTAATAATATGCTTTTATATACAATATACTAAATATACATATATTGACCTAGTACATTTAATGTTACTTAAGACATTAATATTATTAACATGGTTGTATGATGAAAATAATAATATAATAATTATTAAAAAATATTTTTATTGTTTTTTAAATTATATATATTATGGGAGATAAAAAGAGTTCCTAAGCTAGCCCTAGAATCTAGTCAAAACCGTGGTATAAAGACGCCATGACCTCGTTAAACCACTCGGAGATTGACGAAAATGATGTCTTGCAAAATATGAATGAGATTAAAAATATTATTGCTTCTAAGTTTAAAGAGAAAATGTGGTGCAAAAAAGAATTAGAGATTAAAAAAAAATTAAGATACTATAAGGAGGTCATTAACCATAATCTAGATCTATCTGTCTTAACTAGTTCAAAGAAGAAAACTAATATAGCCAAGATCAAAATGAACTCTCATGAGCTATATAGTGAAACAGGGCGCTGACTAGTTCCTAAAACACTGTGGGAGGAAAGGATCTGTCATCTTTGTGACACTATGAGCGTTAAGGACGAAAAAAACTTTCTCTTAGAGTGCCCTATCTAAACTCACATTAGATCTCAATTCTATAATATTTGTTGCAATACCGACATCCCTATCCTTCTAGCGCATCAAAATTATAGTGATTTTGGAATGCTTCTCTCCAAGCTTTTTGAGCATAGAAATACAATTCTAAAGCAAACTAAATAATTCCTTTTTTAGGTCCGACAGACCAAAGTTGGTCTTAGTGGACGCTAATCATCATCATCATCATCATCATCATATATATATATATATATATATATTTCTAAAATTAATTATAGAATTTATTGATTTTTATTTACTATGTCATTAAATATAAATTCATAAAATTAATTATAAAATTGATTGATTATTTTTTTCAAGAAGAAAAAAATCGTGCTTTTGTTATTCATCAGAATAAAAAAGTGCATTCATATTTCATATAAATAGTCCTAAAACTAATTGTAACAAAAACATATCACTAGATACAAAATCTCCAAAACGTGCAGATAGAACCTCAAAAAACAAAAAGAAGAGAACCAAATTACCCCAAAGCTCTGCAAAGTTCAAATACATAATAACAACTTAAGAAAAAAAGGAGATAAATCCTTCAAATTCCAGCTTATCTTCAATGAATTCTTCCTAGTGAAGAAAACCTTCCCGTGCCTTCAAATCCTCCTTAGAAAGATGATCATCAATGACATTTCGTTCTTTGTATATGTGAGAGTTCTCCCAGTCCTGTAAGCATTCCAAAAGCTTCATAGTTCTCATACACCATTGATGAATATCAATGGCTTGCAGCAAAAAATATTTCTTGGCCCAATTAACAATAGTCATAGAATCCCCATATATCTTGATTGAATCAATTCCCAAAGTTACGACAAATTTTGTCAAGAAACAGAGAGCAAGATGCTCAGCCTTAGCCACAATACCAAATCCACAATTAAGCTTGAGCAAGAAAATGTGTTCACTATTAATTTTAAGATGAACACCTGTTGCACATAAACCATCATTCATCGCTCCATCAAAAAAGCCACAAGCATCATATTGAAAGGAGGATCCAAAACCTTTCTCTTCTCTTTTTCTTTACTGAAGACATAAAGAAATTCTTTATAATACTTTAAAATTTTGACAGTTCCAATTGATATGGAAGGCAGTTTGTCTTCAAAAATTGCTCCATTCCCTAATTTCCATATCTCCCAACAAACAAAGATTGGAAAAGTACGATGGTTTGGAACAGTCTTATACCAGTTAAAAACATTATTATCCAAAGTATCAATCCACCAAACCTCAGAAATTTCCATGGAAGAACGCACAAAGATCCACCGTTGTTTTGCAAAAAAACACAAGATAAAAATATGAGCAATTGTTTCAGCATCTTGGCCACACAAAACACAGTGATTTGGTTCTATCCAACCCCTGTGCAGTAAATTGTCCCATGTTAGAAGAGCATTCTCCAGTGCAATCCATATAAAGCATTTTAATTTCTAAGGTATTTTTCACTTCCAGATTTTGACAAACCACCATTTTGGAACCATGTAAGTATCCTTTGCCACAATCACATTATAAGATGTCTTTGCAGAGACCCAACCAGAAGTATTGTCCCCTATCCACACTATCTCATCTGCACCAGAATTGAGTTTAATACTGGAATGATTAAGATTTGCAATATAATTCTCCCATTCCAAAGTCCAAGCTATGTTAATACCCAGATCAATAGTTGTATACCAATAAGTACCTGTGTGGCTCAACCAACCTAGTTTTTTTTATCTGTGAAAGAGTAGTATAACCTATTTAATTTAAATATTCTAGAATACCAGTAGATAGATTGAAATATTCTTCAAAACCCACTATTGGATCAATATAGATCAAAATCTTATCACCTGTACCTACCTTCCAAGTAATTTTGTTGCTTATCCATCTGAAAGATTTCAGGAAACTAGACCAAAAATTTGATGAGTTTCATGTCGCTATCCATGGATTTCTAATCCAATTTACTACATCACCTTTGATATATTTACCATGTAAAACACTGCTCCACAAACCCTTTCCAAATCCTAGTCCCCTCCACATGCTCTTTATTCTTAAAGCATTGCAGAACCATTCCATATTTTTTTATATCCCAACCTCCCATCTGTTTAGGCCTTGAAATGTTTTCCCAATTAATAAGGTGAATTTTTTTTCCATCCACAGAACCAAACCAAAAGAAGTTGAACATCAATATCCTCATTAATTTGATGATGGTTTTTGTAATATTAGCTAAAGAGAACCAATACATAGGGATAGCAACCAAAACTGACTTCAAGAGAGTCAGTCACCCCCCAATGAAAGCTTACTAAAGGTCTAATTCCCTATCTTCTTCTCAAACTTCCGAACCAACCACATCAATCTCTAATCCTATATAAATTTGGATTTAAAAGGTACCCCAAGTATTTAAAACCATCTTCAAGCTTAGAATACTGATATGGAAGAAATGAGGAAGTCAACTCCACTACCTGATTATCCACCCCATGACAGATGAGTGCAGATTTTGTAGAATTGATCTCCATACCTGATGCAATACAGAAAGATTTAATAATATCATAGAATTGTTTCCATTCATCGGCTGAACCTCTACCAAACAGAATAACATCATCAACAAATAAGATATGAGAAATAAAAACAAAGCTGGAAATTTTTATTTCATGAATTTTATCCTCCTTGTTTGCAACATGTATCATATTACTCAACCCCTCAATAACAAGCAAGAAAAATAAAGGGTACAAGGGACATTCTTGTCTAAGACCCCTTGAGCTTTGCAAGAAATATGATGGGGATCCATTTACAAGAATTGTAAAATTTGATGTGGTCACACAATCCATGATCCAATTTGTCACCTCTAGAGGGAGGCCAATATGAAGAAGCATAAGTCTAAGATAAACCCATTTTACCCTATCATAAGCTTTAACTAAATACATTTTCAGGATGATAGCATCAATATAATTTATTTTTATATAATTCATGCATTCCTTAGTGACTCCAATAGCATCCAAAATCTGCCTATTTGCAAGAAACCCAAATTATTCTTTTGTCATCATTTCGACAAGTTTTGGCTTCAATCTAAGAGCAATAATTTTTTTGATGATTTTATAAACAAGGTTACATAAGGCTATAGGTCTATAATCATTGAAGCACTCAATATTATATTAATATTATGGATAAGGGCTATGTAAGTCCTATTCAGATATTTTGAGACATAACCTTCAATCATCGATTGTTCAACCATCCGCGACAAATCATTGCCCATGATTTCAAAAAAGGAAAGAAATATTTCAACAATCCATCCATCAGGACCTGAACTCTTGTCCTTCGCAAATAACTTCAACATAGATTCAATCTCATCAAGAGTGACATGAGCCCCAATACTTTCCTTTTTTTCTTTAGAGAATAAAGAAGGAAAAAGTCTAATAACCTCTAATTGTGTGCTAATATCATTCCTACCTGGATCCTTGAATTGTTTCTGAAAGTGATCCATAAAATCCTTCTTAAGATCACCATAAATATGAATTGAATGTCCATATCCTCCAATTTTAGGTCCTATATAGCATTAATATTCCTTTTAAAAGTGGCACAACTATGGAAGAATCAAGTATTGTTATCCCCCAGAGCTATCCAAATTTCTTTGCTTTTTTGTCTCCAAATCATTTCTTCTTGATTCAAAAAGAAAATTTTCTTCCTCTCAATTTCTAATAATTCCTCCCTCTCTTCCTCCAAAAAGATACAACTATGATTCTTTCATAGAATTTACTAATTAAATTCTCCACTAACTTAAGGTCCTTTTCTCACTCAAGCTTCTTAACTTTTTCACATTGAATAACATGTTTTCTCTGACAATATAGCTTCTTAACCAACTTTTCCATTGGGCTAGTGCCAATCAGGATACTATTTAAAACCCAACAATCCTTTACCATAGAACATACATACAGATCATGTAACCACATATTGTTCAATCTTTAGGGGAGAGATTGCCTTGTTTTAATCCCATCAATTTGAAGAACAATAGGAAAGTGATCATAAATTGAAGTTTTAATCTCCCATGTTCGATACTTATGTAGAGAGACAACTAAAACCTCTTTCATTAGGAACCCATCCAATATTTTGCTAAAAATTCCCTCCCCACTTCTTCCGTTGCACCAGGTTGGCCCCACTTTAACTAGAGCAATATCAATAAAACTTGTTTTCTCTAATAGCTTTGAAAAATATTTTGGTAGTGTCGATCTATCCTAGCACCTTTGAACCAAATCTCAGAAGCCGAGAGAGAGAAATTTAAATCCCTTGCGATGATTAAATTGGGAATCCCAAGAAGACCACATTCATCCATAGCAGACGAAAAAACGTCCCTATTTTTATATGGCCCATAATAGTTAAGAATAGAAAGCTTTAAATCACTTTCCAAAAAATTCCCTTCCATCAAAATACCCCCAATAGTATTATAGGGTTTAAATTCCACCACCTTTGGGTTCCAACCAGACATAATACCACCCGACATACCACTAGAATCTAGGGTTGAAAACTCCCAACCAGGTAATATTTTAGATAATTTCTCAATAGCATATTCTACCGAACACATAGACTCTTGTAAAATTATGATATCTAGGCTAGTAGCATTGAATATCCTAGAGATATCCCTAGCCTTCCCAACTCCCCCAACTCCATGGATATTAAAGGATAGTATGGAAATTAATCACCCACAAAACTGGGCATGCCCGCTCTAAGGGCTCGTGGGGAAGTCACAAAAGTATCCGGAAATGATTTATCACATGCTTCCTTTAATTTGACAAAAAGTAGTATAAACATAGTCTCATAATGCACACCATCTTGGGGAGGAGAGTTCTTTTTACGAGCCATCCATTTATTTTTCTTCCTAATTGTAAAATTTTGATGTCAGATAGATGAAACTGGAACTACCTCAGGATTGGAAGAGGGTCCATTTGAATAAAATTGTAAAGAGGATTTCCCAAAATTAGTTTCAGGCTCAGAGCCTAAACAACTATCCCAATCCACCCCTTGTGGTTGAAATCTAGAATAAAATTGTGGTAAATAGGACAAGGAAGAGGGACAACCAGACAAGGGTAAAGAATCCACAACACAAAGTCTATTACCCCCTTCCAATCCATAATTCTATAGGAAACCCTATCATAAGAAGCCACATGTGACATCTCGTCATTCTTTTCTTTTCAGTATCAAAATTTCTATGCCATCGTTTTAAAACCCGAGACCCCTCCTTAATCATCCAGATTCCATTGAGAACTTTTGGGATGTCGCCCGTCATTGAAAACACGAAACAAACCCATCCATTAACCAACATGGTGGCTCTTGGAGCATAATTGACTAGTTCAGTGTGTGAGACCTTCGTATATTCAATCCTACCCACAATAGCTCGCGTAGCAAAAAATTCAACCTTGTCCAGATTGATGTCTTTCCCCAGAACAAAATACTTCCTTTCTGCAAGAACTCTGTAAGCCTTTGCTCGACGCCTAGCTCAAGCCCTAGCACCCGTCAAGGAAAAATTCTTACAACCATCCTCATACAATAAACCCTCATCCCATAGTTCACTAGGGATAGTTTTATGCCTGTTAACCGACACCATTCTCACCGAACCGCCAGATGTATGCAAAACTGAAGGCGATTTATTAGCTAGATCCATACTGCGAACATATAAAGGACATAAAGAGCCACTCGTGTGGACCCATGCGTCTAGAAGGAAAAAAACCACTGACAAAGAGATAATAAAGAAAAAGCATCCAAACCCTACAAAAAAAGTGCGGAGTAAGGACAAAACCCTCACATGTCTCCCCAAAGGAAAAAAACCCCAAAAATATTAGATATAGAAATCACCACCCTCAGGAGATCAGAATTGATTCATTATTTATTTAGTATGTAATTAACTATAAAGTGATGTATAAATTAATTATTATAAGCCTATTAATCCACCCACACTTATGAATCCATTAAATTTATTATATATAAAATTAATACCCACAAAACTATGTATGGATTAATGAAAGTGGGCCTTTGTGATTAAAAATATATAAAACCGACACTAATTAATGTTATGTATTCATTTATAATGTGGTATTGTGAATGATGATGTGACTAATACCCTATCTCTCTTAAAGAAACGATTATAGTTCCTAAAGAAGTTATTGGGGAAGGGAGGAGATGCCAAGTCATGTGTATATATTAGATGATGCAAAACTTATTGTAAATAAGTAAAAATAGCAGTATTATCGGTCAATTGAAAATAATTTATAAGTAATTTAATTAATAATTGTATATAGTCAAAATTTGTATGGAAGAGTATTTTGACATTAGATAACAAAATCCTAAATGACAACTTATAATATAATACCCTAGGTACATATAATAAATATGGAGAGATACATATATCTTATCATGTTTTAAAAAGTACTTAAAGTTAGCTATATTTTACAATGTGAACTTTAAGTGCTATTTATAGTATACATATGTTATTTAGTTTGTAACATTTAAAAAAAAATTCTATCAGTATTTTTAGTTATATAGATTTTTAATTTCTAATGAGTATCTTGATACACACTTTCATTATTTTAGTTAAGTAATTTTCATTTTACAATTTAGCCTTCTCCAACTTTCTATGACAAATTTTATCGCAATGAATTCACAGCTACTTTAATTCAAGATATGATAGATTATGGAAATTTTTACAAAAATCCATCTAAAAACAAAAATAATTTGGAAAAAAAAACATATAAGTATAACGAGGTAAATATTTTGTTTTTGTAAAATTTTATTAATTTGATTTTTGATTTTTTAAAGTATGAATGCACTAAATCATTAAATTAGACATAGTTGAATGTAATAGGAGTAGTCAAAATATTCTACGTTTTTTACTTTATGTGTTCAAAACACAATTTAAAGACTTCCAAATTTAGATTTTATTAAAAAAATTATTAAATCTTGACCAAAATTAATATTTTAATTTAGATTATTAAAAATTAATATATTATGAAAAAAAAATAATCAAAATAATATTTAAATATATATAATAAATTAATATACTCATAAAATATAAATTTAAGTACTAGTTTTAATTAAAATTCAATCTATTTTATATTTTAATATATTATTATAATACATAATTCATAAAATATAAATTAAATTCATATATATTAGTTTTAGTTTACAATGTAGATTAGTAAGATTAACAATAATATAATTTTGTAATTGTTAAAGGTTTTGCATCAAACTATGTGGAGAAAACAACTGTTTATTCCGAAAACAATACAAAGGAGCATGATGTCACAGCCTCCTTGAAACGGGTCATTTGAATTTTGAATAAAACTAATGTTAAAATGCATCCGGGACGGAGTCGCATCTTTTATCATGGAAAACGAAAAATTAATTAATGAATTAATGCTGGAAGGATATTTTAATAAAATAAAAGTGACTTGAAAACATGAAATGCATCGAACGAAAACCTGTATGATAGGACCAGACGAAAACCCGTATGAAATGCGTTGGTGATGATGGAGATCCTCACACACCCAATCATAAGATAGGACAGGACAAAGGACAATAATTAAGAGAGACATATGTCAAATAAATGGTTTTTTTTTTTTGACAATTAGATGTAGAAGCAAATGAAAATAGTCAATTCAGAATTCTGCACCAATTACAAATTAAAAATTTATATTTAAAAAATTTAAAAATTGATTTTTATTTTTTAGAATATTCAATTTAATATATATTATTTATAAATCTTTATAAAACTATAGAAAAATTGCTTTTGCAAATAACAAATTAATTAAAAATCAATTGAAATTGACTGCAAAGCAATTGCTATATACTTGCCTTCGGCAGGTATAATAACATAAATAATAAACAATAATTTATCTACATTAATATAATTTGAGTCAAATGGAATTATTAAATTGTTGAGAGCATTATTCGAGTTTTCATAATTGAAATAATTAACAATTATTGCAACAAAATGAAATCAAGTTTTAAGATAAAATAAATGTTTCATAATATGTGACAATAAAATAATCATAGGATTAAACATGCACACAATTAATTTTAAGTTCTTTATGTTTCAGTTTGATGTTTATCAAGAGTTATGGTGCAAATTACGACATTGCTATGTTCCTTAATGGCTACGTTGCATTATGACATTAATCAAGGGTTATCTTGCATTGCGACGTTCATTAAGGGTTATGTTGGATTGTGATGTTACTCAATGGTTATATCACATTATAGTCATGAGCCATGGTTGAGTATGGTTGATCATGTTTGATGATCGTTGGACATAGTTGACCATGTTTGACTATGGTTTACTATGTTGGTTGTCTAATGTCAAATTATTGTGTTGCTTAATGGTTATTCCACAATATGACGTTCATCAAGGGTTATGCCACACTGTGATACTCCTTAATGGTGATGTTGGATTTTGAAATTCCTTAATAATTATGTCACATTGCAACATTCATCTTGGTTGACTTATGTCAAATTGCTACGCTTCTCATGTTTATGTTTCATTACAACGTTCATCAAGGGTTATGTCACACTAAGTTTAGTTGACTATGGTTGTTCATGGTTAACTATAGTTGAAAATGATTGACAATGGTTGATCATGTTTGATTGTGGTTGACTATGGTTGATTGTGGTTGACCATGGTTTACTATGGATGAACATGTTGATTGTGGTTGAACATGGTGGAGTTTGGTTGAGTATGGTTTCCCATAGTTGAATATGGTTGATAATAGTTGATTATTGTTAACTATAGTAGACCATGCAGACATGATTCGACTGTGGTTGACTAATGCTTACCATGTTTGAATATATTTTCACCATCTTTGACTATGGCTGAATATGGTTTGACCATGTTTCCATATTCAATGACATTGTGACGCGAAGAGGATGAATTAAATATTATGTCACATGTGCCATTATAATAGACTTCAATATTATGTCAAATTGTGACACTAAGAGGTTTATAATATGGTTATATTTGTTGTGATGTTCATATTCGTTGACTTATGTCCACTTGTTATGTTCCTTAATGGTTATATTGCATTACAACATCCATGAATGGTTATGTCACATTGCAATGCTCATCAACGTTTATGTTTGATTGTGACATTCCTTAATAATTATGTCACACTGCTACATTCATTATGCATATCTTATGTCGAATTGCTACATTACTCAATGGTTATGTTGCATTATGCCTTCAACAAGGGTGTCCATTGTGATGCTAAGAGGTTAGATTCAATATTATGTCACATTGTGCTCTGTAAATTACCGAGGATATTCCACTAGAATAGTTCATCATAATGGATGTTCTAACTTAATTCATTATCTTAAGTTAATTCCATGGAATGGTAAATAAACTAGAATTGGAAGGAAAATAACTAGATCAAAATAACACATCCACACAAATAACAGAAGATATATCTTGGGAAAAACCACTATGGGGAAAAACCCAACCAAAAGTGAGGACTATGCCTTGCTCTTTTTTTCTCCAAAATGCAATGCAAATACACAAAAAGTGGTATTCATTATGGAGTTACCTATGACATTGTGGCTTGCACGACCACTACAGGATCTCCTACTTCCTTTGTTATGCTCTAATATACACTCCCTTACTATTCCTCATCTATGGAACAATACAATAACATCATGAGAAATGGAACCCCTTTTCCTCCTAATGACTTGATATTTAACAAAACCCAATAACATTCTAGTTTTTTTTTAGGGTTTGTACATGCCTAAACTCTCCATTAGGGTTAGGGTTTTGGACCCTCTAGAATGTTCTCGAAAGTACACACATGACTAGATACAAATGTGTAGGTAATAGGAGCTAACATGGAATCCACTCAATACCATGGTGGTAAACCAGATAGGTTAACTTGTAGGAGGCATAACTTTCTCACACAAACTTTGATTGAGGTGATTCTTGCTCCATTGGAAAGGTATCGAAGTGTAGAATAGTGTTAGGGGATAGGAGCTATAAAAAAAAAAAATTTGACCCCAAAATACATCATTTAATCCCTTAAATGGGCATTAAAAGGTTCTAGACCCCAAGTTTGCAAAGTAATACTTGTCCCTAAAATTGTCTCTACAAGGCAATGAATCCAATTGTTCCACCCATATAGCACCAAAATAGATAGCAAATTATATATTAATCCAATTTGGATCATACCTCCCCATTTTAGGAGGATTTTGTTCCCCAAAATATTTTACTAAATGAGATGAGGAAATTTTTCATCTACCTTCTCCTTGAAGTACCATTTAGCCTTACTTGGAAGTCGTTCCTTCAACCAAATCTACCAAAGGTCATACTGTCCATGTGTGGTAGTTCTCGACTTCTTCGTCAAAACTATTTCTTCTTCTAACACTACTTGAGAATTAGTTTCTAAGTCCTATATGGTAGGTAGGACATGCTCCTCCTCTTGATATAACACATAAGTCTCATTAAGTTTCAAATTTTCCACATTTACCACTAAGTAAATGCGCATGTATGGACGTAGATTGAGTTCGTATGAATTACCTCCCACCTATCTAATACCTCAAAAGGGCCATACCATAAATACTTGATATTCTTACTAATACCATGTAGTCTTTCCTTGTTCAGTTGTAACCAAACTCTATCTCCCACTTTGAATGATTTCTCAACCCTTTGTTGGTCATGTCTGGCCTTGTACTTTTCTTGCGACTTTTTCAATGTCTCTTGTACTTGTAAACAGATTTGCTTGATCTCAATAATGAATTTTTTAGCTCTTAATGGTTCACTTGTGGTGTCTTCCCTCACTCCCCCTTGATATCCATATACAACATCTAGAGGTAAAGGTGGAAGATATCAAAAACAAGTTTCAAAAGGGGACCTAACAATGGAAGTGTGGACTGCTATATTATAAGAGTGTTGAATATATATCAAGTTTTCAACCCAAGTCTTTGGATGTTTTTTATTTTAACCCCTCAAACATTGCACCAAAGTATTCTTGACTACTTTTGTCTGCCCATCTAACTATGGATGGAATGTTGTGGATCTCTTTATTACAGTGTCCATCTTCTCCCAAAGTGTAGTCCAAAAGGCATTAATAAATCCGGTATCCTTATCTAAGATGATGCTCCTTGGTATCCCAAAGTGCCCCTAGACCTTCTTAAAGAAAATGTGCGTTGATTCTTGTCCTTTAATGGTCTTTTTACAAGGCATAAGAATGCACATCTTGTTGATTTTTTCAACTACCACAAATAAATAGTCATGTCCCTTCCTAGTGGTTGATAATCCACCCACAAAATCCATGGAAATGCTTCCCTAAGGTCGAGTGGGTACAAGTAAGGAATGGTATAGACCTTGTTTTCTATTTTTGGGCTTGTTGGTACAAAAAAACATGCATCCTCTATTATATCATTCTACATCGTCTTGCAATTTGGGTCAATACACATACATTTGTAAGTTAGCAATTGTCTTCCCAACACTAAGATGCCCTCCACATTTGGAGGTGTGCACCTCTATGATAAGATGCAATCTTTCAACTTTAGGAACATAGAGCTTGTCTAGCTTGAAGAGTAACCCTTTCTAGAGATGATAGTCAACCTTACTATCACCTTCTTCTACATGAAATTTTTCATGTAGTTGTTGAAACACCTCCTTGAAGTCCTCATATTTTGTATATACCTCTTTGTATGAATCATAGGTAAAAGGTTCCATGTGCATAAGAATACCCAAAGTTGTAATCTTATATGTGGGTGGACTTGAAAGGATGCCTACCAACTTATTAATGTTTCCCTTCTTATACTTGATGACTAGATGAACTGTTGCAAAAAACCCATCCACTTGTAATGTCTAGTTTGTTGTAGCTTACTTTGGGCTTGCAAATACAATAGTGGTTGGTAATTTATGTGGACAATTGTTTCCTTTCCCATAAGATAATTCTTCCACTTCATAATAATTTGAACTAGTGCATAGAGTTCCTTATAATAGGTAGGGTAGTTCAAGAGTCTTGCATGAAACATTTATGAATTATAGCATACCAACATACCTCCTTGCATCAAAATTGGTCCCATGGCATACCCAATTGCATCTATAGCCACTTTAAAAGGATTCTGTAAGTTAGGAAATGCGAGAACTGGTGCTTGAATAATATTTTTCTTTATCTCATTGAAAGATTTATACTGATTATTTCCCCATTGGAAACTCTTACCACTTTTTGTTATGGCAGAGAGTGGTGCAGATATTGTTGAAAATGAAGCGATAGAATTTTGTAGGTGCTATGTTGCCCCAACAAATCTCCTAAATTTAGTGACATTAGTAGGTATTGGCTATTTTATAATGGCCTCCATCTTTGTGGGGTCTATATTGAGTTCCTCTCCATCGATCACATTCCCTAAATACACTAATGACTACTGAGTGAACTAACATTTCTTGAGAATAGCCAACAACTGATTCTTTTTCAGAGTCTCTAACACCTACATGAGGTGTGAAATGTGTTCCTCCTAGATACATCTATAAACCAATATATCATCCAGATACACTATAACAAATGAATCTAAATGTGGGTGCAAAACATCATTCACTGGTCTCATAAATGTAGCTGTTGTATTACATAAACCAAAAGGCATGGCTAACCATTCATATAAAACTTTAATTTTCTTAAAGGAATTATTCTAGGTGTCTTCTTCTTTGAAATGTACCTAGCGGTTTCTCAAGTTGAGATCCAACTTGGTGAAGTACTTTGTACGATGCAATTGGTCTAACAAATCATCAATCCTAAGTAGAGGGTATCGATTCTTAAGTGTAATCTTGTTCAGATTTTTGTAGTCAATACACATCCACCAAGTTACATCCTTCTTGGGTATGATGATGGTAGGTGAACCATAAGGTGAGTTCCCTAGTTGAATCACCCCTTGCTCCAATAATTAATGCAACTTCTTCTTCACTTCATTTTCCTCCAGAGTAGGTTGGCTATATATCCCAATATTTGGTAATGGAGAGTCAGGAAACAACTATATCTCATTCTCTACATCCCTCTTAGGTGGTTGATCCATTCTAGGACATAATCGACACCATCGACTAGTGGCTAGTATTAGTCAACTCCTTGGTTGGATCTCAGTCCCATTGACTTAGTCAGCATGGTGGATCAATCGATCCATCGACTAAGTCGACACTGTGAATCAGTCGATCCATCTACTCTATTGACACTATGGATCAGTTAGTCCATCAACTTAGTTATCTTACACAATATTCTAAAAGATTGATTCATCGTACATGCCCCTGTTACAACGTATTTTGCCACCTTGTGAGCATTTATACTCTTTGGCCTCCATTATTCATTTGATTGACTCATAACCACTTTTTGTCCTCCAGGAACCCCTGTTTCCGTATTTTTGTTCTTGTACGTGAGCTGCTTCATTGCAACTCGTGCATATGCAGGTTGTACCACTATAGCCCGCATACATCGAGTTAATTGGTAAATAATAGTAAAAATTCTATTTTTTCACTCCAAAAAGTGGCCATTGTGACCTTTGGTGCTCCATGTATTCCGAAACGACTCTATTCGAACTTTCACCTACCTTTGGAGGGTTATATATTGAGCTCTTATGGTGCATGGAAGGAGGAGAAGGAGTGAGCATCGAAACTCTATTGGATTTTTTCCATAGCTTGAGTCTACATCCATTGATCTTAGTTGTTGTGAAACCTTTATGTTCACCTACCAAACTCTTCCATATCTTGTGAAGGACTCATTCCTTTACTCGTGAGTTTTCCATTGCACGGGGGATTGAATTGGTGGAGACACAAGTGGAGGGACCTAGTTCTTGGTTCAAATGAGTTGCTGGCAAGAGGTTGTATCATGTACTTCTTGTTTATATTAATAGAAATACTCATTTTCTCATCTAATTGATGTTGTGAATGGTTTATTATCATTGGGTACATTTGCTTACATATATAATGGATTATGCTATTGTTTATGCTAACAAATTTCATATATCATATGCACTTGCTTGTGTTTATTGTTGAGACTAAGCTGTAGGTTCAAGTGTGGTGATTGGAAAGCTCAACGGGGATCTACATCAAACGTCTAGTTGAAGGTTGGTCTTTTATTCCACTTCTTAGCATTTACATTTATATAGCATGCATTGGGAATTGAGTTGATTTATGGTAGTCATCTGTCTGTTGTGGTCTACCCCAAGCCATAGGAAGTTTTTCTCTGTAACAAAAATGGCGAATCCGATGGGGATCGAACCTAGAATCTCTGGTTTCAAATACCAAATCATTGAAACTTCTATATGTTCCCCCATGCAACTCGACATACCATTTCGCAGCTACCCCCATGAGGGTGCATTGAAATAGCCTCAAATGAATATAATCATGGTTTAAGGAATTCGAGGAGCACCATGAATGGAAAGTGGTGACGTGATCACCTGGATCCTCCCCCTTCTTCCCCTCTAACTTTGGAATGTCAGAAGGGAGCTTGGTGGGGAATGCAGGCCATGTAGCGTCATGACACACCGGATCATTCGTGAGATTCGAAAGATAGGGTAAATTTAACCTAGCAAGAAAGGGGAGCTGGGGATGTGAAGATTGATTACCAGCTCCCAAAAGAGACTGACTTTGCGAACCGTAAGGTGGGACTGTGTACATCGAAGTCGACATATGAGGTCCTGATGAACTATGGTAGAAACCGTGACCATGACCATAAGGATGATAACCTCCTCCAAACTGGCCCATGTTATAATACATAGGCACGTGCATAACAAGGATTCCATAGGAGGGAGTGGAATAATAGTTAGGACCGATTGAAAAACCATAAGAATGACCTCCATAAGAATGGCGTCCCATATAACCACTAGAGGTAGGAAACTAGACGAGTGAGGGCCGCATGAAAATCGTATGTTCCCACTCAATGGAATCGACAAACTCGAGAAATGAGGAGGATTCAGAATCATATAAGCATTCATGGGCACAAGCATATGAATAGAGGCATTCAGGTGAACAGATGGAATGTAAGTCATAGATCCGATACCTATCGTGAAACCTCCACTCGAGAATGGGTTCATGCTAACACTAGGGGCTGGCGAAGGAGGTGGCCCTCCGCCAACACTCGGAAAAGATGGAGGGATGTGACCATTCCCAAACTGATGAGCAGTGTAAGGGGGCATAGTGACCCCAATCCCGATGCTATAGATAGCATGACTACTGGACATGGTGGAAGTAACAGTCGGCATAAAACCGGGCATACCCAATGAAAAAGGGTTTGAGGTCGAAGGGACGAATGTAGAACCAAAACCTGGCATACCCAAGGATGAACTATACAAATAACCTGATGACCATGTTTCATCAAATGGGTTTGTACTCATGGGATGGAATGTCCCAGACCCAGGAGGAGTGTTGTGTGATGAACGTCCTCCCCATCCATCCCTAGGAGTAGACGGAGGGGAGTTTCTCATTGTGTGACTAGACAGAGTCACTGGGATTCCCGTCATGCCAGATGCATAACTCATAATGGGATCTCTTTGAAGATCATGAGATGTGAATAAAGGACCAATGGTATTCTTTCGACGTCTCTTGCGAAGAGACTATGACAGATCGCTAGCTGGTAAACCAACCAAACAACGAGATCGATGGAGAGGCAGATATCGATCCACGATGACTTCAAAAATTCAGCAAATAAACGTCTCCTAATGGATTAATAGATTGTCACAGAGAACACACCTAAAAGAAACTACATCCAAATACACACAACATGGGTCTAGCTCAAAGGACCTCCCGACACGACAACCGATATGTCTCTCCTAGGAGAGGCTTGAGACTACCAAACTATAACTGGAGGTAATAGAATCATTTACAAGGGCCCTCAGTCTTCACTTTGTGAACACAACTGTGCTTTTTGACCCCTATATGACTTAGGACACTCACAAAATAACCGCTGCAAGTACCCTATGTGATACCTAGGTAAAGCAATTATGGCCACCACGTATAACCAATTGTCAAGCGAATAGTCGCCGGTGGGAACCGTCATATGGGTAGGGTAGCTAAGCCCGAAACTCAAGAGGGTAAAATCCCCCAAGAATCCCTAGATATGAACAAATCCTAGAAATATCTCCCACGTTCAGCAAGTATTGGAGGGCTATCTCTACAATCGACCTCCTGTGACCTCGTGCTTAACTCTGGTTTGAGTAGAGCATCCCGAGAACACCGATGTATACATTGGGTTTCACCACTCCCTGGTTAGACACATAATGTTTGTTTAATAGTCTTGGATCGTTTACTCAACAATGATCTATTCCAAGACTCTAAACCTACACTAGTTGGTGCACCCTAGAAAAGAAAATGTTCTAATCAATTGTTTAGTTAAGCATTAATTTTATTACTCAAAAGGATATGGTTGTGAAACTAATTATGTGAAAAGACTCAATGATATGCACACTCGAAAAACACTAGACTCATCTATCCAAAATAATTATGCCACTATATGACAGTCAAACCAACGTTTCATTTTTTCAGAAATAAAAAATGCAATCTCTTTACAATTTCATGCACAATTAAGCTCTAATGAAAGCACAAGCACTCTAATGCAAAATGAAGATACATAAAGCAATTATTTTTTTGTATTTTCACTATAAACGAAATGAAAATGCAAACAATGTTTTTGTATTTTTCAATATAAATGAATGAAAAATGCAAGTAGAATCAACACTTTTCAGAAAAGAATTTAGAGCATGCAATGTAGACAACCCAACAATCTCCAAAAAGTAAGACTCAGCTAAGCCAATGAGCTATAAAAAGAAAAAATGGTTGAAAACCAAATTCTCAAAAAAATAAAGAAAGAGGAGTTTCTAGTCAGTAAAAGGGCATGGAACAGTCCGGATTTAGGCCTAATAAGACTCAGGAACACCCAGAATTCACCCAGCCACAAAAAAATATCACAAAAAGGAAATCCCAGAGTTGTACACAACTATTCACAGACAATAGCGTATATATGCTGGCTATTGTACTAACAGTAACGGGTACATGCGAGCTAACTAAGTCTGACTCGCGTACAGGGAAGTGTAGGTGGACCAAAAATGAATCAAAAGACCAAGAAAAATCAATATTTTCTATGCAGACCCTAACATCCTATCAACGACACAGAAACTCAACAGAATAGAGACTCAAAATAAGGAAAAATGCCCAAAATCCCCAAAATGGAGGTTCCTCCCCAGTGGAGACACCATTTTTGTTATAGAGAAAAATTTCCTATGGCTTGGGGTAGACCACAACAGACAGATGACTACCATAAATCAACTCAATTCCCAATGCATGCTATATAAATGTAAATGCTAAGAAGTGGAATAAAAGTCCAACCTTCAACCGGATGTTTGATGTAGATCCCCGTTGAGCTTTCCAATCACCACACTTGAACCTGCAGCTTAGTCTCAACAATAAACACAAGCAAGTGCATATGATATATGAAATTTGTTAGCATAAACAATAGCATAATCCATTATATATGTAAGAAAACCCACTGATAATAAACTATTCACAACATCAATTGGACAAGAAAATGAGTATTTCTATTAATATAAACAAGAAGTACATGATACAACCTCTTGCCGGCAACTCATTTGAACCAAGAACTAGGTCCCTCCACTTGTGTGTCCACCACTTCAATCCCCCATGCAATGGAAAACTTTCAAGTAAAGGAATGAGTCCTTCACAAGATATGGAAGAGTTTGGTAGGTGAACATAAAGGGTTCACAACAACTAGGATCAATGGATGTAGGCTCAATCTATGGAAAAAATCCAATAGAGTTTCGATGCTCACTCCTTCTCCTCCTTCCATGCACCATAAGAGCTCAATATATAACCCTCCAAAGGTAGGTGAAAGGTCGAATCAATTCGTTTTGGGATACATGGAGGGCCAAAGGTCACAATGGCCACTTTTTGGAGTGAAAAAATAGAGTTTTTACTATCATTTACCAATTAACTCGATGTACCCGGGCTATAGTGGTACAACCTTCGTATGCGTGAGTTGCAGTGAAGTAGCTCGCGTACAAGAACAAAAATAGGGAAACAAGGTTTCCTGGAGGACAAAAAGTGGTTCTGATTCAATCAAATGAATAATGGAGGCCAAAGAGTATAAATGCTAACAAGGTGGCAAGATACGCTGTAACAACCCCATATCATTCTATGACTCATACACATGTCAACCGACATTATGAACATTCAAAAGGAACCAAGAAGATGCCATCAACATGGAAATGATGTCTCTTCATATTATTCTAACCGACATATGGGAAGAATATAGTTGGTCTCCTCAATAAAATTGTAGATGCTTCTTTGTAACTAAAACATAGCGGGTAGGCACCCAAGAATCCCTCATACTTTTATATATACATGTAAGCCTGAATATGAAAGCATGTTCCTTATTCTTGATTTCACTAAGATAGGTCCCAAAAGAGAAGTCTCGATTGGTTTCTCACAGTTCCTTCATTCGATATTCATTCATGTAAACGAGTATTTCGACTCAATACATCTTCATATAGGGTTGGATTGCATACTTAAGAGACCAATGTACCGCATACGATTGCTTAATAAAATTGGAGTTTCTCTATTATCAATTCATGACTTGCATTTTCATGTGATTGGTATTTTCTAGTACTTTTAGTCATTTATGTTTGGTTATTACATACATCCATTTTCTTATTCAGTCTAGTATTATTCACTTCCTCCATAATATTGCTTGACTCATTCAGTCAACTATGTTGTCCTCCTATCGATTCCTTGGGTGACACAGATCATTGGTATAAGAGCACTCTAGTCTGTTCTATCCTTTCTTAATATCTACTTGCATAGTTAGAAAACTTATGCATGTTTAGACATGCTCAAAGACCCAACTATTTAAATTTATTTTACCTTCAACATACGATTATTTATCTGCTTGAAACCCCGTATCGAAGATGGTATGTGAAACAGAGGATGGAACTCCTTGTAGCGAATTTGAACAAATCATAGAGCAATCACTCATTCCACATCGAACTAAAATGTATGATAATTTCAATGAGATTCTTACTCAACTTAATAGTTCATTGGGCTTGAATTTGGTTAGAAACTTAACAAGATATGCCTTTGAAAAGGTTATCCCCTTCAAGGTACAAATGAACTTGGACATACTGAATTTGGAAGGAAATATTGATGTAGAATCAATACAAAACTGGATACAACAATTAGAGTCCTATTCCTCTATGAATCAACTTTATAAGGATGATAAAGTAACCATTGTATCTTTGAAGATGTCGACTTATGTGCATTACTAGTGGGAAAATATTTTGACTAAATGGGAAGAAGAAGGTCATCCCATCGACAAATGGTTGAAATTTGTTGAACATGTCAGGATGGAATTTTATCCACCAAAGTACATAAAAAATCAGTACAAGAAATGGAAACAATTAAGACAATGGAAATATTAGACTATACAGAGTTATAATAATGAATTCCACCAACTAATGGATCATATTGGTGTTAGGGAGGAAGAAACGTTACTTGTTTTGAAGTATATCAATGGATTAGCTCCTTATATCCACTTAGAGATGAAATTCATCACTATTTTCACTCTCATAGAAGAATTCCATTTCACTATCAATATTGAGTGGAAATTGAAGGTGAAAGGATGATTCCTGACTAAAATGATAGGTAAACCTTTCGACAAGAAACCTCAATCACCTAATGACTCTGAAAAATCAAAATGGTATATACTCAAACTAATTCACAGAAGAAAAATCATGGTAAGAATCCTTCTAAGAAAGATAAGGGAAAACAAAACAAACAATCTCCTCCAGGGAAATGTTGTGATTATCACGGTTCAACTTGGCATGATACAACTGAATGCAAATCTCAAAATACATTATTGACATAGATGTATACCTCAGACTCAGACTCAACTGAAAAAGATATCATGGAATTTGATCCAAACTCCTCGACTCTATTGGCATCAACTTCAACATCCCTCATGAACTCGACTATCATCAATGAAGAGGAAAGAGAATGACTATTCCATACATAAATATGGGTACAAAATAACCCATTGCATATGATTATGGACAATGGTATTCAAAAGATTTTTGTCTCTAAAGACATTATGAAAAAATTGGGTCTTGTTACTACTTTACATATGCAACCTTACAACATCACTTGGATGAAGGATGGGAAAGAAATTGGGATCATTCGACAATGCAAAATTGCCTACTTCATCGAGCCTTTTCAGGACGAGTTTCTCTCTGATATAGCGTCACTCTCAGTAGCTGATGTAATGTTTGGGAAACCCTACTTATGGGACATACATGAAAAGTATCATTACAACCCACATAAAGTTATTGTCAAAATCTAGAATCAGTGGTATGGAATTCTTAAACATTGACTCATGTCGATAGTTGAAATGGTTTCAATAAAACAAGCCAAAAAGCTTATCAACCATACCAAGAAATTCATTTTATTGATGATCAAACCTTAGAATTCCAAGAGAATCACAACAAATAGTGAAATTTCCACCAACCACAACTCTCAACAACAATAACAAGTCGATAGAGTACTTGGAGAATACAAAGATGTGTTCAATGATCCAACTGGAGTTCCACTACATTGCCAAGTAAAACACTCCATTGAACTTATTCTTGGTTCTTCATTACCCAATGCATCTGTTTAGATAAGGTATGTTTTAGAGAATGAATAAATCCGTAGAAAAATCTAAGACTTGATCAACAAAGGGCATATTTGGCCCAACTCCTCTCCTTGTCAAAGTCTAGTCATCCTAGTCCCTAAGAAAGATGGGATATGGAACATGTGCATTGACAACATGAATCTCAATGATATTTTAGTAAATAATCGATATCCTCTTCCTAGAATATATGTTTTTCTTGATTATTGAAAGATTTTAAACTCTTTACCAAACTCAACCTCAACTTGGGACATCATCAAATTCCCATAGATTCCTCAGATGTATGGAAGAGTGCTTTCAAAATCATGGAAGGTATATTTGAATGGTTAATCATTCCTTTTGGTTTAACTAATGCAACTGCAAATTTTATGAGATATATGGATAATGTTGTTAGACCTTTTGCAAGAAAATGTGTCATTGTTTATCTAGATGACATCCTAATTTTTAGTAAATCTTGGGATGAGCATTTGCAACAGCTTCAACAAGTGCTTAACACTCTCATACATCACAAAATCTATTTGAACCTAGATAAGTTATATTTTTGCAATGAAGAATATCAAATACTTGGGCTATGTGATTGAATCAACAAGCATTCTAGCCAAACCAAAAAAGATACAAGTTAGCAGTGAATGGCCTACTCCAAGAAACATTTATGAACTAAGGAGTTTCCTTGGTTTAGAAAATTTCTATCGCATATTTGTGTTTGGATTAAACCAAATAGCTTGGAAAATGAATCAGTTGATTGAGGTAGGTGGAAATATAGTCTTCAAATGGACCACAAAAAACAACAAGCTTTTGAACAACTCAAGAACAAGCTCTACATAGCTCCAATGCTCGTTTTACATTATTTTCATTAGCCATTTGAAATTGATACTGACGCATCAAACTATGCCATGGGAATTATGATCACTCAAATAGGTCATCCAGTGGCATTCCATTTGGAAACTTTTAGTGATATTATTTGCAAGTATTTGACTTATGAAAGGGAACTGTATACCATTGTACAAGAACTTAAGCAATGTAGACACTACATTGTAGTTAAAGAAATGGTCATTCATGCAAACCATAAGCCTCTACTGTTTTCTTTATCACAGTCTAAGTTACAAATGATGAGGCAAATCAAGTGTATTAGTTACATAAAACAATTTTAGGTGGTAATTAAACATCAGAAAGGAAAAGGAAATGCAACAACTGATTCCCTTAGCCAACCACCAGTAACTTCACTTCTTACAATGTTAAGTATGCATGGTTATGGCACCATTACGTAGCATTGACTATATGGATAATACATTTAATTCTCGTCAGTTTATAAACAAATCCAGACATGTTAGTTGATTTATCTTGACTACCATGTGAAGGACAATTTTCTTTACAAGTTCGAACAACTTTGTGTACCTCTAGGTAAGCAGAGAGAGAAGCTCATTTAGGATGCACACAACAAAAACCGAATAGATAATTTTGGAATGGAAAACAATTTAGCCTTGACTCAATATAGATGCTAACAAGTATATCAAGTCATGTGTGGTTTGTTCCATTGCCAAGCCACCGAATCAACAATGGGGTTTGTATACACCCTTTCCCATTCTAGGTCAACCGTGGGAATCCATTCCTTGGAATACTTGACTGTATATCCTATCACCAAAAACCAACATGATGCAATCCTGGTAGTGGTTGATATATTCTCTAAAATGTCTATTCTCAATCCTTATAAGAAGAATACAACAACACAACAGTCTTCTCAGCTCTTCTTTCAACATGTTTGGAAACACTATGGATTACCAACTACAATCATCTCTGACATAGATTCCATATTTTTTAGTACCTTTTGGAAAACACATTGGAAATAGATCGACACAAAACTATATATTTCAACTCTGTTCCATCCTCAGACTGATGGACAGATGAAAGTTGTGAATCACATGGTGGTATAGTTGCTCCGCGTGTAAAACCACAAGCATCGCAGAACATGGGATGAAAGCATCCCATACATACATCAAAGGTTTAATCAAGCAAAACAAAATTCAATAAGGAGTCCATTTGAATTCTGTTATGGATTTCAACCCTCAATTCCTATCGACTTATTGAATTGATTGACTAGTCTAATTGACACATACCATGAACAAACAGAAGTTGAAAAAGCACTCAAGTTTAAGGATAGGGTTTGTGATATTTAGAAATAAGCAGATGAGATATTGCAGTGATCTAGTGAGAAATCCAAGGCCTGAAACGAAAAGCATTGGATTCCTCATGCATTAAAACTTAGGAATCAGGTCTGGTTGCATCTCAAGAAAGAAATCTTTGGTGGCCTGCATAAGAAGCTAAAACCTTTACGATATAGTCCTTACACCATTCTTAATAAAATTGGGTAAAATGATTTTAAGTTCAACATTCCACCATAAGTGTGACCATCGATGTTACAATGATTACAATAATTATTCATATCCTTTCATTAATGTGGTGTGGTTGTAGTATTCTTATCTTTTACCTTCCACTTCTTCTTCCACTCCTTGGAAGTGTCTTGGTTCTCTTTCTGTTGAAACAACTTGGATATCCTTTCTTGTGCCCTCTATTCGCCATGTATTGTTCTTGCACAAAGGCCTCATCAAATGTATTGGGCTCAAAGAGCATCACTTTCTTTTGTAAATGACTGTGTGGAACCCTTGGATATTTGAGGAGTACATTTGGGTTAATGGGTGAGATACCCAACATAATAGACATATTCCATAATTTGATGGTGTAGTCTTGCACACTCTTCCCTTACCTTTTCATGAAGTAATTCCAATAGATCCATTGGTCCTATACATATACAATAGGGTAGAATTGGGAATTTATGAGGGTTTTCAAATACTCCCACTTAGTTACCAATAGACCACCCTCCAACATATGTGCCTATGTGTGGATTTCTCACTGAGTTAATGCATGGCCCTCTAATTTCAATTGAGCAATTGAAATATTCTTCTCCTCATCTATGTTGTGGGTACTAAAATAGATCTCTAATTCCTACAACCAATGATTCAAATTTAAAGCATTAATCTTACCATGGTAAGGCTTGATATCCACTTTTTCTTTCATATTAAATAATGCCTAGGAAGGGGTAATGGCACTGGAACTTGGTTGCTCTTTCTTGGGCTCTCTCCTGGGATCCTTTTCTAGGTCACCTTTGTCTCTCGATTTCCCATATGGTTCAATCTCTAAGTTAGAGCCTTCAAAATCATCAAAAGGTCCAAACTTGTTCTCTAGAGATGTCATGAGGATTGACATATTGTGTGAGATATCAATGACTTGTATTTCCATATTTGTAAATATTTATTCATATTCACCGCCTGATTCTTCACCGAAGTCATCCACCATGGATAGGGTTTGAAATTTTTTTCTTTACTCCACCAACTCCAAAATCCTACATTTTCGCACAAAACCCAAAATAAAACTGCTTTGATACCAATATGATCCATAAACTGTCATTGATATTCCATTGGAATAGTTCATCACAATGGATCTTATAAATTAATTCATTATGTTATCTTAATTCCACATAATAGTAAATTAACTAGATCTAAAAGGAAAATAGCTAGAGAAAAATAATGCATCCACATAAATACAACAAGATATACCTTGGGAAAACCCATTATTTGGAAAAACTTGGACAGAACTGAGGACTATGCCTTGTTCTTTTTTTCTCCAAAATGAAATGAAAATACAAAGAAAGTGGTACTCATTGTGGAGTTACCGATGACACTATAGCCTTCATGGCCACTACAGGATCTCCTGCATCCTCTACTAAGCTCTAATATCGACTCCCTTATTGTTTCTCAGCTATGGAAAAATACAATAACATCATCATAAATGAAACCCCTTTTCCTCCTAATGACTTGATATTGAACATAGCCTAGTAGCCATCTAGGGTTAATATTAGGGTTTGTACATACCTCAACTTCCAATTAGGGTTAAGGTTTTCGACCCTCTAGAATGTTCTTGAAAGTTCACATATGACTAGCTCTAGATGTGTGGGCAATGAGATTTGACATGGAATCCACTTGGTACCATGGTGGTCAACTAGATAAGTCAACTTGTGGGAGGCATAGCTTCCTCATATGGACTCCAATTGAGGCATTTCTTGCACTTTTAGAAAGGTATCGTAGTGTAGAATAGATACTAGGGGATATGAGTTATGATTGCAAACCTTTTACCTAAAAAAATCAGTTAATCCCTCGAATAGGACTCAAAAGGTTTCAGACCCCAAATCTGCAAAGTAAGACTTGCCCCTAAAATGGGCCCTAGAAGCCAATTCATATAATTGTTCCACCCAAAAAGAACCAAAATATATGAAAAATTATATATTGATCCAATTTAGATCACATTGTGACATAATATTGACATCAAGGTTTATGTTTCACTGTGACACTCCTCAAGGGTTATGTTGCATTGCTAAATTCATCAATGGTTATGTTGCATTTACTGTGGTTGGTCATGATTGATTATGGTTGATAATGGTTGATCATGTTTAACTATGTTTGACTATGGTTGACCATGTTTGACTATGATTGACCATTTTTTACTATGGACATAGATAAATAATTTTATTTAAATTAGTTATAATACAATGCATCTATTAAAAATATATATATTTGTTTATGATTAGAAATGCTAGTTTATGATGTTCATCAATGGTTATGTCACATTGTTACATTAATATTGGTCGACTTATGTAGAATTGCTACATTCCTTAATGGTTATGTTGCATTGTGATGTTCATCAATGGATATGTTGTGTTATAATGATCCTCAAGGGGTATGTTGGGATGAAACATTCCTTAATGGTTATGTCTCATTGCACCATTCATCTTGGTTGACTTATCTTGACTTGCTACGCTCCTTAACGTGTATGTCACATTGTGGAATTCATTAAGGGGTATGTTGCATTTTGACATTCACCAATTGTTATGTTGCAATATGATGTTAATCAAGGGTTATCCTTAATGGTGATGTTCCTCAATGGACATGTCACATTGCTACACTCATCTTCGTTAACTTTATGTCAAAATACTAGGTTCTTGAAGGGTTATGTTACATTGTGATGTTTATCAAGGGTTATGTCTCATTGAGTTTGATTGACCATGGTTGACTATTGTTGACCATGGTTGAATATGATTGACCATGGTTCACTATATTTGATTATGTTTGATTGTGGTAAATTATGTGTTATGATGTTCATCAATGGTTATGTCACATTGTTACATTAATCATGGCCGACTTATGTGAAGTTGCTACATTCCTTAATGGTTATGTCTCATTACACCATTCATCTAGGTCGACTTAACTTAACTTGATACATTCCTTAATTCTTATGTCACATTGTGCATTCATTAAGAGGTATGTTTCATTGTGACATTCACCAATTGTTATGTCGCATTATGATCTTCCTCAAGGTTTATGCTTAATGGAGATGTTCCTCAATGATTATGTCATATTGCTACACTCATATTCACTAACGTTATGTCAAAATGTTAGGATCTTGAAGGATTATGTTACATTTTGATGTTTATCAAGGGTTATGTCTTATTGATTTTGATGGACTATGGTTGGCCATGGTTGAATATTATTGACCATGATTGGATATGGTTTACCATGGTTCACTATATTTGATTATGTTTGATCATGGTTAATTATGTGTTATGACGTTCATCAATGGCTATGTCACATTGTTACATTAATCTTGGTCAATTTATGTCAAGTTGCTACATTCCTCAATGGATATGTTGCATTGTGATGTTCATCAATGGCTATGTTGTGTTACAATGATCGTCAATGGGTATGTTATACTGCAACACTCCTTAATGGTTACGTCTCATTGCACCATTAATCTTGGATGACTTATATTGACTTGCTACATTCCTTAATGCTTATGACACATTGTGACATTAATTAAGGGGCATGTTTCATTTCCACATTCACCAATTGTTATGTCTCATTATGATGTTCTTCAATAGTTATTCTTAATGGCAATTTTCCTCAATAGTTATGTCACATTGCTACACTCATCTTCGATAAACTTAAGTCAAAATGCTAGGTTATTGAATGGTTATGTTGTATTGTGATGTTTATCAAGGGTTATGCCTCATTGAGTTTGATTGGATATGATTGGCCATGGTTGACTATTGTTGACCACAGTTGAATATGGTTGACTATGGTTGACTAGATTTGATTATGTTAGATTATGGCCAATTATATGTTATGAATCAAGGGGGCATATATGGGGTTAAATGTATATGATATGACACCAAGGGAGGAATATATGGGGTTAAATATATAGTTAATGAAGTAAATTTATGTATATTAGGGTTGAAATAATGAAGGGATTACATCTACAATGAATGAATGAATGGTTATTCACCTTGGAAGTCTTACTTCAATGTTTAAGGTCTCTAACTTTTGGCACATAATTTAGGCATTTTCCTTGTGTTCTTGGCATTGGATTAAGGGCACAAACATTTGACCGTGTTCTATGAGATTAATAGGTCACAATCTAATCTTTGTACTTATCCAAGAAACTCCCAAAACAAATTTTGTATCAAAAAATGCAGTCCTAAGAAGTTCACATATCAACTAGCCTCCTTCGGGCTTGCATCCTCTTTGTCACATAATTTATTAGGGTTATTTTTTGGAAAATTAGGGTTTTTTCATCATAGGGCTTCAAATATTATGTTAAAAGTCACTTTATATATCTTGTAACGTCTTCTTGTGAATGAGCATAGTTAACACATCTCTATTTAGAGGTAAGCTACCACCATTCTAGTTAGTTTGTGTTGGTTTGTAGTTTATAGGATTTTTCCATTCATTCATGTTAGTAAAATAAATAAAAAATTGAAGCAAACAATAATAACAATAGAACACAAGATTTATGTGGAAACCTTGCTATATGAAGGTAAACCCATGGGGCAAGGGCAGTTTCAATATTTTATTATTATTCGACAAAAAATACCATGCTTTCTTCTATATCTCTTATGTTACAATGTCAGGGGGTCACTCCCATTTTATACAATACATATGAGGGTTCTAGAAGGAACAAAAATACACTAGAATGGTATAGTAAAACATTTCCTTGGGGGCCTGCCCCTCTACCCACGGAAGGGAGGCCTAGTGGCTCCAGTGCTAACCCCCCCACTTGCTCAATGCATAAGAGAAACACATGTGCCTAGTTGAGGGATATACAGGAAGGATATTGGATATATATATATATATATTGGATTAATATCCTTACATTCTCCCACTTGAAGTGAATATACAAGAATTTCCTTTCCAATGTTTTCCACTCGAGTTCCATTGCTCAATGTTTCCTTCATCACATTTTCAACAAGCCCAGAGAAGTTTGCACCATTCAAAACTCTTTGTCCTAATTAGCTTGGTAAGTATATCTGCAGTAATATCCTTATTATCAATTTTCTCCAGCAAGATCCTACCTTATTCCACCACTTTCCTTATGAAATGGTACTTAATATCAATATGCTTTATGCAGTCATGAAATGATGGATTATTCACTAAGTGAATATCACTTTACTTGTCATAGTGCAAAGTGATCTTCCTTTGCATCATATTGAATTCATCTATCAGTTTCTCTAGCTATATTGCCTCTTTACTGGCTTTAGTTGCTGCCACATATTATTCTTCAATGGTTGATAAATCCACCACTAGATACAACTTAGATTTCTAGATTATAGCTCCACTAGTAAGAGTGAAAGTATATCTTAAAGTAGAATTTCCTCCATATCTATCTCCACCAAAATCAGAATATTCAAAACCTTTAATTCAAGTATGTTTGTTGATTTGTAACAAATAGCAATGTATGAAGTGCCCCTTAAATATCCGAGTATCCACTTCACAACAATCCAATGTTGTTTACCAGGATTCGCCATGAACCAACTAAAAAATTCCACTTCTTGATCAATATACAGAATGGTGATCACCATGGAAAACATGAGTATCCCTACTATTGATGAATACGATACAAGAGACATGCTTGTATTCTCTTCTTTTGTTCTAGGAAATTGTTTGGAGTACAAATTGAAGTGTGTAGGAAGTGAGATGCTAACGAGTTTTGCATTCTTCATATTAAAGAATTGTAGAATCGTTTATATATATGAATTTTGACTTAACAAAATATTCCTACCTATTCTTCCCCTGTGTATCTTCATCCCTAGAATTTGAATTGCTGCTCCTAAATCCTTCATTTCAAATGTCTTAGACAACTAATCTTTGAAATCAATATTTTATTCATGCTGGGGCTTGCAACTAGCATATCATCAATGTACAAAAACAAGACAATAAAACTGCCTCATCAAACCTCTTATAATATGCACAATGGTCAACTTCACTTCCACTGAAACCTTGGCTCTTGATGAAAGTGTCAAAAATTTTGTACCACATCCTTGGCGCCTATTTCAATCCATACATATATTTCATGAGTTTTCAAACCAAATGACCATTACCTCTTTATTTATAGCCGTTGAGACAATCCATATTAATTTTTTCATTAATATCACCATGCAAGAATTTTTTTTTTACATCCATTTGTTCCAATTATAATTCCCATGTTGCTACAAGTGCAAGTAAAACCATTACAATAGTAATCTTTACAACTGGATTGAAGATTTCATTAAAATCTATACTTGAATTCTGTACATATCCTTTTGCTACCAAGCAATATTTATAACATTCCAATAACCCATTATTGTTCTTCTTTACTTTATACACCCACTTATTTCCAACAACTTTTCTTGTTGGTGGGAGATCCACAAGTTTACTTGTTTCATTCTTGTGTAATCCTCATTTATTCATCCATGGATTTACTCCATTTATCTACATTATTGTATTCTCTAGTTTCCTGAAATGAACTAGGTTCATCATCATCATCATCTAACAAAGTAAAACAAGACTAAACATCAGGAGAATACCTTTTTGGACATCTCTTGGGATGTGTAGATATTTTGAGCTGTGGTTGTTGAGATTTTTGTTCTTCATTTTGATAAAAAGCTTCATTTTAATATTCAATCATTTCTACTTCAATTGGTACAACCTCATATGTCTATTGTACCTCCTTCCTTTTCATGGATTTTTCATTAAAAATAATATCTCAACTAACAATTATCTTGTGGTTAGTAGGATCCCACAATCTATACCCCTTTACTGTATTATCATAATTGAGAAAAACACATTTCCTTGACATTGGGTCAATCTTGGACCTCTTTTCTTTAGGCACATGGGAAAATGCATCACAACCAAAAATACACAAATAAGAATAATCAACTAACTTACCACACCAAACCTCCTTTGGAATATTTCCATCCAACACAGATGTAGGTGATTTGTTAGTCAGATACACAGTTGTATCAACAACATCTTACCAAAATCCTTTATCCAACCTAGATGTACTGAGCATGCTCCTTGAACCGCACATGATTGTGTGATTCATCTTCTTGGCCACACCATTTTGTTATGGTGTATATGGAGTAGTATTCATGTGCTTAATTCCTTCATGCATACAAAGTTAATCAAATTCCTTGTCGTAATATTATCCTCCATTATCATATCCGGGACATAAAAAGGCTTTCCCAGACTTTTATCTACTCTTACCTTGAACTCTTTAAATTTTTGAAAGGATTTTGCCTTATTTTTCAAAAAATACACCCACACTCTTCTAGAATAATCATCTATAAAAGTCAGAAAATCTAGCACCATTTATCGACAGAGTGGGGATTGTTCCAAATATATCACAATGAATAAGTTGCCAAAGACCATAACTTTTACTATAGCTTGCAATAAATCAAGCTCTCTTCTTTTTACCAAAAATACAATTCCCACACGATTCTAAATCACAATTAATCCCATAAAGCATACCTTGATCATGCATAATTTTCAAACATTTTTCACTCGTATGTCCAAGTCATTGATGCCATAACATAATTACATCTAGAGCATTCTTGGAGTCTATTGTTGTTGCATGATTTGTCACTATATCACTGCAAATTTGATATAGGGTCCCATAAGATTCTCCTTTTTATACCACAAGTTATCCTTTGGTAATTTTGCATCGAATGTCACCAAAGGTAGTAGAATACCCCAACTTATCCATCATCTTGATTGAGATTAAATTATTGCATAGATATAGTACATGTATTACATCACACAACTTCATTTCTCTTCTATCGTCCAACTTGATCTTAATGTCCCCTCTTCCCACAATTTCTAAAGTATGATCATCACCCAAGTAGACCATTCCACCACTATAGGGCTAGTATTTGACAAACTAGTCTCTATGTGGAGATATGTGGAAAGATGCACCTCATCCAAAACACAAGCATATAATAGAGATATAATGTTATTGAGACATAAGGCGTCACATGTTTCCATCTCTTATGAATCTACTATACTAGCTTTGACTGATGGTTGATCTGGATTTTCATCCTTCTTTTCCTTCTTTAGATACCAACAATCCTTCCTCGAGTTCCTTGCTTTCCCAAAATTACAACACCTCCCTTTCTAGCATACTTTAGACTTGGATCTGAACTATGATCTCCCTTGTTGACCCTTTAGCTAGATCACCATCTCATAGATAGGGCTTCATTGGTAGAGGGATCCAGAGACAATTTTCACCTCAAATATTCTCCCAATAAAGCAACTACCACATCATGAAATTTTAGAGTTCCTGATGATGATTTGGTGATGGTCACCATCATAATATCCCATGTATCTAGGAGGGAACAGAGTAAAATGATCAATTTGTCCTCATCCTCCACCTTTACACAACCGAGAATAGTTTGATGATTAGGGTAATTAGGGTATTGAACTAATTTAGATGACATTCCACAATTGAACCCTCCTTCATCCTTAGATGAAAAAGTGTTTTTCAGGAAAACCTTATTTGTTATCGATTTAGTCTCATATAGCTTCCCATGTTTCTCCCAAAGAGTTTATGCAGTATTTTCTTCAAAAACATTAAATAAGACAAAGTCTACTAGGAAAAGGTCAATTGTAGAAACCACCTTTATGTTCAGCTTTATCCAATCTGTATCTGTCATGCCACTCAATTTTTTTGTAACCCTTTTCAAGTCTAGGGCTTGGTAATTCTAAACCAACAAAACCTTCACCTTCATCTTCCATAGGGAAAAATTATTTCCATCAAATTTCTCAATCTTGAAATTGGTTAAACCTCTTTTCATTCTTGTTGCTCCCACTCATAGAAAATCCTATGGTTGTGAGTTTTCAAGCTATGATACCAAATGTTAGTAAACTTTATAAAAAACATATTAGCAAACAACAATAATAATAGAACACAAGATTTACATGGAAACCTTGCTATACACAAGTAAAACCATGAGGAAATGACAACTTCAATCTTTTATTATTACTTGGTAAAAACTTACCGATGCTTTCTTCTATCTCTCTTATGTTATAATGTTTTGGGGTGACTCCCCTTCTATAAAATACATATGCGAGTTCCATAAGGAACCAAAATACACTAGAAGGGCCTATAAATTAAGTTTCGTCACAGAGGATAGTCAAGAGCTCTATAGGGAGGATATTGGAGATATAGACATTGGCTTCATCTCATAACAATTCATTAATAGAATTTTGGTTTTATTGCACTACTTTGCTCTCAACAATATATTTGTGTGTGCATTTATTTTTCATATTACTTCCTTCATTCCGTTCTCTACATAATCCAAATCAGTGGTATTAGATAAATTTTGTCTTTATTGTTTCTCGATGAATGTCCCTAATGATATTCGAATATCAAGAGTTGGTTCTTGAACTAATTAAATGATTGGGGAATGCAACTCTTTCTTACCCAAAGATATTCACATGGTAGAAGGAAATAGAGAAAACAGAGAAAGAGATCCTATTAATTTATTGAACGAGGAAGCCCTTGGTGATAAAGGAACAAGATGTTGGATACTTTTTTCTATATACTTTAATGCATGTCAACGGAAGAGAAAACTTCAACCAACAAACAGTTAAGAGGTACAACACCCTTCAAGGTACATTAAATTTGGCATTCCTTTATTTGAAGGCCAAATAGACATAGATGATTTGGATAAATGGTTAAAAGAGAGTTATTACTCTATTTAATTTTTTTTCGACGACGAAAGCATCACATTTTCACTTATTAAGTCTCTCCCCCATGTCAAACATGAGTAGGATTGTTACTGGGAGAGACATGCTAGAGATGAGTCTATGACATACATGATATAACCCACTTGGGAAACTTTTTTCAATGCCCTCAAGGAGGAATTGTTGGCACAGGATAGATCCGCAGTAAGTGCGGAAGCCGACAGGCATGAAAGGGTCATTCTGCGGAAAAAAGAACTTTCGCCACTTTTTGCGGAAGCATAAGAGTTGTTAGATTCATCGAGTTGGTCATGTGGACCATTTTGTAATAAGATAAAAGCATATAAATAAAGCAAGATTGTAAGCCTAAAGTCATTGAAGTTTCAAAGATTAATCCTATCTTTTGGGTTTGGTTGTATTTGCGATAGGATGACTTGACTGTTTGTGCGAGGTTTGTTCCGCAGGTGTTGTTGAATGAATGAAGATGTCCGGTTATGAGTTCTATTATTGTGAAATAATGCAGTAATGAATAATGGGTTATGTGAATGCTTTCTGTTGATTAGTGCGAATATATGTTTCTATTGATTAGTGTGAGTATGTTGTAGAATATGCTCTGAATGTGTGTATTATGAATAAGATGCAAATAATTGGTTAATGGACTGTTATGAATGTTGTAATATCTGGTTAATGTGCACATATCCTCTTCACAACTGCGGAAGCTTGGTTCCAGCAGCCCTCTTATTCACCTTGGGTGAGACTGCACTTGCTTCGCAAATGTTGCTGGAAAGGGTTACACCTTTCCGGGTCGGTGTATAAGGGAGTTAGGTTGATAGTTTGTTGGCAACAATGTGGAGTGAACCCCTATTGATAGACTCTGCATCAACAAATGGTTCTGTTGCCAGGACCCTAAGGAAGAAGAAAAGAGGATATTCTGTGGAACTCGACTAAACGAAAGATCCAAGAGTGGTTCGATAAGAAGGTGGAGGAATTCGCGGAAAGTGAGAAGCGAGATTCGAAGCAAACAACAACCAGTTGGTTATAAAGATACATCTACTCAGATATTCATGAAATCTTTTTCTGCGAATTCCCAGTGCTATTGCATGAGTGGCTAGCACAGTTGACGTTCCGCAAGAACCACTATCAGAAGACTGAGCCAGACTGTTGGACTCCAGAGTTGGTGCGACAGTTGAAGCAAGTTGATAACAAGGTATCGTGAGCTGTTGATTTTTGGGTAGACAGTATCCTCAAAGGGTATGTAATTGAGTTCGCGGTAGATACTATCAAGTCATTGAAACGATGCCGAAATAAATTTCTTCAGGGGAACAAGGGGAATATTTTTGTCATCATTAAAACTGTGGATTAAAATGTTGGTCTGTGAAAAAGGAATATTGAGGATGTCTTCTGATGAGTAGAAGAATCGGTGTGCGAAGGTGAAGGTATCGTATAAATGTGAGTCTGACGTAAAGATGTGGTAGATGGACATGAGCGACGACGAGTTTGAAAGGGAAGCTAACAAAGAGTGTGGTCTCTTGAGGAGTTGAGCTATATTCTGGCATCCTGAGAAGAAGAGGAGGACTGAGAGAGAGTCTTTTGAGAGGACCAGAATAGAGAACTGTAGAACAGGACCACATGAGAGAAAGTGACCTTATTGTGAAGGAGACGTCGACCAGGATACCCTAGAGGCAGAGGAAGGTCAGATCGTAAGTTACCACGTACCTTCGACCCTGCACAGTACTCCGAATTTTATAGGAAGAAATCCAAACTATTCGTAGAGTTTCCCCATGTGAAGTGGAAAGAGTAGTGCTTCAGTAAATAACAATACTAGCAACGTTAGGATGGCAGACGAGGAAAAGATTCCCACCTTTCAGGGGAATGGGAATGAGGATCTCAGACAATATTGGTTCGTATGCAAAGCAGTCTGGACCATGAAGCATGTCCGGGACGATGCTATAAAGATAGGATAGCTGGCGATGACTCTTAGGGGTCGGGCTTTAGACTGGTACATGAAATTTGTAAAGGTTCCGGTGGGAACATCAGCCAAAACGCTGGAGCAGATTAGGACTGCGATGATTGACGAATTTAAGAAACCAAAATCTGAGTCGCAATATGTCACTGAGCTTAAGGAGATTAAGCAATTCCTGAATGAATCAGTGTGGGAATTTGATCAATGATATAAGACGCTAATAGCGAAAGTGAGATTTCCGATAAATGAGCTACAACACAAAGAATGGTTCATCGCAAGACTGGTGTCGCATATCCGAGGGTCGTTGATGCAACAACAAGTTGTGACAAAGGTAGAAGCATTAGAAATCACAATGAAGCTAGAGGCTTCACCAATCGTCGAAGCAAGAATGGGAATGGATTGTAAAATTAGTCACAACAGATCTATTGAACAAGTAAATCAATCACAATGATGTAAAACAATTTGGAGTAAAAACTGTGCAAGAGAGATGCATCAGTGCTCTATAATCCAGAATGGTAGAATTACAATTCAATATTGTCACAATCAATGAGCAATTCGAATTAGCCAAGGAGGTCATTTGAATATATTGCATGGTGTAGCTTGGCTCCAACTAGGAGTCCTCATCATCAATAAGTGGTGGCCATCAATGCACAAGTCATTGTCAGCCAGGTGTCAAACTAAGTCTAACTGAGTCTAACTGAGTCTAACTGAGTGTAATAAGTGTAAGTGATGGTAATGGCACTAATGTAGGGATGGAGGCTCAGTGGAGGGTGCATGAGGGGTTAACTGCACCCAGAATAGGTATTCAAGTCTCATCGGAGGTCAATAAGAGTGATAAAAATAGTGAGGAGTCATTCTAGCCTCAAATAAAGGAAAGACAACTAGTTAATTGAAGTGAATTGTACTAGTAGGTGAGAAAAGGCGCCCTTCTCAAGTGGTGGGTGAGAAGTGGGCGCCTCCCTAACTAGGAGGGATAAAGCAGAGTGGAAAGTGGCTCCCGGGTGCTGGCAAACTAGGGACTAGGTGCTGGAGGCATCAAACTGGTGACTGGGCAGCATGTGGATGCATGCATGCATGCAAAGCACATACTGAATGATGATATATCCTAACACCACCCCTAGAACTATACTATGATGTAAAAAATAAAATGTAGGGTCCTGGTTAGTTAGACCAAAGGTCACCCCAATACAATAATAATCCAAATAAAGAACAGTCCATGAACCAATGAAATGGAGAAAACCTCATGGGAAACCCCCCCCCTCAAAATGGACTGTAACACACCAAAAGATTTAACTGCCCCAAACTCAAGTAGATATGTTTGGAGGTATCTTACTCTTGGGAGTAAATGGATCATGCTCTAAAAACATGTGCTTGAATTCTCCATCAGTGGATGAAAGCGAATGTGGAGACTTTATGAACTTGCTCTTCATACCGAAAATGGTGAGAACAAATCTGAAAATATGAGGATGATCCTGGAACCTGTGATTCGAACCAAGTGAGGTAGGAATAGCTTCAATCGGATCAAATAGATCTTGAAACTTGAACTTCTTATTAGTGGAAGTTAAATCAGCTCCAAGATTTGACAAATTGTTTCTTGAGATCTCCTTTGAACCAACAGGGGTGGGATCAAAACCAAAAAAAACAAAAATTGCATGAGAATTGAACTCAAGCGAATGGTAGTGCTCTTCATCTTGAGTAAAAATCCGAGAAACTATGCAAATGATAGAATAAAAGTTTATAGGAGGCATGCAATCAAGGAGGACAAATGCTTCACCTCCAAAATCAGATTTTACCTCCAAAACATCAAGCAGATCATTATCCTATATGCCGACAAACTCATGTGAAAGAGAGGATTCAAGAACCTCTTCGGAATCTAGAGTATGAGCTGGTTTTTCTTGCTCAAAATTCGAAATAGAAGACTTTGAGAGAATGAGTGTTGAATATACAGTTTCTTCTTCATCTTGAACAATGAATGAGTCCAAGACATAATTGGAGAGAGCACATAAGGAGATCTCACTAGGCTTGTTCTCCAAAAGGATAGCATGATCCTCTTCTTCCTGATTTCCAAATTATCTATTGAGTTGGGCCCATAGATCTCTTGTATTTTCAACAGTAGTACTAAGGTAGCACATACAAGGAGACATAGCAAGACATATTGTCCCAAAAGCTCTGTCACAATCATTAAGCCAATCATTGTCCTCTTCATCGAAATCAAAATCTCTTGTATTACCAATGAACATATCAAAAAGACATTGTCTCTTCAAGAATGCAATCATCTTTGGTTTCCATTCATCATAGTTGAATGAAGTAAGAATATTTTGTGAAGAAGAATATTCCATCTCTGCATTAGCGAATGCAAATGGAGGAAGTAAGAAACCTGCAAATCACACACAAACAATAACCATTAGGTCGAACAATCCACCCTTTTAGAGTTGAATCACACCTGGGATTGGAGATCAAGCAAGCTTGAAGATACAATGTATCATATCCAGGAATTCTGTGGAAAACTCAAGCTTCTGGAGTGGATTGGAGTGTATTTTCCAGCCTTGCATGCACATGAGATTTTGCATGCCAAAACTTCAGTAATTTTGAGCAAATTCACTCAATTCTTCATGTAACACCTGTAGGAGAGAGATATTGTCCCTACAATGGCTCTGATACCATGTAAAATTAGTCACAGCAGATCTATTGAACAAGTAAATCAATCACAATGATAAAACAATTTGGAGTAAAAAATGTGCAAGAGAGATGCATCAGTGCTCTATAATCCAGAATGGTAGAATTACAATACAATACTGTCACAATGAATGAGAAATTCGAATTCGCCAAGGAGGTCATTCGAATATACTGCATGGTGTAGCTTGGCTCCAACTAGGAGTCCTCATCATCAATTAGTGGTGGTCATCAATGCACAAGTCACTGTCAGCCAGGTGTCAAACTTAGTCTAACTGAGTGTAATAAGTGTAACTGATGGTAATGGCACTAATGTAGGGATGGAGGCTTAGTGGAGGGCGCATGAGGGGTTAAATGCACTCAGAATAGGTAGTCAAGTCCCATCGGAGGTCAATCAGAGTGATAACAGCAGTGAGGAGTCAGTCTAGCCTCAAATCAAGGAAAGACAACTAGCTAACTGAAGTGAACTGGACTGGTAGGTGAGAAAAGGTGCCCTTCTCAAGTGGTGGGTGAGAAGTGGGCGCTTCCCTGACTAGGAGGGCTAAAATAGAATGGAAAGTGGCTCCCGGGTGCTGGCAGACTAGGGACTAGGTGCTGGAGGCATCAAACTGGTGACAGGGAAGCATGCAGATGCATGCATGCATGCAAAGTACATACTGAATGATGAGATATCCTAACATGGATAGAGTTTAGGCATAGTTGGCCAATTTAACATTATTGCTGGAGGATATCAAGAAGGGCAAGGAAACCCGAGGAGATGTATGGTGCACTAGATGCAGAACTGAGGGGCACCATAAGGACAATTGCCCAGAATACTTGCATGAGGGGGGACCAAACCCACTTCGCCAGGGAGGCATGCCATGGTGTACTGTCTGTCAGACCAGGGGGAATCGACCGGATGAGTGCGTATATTTGCAAAAGATGGTATCGAAGCCAACAAATTTATATTGCAATATTTTTAGATCGGTTGGCCATGATGAGAAGGATTGCAGGGCCTATGATTTGCTGCAAGAATGAATAGCTGACACATATTTCATGAAGGGAGAAGAACCACTTGTGGTACAACAAAAATCGCAGTATAGCCAGCCGCAGTAATGTGACCAGGGTCACTATGGGCACCCGTAGTATCCACCACCATCGTATGGCCAACCGTAGTATGGGCAACCATAGTATGGGAAACCATAGTATCAACAATATGGACCATCGCGCGGAGGTTTTGGGGGAGTATACCGTGGTGGCCGAGGGATGGGACATGGAGGTGCTGTTGGACACGGAAGAGGTCCAATAATCTGTTATAATTGCGGGCAGTAGGGGCGCTACCAGAGAGACTGTCTGAATCCAACGCCATAATGTACATATTGCAGTGCTGCAGATCATAGTGTAGAGGACTGCCCCCAGCTCATTGCAAAATGGATAACCAAGCATCCGCCCCAGAACCAGAACAATCAGAATGCACCATCAGCTGTACAGAGGATATCGACGGAAGCCAGAAGTAGCCATGCGACGGTTGGCATAATAACAAGAGGAGGGGCGATGACAGGTAGCGAGAGGTTGCACCCCAATGTTAGACCAACACAAACACAGCGGAAGAAGGTCACCTTTGATGTCGATGCCGAAAGAGATGTCTTCTTAAAAGCACAGGAGGCAGTAAGGAATCATAGACAGTTACCTTTCGAGGAAGAAATCTATGATATGCCACTGACATTTGATTCAACGAGGACACGAAGGAAGGAAAACGCACTGGAAGCCTTCTTATAAAGTTGCCTGGACTTGGCCAAAGACACCGACGCACTAGAGGAAATAGCTAGTATATTGCGACGAGGAGGAGGTGCACGACTGGAACAGAGAGTTAACCGCATACACAAAAGAAAGACAGGAAAGGATATGTGGATGTTAGTGTAGATCAAAGAATTTGATGTTGACTCCATCATTTTGGACTTGGGTTCGAACGTGAATATCCTGACTAAGCAAACATGGGAGACGATGGGGAAGCCGCAGATAACCTGGTCACCAGTACAGCTGCGATTGGCGAACCAGAGCAAGGTCACACCACTAGGTCGGGTATGTCAACTTTCGGTTGAAATTGAAGGGCTTAGAATGTATGCAGACTTCGACGTTATCAAGATTGTGGATAACACCAGTCCCTATCCGGTATTGTTGGGGATAAACTGGGTTATGGAAAATCAAACAATTATCAACTTTAAGAAAAGGATAATGTCATTCGAAAATCATGAAATGAGAGTCATCACACCACTAGATCCCGCAGAAGGGAAGTGCTATACAGAACCAACCAGAGATGAGTTTACAGAAGGAGACAATTTGTACAACATCTTGGAGGATTATGCTAAACCCACCACGGATGGAGAATTAGAATGGCACAACACCAATTCAACATTCTCTGAATCAGACGAGGCCCTTGAGAATTGGTAGAACCGGATGCATGAAGTGTCCTTTCGAAGATGCGCATGGATAACACAATCCCTGAGAAGGGTAGCCACAGAGGAGCATGGAAAAATGACGAAACCAAGGATAGTTGAACCAGAACTGACTGCCCCAGAACTAATGAGGGGAGACTACAACATCAATTCAGATCCTGTAGATGATAATGACCTCAGGGATACATGTGCACTAGAACCCGAAGACACTCACAACAATGCGACACCAGAGATACCCTCTGACAAATGTCAGCAACCATTAGAGACCAAAGAAGTGAATACTGGATCAGAGGAAAATATGGAATTCGTGAACATTGGTAACTACTAGGATGAGTCGATCATTGCAGAAATAACTGACCTATTGCATGCGTTTCAGGATTTGTTTTCGACAAAATCCTCATAGGTGAAGGAACATTTTAACGGATCAGGAAACATAACAACCTCACTAGAAACTGAGTCGAAGTGAATCCAGCAGCGACCACATCGGCAAAAACCAGCCACGATAATCAGACGGATCACAGCGGAACTACCGGCAAATAACATTGAGAGGTACACAACCGCGACCCAGTGAAACTTGCGAAGGATGATCGCAGTAGAGAAGCCAACGATACGACGATGTATCGACACAACGATACTCACCGTGTCGATGTAAAAAAATAATATATATATATATATATATAATATATATGAAATGACAGATGGCGCACCAGCCAAAGGAGAATGTGCACAAGGAGGGGTTGTCTCACAGCTTGGAGTTTGGACTGTGACATCAGCATGATCGCAACCCTATCAAATCAATACTGAATCACCAACGGATGGGAATTTTTTGGATGACAGGTCTGATGGACAAGAATGATGATTAGTTGGCATGGATCAGTGCCGGCACCAGGCATGTTTGGCACACAACATGGCCGGAGGCACCACAGATGATAGTTCGCACGAGGATGACACGAAGAGCAGCCGGGGGCAGTATGGTCACTCATCACACATGCAGGAAGCCCGGTCACCACACATAGAAGAAAAGATCACAGGATCAACGCATTAACTGAACGGATCCGCAAAGTATTTCTCAAAATCGATGTCCTAGACGATGGAATTGCATAAATACAGGCACCAAACATTGAGTAGAGCACAAAGGTATTTACCAGAAGCAATAAATCCATGCTGCGAGTGAGTCAGGTCATTACATAAGTTAGGAATTCCAAGGAGGTTGTGGAAATGATCCATTTCATTTCATGCGGTAACACACCCGGGGCGCTGCCGGCCCGAACGACGAGTGTGCATGAGCGACTTGAGCAGCAGGAAGCCTGGACACTTGGGTGTCACAGAGACGAGGTTTCATCCGAGATGTCTAAGTATGTGGTCATAGTTTGAAGCTTTATGGTCCCAATGAACACCAGAAGAACAGGGGTAGTAGGCCCCTGGCCCCAGTAGGAAGTAATCCAAGGCGTGAAACATATGTGCTGGAGTAGTCGGCCTGTTTCCCACCTTGGCGTCATCGACAACCTTCTTTTTAGGTGGGAACAAATGTGGAGTGAATCAACAGACTCCGGAGAGGTAGATGATCAAGGTTTCAAGATACTGGAGGATGAGTGCAAGAAGTACATGACAGCGAACCAGTGATCGATGGATGGGGATGAGAAGTACACACTAGCGAGTTGCAGACAGCAAGAATAGTTTTAGCGGCCGAGCACAGTGCATGGTGGATGCAAACCAACATAGTCCAGCTGAGGTGTCTCGGGACGAGCCACAAGTTTGTGTTGGGAGCCTGTTGGCACGGGATAGATCCGCAGTAAGTGTGGAAGCCGACAGGCACGAAAGGGTCATTCCGCGGAAAAAGGACCTTTCGCCACTTTTTACGGAAGCATAAGAGTTGTTAGATTAGTCGAGTCGGTCATGTGGACCATTTTGTAATAATATAAAAGAATATAAATAAAGCAAGATTGTAAGCCTAAGGGCATCGGAGTTTAGGAGATTAATCCTATCTTTTGGGTTCGGTTGTATTTGCGATAAGATGAATTGACTATTTATGCGAGGTTTGTTCTGCAGGTGTTGATGAATGAATGAAGATGTTTGGTTATGAATTCTATTTTTGTGAAATGATGCGGTAATGAATAATGGGTTATGTGAATGATTTCTGTTGATTAGTGCGAATATATGTTGCTATTGATTAGTGCGAGTATGTTGTAGAATATGCTCTGAATGTGTGTATTATGAATAAGATGCAAATAATTGGTTAACGGACTGTTATGAATGTTGTAATCTCTAGTTAATGTGCACACATCCTCTTCACAACTGCGGAAGCTTGGTTCCAGCAGCCCTCTTATCCACCTCGGGTGAGACTGTGCTTCGCAAGTGTTTCTGGAAAGGGTTACACCTTTCCAGGCCGGTGTATAAGGGAGTTAGGTTGATAGTTTATTGGCGACAATGCAGAGTGAACCCCTTTCGATAGACTCTACGTCAACATGAATTCTACCCTATTGGAAACTATGATGATCAATACACTATATGGATAGCTTTGTGCTAAGAGAGACACTACGTAGTGTTGGATTTCACCAATCTCATCCATACCTTGCACTTAAAGATGGGTATCATAGACTTTGAAAAATGCTTGGTCCTAAATTATTGTAGTAAACTACATAGGTAAAGATAAATAGAGATGGATTTCCTAGCCATCTGCGAACTAGTTGTTTCTTATCAATATGTTGTTAAAAATGAGGAACATTTAAGCAAAAGAATAAATGAAAGTTTTGGTTTTCAATTCAATTGAAACAAAATCATGGTAAAGGTGGCCATAACTCATAGAAAAAATGACATATCAAGGATAACCAACCTCAAGACAATTATTCCAATCCATAGGAAAAGAAGGGTCCATTGACAAGATTCAGTATGTCCAATAACAAGTTCGTGATATTTTGTAGCAATCCAATTCTAAGTACAAGCCAGACGATTATCAACAATGGGTTCCACACAATTTTAAGGTGGGATAAATGGTATGGTTTAATTTGCAGAAAGAGCCTCAGAAGACCCCATCACATTTCCACTCACTTCGATATGGGCCTTACATTATCACTAAGGTTATGGATGAGAATCCTTTTGAATTAATTATTCCACCTTTCCTTGGCTTACACCCTGTACTTAATGTGGATCCGCTTCAACCATATTTTCCACTTGTCTTGGACACCTTAAAGGTGGCTAAGCACTTGGATCCTATAGAAATCAATCCTGACTACATTGAATAGGTGATAATTGACTAGACCATGGACACCAAGATGAATAGCACTGAACATCAGAACATCCAACTATATAGGGTCATCAAAGCATGACAACTTATTCACTGGGGAAAGTGGCTCACCAAGAGTTAGATTCAACTGAATTTTCCCATCTTATGGAAAAAATTGACACAATGGGGAACTTTGTTCCTTAAGGGGGTAAAACTAATCTAGGTGAATACTGGTGGCCATTACTATCCAAATGGACTTTTTAATGCTTTGAAAGAAGAGAACCATAAAAGGCCACTACTAAGATATTATTCAAGCATGTTTGGATACCTTTTGGGCTCATTTCCGATTGAGGCAGTGTGTTCCTAACTACTTTTTGCTCCATCCTGTGGTTGATGATGGACACCAAGATGACCAAATCAAATACAAACCGATGAAACGATAGATGTAGTCAATGTGATGATTGTACATATCTTCATAATTTACAAATCCAAACATCCATGCAGATCGAATGAGATCCATCCTTATGTTCAAAATAGCTATAGTAGAGCCCTTTATAGGTCTATTAGGCATAAACCTTTTTAGGTGTGCTTGGGGTTCCAACCATTAGCCCCAATTGATGTATCCTTCACATTGCATATACATATGAGGAATTATTTGTCATGTTCCTTCCTTAGTGGCCACTTGGTCAAGACTTGGACCCTCCAATCCGTAAAGGTCTAGGAAGAAGAATTAAGTGGAGGACAATTAATTAATTGGGATAAATTTTGCTACAAGGCCTATAGTGATTAATAATTTAATAATTTTAACTTTGAAGTATTTTGTAATTATTTCATTATCACTATTAATTAAAGTTTTGGAAAGTGGTGATGTTAAAATGGCTAGGAGGGTGCATGAGGACAAGGTGGACCTCACCTACTCAAATGAAAAATATAGAAACAACAAGGAGTCAACTAAAAGCAAGGTGGCAGCAGAAAGAGATAGAAATTGATAAAATCAATAAAAAACAGGCAAAAGCACAAAGCAGGAAAGTGCAAAAAGCATCCAGTTTGAAAAAGAAGGCAACATCCAGAAAAGCTAAGGAGGGTGCAATTGCTAAAAGCGGTTGAAGACACAAAGAAATCATGTTGCATAAAGTAATAAAGGTTGCTAATTCTCTCAAGGAAGGTGTCCTCACCTCTCACACATGTCAATTTATTTCCTAGGAAGTTATACAAGTTATAAAATGAGGCTAGTGTGCACCATTCACATCTTTTGTTCATTTGTTTATTGTCTTGAGAGCTTTTGCTTCTCAGATTTGAGTGATGTGCCTCAACCAAGATTAGGAGATGAGCCCCAATGCAATTAATGTTCCATTTTTTCCATGATCTGATCCATAGCTATGGAATTCTTATATATAGGCCAGCATCATTCCACTATTGAAGAATCTAATTCATTTAGAGAGAGATCATCAGTTACAATGCAATTGGAGAGAGTTCTTGAGGAAGTTACATCTGGAGGAGGTGATCCATTTTAGTGAATGCACCCCTGAGCAGCTCATGAATCTTAGTGCGCCCTCCATATGTAGATACAAGATCTAAATTCATCATGCTTGCAGATCCAGTGCATAAATTCTCTTTCTTCTCCTCCTATCATACTCATACTCTCAGTTTTGTAAGGTCTCTCTTGTATTGGAGACTCCTTGAAGGTTTGAAGATTAAAATTCTTCTAATTTCTGCTGATAATATTTAATTTCAGTTTTATTATGTTATTGATATAATTTATGAGATATAATATACTTCATAAGTGAATTTTTTAAGCCTTAGATGCAGTTTGAATAAAATATTTCAAATACTAGCTCTTTAAGCTCTTTTTCTTGACTAGTTTTATAGTTTTTGTAATTCAAAGTTATCTATGAACCAATTTTTTGTTTTAATGGTCATTAATGAATCCTGAGACCCTTCTGAAGCCTCTCCAACCATTTTCCTTATAATTCGTAGGCCTCTCATCCTGTTGGGAGAGCTTGGAAAACTACTAGTTGAGCAGTCCAATATAGCGCCCTTCCTTCTTTTGCCTCCAAACTCAACTAGAACCTCCCAATTTATCAAAACATATTATACATAATTTAATTAGGGTTTTAGTGTCTGATATATACCATTTGTTTACTTTTAGGTGTAATCAAATGAGTTTAGTATGTATATGTTGGTGTTCCCAGGAAGCCTTAGAGTAGATTTCAACGACAGTTGTTGTTGAAACATAAATGGCCCCAGTACCTTGTGCATAGGAATAAGAAGCTAGCCCTAAATATGATATTTTTGTTATTTACATTCCCCAACACTTTTTCCATATCCAACAGAGTTCATATATTCAATTATGGGTGGGCTCATTAGTGAATACTACTAGTTTTAGCCTACACTCTTTTATGTTTTAAATTTTGAAGGTGGTATAATATTCCTTGAGACCAGATCAGGGATATTATAGTGGTATGAAATCATGGTCCTTTGAACATGCTCTTGATTAATTTTGATGAGTTCCAAGATATTTCCACTCCCTAAAGGAAAGAATCCCGAAGAACCCCGTGTTGAAGAAGGGGTGGAATCTACTGGAGGAAAAATGCAAGGAGGAAAGGATGTGTCTGACTTGGATAAAAAGGAATAGTTCATAATATTTGTCCAAAGTATGTTAAAAGGGTTTCATGGAATATCTCATAACATCATCCAATATGGGAAAGACACCAGAGAATTCTTGGCTAAGCAGTTAGGAAATAAAGACGGAGAAGGGAGTAGTAGTGGCTCTCAAAATGAAGAAAGGAAGGTCCTTGGTGGATCTATATTTTCAAAGATTGGGATCATAATAGGCCTAATGAGTTCAAAGAGGAAATAAAGAATCATCCCCAACCTACCATTCCTAATTTCATTGAGGAACACAAGGAAGATCATGAAGTGCATATTGAATCAATTGCTTCATGGGAAGATCGGTATGTAGAATACCAAACCCTGAGTGAAGAATGCAGAAGAGCATTGCCTTTCAAATATTTTTTTGAAGAACAGTATAAAAATCAGCCAAGAGGAGGTCATAGGATGCCAACACATAACTATGAGCTGAGAAATTCCATCGGTAATATCTAATTACCCTTTTTTGATGGATCCTCAAAGTTTACTGCTAGCTCCTGGGTGCAGAAGCTAGACACTTACTTTCAATTGAATGCCATGGATGAAAGGGATTCCATCAAAATGGAAACATTGAATTTGGAAGGAGAGACCAATGATTGGTGGTTCCATGTCATGAGAACCCTGGGCCATGATCAAGTGACTTCCTATGAATATTTCACTAGGAGGTTGGTAGAAATATTTGATAGGAGAGATCCTGAGATCTCTTTCAGGGAGCTGGCGCATGTGAAAAAAACCTGAACTCATGAAGCATACATCTCTGAGTTCCAGAATCTTGCAGTGATGGTCACTGACATATCTAAAGCTCACTTGATCCTTTTATTCATGGAAGGATTAGCAGATCCATTGAAAGGATTGGTAAAGGAATACCGACCATCCACTTTACAAGAGGCAATGAGCAGAACAAGGGATCTGCAAGATGGCATCCCAAGAACAAGGTATCCTCCAAATATTAATGTGCCCACAAAATTTCAGAATCAAGACCACATTTTAAGAATGTGGATTCCCCAAACAAGAAATAATACTCATACAAATATAAGGATGAATTAAGGAGGAAGAAGCCGTGCTTATGTTTTCAGGAACCCTGGATTCTGGGCCACAAATGTGCTAAGGGGAAAGAAAATTACATTGAGATATTTTCGGAAAGTGAGGAGGAATGAGTTGAGGAAGAAGCACTAGTAGATGATGGCTATGAAACAACAGGGGAAGAACATCCCCCAAAGTCAGATAACAAAATTGTAGTATTAAGTGGAGTTCCCTGCTTCCACACCCTGAGATTTGAGAGGGTAGTACAAGGGAAAAGAGTATCGGTTTTGGTCGATGGGGGTGCCACCCATAATTTCATTGATGCAGCCATGGTGGAGAGGAGAAATATACCAACAAAAAAATTTGGAGGTTTCACTGTCATCATTCTGGGCAACAACACTATCGACTGTAATCGATGGATTCCAAAGTTGCAAATGACTATTGGATATTATACTGTGACTAACAGCTTTTATGTTGTTAATGTGTCTGATACCAATATGGTGTTGGTAGTGCAGTGGTTTTACTCCATTGGAGAACATTTAGTGGATTACCAAATACCCCAAATGAGCTTCAAAGATGCCGATGGGAAGCAAGTAGTTTTGAAGGGTGTCAACACCTACCCAAAACAAGTAGTTTCTGCTAATAGTATGAGATCAATATTGAGGCATGGTGATGTTGAGTGGGCTGTTGAATGTTTCATCACACTAAAGGAACTTCCATAGATGTCTCACATAATCCTGATGACATCAAAAGGATGTTACACAAACACACGAAAGTGTTTGAAGATATTCCACATGACAGGCCTCCTGACAGAGGCACTGAACATAAGATTGAGCTAGAAGTTGGCACACTTCCTATCAAGATCCATCCTTACAACAACCCTAAAAGATTCAAGGATGAGATTGATAAGATCATCAAGGATCTACTTGAGTTGGGATTCATAATACCAAGCTCAAGTCCCTTTGCATCATCAGTGGTCCTAGTTAAAAATAAAGATGGAACAATGTGATGTGCATTGACTATAGGGCCTTGAACAAGAAGACCATAAAAAACATATATCCTATCCCAAGGATTGATGAATTGATGGATGATATGCATGGAGAAAGGTATTTTTCGAAGATAGACCTCCGTTCAGGATACCATCAAATCAGGATGAGGGAAGAAGACATCCAGAAAACCACTTTCTGGTGCCATTATGGGCATTTTGAGTTTCTTGTCACGCCTTTTGGCTTGACCAATGCATCAACCACATTTCAATCCTGGATGAACATAGTTTTTCATAAGAAGTTGCATAAGTATTCCATTGTATTCTTTGATGATATTCTGATTTACAATAGGACATGGGAGGAGCATCTGCACCACTTGGACAATGTTCTGATAATTTTGGCAGAACAGTCTTTTTATGCCAAACTATCCAAGTGTGAGTTTGGATTGACTGAGATCCTCTATATTGGTCATATAACTGGGAAATAAGGATTCAAGGTGCATATGGAGATTATCAAGACCATACTCGAATGGCCAATCCCAAAGAACATCATTGAATTAAGGGGATTCATTGGTTTGTGCACCTAGTACCGGAAATTTGAGAAAGGTTTTTCTAAACTATCATCCCCTTTGACAGATCTCACCAAGAAGCGATCCTTTTATTGGTCAGAGGAGGCTAAACAAGATTTCAAAAAAATAAAGGAAGTAATGAGTAGCTTCCCATTACTTTCACTTCCCTATTTCACTTAGTCCTTCATACTAGAATGTGATGCCTCGAGGGAATGCATTGGAGCAGTTTTGATGTAGAATAAGCATCCCATTTCCTATGAGAGCATAGATTTGAAGCCACATGAGAGGAATTATTCCATTTATGATAAAGATATGTTGGACATTATGAATGCCTTGGCCAAATTTCGACAGTACCTAGTAGGAGGCAAGCTCATAGTGAAGACTAGTCACAACAATTTGAGACACTTTCTGACCCAAAAGGAGTTGAACGATAGAAAACAAAATTGGGTAAGTAAGGTTCAGTCCTATTACTTTGAAATAGAATATAAAAATGGTAAAATGAATGTGGTAGCTGATTCCCTCTCTAGGAAGCCTAATTTTTCTTTGTTGCAAGTCCCGACTGATTGGAAGGTACAACTAGCTATTTAATATTAAAAGATAAGTTTGCTTATGAGGAGTTGGATGGGTTGATTCGTGGTGATTCTTACAAAGTCCTTAATGATGTCATATATTACAAGGACATAATTTTTTTAGTGTCCGGATCAAACTTAAAAGAAAAAATTTTGGAGGCTTCCCACAATGGACCAGTGGCGGGCCACCCTGGATTCCTGAAAACTTACCAGAAGGTGAGAAAGTTCACTTGGAAGGGCCTAAAAAATGACGTGTTAAGGCATGTAAGGGAGTGTACTGCATGCCAACAGAATAAAATTTAGCACACTCATCCTGTTGGCCTCCTTCAACCCCTGCCAATTCCAGAACAAAAGTGGGCAAGTGTTTCCATGGATTTCATCACCGCGTTTCCCAAATCCCAGGGTAAGGATAATAGTTTTGTAGTGGTTGATAGATTGACTAAATTTGCTCTTTTTTTTTGTCACATCAACTATTACAGACAGTCAAGTTGCTGCACTATTTTTAAAAGAAGTATTCAGATTGCATGGTCTTCCCAAGACTATAATAAGTGACCGAGATAGCAAATTCACTAGTGCTTTCTAGCAAAGTTTGTTTGAACCAGTTGGAACTAGTTTAAACCTTAGCACGAGTTATCACCCTCAGACCAATGTCCAAACTAAGAGGGTAAACCAATGGATTGAAGGTCATATCAACAATTATGTTACCGTGAAGCAGAAAGCATGGGTCACTTGGCTACACTTGGGGGAATTATGTTATAACACTACATTCCATCTCTCCATTGGGATGATACCATTTAAAGCTCTGTATGGGTATGAATCCCCCACATTTGAAGATTTGATTTTTTGGGATTGCAAAGCATAAAAAGCAAATGATTGGATCCAGGAAAGCCAAGACATACTCAGGGCACTTAATGAAAAATTGCAGGTTGCACAAAACCAACAAAAGGTAGTTGTAGATAAACACATAATAGATCGAACCTTCCAAGAGGGTGATTTAGTATATCTGAGGTTGCATCCATATAGGAAATCTTATCTGAAATCAAAAGGGGCTGAAAAATTGTTGCCAAGATTATATGGACCATACAAGATCATAAGGAAAATTGGTGAAGTTTCCTATGAACTAGATCTACCTCCAGGAAGCAATATACACAATTTTTTCCATGTGTCATGCTTGAAAAAAGCAGTAGGTCAGCAAGTAACAATTTCAGAATAATTTCCTCCTCTCGATGATGAAAGACACCTCGCCCTAGATCCAGAAAATATTTTTTAGGTTAGAGAAAGGAAGCTGAGGAACATGATCATTAAAGAATATCTAGTGCAGTGGAAGGGGTTTCCTAGTGAAGATGCAACCTGGGAAAATGAACAGATTTTGCAACATCCAGGATTGCACCTACTTGAGGACAATAAGTCTCGAGGAGGGAGGAGTGTCATGTTCCTTCCTTAGTGGCCACCTGGTCAACACTTGGACCCTCCAATGCCTAAGAGTCTAGGAAGAAGAATTAAGTGGATGATAATTAATTAATTGGGATAAATTTTGGTACAAGGCCTATAGTGATTAATAATTTTAATTTTGAAGTATGTTGTAATTATTTCATTATCATTATTAATTAAATTTTTGAAAAGTGGTGATGTTCACATGGATAGGAGGGCGCATGAGGACAAGGTGGACCTCACCTAATCAAGTGAAAAATATAGAAAAAACAAGGAGTTAACTAAAAGCAAGGTGGCAGCAGAAAAATATAGAAACTGGAAAAAGAAATAAAAAAACAGGAAAAAGCACAAAGCAGGAAAGTGAGAAAGAAGGAAAGTGTAGAAAGCATCGATTTTGAAAAATAAGGAAGCATCTAGAAAAGCTAAGGAGGGCATAGTTGCTAAAAGAAGTTGAAGACACAAAGCAAGCAAGTTTCATAAGGCAAGAAAGGTTGCTAATTCTCTCAAGGAAGGTGCCCTCACCTCTCACACGTGCCAATTGCTTTCCCAAGAATTTATCCAAGTTATAAAATGAGGCTAGTGCACACCATTCACATCTTTTGGTCATTTTTTATTGTATTGAGATATTTTGCTTCTCAGAGTTGAGTGATGTGCCTCAACCAAGCTTGGGAGATGAGCCCCAATGCAGTTAATGTTTCAGTTTTTCCATGATATAATCCATATCTATGGAATTCTGATCTATAGGATAGTATCAATCCACTATTGAATAATCTAAATAGATATATATCATCAGTTACAATGCAATTGGAGAGAGTTCTTGAGGAAGTTACAAATGGAGGAGGTGATCCATTTCAGTGAATGTGCCCTTAAGAAGATCATGAAGCTTAGTTCACCCTCCATATGTAGCTACCAGATATGAATTCATCATACTTTCAGATCCAATGCATAACTTCTCTTTCTTCTCCTCCTATCATACTCATACTCTCAGTTTTGTAAGATTTATCTTGTATTGGAGACTCCTTGAAGATCTGAAGATAAAAATCCTTCTAATTTCTGCTCAGAGTATTTAATTTTGGTTTTCTTATATTATTGAGCTCATTTATTAAACATAATATACTTCATAAGTGAATTTTGTAAGCCTTAGAGGTGGTTTGAATCAAATATTTCCAAGACTAGCTCTTTAAGCTCTTTTTCTTGACTAGTTTTACAGTTTTTGTAATTCAAAGTTATCTATGAACCAATTTTCTGTTTTGATGGTCATTAATGAATCCTAAGACCCTTTTGAATCCACTCCAACCATTTTACTAATAATTCATAGGTCTCTATCCTGTTTGGGAGAGCTTGGAAAACTACTAGTTGAGTAGTCCAATATAGAGCCCTTCCTTCTTTTTCCTCCAAACTCAACTAGAACATCCCAAATTCTCAGAAAATCTTGTCCATAATTTAATTAGGGGGTTAATTTATGATATATACCATTTGGTTAGTTTCAGGTTTAAGCAAATAAGTTTATTATGCATATGTCGGTGTGCCCAAGAAGCCTCAGAGTAGACTTTAGGGGCAGTTGTTGTTGAAACGTAAATAGCCCTAGTACCATGTACATAGGACTTAGAAGCTAGCCCTGAATCTGATATTTTTTCTACTGCACATTCCCCAATACTTTTTTTGGATCCAACGTAGTTTATATCTTTAGTTCTAGGTGGGCACATCAGTGAATATTACTAGTTTTTCCTTAACTAGTTCTGATAACTAGTTTTAGCCTATACTCTTTTATGTTTTAAATTCTAAAGGTGATATAATATTCCTTGAGATTAGATCAAGGATATTACAGATGCTTAAAACAAGGTTGATTAGGTAGCAAAAATTGTTGAACAAATACAGTACATCCAATAACAAATTTATAATATTTTCTAGAAAGCTAGTGCCAAGTACAAATAGTGCCACAATCAACATCAAGTTCCACACAAGTTTTAGGTTTGGATAAGGTTTGGTTGCATTTGTAGAAAGAGTGCCTCACAAGACCCTATTATAAGCTCCATTGACTCCAATATGGGCCTTACACCATCACTGAGGCTAAGGGAACAAATACTTTTGAATTAAGTATTCCCCCTTTCCTTGGATTGCACCCTGTATTTAATGTGGAGCTGCTTCAACCATATTTTTCACCTCTCTTGGACCCCTCAAAAGTGACTGAGCACTTGGCCCCTATAGAACTCAATCCTAACTACATCTAGTAGATTACAATTAACTAGATCATGGACCAAGATGAAGGGCACTTGCAAGCATGAAATTCAATTGTATGGAGTCATCAAATTAAGCAAACATATTCATTGGAGCAAGTAGCTCACTGGAAGTTAGATTCAACTGAAGTTTCCCATATGATGAAAAATTAACGCAATGGGGACCATTTCTCTGTAAGTGGGGATGATTGATCTAGGTTGATGTTGGTGGTCACCCACATATTCCAATGATTTAGATTGGTTTCACATCTTGATAGTTTTATTTCACTATTTGGGGTCTTGAACTTTCAGTGCAATTTTTTGGCATTTCCCTTGTGTTTTTGGAAGTGGATGCAAGTCGACCAAACTCATAGATCATGAGTTAAGCTTTGCAATTATCCATGAAATTCCCTAAATGGATTTTGTATGAAAAAATCATGCCCCTGAGAAGTTGACATGTCAACTAACTTCCTTGAGGCTCACATTCCTTATTCTACATCATTTCCTAGGGTTAGGGTTTTGGTTATTTAGTTTTTTTTTGCATCTTAGGGAATCACACTTTACGTTAAAAGGAACTTTTGGCCTCTTGTAATGTCTACTTGCAAATGAATGTAGCCGAAACATATCTCTTCAGAGATAAGCTATGGTGCCATTCTAGTTAGTTTGTAATATGTATTTCTTTGTACTTTACAATCTTTGATTATTTCATTCATTAATAGAATTTGGGTTTTACTATACTACTATGCTCTTTGCAATATCTCTATATGTGTTTTCATTTTATATTTCTACCTTCATTTCATTCTCCACATAATCCATATCGCTAATTAGACAGAAACAAAAGGAGAGGATCTCAAGTATCACCTGATGAACAAAGGTGGAACGATAGGACATTAAGGATTAACCACTAGTTAAATGATGAGGAAAAGCATACTATTCCTACCGTACAAGTAGAACACTCTCCAGAAATCATAAAAAACATGTAAATCATCCTCCATCTTAAGGAATGTGGAGGATATAATGTCTATCTATATAATTAAAATGATAAAACTATTATTAACAATCCAAACATCTTCTTTGATTAAATCACCAAAAACTGATAAAATTGTTATTAACAATCCAAACATCTTCTTTGATTAAATCACCGAAAACTGATTTGTTTTATTTGAGAAAATTTTAAAATAAATTTGATAATATTTAATATATTGTTTTTATATATTGATATATTTAAAAATGATTCGACCATTTCAAAGATATTGTAGTATTAAAAATTCAAATATTTTATTTTTATTAAAAAAATGTTAATGTGTTATCAAATGACATTATATTTAATATGATCTTTTTGAACTCTCATCAATAGAAGTATGTAAAGTGGCCATCTAATTTTATAATAATATTTTTATTATTATGGAAGCCGTAGGATATTCAAAATTGGAGTCAATTGAGTGTAGATCGAGTGGTTGGGCGGAAAGTTGTTGCCCTCCCCACCCGGGTTCAAATCTCGCTTTGTGGCACTTGCTCCTTGGAGTCGACTTTGACTATGTAACGATTGTAATGTTGGCGAGACCTTGATTCTCCAGAATAACAAGTGTTGGAAATTTTCCGATGGATGTAGCCCTCTAACAAATGGTGAACCATCACTTGAAAAAAAGTAAAAATTAGAGCTTTGGTTGGTTTAGAATTACTTAGAAAATAGTAAAAGTTTAAAAAATATTATTTATTTATTCAAATTTATTAGAATATTTTAAAATTTTAAAAAATATTATTTAAATCAATTTCGAAGTGATTTATTTTTTTATTGGTTAAGAATTTATTTATTTTATCATTTATTTGAATAAAGTAATTTTTTTAAAATTATTAAGTTTATTTTAAAGTGATTTAAATTTGTTTTTATTGATTAATAATACATCATTTTTGGATGCAAGGAATAAATTAAGTATTCAAAGTTCAAAGTTTAAAGACATGTAGTAAGAATGGAAGTGTACTTCTTTATAATCTACGATTTATAATAAGAATCAATTTACATTCATAATAATATATTTTTTGTATTATAATTTTTTTTATTATCTTCAAAAATATATATATATATATTAAAAAATCTCATAGTTACTAATTTTATATGTACAAATTAGTATATGCACATCATGACATGTTATTATAAAATTAACTTTACTCAAATGAAAATCATATTTAACTTTAAAAACATATTGTCACTCAAAAAGGTCTTTCTAAAAGTGATTTCAGAGCCTACACTGATTAAAGTTACTTATATGCTAGAAAGTGACTCCATAAACTAACTTTTATGCAATGCACTCTTATTAAGTATTAAGTATCCTCCATTCAGAAAGTAATTCCGAATAAATGATCTTTGACTTAAGAACAACTGACGTTCCTATGCATTTTGATAATGATGGCGACCAAGGCTATGCAGAACAAAGGTTGTAAGTGGCTTTAGTGCATGCTTTTTAGATCATTTAAAATAAAAAATATAAAAAAATATTTTATTTGTTATGTGAACGAAAGCGAGGCAATGAATCAAATAATCTTCTAGTATATTTTACTTGCAACTTGCGAGGGAGTTCCACATAACTTCACGAAATTGCTATGCATGTCCTATGGAGGCTAATTGATGATAGGGTATTGTAACTCACATCACGATCTAAAAAATATCACATCTTAGCAACTTTACCATTCAATTGTAACGAAAGAGACCATAAACATTAAATGAAAATCATAACCAATAACTTAAATCTATATACATGTATAGTCAATAACCTATATATACATGCATAACCAATGGTAATAACTAATTACGCTGTAGGTGTTTGACCACGGAGATGTAGAACTATCAATGTCGGCTAGATTCCTCGCTCATAGAGTGAATGGAATCCTACCACGTGGATGGTTATGCTTCTCCTGCTGCCGCGAGCTCCCTCCTGTCGCCGCCGTCTGCTGCCTCCTCCCGCCGCCGACCTCCTCAACCTCCTCCCCCTCCTCTCTACGCAAGCTCCTGCCCTGCTCTCTCTCGTGACCTCGTCGCCTCCCTCCACCTCCCCTCGGCCACATGCACAATCCTCCGCCTGCAGCCTCCTCCCTCCTCCCGCCGCATGCACTGAACATTTGTGTATTCTGTGTCCACATTTGTGTATTTTGTCTTTGTTTCTCATGCCATGTTCTGATTAAAAGAAATCATATGCATGTTGAGTTGTGACCTGATACTTTCACAGCAGAGGAGAGATTTCCAACCTGCCAGGAGATCCAACGAAGCAATACCGGCATTTGTAAGACTTTATACGAAATTTTCTTGGCAATAAACATATCTCTGTAATGAATGAATTCGACAATTCCAGGTGTGGCCTACTATTAATTCTGTAAACCTTATGTATTTTTGCCTTTTGCCTCTCTTTATGAGAACCCTGGTTAAATAGAATTAGGCTCTTGGTCCCTGTAATTTTGATAACATAAATGGAATAAGACCATAGGTATGTAAATGTTTTGAGGGTAGTGTCCTTACATGAATAAACCATAAAAGATAAAAAAAACCATTTTTGAAGTCATGGATGCCTACCACATTATGGTGAATGTAAAACCTATTAGAAAGTGCTTCTACTGCACGAAATGCACAGCAAGAACCACAATAACACCACTCAGTGGGAGGGCTTCAATGCTCTATGGGATCGAAGATGTAGTCCGCCACGAATGAGCAAACTTAAAGGCGAGATATAGAATGGGTTTTGGGCGCTTGACAATTGAGTTCGGGCAGATGCTTGGAAAATTGGAAGAATTTACAGAAAGACAATAAGCCTTCTTTGAATCCATCACTTTCTATGTCTCTGAGTAGTGCAGCCACCTTCAACCGGATGGTGCCTTTGGCCATCACACATGCTGGGTCTACTACGGTGCCTTTGACTTGTGGCACTTGAAACATAAGGAAGACTTGCGTTGATCTATGGCACTTGAAAAATAAGACGTGGCCATTGACGGCTCATCCTTGACATAGCGTTCAAGCTGGAGGAAAACACAGACACTCTGGTCTCATGAGATCTCTTTCCTCCCTATTACACATCTCTCAAAGCTAGCACTCTCGTTGCAGAGTTGCAGAGCCAAAAATAATAAAAAATAATAAAGAGGAGGCACAGAGTTGTCGAGCCAGGAAGGAGAAGAAATGTGAGTTCACGCGCGCGCGAGGGAGGTGGAGACTTGATATAAGGAAGATCGCCTTCAGCTGGCGCTCCTCACCGGAGTTTTCCTGGTAGCATGCACACCGGCGCGTGGAAAGCATGTAGGAGACCCTCACGTGGGCGCCCTTGAACAATAGGCTACCCCTGGAGGTGAAGGGATGGGGATCCCGGGGCATGGAGAGAAGGTGGAGGTCGCTTGGGAGGAGGGCGGTGAGGTGCAGGATTTGATTGGAGGATGGGGCGGTGAGGAAGGGTGGAGCAAGTAGGTGGGTTGGGCAGCTGGGAGGCATGGGGCAGGCAGTTTGGATAAGTGAATGGTGGAGTCAGGGACGCGTGGGAGAGATGGGATGCGTGCCCTGTGGAGAGAGAGAGAGCCCTAGGATAGCTAGGGTTTAGGCTAGGCATTTAAGTTATAGTTAAAAAAAAAATTATTATTTTTCCTAGAATCAATTACTTAAATCTTAAACCTTATGTTTAAAATTTTTGTTTTTGAAAATAATAAGCATTTATGTTATTTTAAATATTATTAAGTTTTTCCAAGTGAAGCAACATGGTACTCATATGTGCAAATCTCCAACATGCTTGTGATCAATATCATTGAGTAATTGAGAGAAAAACGGAGTCCTATCTATATTTCTAGGCCCGTTGTCACAAAAAATACCATGCTCTTTATTTTCCAAGTTGATTCACTTAGTTGGAAAACAAATGCTAATGTTTATTGAGTTTGTCATCTTGATGCTCTGTTTGATTTTGCTGTTCTCTACACCATCATCCTGTAATTTTTCAACTTGTGCAAAATATTTTAAAAAAATAGGTCCCTTGGCTCGATCCTTCAGAAATCAAGACAATTTGTAGAAAGTGAAACTCAATTAAAATTGTAAATCAGCACGTCTTGTTGTAGGATCTCTATCATCTACTTTTGCCATGCAAATCTGTGCCAAAAACCTGCATTCATGTACTGGTACATTAAGGTTGGAGGAAAAACAATGGATATATGAGATGGAGTGGTAAAGATCATTTGGTTCATCTCTCAACTTGTGAATATGTCAATGTTTATATCCACTTGTATAGCCCAATTGCATATGTCAATGATGTTTGTGTGTCACCTACCCAAATTATGGAAATATTATTTTGGAAAAATACTTTATGTTAAATTTTAATTACAAAGCTTTGTAATTATGACCAAGTTTGGTCAAGGATGAATGTAATTACTGATTATTATTATTTAATAAATTAAAATAGGAGACAAACACCCAAGGGAACTGTTAAATGAGTGTTCACTGACCCACTAAGAGGAATGGAAGCTGTTAGAAGGCATGGGACAGATGGCAGCAATTGCACTTCACCACTAGCTGTTGGTTATGGGACAACAACCCCTACAAATGTGGCATTATCCCCCAGGTGGAGGGAGTGAGCAGGCAGCTCATTTAATGACCAGTTAACAACTGAAAGGCCTAGGCATCCTACATAAGGCAAATTCAAATTGAGCAGGAAACTCTTACACAATATTTTCTGCAGAAATATTCCTCATGTGCATCAGGTGATCACTAAGAGATTCGAATAGGGAGGCTATGTGAGAGCACAACTGTAAGTCTGCAAATTATTTTGAGAAGGAGAACTAGAGGTGCTGGTGCAGGTCCCTTTGACTGCTAAGTCTTTAAGATTGGATAACTATTGTTACTACAAGTGGAGGTCCTAAGCTTCTAAGTTTCTTCCTCCTGGTGGTTCAGTGAACAGGCTTGGGGGTCCTAAGGAAAGTAACTTGGATGCCTTCAAGAATTGGTTGGGTGGAACATGATCCTTAGGTTGTTTGTTTCCCTACAATTAACTAGGTTTTGTTGTTCCTATTTTGTTTACAGTTTAATATTTTTGTTTAGTGAAATTATCAAACTCTGTTTTGTAAATGGATTTATTTTATGATCTATGTTTTAAGTCTGAATGATAAAGCTTTGTTAAAGATCTGATTAGATAACCATCTCTATATTTTTCCTCATGCCGTTTTTGCATCGTACTCCAGAATAGAGAAGTAAAAATTAATAGGAGATTATTGATAGGCTGAAAGCCAAGTGAATGAATAGATAAACCCAGTGGTATTCTTGTTAAAATTCTGTCATTCCATTCATAAGTTATAAATGCAGGAAATATGTACAGTATAATATAAACAGATGTATAGCATTCAACTATTTCTTAAAGAAAAGAAAACAAATTTTTATTTTCTGCATAGATCTATATTTTCCTTCTTAAATTCATCTATTTCAGGTAGTAACAATATACATTTCATTATTATAAATTCAATGTCTTCAAGCATTTATATTCTAGAAATATATAGCAACTGCAAAATTATTCTCTAATAATAGAGTGTTACTTACAATTGATAAGTAGACACTTATTATTATTATTTGCATGTTCTAAAATGATTATTTTAGTACACAGTTCCCTAAATTATTTATCAATCCATTCTTGGAAACATAGACATTTATTTCTGAAAACTATAGTAGACATATTAACAAAACCCTAATCAACATTTTGTTACAACCATACTATTTTCTTTTCATGACAAGTTTACTAACAAGACATTGTTATCATTTAGCAAAAATCCCGATTTAGTATCGAGGTATAAACAAATAGCATACAAAAACATTCACAGAATCAAAATCTTTACATACACATGTTAAAGCCCAGTTTTCGGGCTTGTTTTTCTCAGTACAACAAGGTTGCTAACAAAACCTACAGGATTCTTTCAATGAAATGTTTTAGAACCGTTTGACTTTAGCCATACTAAAACGTGCAAAAAGACTCAGTTTTACAACATCATTATTTTCATTCAAAACTATAACATTACAGTACAAACGTGCCATTGTCTACAGAAGCAAGGAAGTCCTCGGCTCTTTGGTCTTTCAAACTTCAAAACGATACGAAGAACAGGTTACATCTACCAGAAAGTTTGCAAAACTACAGAGACAGATTTCAATGTTAAGTTAAACCCTTGGCCATTGCCAACACATAGTTTATCTTTTGTACGATTCAACATTTTAGAAACGAGACACTCATTGTACAAAAACCCTTTTCATTTTTCAAATACAAGACAAGGCCCAGTTCTCGGGTTCAACTCTCAGTGCAAACAAGTCACAAAACACAACCTACGGAGATAGGGTTTCATTCTTTTGAAACAAAGACGAATACTATGACATTGCCTTTTCAACTTACAAAAACCAAACCTGATCATCAGTTTGAAAACAGTAACAAAGTATTTGAAATATCTATCAAAACAACTATGCAAACTCTCGGCCAGAAACAACCATTGTTGTTCAAAACCAAACTACATATAAAAAATCGATTCTCAACTTTTAATTTTAAAAACACAACACTTCTTTACAAGACAAACCATTGTTTACAAGTGTAAGTGAACCCTCGGTTCCTGGATTCATTTTCCAAAGTAAAACTTTAACAAGGTTTACACAGAAGACATTTCAACTTTCCAAAACAGTTAGGGTATTATCCCTTAAATAACTAAGGGCGTAAAAACCAGTTCAAAGTCCCTTGCAACGCTACAACGAAAACATTACCAAGCCGAGCTACAGCTAAAAGACTGAGGGTTATCCTCTTATAGTTTGTTGTTCAACATAAAACTTAAACACGGCCTTTACTTCAACGAAGGTCACGTTCCCAACTCTTATCACACAGTTTTCATCACCCAGATGAACCCTTCCACAATTACTTTGGCTGTATTGTGACCTTTTAAGGGTTGAAAGTCTGAAACATACAACTATCCTCACAGGTCTCGGGTTTGAAACTGAGGGAGGAACCCTCCTAACCATAAAACTTCACACCCTACATTGCAGTGGCACTATCGGCCTCTTCCATCATCACTAAGAGCGAATTGAAGGTCGGAAAGACATTCTTCATTACTTACCAACGAAAGATTAGGGTTTCTTTCCAACCCTAGATCTTGCAAAGATCAACGGTGTTGTAACTGCCACACAAGTACGTGGAAATTTGAGAAACCATTGCAATCAATTCTACATTGATTGCTGCATCTACCAGGTCACCACTCATCAGAATTGAAGCTAATAACTAGCACAACTTAGTAATGTTGGGTGCATGGATTGCAAGTCGTATCACGTGGATACCATCCACCTCATCTATCCACTTCACTTCACGGATGAGCGACGTAAATGCCAAGTCTTAAATTTTTTACAGTTGGAAGCATGCCAAGAACCGTAATGTTAATGCCCTGTCAATTCATATGCATTACAATATTAGTTACATAGTTTATAGTTCAAGGGTTCATTCAAAACATCGTGACATTTATAGCATTACATGTTTTATGGATGCGTGAATGCATAATCATTGTAGTTAGCATATAGATAATTTTATATACCTAAGTTATTGTTACATTGTAATGATATTAATGAAATACTATAGTATCGTAAACAATAGTCAATATATTTATATATTTGAAAACATGTTTAGGCATTGTTACAATAGATTACATTTATTACTCCTCTATAGTTATGAATATTATATTCGTATAGTCATGGGTAATATTTAAAAATGTGTCATGCTATAGTCATGTATTATCAAATCCACTGATAAAAGAGAGACTATAGGTATAGTTTAATAATTTGTTGAAAGCACATTACGATATTAGTATTAGGTTCACAAGTTCTCAATAAAATATACCAAATAGACAAAGGAATTATCACTTGTTGATTAACGATAATAATCTTTTTAGGATGATTCTTCGTAGCAAATAAATCTGATAATGTAAATACAAAACGATGACGTGATTTTTAACATCATTGGAAAATCTGTAAACCAACACATAAATGAGAATTGGAACTATGATATCCATACCTCCAGTATTTTTTTTTGCAAAGAATTACTTAGAAATTATCTTTTACATTGATGTTGAATTGAAAGACATTTGTACTCTTAGTATTGTTTGTCGCAAAAACTCTTACTTGCGTTCTGCACATGGAACAAGATACAAATGCCTTAGCTAAAACAAAGCTAAGTAAACTTCAAGGAACCTCATAGGACCCCTTTCATCATCATCAAGAAACAAACTGTCAGTACCTTGTCAAGAAATTTTCATTATATGTTAATTCGAAGTATAGTTAACACAAGAAGAAACTAATGTTGTTAGCATGTTAAATAAAGTATGATGTGTTGCTGTCATTAATTGTCATTAGTTAAGAGACTCAGTAATTAAATTGTCTTATGCATTAATGACTTTATTATTCAATGCTACCATGATAAGCATTTATTACTTCCGCAATTGAAATGTTAACATTTAATGTTGTTTTAAAAATTTTAAATTTTTACGAAATTATCGGGATGTTACATGTGGTATCAGAGCTCATGTTCGAACTCTAGCCCTGAAAAAGGTCCAAGAAAACACAACAGAAAATTTTGTTACTACATAAAATATTACTAATTAGAATTTAAACTATTGTGTTATACAAAAAATATTTTAAGTTACAGGTATGGAGAACTCAGCTGAACATTTAGAAGACATATTTCAACCAAACAGCCATAGCATGGGACAACACTATGCAGAAGAAGGCCACAATGAATTGAATGACAATTCGTCATAATTGTTACGTGCGTTTCAGGAGTCAAAGGCAGAAATTAGATCTGTGAAACAAGACAATGAAATAATTCTGAAGGCACAAGAAGAGTTAAACCAAGTGTTGTTTGAACAGTGCCCAATTGATGAGCAGGAAAAAGAAAATGAAGATATCTCCAAGGTTGAGAATCTGCCTCATGGTAACAAAAGTAAGAAAATGAAAACCGATGATGTGAACAACAGTTCAACATCATCGAGAGATGCTATTGAAGTACGTAAAAAGAAACGTAACTATTCAAGCGATATTAGTAAAGGATATTACAAACCAAGAGAGAAAAGCCATAAAGAGTATGAAAAGATTTATGGAGAGCTCAAAAAGATTAGACCTCCAACTTTCAATGGAGAAACTGAGAAGGGCGAGACAGCTGAAGCATGGTTGTCCAACATGAAGAAATATTTTTAGATTTATAACTATTCAGAATCCTTGAAAGCAAAAATGGCTATATATAACTTGATCGGAAAAGCGGATATTTGGTGGCAGGACATCAAAAGAGTAAAGGGTATCAAGGATAAGGATGTAAATTGGATTACTTTTAAACGATACTTCATGAAGAAAAATCCAAAGAATTCTACGATGTAAAGCTGGGAAGTATGAATATGAAGGAACTGAACAGTAAATTTTTGAACTTGTTGAGATATGTGCCATATCTCGTGGAAGAAAAACTGAAGATTCAAAGATACTTGAGCTGTCTACCTTTCAATATTAAGGACATAATCGAGTATGACAGTCCAAAAACCTTGGAAGTGGCTATGAGAAAGGTAGTTTTCTGTTATGACACTAATTGGAAAAGAGAAGGAATGTCAAACTGGAAAAGTCATAAGCCAAGCAATTTTGAGCTGAAAAATAAAAATTTCAGGTTCAGTGGGAATTCCGGTTTCCAAAAGAAAAATTTTCAGAATCGGAATTTTCAAGGAAACAATTTCAGAAACAGTCAACAACAGAATTCTACAGCACCCAGAAATGCTCCCAATAATACCAGGACCAATGAACAAAAGGCATCTATCAAATGTTTTGAGTGTTAAGGTCCTCACTATGCATCAGAATGTCCCAAGAGGAAGCGAACAACTAACAACATTCACTCTATTCAGACTGGACCTACTGTTGGAGACGTGGCGAGGGAGATGCCCAGAATCAATGCAACACTCGACAACAGGAAAGCAGATCATCAAATCTCTATGGTAGATATTGAAGGTATGCTACAAAATTATCCTGTTACTGTTTTAATTGACCCAGGTGCTAGCTTAAGTTATATATCACCAGATATTATGGAAAATCTTAAATTAAAAACATAAAAGTTCAGTAAATCTTGGTTAGTTAGACTGGAAACAGGAACAAAGAGGAAAGTAACAGATTTTATTGAAAGTTGTGCTTTATCCATGAATCAGTTAAAGACACAAATCAAGTTGAATATTTTACCTTTAGGATCCTATGATATTATAATCAGAATGGACTGGTTATAAGCCCATCATGTCATTTTGAACTATTATCAAAAAAGTTTTACATGTTTAAATGATGAAGGAAAAACTGTAGAAGTAAAAGGTATTCCAAGAAAGGTAACCCTTAGACAGATTTCAGCCATGCAAGTTAAGAGGGCAGTTAGGAAAAGATGTCAGTTGTTTGCAGTAAATGATGAGTTTATTTGTAAAGAGGACAAACTGAAATTAGAAGACATACCTGTCCTAAAGGATTTCAAGGATGTTTTTCCTGAGGAGATTCCAGGATTACCTCCTAAAAGAGATGTAGATTTTACCATCGAGTTAATACCAGGAGCAGTACCAAACTCTAAAGATCCATATAGGATGAATATACTAGAATTAAACGAGTTGAAATCACAATTGAAGGAACTGATTGAGAATAATTATATAAGACCCAGCGTGTCTCCTTGGGGAACACCTGTTATATTTGTTATGAAGAAAGATGAAACCCTAAGACTGTGCATAGGTTATCGCCAGTTTAATAAGATGACAATCAAGAATCGATATCCGTTGCCCCGCAGAGATGATCTATTTGATCAGCTGCATGGAGCAACGATATTTTCAAAGATTGATCTAAGGTCAGGATATCATCAAGTGCAGGTTAAGGATGAAGATATTTTCAAGACAGCTTTCAGAACTTGATATGGACATTACGAATTCGTAGTCATGCGATTTGGCTTGACTAATGCCCTAGCTATATTTATGTGTTTGATGAACATTATTCTGCAAAAATACTTAGATAAGTTTGTTGTTGTGTTTATAGATGACATTTTAGTGTATTCTAAAAGTAAAGAAGAGCATGATGAACATCTACGGATGATCTTACAAGTTCTAAGAGATCATCAACTATACACTGAGTTTAGTAAGTGTGACTTCCACAAGGACAAAATTCAGTATTTATGACACATAATTTCTAAAGAAGGAATCTTGGTTGACCCCAACAAGATAAAGGCCATTAATGACTGGCCGGTTCCTAAGTATGTGTCGGATATAAGATCATTTATGGGTATTACTGGATATTACAGAAAATTTATAAAGGGTTTCTCGAGGATTTCCAACCCCATAACCTCCTTGCAAAATAAAGGGAAGAAATTTGTGTGGGATCAGAAATGTATAGACAGTTTTAAGAAGTGAAAGGAATTATTGACTATAGCGCCTATTCTAAGAATAGCGGATCCTAATAAGGATTTTATAGTTTGCACAGATGGTTGTAATGACGGACTCGGCGGAGTCCTAACACAAGAAGGGCATGCTGTGGCATACGAATCAAGAAAGCTGAAAATACATGAGAAGAATTACTCTACTTATGATTTAGAATTATTAGCAGTAATTCATGCTTTAAAAATATGGCGTCACTGTAGTGTCCCCTCTATCATACCAGCGTGATAGAGAGGATCACAGTGCTCAGTCCGGGCAATTAGCCCCAAAACGTTTTAATTAAAATCATTGATGCAAAGAACTGTATCTATGCATACTATGGAAAAACGACGGTGATCGAATCAATGCTGTTGATCTCTAACACACATTCAAGATTCTGTGACAAGATCATATGGAAATGCCTAAACTTTAAAAAAAAAACACAGCAGAGGCAAATTCGTTTAATACATCCACATACATTCATAACATTCATCAAATGATAATTTCCAATTTACACAAGAGAATACTTATCTCAATAAGGCAGTCCCAAGCAACTGGCTATGCAACTGCAACGTTCCACCCAACCATAGGCCAGTGTGCTCCTCAATCTCTCAGCACCACTGCCACCCCCGAGCTGGGCATGATCTCTACAAGGAACCAGGGAACAGCAGACTCACGCATAGCCAAGCATACACCAAGATGAGCCAAGCCAATCTACAATTGGGTTTATCAGGCTACTAGGAGATGGAAAGGAAGAGTTGCTAAGCTAGTGAGCTCCAGCACAGAGCCAGGGATAACCTTGCAAGATCTATCTAGCTTGGCACCCACAATACCTACACACCCAGCACAAGGAAGTATTCTTTTCACTGCTGTGCAGTCCCTCAAGCCATACCTTCCCTATCCAGTTCTCTCAGGGTATGCATAGAAGAGTAACCAAAGCCCTCTTGATCTTTTTGAGAGGTTGTCTCCCCCACTAGGTTTATCAAGCCACTTCTATCCACTACCACTCCAACACTTCAGCTCACAGGCTCAAACCAAGAACAAGGATGCACATAACAGCAGAACCCACAAAAACGAAATGGGAAGTTGGTGAACAACCCAGGAAGCCAAATCCGTTTTTAGAAAAACGTCCTTGGACATTCAGGGGCAAAAATGACCTCCCTACAGTCCTCAAAACGTGGCCCTCCCTCTCCCAACTGTTATATACTGCAAAAACGACTCCCAGGCATGGAAAAATGCAGTATTTAGATGAAAAACGTAAATGGAAAGACCCCAGCTAACTCCCCCTGCGTGAATGATCAAAGGCTGCCTGTACAGAATGGCTTTGGGCACCATTTCGTGGGTGGTTTCTTGCCCAAGGAGACAAAACACGTTTTTCCAAGTTGATGGCTTGCCCATGCACGAAAATGGCTTGCCCATACTCTTTCATTCCCAAGGCATTAACTGCCTTAACCAATTTCTTGGAAAAAAATTAAATGATTGGGTACATGAGACAAAATGGGTAGTTGGTGGTTTATGGGTTTCCCCATTGACACATGGATTAATACCATTGGCTCAAGGTTTGAATAATTTCCCTCCCTTTTCCTTGTAGAGTCATGCCCCATCTCTTTTGTTGCATTGCATAGTCGGTTGTGGGTTTTTCCATTAAAATTCGTATTTACATGGTGTCTTATTTACATTGTGCCCATCTCGCACAAGAACCATGGGCATCTATTTTTAATTGCCGATTCATGAAACGCTAAATCAATGGTGGGGCCTTGGCCTTGAGCTCCTCACCATGATTAAATTACAATATTTACATCATTTACGGTTTAATACAAAGGGGGTCAAAATGGGGACATTACAGTCACCACCTTATTGGCAGAAAATTTACCTTATTGACAGACATCATGGGTCTGAAATATTTATTAGATCAGACAAATTTGAAGCTAGACAAGCTAGATGGTTAACTTTCTTAAGTGAATATGATTTCGAAATTCAACATATTAAAGGGAAATACAACAAGGTTGCAGATGCATTGAGTCGTAAAGCAAAACTGAATTTTATTTCAGCCATCAGTACTTACTCAACAGATTTAGAAAATCAGATTCTTGAAAGGAGTGAAATGGATGAAGAATACAGAAAATTAAAGGAAAAGACAGCCAATAACAGTTCTGAAAATTCTATGGCAGATTACAGAATGAAGGAAAATGGACTATTTCTATTCAAAAACAGATTGTATGTACCTAACATACCAGAGGTAAAAATTCTAATTTTAAATGAGATGCACAAAAGCCATTACTCTGGCCATCCAGGTTATCAGAAGACCATTACTATGCTAAGGAAATAATATTATTGGCCCAAAATGAAAGATGAAGTAGCAGAGTACGTAGCTAAATGTTTGGATTGTCAAAAAGTGAAAGTTGAACACCAACATCCCGCCAGATTGTTGCAACCATTGCCTATACTGAGTTGGAAATGGGAAGTGATAAGCATAGACTTTATTACTAAACTACCCAAAAGTCAGAAACAAAATGACTCTATCATGGTGGTAGTAGACAAATTGAGCAAGGCAACACACTTTATACCTTTGAAGACTACTCATAAGGCTCCAGACATTGCAGAAATATTCATGAAACAAATTTTTCGACTACATGGTATACCAAAAGTGATAATTTCAGATCGTGACTCTAAGTTTATTGGAAACTTTTGGAGATCTTTGTTTAAAGGGTTGAATACAACCTTAAATTTCAGCACAACATTTCATCCACAAATGGATGGACAGACAGAAAGGGTGAATCAAGTTTTGGAAGACTTACTGAGAATGTATGTTAAGGATCAGCCTAGTAAATGGGAAGACTACTTGCATTTAGCAGAATTTGCATATAATAACTATTATCATGCATCATCCAGGCTTATCCCATTTGAAATTCTTTATGGTAGGAAATGTGATACACCTGTTTCTTGGAATGACCCAGTAAATAGAGTTGTTTTAGGACCTGAATTGTTGTAGGAGTTAGAACTAATTGTGAAACAGGTACAAGGAAATTTAAAAGCTGCCCAAGATAGGCAAAAGAGTCAAGCAGATAAAAAAAGGACTCATAAAGAGTTCCAGGTTGGTGAACATGTGTTCCTCAAGGTAAGACCAAAAAAGAGTTCATTGAAATTGGGAAGTTGTGACAAGTTGGCACCCAGGTATTGTGGTCCTTTCAAAATATTGTCCAGGGTTGGACCAATGGCATACCAACTGGCTTTGCCACCAAATTTAAAAATACATAATGTTTTTCATATATCATTTTTAAAGAAGTATGTACACAATGTTACTCATGTTGTAAACTGGAATGATGTACAGGTGGGACAAGACGACGATTTTTAGGTGGAACCGGACTGTATCCTCGAAAGGAGGGAAACTCTGCTCCGGAATTGCACCATTGGGCAAGTGAAGGTGCAATGGAAGCACCTTAGCCCGGAAGAGGAAACCTGGGAGTTGGAGAGTAGTATGCAGGAAGCATACCCAACTCTGTTTCAGAAACACTCAGAGAGTGATTAACCAACATTGAGGACGATGTTGAGACTTAAGGGGGGGTGTATGTCACCTACCCAAATTCTGGAAATATTATTTTGGAAAAATACTTTATGTTAAATTTAATTACAAAGTTTTGTAATTATGACCAAGTTTGGTCAAGGATGAATGTAATTACTGATTATTATTATTTAATAAATTAAAGTAGGAGACAAACACCCAAGGGAACTATTAAATTAGCATTCACTGACCCACTAGGAGAAATGGAAACTGTTAGAAGGCATGGGATAGATGGCAGCAATTGCACTTCACCACTAGCTGTTGGTTATGGGACAACAACCCCTACAAATGTGGCATTATCCCCCAAGTGGAGGGAGTGAGCAGGAATCTCATTTAATGACTAGTTAACAACTGAAAGGCCTTGGCAGCCTACATAAGGCAAATTCGAATTGAGCAGGAAGCTCTTACAGAATATTTTCTGCAGAAATATTCCTCATGTGCATCAGGTGATCACTGAGAGATTCGAATAGGGAGGCTATGTGAGAGTGCAACCGTAAGTCTGCAAATTATTCTAAGAAGGAGAACCAGAGGTACTGGTGGAGGTCCCTTTGACTGCTAAGTCTTTAAGACTGGATAACTATTGTTACTACAAGTGGAGGTCCTAATCTTCTAAGTTTCTTCCTCCTGGTGGTTCAGTGAACAGGCTTGGGAGTCCTAAGGCAAGTAACTTGGTTGCCTTCAGGAATTGGTTGGGTGGAACAGGCTCCTTGGGTTGTTTGTTTCCCTACAGTTAACCAGGTTTTGTTGTTCCTATTTTGTTTACAGTTTAATATTTTTGTTTAGTGAAATTATCAAACTCTATTTTGTAAATGGATTTATTTTCTGATCTATGTTTTAAGTCTGAGTGATAAAGCTTTGTTAAATATATGATTAGATAACCATCTCTATATTTTTCCCCATGTTGTTTTTGCATCGTACTCTAGTATAGAGAAGTAAAAATTAATAGGAGATGATTGATAGGCTGAAAGCCAAGTGAATGAATAGATAAACCCAGTGGTATTCTTGTTAAAATTCTGTCATTCCATTTATAAGTTATAAACGCAGGAAATATGTACAGTATAATATAAACAGATGTATAGCATTCAACTATTTCTTAAAGAAAAGAAAAGACATTTTATTTTTTGCACAAATCTATATTTTCCTTCTTAACTTCATCTATTCCAGGAAGTAACAATATACATTTCATTATTATAAATTCAATGTCTTCAAGCATTTATATTCTAGAAATATATAGCAGCTGCAAAATTATTCTCTAATAATAGAGTGTTACTTACAATTGATAAGTAGACACTTATTATTATTATTTGCATGTTCTAAAATGATTATCTTAGTACAAAGTTCCCTAAATTATTTATCAAGCCATTCATGGCAACATAGACATTTATTTCTGAAAACTATAGTAGACATATTAAAAAAAACCTAATCAACATTTTGTTACAACCGTACTATTTTCTTTTCATGACAAGTTTACTAACAAGACATTGTTATCATTTAGCAGAAATCCCGATTTAGTATCGAGGTATAAACAAATAGCTTACAAAAACATTCACAGAATCAAAATCTTTACATACACATGTTAAAGCCCAGTTTTCGGGCTTGTTTTTCTTAGTACAACAAGGTTGCTAACAAAACCTACAGGATTCTTTCACTGAAACGTTTTAGAACTGTTTGACTTTAGACATACTAAAACATGCAAAAAGACTCAGTTTTACAACATCATTATTTTCATTCAAAACTATAACATTACAGTACAAATGCGCCATTGTCTACAGAATCAAGGAAGTCCTCGGCTCTTTGGTCTTTCAAACTTCAAAATGATACGAAGAATAGGTTACATCTACCAGAAAGTTTGCAAAACTACACAGACAGATTTCAATGTTAAGTTAAACTCACGACCATTGCCAACACATAGATTATCTTTTGTACAATTTGACATTTTAGAAACGAGGCACTCATTGTACAAAAACCCTTTTCATTTTTCATATACAAGACAAGGCCCAGTTCTTGGGTTCAACTCTCAGTGCAAGCAATTCGCAAAACACAACCTACAGAGATAGGGTTTCATTCTTTTGAAACAAAGACGAATACTGTGACATTTCCTCTTCAACTTACAAAAACCGAACCTGATCATCAACTTGAAAATAGTAACGAAGTATTTTAAATATCTATCAAAACAACTATGCAAACTCTCGGCCAGAAAAAACCATTGTTGTTCGAAACCAAACTACAGATAAACAATCGATTCTCAACTTTTAATTTTAAAAACACAACACTTCTTTACAAGACAAACCATTGTTTACAAGTATAAGTGAACCCTCGGTTCATGGATTCATTTTCCAAAGTAAAACTTTAACAGGGTTTACACAGAACACATTTCCACTTTCCAAAACAGTTAGGGTATTATCCCTTAAATAACTAAGGGCGTAAAAACCAGTTCGAAGTCCCTTGCAACGCTACAGCGAAAACATTACCAAGCAGAGCTACAGCTAAAAGACTGAGGATTATCCTCTTACAGTTTGTTCAACATAAAAATTAAACACGGCCTTTACTTCAACGAAGGTCACGTTCCCAACTCTTATCACACAGTTTTCATCATCCAGATTATACTGAAGGCACCTACGAGGTTTTGTGAACGACGAGGCTTACCAGGAGGGCATCGCAGCATCGTTTTTCCAAGTTGGATTCATAAGAAGACCACTAGCGAGATAGCACCTGCCAATTAAAGTTGGAAAGATGTTAAACAAGAAAACCCAGGGTTAAAATTTAAACATTACAAGGTTCCTGCCATTACAGTTAACATTTTACCTCAACGACGTATTTTCTGACTTTGACACTCCACATAGCAAATGACAAAGCTTGATGGCTTTTGCAACAACCACGAGCAAAACACAGAAGACCCCATTATAAATTGGATAATCGAACCCTAAATCGTTCTACATCTAAACAAATTGATAGAAGAACCCTTCCACAATTACTTTGGCTGTATCGTGACCTTTTAAGGGTTGAAAGTCTGAAACATACAACTATCCTCATAGGTCTCGGGTTCGAACTAAGGGAGGAACCCTCCTAACCGTAAAACTTCACACCCTACATTGCAGTGGCACTGTCGGCCTCTTCCATCATCACTAAGAGCAAAATGAAGGTCGGAAAGACATTCTTCATTACTTACCAACGAAATATTAGGGTTTTCTTTCCGGCCCTAAATCTTGCAAAGATCAACGGTGTTTTAATTGCCAGACAAGTACGTGGAAATTCGAGAAACCATTGTAATCAATTCTACATTGATTGTTGCATCTACCAGGTCGCCACTTATCAAACTTGAAGCTAATAACTAGCACATCTCAGCAATGTTGGGTGCATGGATTGTAAGTCATATCACGTGGATACCATCCGCCTCATCTATCCACTTCAGTTCACAGATGAGCGACGCAAATGCCAAGTCTTAAATTTTTGGCAGTTGGAAGCATGCCAAGAAACGTAATGTTAATGCCCTGTCAATTCATATGCATTGCAATATTAGTTACATAGTTTATAGTTCAAGGGTTTATTCAAAACATCGTGACATTTATAGCATTATATGTTTTATGGATGCGTGAATGCATAATCATTGTAGTTAGCATATAGATCATTTTATATACCCAAGTTATTGTTACATTGTAATGATATTAATGAAATCCTATAGTATTGTAAACAATAGTCAATATATTTATATATTTGAAAATATGTTTATGCATTGTTACAATAGATTACATTTATTACTCCTCTATAGTTATGAATAGTATATTCGTATAGTAATGGGTAATATTTTAAAAGGTGTCATGTTATAGTCATGTATTATCAAATCCATTGATAAAAGAGAGACTATAGGTATAGTTTAATAATTTGTTGAAAGCACATTACGATGTTAGTATTAGGTTCACAAGTTCTCAATAAAAGATACCAAATAGACAAAGGAATTATCACTTGTTGATTAACGATAATAATCTTTTTAAGATGATTCTTCATAGCAAATAAATATGATAATGTAAATACAAAACGACGCCGTAATTTTTAACATCATTGGAAAATCTGTAAACCAACACATAAATGAGAATTGGAACTATGATATCCATACCTCCAGTATTTTTTTTTGCAAAGAAGTAATTAGAAATTATCTTTTACATTGATGTTGAATTGAAAGACATTTGTACTCTTAGTATTGTTTGTCGCAAAAAATCTTACTTGCGTTCTGCACATGGAATGGGATACAAATGCCTTAGCTAAAACATAGCTAAGTAAACCTCAAGGCACCTCGTAGGACCCCTTTCATCATCATCAAGAAACAAACTGTTAGTACCTTATCAAGAAATTTTCATTATATGTTAATTCGAAGTATAGTTAACACAAGCAGAAACTAATGTTGTTAGCATGTTAAATAAAGTATGATGTGTCGCTGTCATTAATTGTCATTAGTTAAGAGACTCAGTAATTAAATTGTATTATGCATTAATGACTTTATTATTCAATGCTACCTTGATAAGCATTTATTACTTCCGCAATTGAAATGTTAACATTTAATGTTGTTTTAAAAATTTTAAATTTTTACGAAATTATCGGGATGTTACATTGTATGTTTACTTTTGAAACTTTATTCTTTGTTTCAGAGATTGCTAACAGAATGCATTTGTTTAAATTGTTGAGATAACATGGCTATTGTTGTTTTGGACACTTGTTGCAAGATTTTGATAGTGAAATGGACTTCTTTTAAGCATGCTCGATGCTGGTTCCCACAATGGCTTTTGGACGAGTCACTAACATTGCATTGGTAAAGAATTTAAGATTCATAAATGTTCATAATATTGATCCAAATTTTATGGGGTAATTTATATAGTCCTCTTAAGTTACCATAGGTAATTAGTGAGGATATAGTAACATATATACCATTAAAAGGAAATCCCCTGTTAATTCATAATCTGGTTAACTTCAGACACCGAGGTATGCATTTTCTGATCCATAAGAGCTTTCTGCATTTTCTAAACCATCTGTTATCATAGGTTTGCTTCGTGCTAACAACTTTTATGTGTCTAGGAGGCTAAGATCGAGGACTCAAACAAGGATGCGCCTGTTAGTGATGCAATTATTGCTGAAGCTGAAGCTATAGCTCATGGATTGCAGGTTATAGCAGTGGCCTTTTCAAGTTAAAAACAAATTTGTTATGTTTTGGTTCTAAAAAGGTCTATCTTTCTGTGGATTTTTTAACAGATTATAAAGAATACAAACCTTGAAGAATTGCGGGAACTTGGTTCTGGCACCTTTGGAACAGTATTCCATGGCAAATGGAGGGGATCAGATATTGCAATCAAACTAATTAAAAACAACTGATTTATGGGAAGGGAATTAGAGCAAGAGCGAATGTTGAGTTCCTAATCTAAAGTTTTTTCTATTTGACATTGAAAAATTTGTTGCTTTCTTTACATTAGTCATCCCATGTTTCATTTACAAGTCTGTAAGATTGGTTAAGTGGATGGTAGTCAATTAATGGGCATGGCTCAACCAATCGACAGAGAGCTGATTTTTGGATGGAAGCTCACTTGCTTGCGTACCTACATCATCCAAATGTTGTTTCCTTTTATGGTTTTGTACCAGATGGGCCTGGTGGAACTTTGGAAACTGTCACTAAATACATGGTAAATGGCTCACTTAAACAGGTCCTGCAAAGGAAAGATAGGTATGGTTTGAGTCTTCAATGGTGCTCCTGCTATGCTTTCTGTTATTGATTTCTAGCTTTTGATTGTAGAATCCATTGTTTAAGATTTTAATAATCTAGGAATCATTTGATGGGAAGAGATAAGATAATTTTACTAATGTCCACAAATGACCAAGTGATAGGTCAATGGGACTAAAGATTACAATCAGTGGCAACTAAACAGCGAGAGTGTATAAAACACTTCTTGGGTTAAAATGTTACCATCAAATTTAAGCCTTCAAATATTATTATGAAAGAGCATTGTCTTTTGCAGGACAATTGATCGTCGAAAGCGGTGGTTAATCACAATGGATGCTGCTTTTGGAATGGAATACTTACATGGCAAGGATATTGTGCATTTTGACTTAAAATGTGAGAATTTGTTGGTCAATATGAGAGATCCTCAACGCCCTATATGTAAAAGGTATCGATCTATTTTTTTTCTGGCAATTGCTGGTTTGTTCAGTGTGTCAATTGTTTTTTCATAGTAAACTGCTTTTGGTAATGAAGCAATGAAGTAATTGCAATTTAAACTGAAATTTGATTTCATTTTTTACGCCACTTTCAAATTCTATTGTTGGTTATGAGCATTGAATATCCTTGAGTTTTTGTACCTTATGTTATAGGTTGGAGATCTTGGGCTTTCAAAAATTAAACACAAAACCTTAGTTTTTGGTGGTGTACGAGGAACCCTTCCATAGATGGCTCTAGAGTTACTAAATGGAAGTAGTAGCGGAGTTTCTGAAAAGGTGAAGATGGATAAATATTTTCACTGCTCGTGAACAGTGATTCGAAAACATTGCTCACCTTGAGTTCCATTTTTTCCTCCCATTTGCTTCAGGTTGATGTATTTTCATTTGGAATAATAATGTGGGAGCTTCTTACTAGCAAGGAGCCATATGCTAATATGTGTTATGGACTAATCATTGGTATGCCCTTGACAAATACAAGACCTATAACAGTATCGAAGGTTGTGATCTCTCTTTGAAACTACAATAGGTTGATAAAGAAGGTCAATATATATTTTAGCTTCACTATTAATTTTGACACCTTTTGTAAGCCCCTCTTCAAAATTGTGCAGGAGGTATAGTGAACAATACATTGGGGCCACATGTACCAAGCTGGTGTGACCTTGCGTGGATATCATTAATGGAGGAGTGTTGGTTAGTTGATCCTGCTAGCAGAACTTCTTTCACAGAAATAGCCAGTCGATTACGTGCAAAGAATGAACCCTAGAAGAGAGTGAGTAATGAATTGTATAGTCCTATATTGATTGAAGACGAGTTCACCATGTTATTGAGGAAGAACTATGGAAGGAGCGTTATAGACATTTGTGCATATTTTTGAAGGAAAGGAAAGAAATAACCCTAGCAATAGATCGTGCCAAGTAAAGGTTAAGCTTATAACATAAATGTTATTTGGTTGCAGAGGTCGTTGAGTGAGTAAAGATCAACGACTTCTGTGTACTAGAATCGTTGCAAGAGATGGAATTTGCTATTGGTGGTGTGTTGAAGGGTTTGAATTAATGATGGTTCAACACTGGAATTGACCATTGCATTTGAGTCGCAAAGAGGTCATAAATATAGTTGTTAAACATTGGAAGGTAGACATTTCCAATTGATGTGCGTTGGAAGAAAATTCACCCTTGCATACAAACTCGAACTCCCAGGAACATGAATACCCCTTTTTTAGCTGCGTTGGAAGTAAATCATTCCTATACTGTATAATTTATGCAAAGCTAAGTTATGTTGTAATGTCGAGAGCTCCAATCCTTTGGGATTTGAATTTTGATATGGGATCAAACTAAAATCCATGACGAATGACTCTCTGGGAAGAGCATTTGTTCTCTTATGAAATTTGAAGCTTAAGGATGAGATGAATATACCCAGCTTGAAGACAGGTTGTACACGGTGGCAGTAAATCCTTTGTTATTAAAATATGAAATGTGATGATGCACCCAACACATTTTGAACTTAATGTAGAAATATGCCCAGGTTATAGTGAGATTAGCCATGGTAGGGTTCAAAGTTTATATCTAGTTATAGGATCCATCAATTGTTGATAATCATATCTATGGAAAGGGAAATGTGGACTCAATGATGAAAGTGCAGAGTGGAACAATATACATAATTATATAGGTACAAGGGTTGTCTAAAGTTAGCCGTGAAGTTACAAATCCAGATTTTTGGAGATCGAGTAGCTCCTTTAAGTTCCGGTATCATTGTTTTAATTATGGTAATGATTATGATTTCAATTCATAGTTGCAAAAACACTAATTTCCCACAACCACGGATTGAGAAGGTTTCGTGTTGCAACTAAATGCTGGTAGCATTAAATGCTTTCCAACATTATGATGGCATCAACTTTGGTTTGGTCATGGAGTCATCCATTGTGGTTGGTCAGACCCCCTTCCTAGAAGACACAATCCAAGATGGTATTTACAAGCTAAATCAAGTGTGATTAGAGTCTAGTTTTCTAAGAGACATTTTACACCATTGTAATTAAGATTGCATACTACATCTACATAGAGGTTTATTTAAGAAAATATTAATTATTCAAAAATTGTTGTGTGGATTGGAATCTACATAGTAAATGTGGGGGAGTTTACTTGTGAAATTCACAAACCATTCCCCATGTTTCTCCATGCCAACTTTTCTAAAACATAGGCTTTGGAGATCTTTCTTTCTTTTTGTACAATAAAATACTTACTTTTCTCATTAAGATTCAATCCTATAAGAATTACTTTTCGTTGTGTGATATACATTGTTATGAGCTCTCTAAAACACCATTGACATATTAAAATATTTTATCAATGTCTATGCTTTCAACAAAAAAGTAATGTACAATAAATTCATTTAGACACCAAGTGACTCGAAACTTGGCAAGACCCATTGTTTCTAATGTTACTTATTTTATAACCATGGTTAGGAAATATATGTTGAAGAAATTAACTTATTTGGTGGAAGAGTCCATATGAAATATTTCTCGAGAAATATAGTCTAGGTGGCTCATCATTTACCCTATTGCAAACGTACATGCTTGTGGATAATTTGATGTACAATTTTAAAATGTGGATGCATTTAGTCTTTGGACTATGGATTTGATGTCCACAATCATATAAGATTAGATAGCACAAGATTTGTTCAAATCCCACTTAATATTTGTGGGATTCCTTTTGTAGCTCAAATACAAATGTTGTGGTTTGATATACCCATGGTATTTACATAGGTGCCTTTTATGACTACAAGTGCATTTTTCTTGCACTTGGAGTGTTTACAAAAAGTACAAAAACTATAATTTTTCTTGTGCTTGAAGTGCTTACACAAAAGTACAAAACTAACAATTTCACCATAGATTATAACATTAATATATTGCACTTTCTTGGGACGTTACACCACTATCATAATTTATACTTCTATTACATTTTTACACCGAGTATTGCAATTTTACACTTGGCTCTTGTGCTAAGATTTTATAAAATTCTTAGCTAACCTTTAGCTCCTCTTTTTTATCATTATAGATCTTGTTCCATTTGTATAAGTATACAATTAATTATAACATTAATGTATTTCATTTTCTTGGAACATTACACCACTACCATAACTTATACTTCTATTACAATTATTTTACACTGAGTATTACAATTTTTGCACTTGCCTCTTGTGCTAAGATTTTAGATAATTCTTAGTTATCCTTTAGCTCCTATTTCTTAATGTTATAAATCTTGTTCCATTTATAAAAGTATATGATCATTGTATTCAAATCTCAACATCCATCGAACTTGAAAATCCAATGACATATTGGATATTGCAATTTGACTTTCTTTACATATTGATGTCACAATGATTTCTCTTGTGCTAGTTTGTTTTTTTTTTTTTATCTTTACAACCTCAGGTTTATGACTTTCTTAGGTGTTCCTCAACCTTGGGGTTGTGGTCTTTGTGGGTGTTTTGCAAACTTCTGGTTGTGGTCCCCTTGGGTGTTTCATAATGTTAGGTTTGCAACCTCATCATTAAGTTTTAAATTCAAGTTGTAAGTTCTTAAGTGTTGTTATCATAATTATGAAAAGTATTGAAGAGGTTCAATAGATCATCATAAAGATCACATAGTGATGTAGTGCATGGCGGAGTCAGGATTTTATTGTGCTTTGTTGTGAACTATCTATATTTTCAGAAGACGTGCAAATCCTTGATGCGGTGAGAGTCATTGATAACTAATTACTTTCCTTGGTTTATTAGTGATTTTCAGAAGATTAATTCATATAGTGACATGTCTATTCGCCTTTACATGGTTGATAAGCATGTAAAGTTTTTATTGTGGACTTGAAATCCTCAATGAGAAGAAAGAAACCTATCTGGGTTTCCCACTGTATCTTCCATTCTTGAAGCAAGCATAACGAAGATTCACCACTCCTATTGTGTTGTAAGTCTGCATTTTTATTGTGCTTTGTTGTGAACTATCTATATTGTTAGAATATGTGTGAATCCTTTATGTGGTGAGAGTCATTGATAACCAGTTACTTTCCTTGGTTTATTAGTAATTTTCAGAAGATTATTTCATGTAGTGACAGGTCTGTTCGCCTTTACATGGTTGAAAAGGATGTAAAGTTTTTATTGTGGACTTGAAATCCTCAATGAGAAGAAAGAAACATATTTGGGTTTCCCACTGTATCTTCCATTCTTGAAGCAAGCATAACGAAGATTCATTTACAACTTAGATTGTGGCACTATCAAGAGCTGGCCCATGAAAGAGTTCTATACCTATACTTGTATATGGAGATTCCTATATTTATTGCTACAACACATGGCATGAAAGCAAAATTTTGTTCACAAGTAGTTTGTGCAGTTTAGGAGCTATTATAATCATTGTTTTCATTGATATTATTGTGGAAATATTTATTCAAATTGCTTATATATTCCAAATATAGTAGTAATCTATAGTGTTGAGATTACTACTACAGAGATTGTGAGAAAAGCAATTGTAGTTGGCTCATTGTGTTGATGAACATAACATTATTTTTTGTTATGGGTTGAGTGCCTATGTATTTGTAATATGAGATTGTTACAAACTTTTCTCTTTTCCTACCAGCATCCTTTGCTGCCCATGCCTATGTTTTTGTTCCTTCTAACTTTCCTCTTTTCCTACCAGCATTCATTTTTGCCCCTCAAGGGGCAAATGCTAGTATAATTAAACAAATAATCATCACTAACAACTTTTGGTTGAAACATGGAATATAATAATATAAAATAGGTTTAAAATAATCCAAAAGCCATATGCAAACTCAACTTGAATTCAATTCGTGGCTTACAAGTATAACTTGAAAGTGCATATATTTTGTATTAGATATTTTAATTGTAGTATAAAAAGATAAGAAACATTGCATCATGTCAATGCCTTACAAGGAAAAAAAACACATCACTTGATAATGTGTGCATTATAATGGAATAAACTAAGTTTTCTATTCAATACCATTTAAATATAAATATAACATTGATATGTCAAATACTAACCTAGTAATGATAACAATGAAATCACATATTTTGCAAATTTCAAAATGGTTGTTTATGCCTAGTTTCTTTATGGGATACAAAACTATAATTGAAAACGGCTCATGATAATGAAATTCCATCTTATCACATTGTTTATAATGATATTTGATTAACTATTGTACTGTGAAGGCTTTATTATGTTAGTTGGAGAAGAAAAAATCACTGAAAATAAGGAACAACTTAGGGATGAAGTGGTTGGAGGACCTTTCCCACTTTTTCATTCTCATTATCTTATCTAATTACTATCTATTAATAATTTATGTTGTGAAATCCAATTGCAATTTAATATGAGCCAAATGTTTTACCTATCCCACCAAATACATGTGATCCTAGTGTCTTTCTTGCCCTGTTGCTTAGTATCCCTCTTCTATTGATGTAATCAACTTTAGGACCAATATTTTATCAACATTGAAAACAACTCATTCAAAGAGGACTACACTAAGGATGCTTGCTAACCATGAGATTCTAGTTTGACCTCTTTGTTCTTTGATTATGTTCTTGCCAAATTTGTTGAGAGACAAATTATTCTAAAGTCCAAGAAGACAACATCTACCTTCACTATCTTCAATACCACAAGTTGTCAACCTACTTGTTGATATAGCTAGATCCTAATCCATTTTATGAACAATCTATTCTAAACCATGTACCCTTGACTCTAAGGATTGAATACCCTCTTATAAGCTTCCTATAAAATATTGGCAGCAAAATAAAATAAAAAACCAAAGTTGTCAATTGCCATTGAATTTAAAACAAGAGCATAAAAGCAATTAATTAAAGTTGCATTCCACAATACTCTAGATCCTAACTACACGTATCACGTACCTCATTTTGACCCTTGTAATATTTGGGCTGTAATGTAAATATTGTATGCATATTATGTATGATTCCTAGCGTGGAGCTCAAGGCCAAGGCATCACTAGTGAATTCTCGATCTTGAAGAGGAAGGTATTTGAAATTATGCTACCCATGTGCTAGTGAACCATGGGAATTGTAAATATGCATCTTAATATAAATGCCCACAGCTAGCTATGCAATGCAACAAGAGATGGGGGCATGATATTGCAAGGAACTGGGAGGGAATATTCAAACCCTTTGAGCCAATTGAGTCAAGCCAAGTGTCAATGAGAGAACCCATGAACCCTCAACCACCCATGTTGACTTTTGTACCCCATCATTGATTTCTCCCAAGAGTTGGTTGAGGTATTTAATGCCTTGGGGAATGGGAGGTATGGCTGTCCAAATTCGGGTATGGGCAATCCACCCTGCATGGAAATTCGTGTTTGGCTTCATAGGAAAGAAAAGAGCCATGAATTGCTCCCCAAGCCATTACCCATCAACCCACTTTGCCCTCTCACGAGTTTGGATCTACCTGGGCGTTTTCCTCACTGATTTTACTGTGTTTACATTCATTTTTCTAGCCGGGGAAGGGCATTTTTGTTGTGGCTAACAGTGGGGAAGAAGAGGAAACGATTTGGGGTTTTATTGAGGTCATTTGGCCCACTGTATGCTCATACATATGTGGGAGAAATCGGTTTTCTTCCCTGGGGTTGGATTCCTCTTCCCACAATCCGTTTTGGTGTGCCTACGTTTTGGGAAAACCCCTGTCCATCTATTTCCTAAGTCCCACTGTTGAAAGTGTGTTCCAGAGCCATATCTAAGTTTGATGTGTAAGAGAATGTTGGGGTTGAGTTGAGTATCCATTGCTTTGGTTGTGTAGGGTTTGAGAGTCCCAAGTTCCTTGTAGATATCATGCCCAGCTTGGGGGTGGTCTCTGAGTGTTGAAATAATACAGGCTGGGTAGAGACCTACGGTTGGGAGGAATGTTGCAGCGACATAGCTAGTTGTTGGGACAACATTACATCAAGATGAGTATTTTCTTATGTAATTACTTCTGCAAATGTATTAATTTGTTGTTTGTGTTAAAATGAAAAACATTCGTGTAACATGTGTGTGGATGAGTTCATTTCCGCTGTGCATGTTTGTTTAATTTACATCTACACACATTTGCTTTTAACTGTATGCACCTAATGAATTGGCTGAGTTTTATGAAGAGCCCCTTAGAATGGCATCATGTTCTCTCCCCTAGCTGGGTCTGATGGGAGGGTATGTGCCAGAATGGTATCAGAGCGAAGGTTGCAACATTTGGGCCTTCATGGGCTACCTATCACAGTGGCAAAGTTAAGTATGTTTCCTGCTCAACTATAGTCATTAAGAAAATTTGAAATTTTTCTAAGTGTTTTTGAGCTTTCTGCTAAGTCTGTATTGGTGGAAGGAACTTGCGAGTGTTTTCCGCAATGGCGAAAAGGTTGACGAGTTTTTCCGTAGTGGCGGCAAGACTCGGTGAGTTCATCCGCAACGGTGGAAGGACTCGGCCAAGTGTTCCGCAATGCAGTAGAAAATAATTAAGTTCGCCGAAGAAGGAAGGAAAAATTCCAGCGAAAGAGTTGGCGAAAGTTTTCCGGAACAGCGGAAGAGTTGGCGAATGTTTTCCGGAACAGCGGAAGCTTTGGCGAAAGTTTTCTGGAACAGTGGAAGACTTGGTGAAAGTTTTTTGGAACAGCAGAAGCTTTGGTGAAAGCTTTCCGGAACAGCGGAAGAGTTGGCGAAAGTTTTCCGAAACAGCAGAAGCTTTGGCGAAAGTTTTCCGGAACAGCGGAAGAGTTGGCGAAAGTTTTCCGGAACATCAGAAGCTTTGGCGAAATTTTTCCGGAACGACGGAATGAACTGTCGAGTTGCGCCGAAGTTGCCGAAATGATCGACCGGAAGAGATGGGTGAGTTGTTCCACAATGGCAGAAGGAAAAGCTGAGTTTCGACTAGAAGAACTCAGCAAGTTTGTCCGCAAAGGGGCGGAAGAGAATGATGAAGTTCGCCGAAATAGAGGAAATACAACAATTTTTCAGTGAAATTTTCAGGTGCCTGAAAGAGAAAAACCGCTTTGAACTTATGCGCCAGATTGCGCAAAATTGAAGAACAAGGGGGCAAGCCCCCTTGACCCCCGTCGTCCTTTGGAGACGGTCGTCGAAAGTGTGAAATGCACTCTTGGAATGAGGAGCATGGATTTCATAAAGGGTGGTGGAATTCTCAACAAGAGTAATGGGTTGTAATATCCATTATGGAGAATGAAAGGGAAGCTTCTCACCTTAACTATTCCTGTTATAGCATAGGAATTGCATGCTTGCAAAGTAGCAACTAAGAATGTTTTACATTTGTATTAAATTGCTACTTGGTGAGAAATGACAGCTAATGATACCTTGTGTGCATGGTAGAGAGCCATGAAATTGGATCAGCTATGATGTGGAAGAGGAAATCCATGCTACAATGAGGAAATTGTAAAGGGAGAATTCCTGAACTCCTCTCTTACTATTGTTTTTGTATTTTACAAGTTTTATATGCATAAAAACTATGGCATAGGAATGCTGAAAATGCAAAGGATCGTATAGACGAAGTAAACATGCACTAGCTGGCACATTAATAAGATATTGCATAGTGCATAAGAAGGTGTTTATCCATGAGCATGATGTTGCATATGGGTAAGAAGGTAGTGGAGTTACACAGGCAGCATGCCATTAAAGGTATTGCCTATGGTCAATGACAATTAATGTTGTTGATCAGACCATAGAAGCAAGATTGAAAATGCAAGAGGATAGATAGATGAAGTGAATATGTATTAGTTGGGATACTAATAAACATTGCACAATGCATATAAAAATGTTTTTGCATGTATATGATATTGCATATTGGTAAAATAGTGAGGTTTTACATAAGCAATAAGCCACTTAAGATAATGATTGTGGTTGCTAATAATTAGTTGTGTTCGTTTTGGTTGTAGGACCAAAGACAACCAAAGCATGGCTAAGGATGTGGATGATGTTGTTGCATATGAACAAAAACCTTATGAGGAAAGGATGGTGCAACAAATCTATGATCATGAGGTTGGCAAAAGGACTGTGTAGCCTTGGTAAGAGGCCAACTGATCAAGTAACATCTAGCGATGTTAATGACAGCCATGCAAGTAATGGTTATTTATGCTTAATTACATGAATGATTGAAGGAGGATTTGGTGAGATTCCTTCAACTATGTTTAAACTATGTTGATTGATTTGCATGTAGTATTGCATGCCCGAATGTGAATGTTAACCTACCAAGTATGGCGAGGTGTGGGTAAATGAAGGCAATGATCCTTACACCCTATAATTTCTTAGAAATATCATTGCATTCATATGAAATCGTATCATGCCATTTGTGGATGATTGGTTATGAAGTTTTAACAATCCAAGCAAGTGATGACTTATAGTCCTGTTATAATGTATGCCATATGAGAGAGGCATGGTTAGGACATAATATGTTTGAATGCATAAGTACTCATAAATTAATGCAGGGTTGCATTGAGGAGATGTGCATTAAAATATTAAGTACAATCTTGTGGTTATACATTGAGTGATTGTACACTAAAATATTATGTGAAGTAATGAGTATTTACTGTTTATCTAAATTGCATGGATAGTGTGACTGTGTCTTGCAATTTTTAATGCAAATATAGAGATGTATATATTTCATTGCATTTAAAATGTTAACAGCTGAAAGTGTTTGAATTATTGAGCGTTATAATTCTAAGATCACTTCAGTGACTGTTGTAGCAATGAAGAGAGTATATGCATACATACTCACAACGTGTTTGGCTGATTGAAATTTCAATTTTCAGCTAGAAAGGTCTTGCGTATGGCAATGAGGATAAGTCCATAGTAAAGACCAGGATCTACCATGTGCAGAAGCCAAAGGTTATGAGAAGGTTCTCATGGTTGTAATTTATGCATGAAAGAAATCTGAAAATTATCTAGTTTAAGTTTATGAGAATAGTCTCATGGTTGTAAATCTAATTTCTGTAGGAAAACAGATTTACAAATTTCAGATTTGAGAATTTGCTTATAATTGCTAATGACTGTTTGGCTTATATAGAATTGTGTCAGGAGGACATGTTGTAGGTGGATGTTCATGTATGGTAGCAAGGGTGAAACCATAATGGAAATACCACTTACGAGAGCCAAACAATATGAGGATAGCCTCATTGCTAAGCAAATCAATTTATGTAGGAGACAGAATTGTAGATTCATGTTGAATTTATTTATTAATGCCATTGATTGGTTATGGAACAATCATATTTGAAGCTTATTGCTAAATGTTGCTAACTGTTTGGCTATTTGATAAAGTGTGCCAAGATGACACATTGCAGGAAGACCATGTGTGATGGCCTGCAAAAGCCAAACTAAATGGGAAGGATCCCATGCTTTGGAAATGGGTTTCGGGTGAAATGCCATTGATAATGTCTCAGCCAAACCGCATGTCGGTAAACCATGAAGTGAGATGGTAAAGCTATGCCCAGAAGGCATGTGAGACACACCTACAAAATGAATGAGTATTCTGTGACCCTAGACAAGAACATGCATGTCTAAATTATTAGGGTTAATATGCAAAGCATGCTCTATCTTTTTTATATCCTTGCAGACTCCTTGAGTATGATTAGGGCCTACATGGCGCACATCGGAAAGGGGGTGCACACCTTTTCTGGTGCTGAGTCATGATAGGGTTTTCAATATTGACTACACCCTAAGGGAATGGACGAATTCTTGGTGTTTCAATACTTAATAGTGAATGATATGGATGATAGTTACAAAAATTGAACAACAATACTGATGAGCTTGCTTATCCTTCTTGTGTTGTCAGCCTACACAGATGCAGATTGATACTGCACATTAAGAGGCAAAGTGAAGAAGGGTACGTAAAAGGACTGTACAGGAATTGGTAACCTTTTTATGCTCACATGAAATATTACCAGAAGGGATGGACAGGCCCGAAGAGTTGTGTAACAAGAAGAGTTATCATCCTTGTGTGAGTGGGATCATGCTAACCTGCAGTCCAGAAAGTCACCTATAAAGTTCCTAAAAGGAACCACCGATTTGCACAAGAGAAGGAGTGGCGTCCTTGTATGAATGAAGAGTTGGTGTGTGTGAAGGGTTATGGTGCAAGAAGGTGTGGTGACATTGGTAAAGGCATAAAATCTCTACTAGGACGGTAGTGGGAGGGAAAGCACCGAAGACTGACTGAAAACCTTGAGATGCTTATGGTTCCATAGTAAAGCCTTGACCTATAATGGTCAGGTGGCGCAGTTTCCTTCCATTGGTCGATGACCCAAACGAATGTGTTGGCATGGAAATGGAGAGGGCCAACCAGGTATGGGACTGGTTGGGCACCACCAAATGATTGGTAAATCCAGTCGGCGTGAAGGTGTACTGGTGAAGCATTAACCACATCCATGTCCATAGGCGATCCCAAGGATTGCAAAGTGAACTAGGATCTTGTGGACCAGAGGGGAAACGCACAATACAGATAAGTATTCGTTTTCATTTACGTCTTGTTTGGAATAATGAATATTTCAAGTATAAGTATTATGAAAACCAAGCTAATACATTGTTGTTTCTTTGTTGGAAACCTTGGCCATTGCAGGAAGTAAGGACCCTGAAAGAGCCACAAACGCTTGGTAAGCCAAAGAGTAACTGGTTGTGCATTATGAAATTCTTGATAAAACCAGAGAGTAACTGGTTGTGCAGTATAAATTCCTTGGTAGAACTAGAGAGTAAATGGTCGGGCGCTATAAAATTACTGGTAAATCTGGAGATTAAATGAGTAGGAGATATGAAATTTTGATAAATCCAGAGAGTAACTGGTTGGGCATTCACTACTTAATATTGTGAAACAGTGTGTATGCTAGCCCAATACCCCTTAAACAATTGATAAAACCAGTCAGCGTACTGGCCTGACATTGCCTATTCGAATGATTGTGGAGTAGCCTACGTGCTGGCCCAACATTCATAATTGTGTTCACGGGGAAATCCAAGGCTCGTAAAGCAAAGAAGGATCCCGTGGAATAAAGTGAAAACATCCAATACAGATAAGTATTTGGTTACCTTGCAACTTCTTGCTTATGAATATACGTGTGTATATGATTTGGTTATGATTTCTCAAACCCTTGTTTAGAGAAAAACCTTATGAAATAAACTAAACATGTGAATTGATTCAATGTTTGAGTGTAGGTATTGTTAGAAGCAAAGACCAAGAAGGCATCATAGGGATGCATATGGACATATGACTATCCTAAAAGAGCTCAATATGAGCAGTAATAAAAGATGGTGCTATGAACATGAGTGGGTCCTAGCAACTCGAGGTTTTGTAAGCATAATGGGAAGGGGTACCCAAGTTGAAAAGCTTTAAACAGACCTTAGACACTAAGTGTCATAGCCAATAAAGGGCAATTCAAACATTCACATTAAAGTGAAAGAGACTAAGGAGCATGAACCCACAGTGATGGCATGGCTCTGTAATAAAAATAAGACTAAGAGCGAGAAACTCTTATTCTTCTCTTTCCTTTTATTGATGCATTTATAAAACAAAGAATTGTTAAATGCATGTCATGACTAGAACAAGAATGTGTTTATTTTCTTGAATTAAATTGTGAATGCTAAATTAGTTATTTCACTGTGAAAGGATGAACATGAAAGAGATCATGTGTATGTTGGGAAAGCATGAAAAAATTTGGAAGTCGCATGAGTGAAGCATGGACGTTCCATGTCAGTTGGGAATTAATTGACTAATTTTAATGTTTATATTATGCTTGTCCTAACAAAGAGTTTCCATGATAAATCTCACAGGTGAGAGATTGAAACAATTGGTTGCAGCCGACACAAGCAAGTGTTGCTAGTAAGTAAAGTGTGGTCAGATGTGCACATTGACCATGGCGGCAGACCAAGGGCTATTAGAATTGGCTGAAAGTCTTCTTCAAACAATTGCAAAAACCCAAGAAAATCTTGGAGAGATGCTCAAGCTACAGAGGCAAGAGAATGAGATGAACCACGAGGTTCTGCAAGACTCTATTCGTCTGCAAAAAGAGGTAAAAAGTATTCTGGGAGAAATCAGTAAAGGAAAGGAAAGTGGACCAATGAAGAAGCATTCATCCAATCGTCCGATTAAGAAACGTTCCAGGTGGGAAGACTCAAAGGAATCAGAGTAGGAAAAGGTAAAGCAACTAGTGAAATGTTGGGGATGTGACGGAAATCATTTCCTCCGCAACTGCCAAACAATGAAACATCAAGAGGATAGCCACCATAAAGTTTCCAGACTTGTAGATCAGCGGGAAGGGATTGTTTTGGAACAATGCCCTCATGCAAAGCTAGAGGGTCCCAGCCGCAGGAACAGTTTGTGAAGACCAAAGGACTTGGTCCCGAAAACCCAAGTAAAGGGTGAGATGCAGGACATACCTGCCATATTTTGTTAATTTTGGACATGTACATAGCGTGTATGTATTCCTAGGTACTGGAACACGGAGGATGGTGTTATTCCAAGGGGAGGGGATTGTCACGTACCCCATTTTGACCCTTGTGATATTTGGGCTGTAATGTAAATATTGTATGCATATTATGTATGATTCCTAGCGTGGAGCTCAAGGCCAAGGCCCCGCTAGTGAATGCTCGATGTTGAAGAGGAAGGTATTTGAAATTATGCTACCCATGTGCTAGTGAACCATGGGAATTGTAAATATGCATCTTAATATAAATGCCCACAGCTAGCTATGCAATGCAACAAGAGATGGGGCATGATATTGCAAGGAATATGGAGGAAAATATTCAAACCCTTTGAGCCAATTGAGTCAAGCAAAGTGTCAGTGAGAGAACCCATGAATCCTCAACTATCCATGTTAACTTTTGTACCCAATCATTGATTTCTCCCAAGAGTTGGTTGAGGTAGTTAATGCCTTGGGGAATGGGAGGTATGGCTGTCCAAATTCGGGTATGGGAAATCCACCCTGCATGGAAATTCGTGTTTGGCTTCCTAGGCAAGAAAAGAGCCATGAATTGCTCCCCAAGCCATTACCCATCAACCCACTTTCCCCTCTCACGAGTTTGGAGCTACTTGGGCATTTTCCTCATTGATTTTACTGTGTTTACATTCATTTTTCTAGCTGGGGAAGGGAATTTTTGTTGCCGCTAACAGTGGGGAAGAAGAGGAAACGATTTGGGGTTTTATTGAGGTCGTTTGGCCCACTGTATGCTCATACATCTGTGGGAGAAATCGGTTTTCTTCCCTATGGTTGGATTCCTCTTCCCAAAATCCGTTTTGGTGTGCCTACGTTTTGGGAAAACCCCTGTCCATCTATTTCCTAAGTCCCACTATTGAAAGTGTGTTCCAAATCCATATCTGAGTTTGATGTGCAAGAGAATGTTGGGGTTGAGTTGAGTATCCCTTGCTTGGGCTGTGCAGGGTTTGAGAGTCCCAAGTTCCTTGTAGATATCATGCCCAGCTCGGGGGTGGTCTCTGAGTGTTGAAATAATACAGACTGGGAAGAGACCTACGGTTGGGAGGAACGTTGTAGTGACATAGCTAGTTGTTGGGACAACATTACATCAAGATGAGTATTTTCTTATGTAATTACTTTTGCAAATTTATTAATTTGTTGGCTGTGTTAAATTGAAAAACAGTCGTGTAACATGTGTGTGGATGAGTTCATTTCCGCTGTGCATGTTTGTTTAATTTACATCTGCACACATTTGTTTTTAACTGTATGCATCTAATGAATTGGCTGAGTTTTATGAAGAGCCCCTTAGAATGGCATCATGCTCTCTCCCCTAGCTGGGTCTGATGGGAGGGTATGTGCCAGAATGGTATCAGAGCGAAGGTTGCAACATTTGGGCCTTCATGGGCTACCTATCACAGTCGCAGAGGTAAGTATGTTTCCTGCTCAACTATAGTCATTAAGAAAATTTGAAAAAATTTGAAAATTTGAAATTTTTCTAAGTGTTTTTTGAGATTTCTACTAAGTCTGTATCGGCGGAAGGAACTTGCGAGTGTTTGCTGCAATGGCGGAAAGGTTGACGAGTTTTTCCGCAATGGCGGCAAGACTCAGTGAGTTCATCTGCAACGGCGGAAGGACTCGGCCAAGTGTTTCGCAACGCGGCAGAAAATCATTAAGTTTGCCGAAGAAGGAAGGAAAAATTCCAGCGGAAGAGTTGGCGAAAGTTTTTTGGAACAGTGGAAGAGTTGGCGAAAGTTTTCCGGAACAGCAGAAGCTTTGGCGAAAGTTTTCTGGAACAACGGAAGACTTGGTGAAAGTTTTTTGGAAAAGCGGAAGAGTTGGCGAAAGTTTTTCGAAACAGCGGAAGCTTTGGCGAAAGTTTTCCGGAACAGCAGAAGAGTTGGCAAAAGTTTTCCGGAACATCGAAAGCTTTGGCGAAATTTTTCTGGAATGGCGGAACGAACTGTCGAGTTGCGCCGAAGTTGCCAAAATGATTGACCGGAAGAGATGGGTGAGTTGCTCTGCAATGGTGGAAGGAAAAGCTGAGTTTCGACCGGAAGAACTTAGCAAGTTTGTTCACAAAGGGGTGGAAGAGAATGATGAAGTCCATGGAAACAGAGAAAATACAACATTTTTTCAATGAAATTTTTAGGTGTCCGAAAGAGAAAAATCGCTTTGAACTTATGCGCCAGATTACGCAAAATTGAAGAACAAGGGGGCAATCCCCCTTGACCCCCGTCGTCCTCCGGAGACAGTCGTTGAAAGTGTGAAATGCACTCTTGGGATGAGGAGCATTGATTGCATAAAGGGTGGTGGAATTCTCAGCAAGACTAATCGGTTGTAATATCTATTATGGAGAATGAAAGGGAAGATTCTCACATTAACTATTCCTGTTATAGCATAGGAATTGCATGCTTGCAAAGTAGCAACTAAGAATGTTTTACATTTGTATTAAATTGCTACTTGGTGAGAAATGACAGCTAATGATACCTTGTGTGCGTGGTAGAGAGCCATGAAATTGGATCAGCTATGATGTGGAAGAGGAAATCCCATGCTACAATGAGGAAATTGGAAAGGAAAAATTCCTTAACTCCTCTCTTACTATTTTTTTTGTATTTTACAAGTTTTATATGCATAAAAACTATGGCATAGGAATGCTGAAAATGCAAAGGATCGTATAGACGAAGTAAACATGCACTAGCTGGCACATTAATAAGATATTGCATAGTGCATAATAAGGTGTTTATCCATGAGCATGATGTTGCATATGGGTAAGAAGGTAGTGAAGTTACACAGGGAGCATGCCATTAAAGGTATTGCCTATGGTCGACGACAATTAATGTTGTTGATAAGACCATAGAAGCATGATTGAAAATGCAAGAGGATAGATAGATGAAGTGAATATGTATTAGTTGGGATACTAATAAACATTGCACAATGCATATAAAAATGTTTTTGCATGTATATAATATTGCATATTGGTAAAATAGTGAGGTTTTACATATGCAATAATCCACTTAAGATAATGATTATGGTTACTAATAATTAGTTGTGTTCGTATTGGTTGTAGGACCAAAGACAACCAAAGCATGGCTAAGGATGTGGATGATGTTGTTACATAAAGTGAAGACATCTAATACAGATAAGTATTTGGTTACCTTGTAGCTTCTTGCTTATGAATATACGTGTGTATCTGATTTGGTTATAATTTCTCAAACCCTTGTTTAGAGAAAAACCTTATGAAATAAACTAAACATGTGAATTGATTCAATGTTTGAGTGTAGGTATTATTAGAAGCAAAGACCAGGAAGGAATCATAGGGATGCATATGGACATATGACTGTCCTAAAAGAGCTCAATATGAGCAGTAATACAAGATGGTGCTAGTGAACATGAGTGGGTCCTAGCAACCCGAGGTTCTGTAAGCAGAATGGGAAGGGGTACCCAAGTTGAAAAGCTTTAAACAGACCTTAGACACTAAGTGTCATAGCCAATAAAGGGCAATTCAAACATTCACATTAAAGTGAAAGAGACTAAGGAGCATGAAACCACAGTGATGGCATGGCTCCGTAATAAAAATAAGACTAAGAGGGAGAAACTCTTACTCTTCTCTTTCCTTTTATTGATGCATTTATAAAACAAAGAATTGTTAAGTGCATGTCATGACTAGAAGAAGAATGTGTTTATTTGCTTGAATTAAATTGTGAATGCTAAATTAGTTACTTCACTGTGAAAGGATGAACATGAAAGAGATCATGTGTATGTTGGGAAAGCATGAAAAAATTTGGAAGTCGCATGAGTGAAGCATGGATGTTCCATGTCAATTGGGAATTAATTGACTAATTTTAATGTTTATATTATGCTTGTCCTAACAAAGAGTTTCCATGATAAATCTCACAGGTGAGAGATTGAAACAATTGGTTGCAGCCAACATAAGCAAGTGTTGCTAGTAAGTAAAGTGTGGTCAGATGTGCACATTGACCATGGCGGCAGACCAAGGGCCATTAGAATTGGCTGAAAGTCTTCTTCAAACAATTGCAAAAACCCAAGAAAATCTTGGAGAGATTCTCAACCTACAGAGGCAATAGAATGAGATGAACCACGAGGTTCTGCAGGACTCTATTCGTCTGCAAAAAGAGGTAAAAAGCATTATGGGAGCAATTAGTAAAGGAAAGGAAAGTGGACCAATGAAGAAGCATTCATCCAATCGTCCGATTAAGAAACGTTCTAGGTGGGAAGACTCAAAGGAATCAGAGCAGGAAAAGGTAAAGCAACCAGTGAAATGTTGGGGACGTGACGGAAATCATTTCCTCCGCAACTGCCAAACAATGAAACATCAAGAGGATAGCCGCCATAAAGTTTCCAGACTTGTAGATCAGCGAGAAGGGATTGTTTTGGAACAATGCCCTCATGCAGAGCTAGAGGGTCCTAGCCGCAGGAACAGTTTGTGAAGACCAAAGGACTTGGTCCCGAAAACCCAAGTAAAGGGTGAGATGCAGGACAGACCTGCTATATTTTGTGAATTTTGGACATGTACATAGCGTGTATGTATTCCTAGGTACTGGAACACCGAGGACGGTGTTATTCCAAGGGGAGTGGATTGTCATGTAGCCCATTTTGACCGTTGTAATATTTGGGTTGTAATGTAAATATTGTATGCATATTATGTATGATTCCTAGCGTGGAGCTCAAGGCCAAGGCCGCGCTAGTGAATGATCGATCTTGAAGAGGAAGGTATTTGAAATTATGCTACCCATGTGCTAGTGAACCATGGGAATTGTAAATATGCATCTTAATATAAATGCCCACAGATAGCTATGCAATGCAACAAGAGATGGGGGCATGATATTGCAAGGAATTGGGAGGAAAATATTCAAACCCTTTGAGCCAATTTAGTCAAGCCAAGTGTCAATGAGAGAACCCATGAACCCTTAACTACCCATGTTGACTTTTGTACCCAATCATTGATTTCTCCCAAGAGTTGGTTGAGGTAGTTAATGCCTTGGGGAATGGGAGGTATGGCTATCCAAATTCGGGTATGGGAAATCCACCCTGCATGGAAATTCGTGTTTGGCTTCTTAGGCAAGAAAAGAGCCATGAATTGCTCCCCAAGCCATTACCCATCAACCCACTTTGCCCTGTCACGAGTTTGGAGCTACCTGGGCGTTTTCCTCACTAATTTTACTGTGTTTACATTCATTTTTCTAGCTGGGGAAGGGCGTTTTTTTTGTGGCTAACAGTGGGGAAGAAGAGGAAATGATTTGGGGTTTTATTGAGGCCGTTTGGCCCACTGTATGCTCATACATTTGTGGGAGAAATCGGTTTTCTTCCCTGGGGTTGGATTCCTCTTCCCACAATCCGTTTTGGTGTGCCTACGTTTTGGGAAAACCCCTGTCCATCAATTTCCTAAGTCCCACTATTGAAAGTGTGTTCCAGAGCCATATCTGAGTTTGGTGTGCAAGAGAATGCTGGGATTGAGTTGAGTATCCATTGCTTTGGCTGTGCAGGGTTTGAGAGTCCGAAGTTCCTTGTAGATATCATGCCCAGCTCGGGGGTGGTCTCTGAGTGCTAAAATAATACAGGCTGGGCAGAGACCTACGGTTGGGAGGAACGTTGCAGTGACATAGCTAGTTGTTGGGACAACATTACATCAAGATGAGTATTTTCTTATGTAATTACTTCTGCAAATGTATTAATTTGTTGGCTGTGTTAAATTGAATAACAGTCGTGTAACATGTGTGTGGATGAGTTCATTTCCGCTGTGCATGTTTGTTTAATTTACATCTGCACACATTTGTTTTTAACTGTATGCATCTAATCATCTGGCTAAGTTTTATGAAGAGCCCCTTAGAATGCTATCATGTTCTCTCCCCTGGCTAGGTCTGATGGGAGGGTATGTGACAACACTCATATAGTTTTTGGTGTTCGTCACTCATACTGAGCACACTACATCATTAGTTGTTGTATAAGAATTGTATGGTCTACATTGAAGAATACTATTTTGAAAACAAATAAATCTCCTCGTATTTTATTGAAAGAGGATTCTTAAAACTTAATAAAAGATGTCTCTAAGAAATGACATGTAACAAGAAAGATCCTTTATTAGATGTGGACCAAACATTTAGACCCTAGATTAATTGTTGAACATAGAAAGTGAAACTTTTTCTTGCCAGAGTTGCAAGCCATTATTGCAGAATGGTCACAAAAATAAACAAAATTACAAATTGTGAGAGTTAGAATTAAGCACAATCATCTCATATGTATAAAAAGAGATAAGGGGGCTTAAAGTTAAATAATAGCATTAAGAATTTTGTGCCTAAATCCCATCGCCTCATAATGGACATTTTGGCTGTACAAAGATTTAAATTGTATAGTGAAGTCATGCATACTGCACAATATTGATGTCGTTATATCAACATTTTGCACTAAGATTTGGATGACAACGTTTGTCATCATATATTTGTAAATACTAAAACTAAAACACATTCATCGGCATTAGAATTGACAACTATGACGACTGTTCGCCTATGAATGAATGGAAGCCATATATACACTGGGGGAGCAATGGCCAATATGGTGGCAAACATTTTGGAGGCTTGTATCAAATCATACCTATATATGGGTCAGTATTTTGACATTTCCTAATGGAAAGGACCTTGAATATGAAGATCAAGTGTATAGCAAGGTACCTAAATATCCTCAAATAAGATGGATTGGTGATTTTCTATCTAAATGTCTTTTCTCCAAAACATAGCCAAATCATTTGCAACATGCCCATTGCACCAATTTGAAGAATCATGGATGCTTGTACTATTGGTTTGTTTCCTTTCACTGGAAGAAACCTTGATAGTATGCTTTATATATAAAGTTTGGTCAACCATGATACATTTAACCTCAAAATGTGAGGGTTTGGGATTCTCCATTTTCTATGTTTCTACAGAGTTGTGATATGTCACATGATTCAAATTTGTTGCTCCCCTATCCCTCACTTTATTACAGTCATTTTCATTGTAACTCATGTGCCAGAATATTTATTTAGGTCGACCTTGAGAAATTGTTACCTTAGTTTACCAATTGTCTATCATTTTATGATCCTTCATAGGGAATAAGTATCTTCCTTTTGTTGATGAAGAGGTCCTTTCTCTATGCTACTCACCAAATTGGTATCAAGTGAAGATATGCTCACAATAATGTCATTTTCATCACATAATTAGAATCAAGCTTAGAAGAACGGGAAGGCTTGAGATCCACTAATAAATGGACTACATGCATATTTTATGCAAATTACAAGGAAAATTGTTCAAATAAGAACATAAAGGTAAAACGACAACTAGCAAATCAAGATTAAATCACATAAGTTTTCATGTTAATATGAATAACAAAAAATTGTAGAAAACTAATTTTGAGATATATAAAAACAATAACATAATCTAACACAATTGTCAAAAAATTATAACATATCTTATTCTGAAAGGTATAAAACTAGTGCAACAAAAAAAGTGTATACAATCCCCAAGCATTGACAAAAGTAGCCATTTGCAAAACAATATGATTGTTTATGTCTACAAAAAAGATCGAGAATTATATGACAACCACCTTAAAAATGATTTTAACTACTAAACAACACATAATCTCAATAATATTAAAGGAAAAAAAGGACTGGAACTATTGCAACATGAGGTTAAGGCATCATCTTGATTTTTAACTACTAAAATATTAGGTTCATTCGTAATTGTAGAAAAATACAAGATAATATCTCCTAGAAATTCTATTAGGGTTGCCATAAGAAAATCCACAAAAGCATGATAAAAACCATAAAAGTTACCTTAAGCTATGTAACACCCCTAGTTTGAAACCCCTAGTCTGATGATGATGATGTCAAGATGTTATTACTGCCTATTATGCCCATGAGGCTAAACATATTTTATTTTTGCAATTATTAATATTAAAATCCACAATTAGTTGTGTTGAGGTGGTATGTTGAAGAGATCGGGGACTCATGTATTCACTAGAGATAGTAAGGGTATTAGAATGTCTTAGGAGAAAAACCATGTTATGACCCCATTAAAACTTTAAGTCCCTAAAGTTTATCCTAAGTCATGAATTAAGCCAAAATTCCTTTTTTATTAATTTAAAAATTATTTAATGGCATGATGGGAATTAAGTTTGATTAAGGAAGTATTTAGTGTTTAATTAAAAAGGAGAAATGTGGCTCATGGGACAGTCCACGTTGGGAAGAGTATTAGCATGCAAAAGAAGAATTCAAAATATTTTCCCAAGCCCATTGTGTGGAGAGGTCAGAGCGAATAGAGGAGGTAATTACTGTCTGAGAATGCAATTTGATATGAATTCTTGAACCTCTGAACCAAATTGCTGGAGAATTTATGTTGAACTCTAGCCATTTTTCCTCTGGCCATTCTAGTGAAGTGGAAAATGGTGTAGCTAGCTGTCTTGGTGGAATTCTGAGCATAGATGGTAGTGATGTGTCTCATTGTTGTGCATTCAGAAGGAAATCGAGGAAGTAAAATGCACTGTTTGGCATGGAATTGGGTTGTAGTCAGAAGGAAATCAAGGAAGTGAAATGCATTGTTTGGCATGGAATTGGGCTGCAGTCAGAAGGAAATCAAGGAAGTGAAATGAATTGTTTGGCATGGAATTGGGCTGCAGTCAGAAGGAAATCAAGGAAGTGAAATGAATTGTTTGGCATAGAATCGGGCTTAAGCCAATTTTCCTGATTGCCAAGTGTTTAATCCTGAGAAATTATGGGACTGGTGAGATGCTTATTTGGTGAATATATGCATCTCATCTCAGGGGTGGCATTTTGTTGAGATATTATAGAGAAACATTGCCTACGGTTGGGTGGAGTGTGCCTCACACGGATCCAAATTCCCATTCAATTGAAATCTCATATGAATATTGGTTAAAAATGTTTATGAAATGTTATTGTTATTTAACAATTTATGGGAAATTCAATGATGAATGGAATTCAATGAATAATTTGTTTAAATTCTTGATGTGGATGCTGGGTTGGTTATACATGGAAAGTTTTATCTAAAATTATATTGGCAATAACAAAAATTCCAAGTCTGGAAATGTAATTTTGGGCATCTGTTTTTTATAGGTGAACAAGTTGTAAATTATGGAAGTGTAAATTAATTCTGGGAAATTCTTGTTTTTGTTGTTATGCATACACACATAGGGCCGTTTTGGCACCCCCAATACTTACGTGTCATTCCATAAAACATTTTTGGTCAAGCCCAACCATTTTACACTTTGCCAGAAGACATTTCTATGCTTAGAATTTGTAAATCTGCTCATGAGTCAATGTTTAAGTGTTATTGAATCTCTGTTTTAAATGACATAATAAATTCTTATTCATGGCTGAAGTTGCATGTTTAATGAACAATTTATAAGTCATTATATGATAGAAGAAAGGATGTGTTATTCATTCTCAAGATTAGTGTAATTGAGTATTTATGTATGCAGTTGTAACTATCCTTTTGATTTAGTAACTTATAATTTATTGGTTCATTGCAACTAAGTTTCAATGAGCATATCAGTGTGTGTGTCACAGTTATTATAATAGTGCTTGTGTCACAGTTATTATAACAGTGCTTGTGTCACAGTTATTATAACAGTGCTTGTGTCAAAGGTCTTGTGTCACAACTCTTGTGTCACAATTATTATAACAGTTCTTGTTTCACAGGTCTTGTGTCACAGCTCTTGTGCCACATTTATTATAACAGTTCTTGTGTCACAGGTCTTGTGTCACATCTATTGTGCCACAGTTATTATAATAGTACTTGTGTCACATGTCTTGTGTCATAGCTCTTATGTCAAAGTTATTATAAACACTGCTTGTGTCATAGTGCTTGTGTCGCACCTCTTGTGTCATAGTTGATTTATGTCACAGTTATTATAAACACTACTTGTGTCATAGTGCTTGTGTCACAAATCTTGTGTCATAGTTAATATAATAGTGCTTGTGTCACAGGTCTTGTGTCACAACTCTTGTGTCATAGTTGATCTATGTCACAGTGACTTTTTGTCACAATTATTATTAACATTGTTGGTGTCACAGTGCTTGTGTCAGAGCTCTTGTGTCATAGCTGATTTATGTCACAGCTCTTGTGTCATAGTTGATTTGCATCATAGCTCTTATGTCATAGTTAAGAAGTACTTTATTATGTTTAGAGCTATAATAAATCAAATTGTGTTGTGAAATATGGTTTGGTCTGGTGTAATGTATGTTGATCAATTATGTTGATCTATTATACTTCCGCTAAATTTTTTATTTTTGTTATGAATTTGTTATAGGAATTTATATAACCATTATGCATGTAACATTCTAGAAAAAAATAGTATTAGTATGTTTTTAAGTCTAGTGTAATGTTGGGTGTGTTACAAGCTAGGAATATGATCACAATAGGGGAACAACTACTATCAATAAGCACTAACTTGAAAGATCATGAAAGACTGAAATAACATAATTTCATACAATTAACTATCTTCAAAAAGTTTAATTAGGTCATGGAAGACTAAGATAGTCGAAACTCATGCAAACTACCTTCAATAAGTTTAATTTTCATATCAGCATAACAAAACATCTAAACTCGAGTATACAAATACTAAATAATTTTGTTGGGAATTTGTACCATATCATAACAAACAATATGCAAAATTTGTTGGAGAATCCATTTACCTTTAGCGAAGGATTCAAGAGATGGTAACTACCCATTAGAATCCAGAACACTCCTCCAAGCTTGTAAAGCATGAATGACAGAGTTGTGAATTAGTTTGACCTAAACCAATATTTTTAGATATTTAGTTCAAAACCATAAAATTGTAAGAAATCAAAGCAACAATACAATCATAAACTACATTTCAAGCTTTTAGAAGTAGAAATTCATAGCTTATCACCTTACAAACCATTAGAAATAGATTTTTTTTTAAACATTATTTTGGCTCATAAACATCTAGAAACCTAAACCTAATGTCATTGATTCATGTACCTGCATTTTTTTAATGTGTTGCCACTTCCTATGGCCCCATATGCACCACCTACCTTTCTTTGAGATTTCCCACTCGATTGAGTTGCATTGGATCTAGTTGGAGCTGCTTTGGCTCCATCAAACAACATATTTATTAGATTTGGAGGCATATTCAATGTAGAGATGGCATGCTCCAACTAGAAGTAGGAGATTATTTTGAGTTTCTTTCCAATGAATCATCAAAGAAGGTGAGGGAAATTTATGCCTACGTAATACAATGCAATCCTAGAAATCCAAAAGATTTGGCTTCTTACTTGGATAAGAGCCAAATCCAAGCGAGCAATGGAAGCAATGTTCTACGAGAGATTATAAAATGTCTAGTTGGATTTCCAAGTATTAAAACTATTGATCTTGTATAGTCAACGTTATAACTAGTTAACACTATCTCACATCATGATGAGGTAGAATTATATACAGTGAGGTTGAAATAGTTTTTTATGCTTTTCTATCATACTTCTCTCTTGTAATTATCTCTAAAAGAATACGCTGTAGAGATATTCAAATCAACCACAATGGAAAAGTTGTTCTAGGAGTTCTTGATATGAATAATAGAACACTATTGACTTGTACATGGACACCTATTACTAATTGTTCAAGGAGGACTACTTTTGGGGATTGAAAACGAGCATCTCAAGCCCAAGTAAGAAATTGTTGCGGGTCCAAGAGATATGAACATTTGGAGTAATGGTCATGTTTTGTGAATCCATTTTGGTGGAACCCATTCTAGCATAATTGTGTCAATACAAGGCAAGAGTTTGAGGAACAATAGGCATGCCATGTCAAGGAGCCTTCATTATGTCTTTGAAGATGGAGGGAACATTGATTCCCCAATTTGAGAATTGTGGCTCATTGAGAAGATTTCTTGAAGGGAAAATTCATCTTTATAGGGATTGTTAATGGAAGTGGCAATGTTGGTGATGTGGATATCCAAGCAATTATTGGTCAATTTTTGGTGACTAGCTTGAATATTGTCTTAGTAGAACTAAGAGGCAAGTCAACAATGCACAAACATTTTTAAGTAGCTCATGCATGCCTTCCTTGGTAAGTGGATTAATCTCTTTTGAGGTAATGAGAGGATATATCAACGACTCACACAAAATGTCAAAAGCGGTATAAGGCCTTTGTGCAAAAAACAACCTCATTATAGGCCTAATCCCATCCCATGTTTGTAATATGACCAACAACCAGGGCAAAGGGCCTCCAAGCACAAATAAAGAGACTTTACCAATGACATTAGGACTTGCAACATTAATGCAAGAAACTAAAGTTACAATGTTACAAATAACATAGATCCACTCCCTTTCAAGAGGATTCTAATAGTTTGGCCTATAATGGGTTGAAAAATTTCCCTACCTTCAAGTAATTGTAATGAAGCTTTTACAGTATCTAGAAGAGTGATAATAATGATAGACACCTTGCTATTGCAACCCTCAATCCTTGAACGCCAACAACTATTTTGAAACTAGACACCAAGAATTCTTTGATTTGCTCCTCTTCTTCAATCTTGTAGTAATCGAGAAACATATCAAGTGATTCGAATGCCTATGACCTCTCGAACTACAACAAGGCACGAGATCATGTATAGATTCTCCAGTGGTGAGAAATATTATAGGGCTTACCAAAACAATATGGAAAATAGAATTTACCATTACCGTTTGGCTCCTCCCAATACAACCGTGGAATTTGCCAAGAATTTCCTCTAAAAGCCGTTGGCTTGCCAACAATGCTCCATGCTCAACCATGGGAGATGGGTAAACTTTGATTTCATGGTAGGTGGCATCGTTAATTGCTATAACTGTTTGTTGACCTTTCAGCATGAGCACGACCTATTTTTTATCCATGCTAGTTATGCTCGGGGTGTGTTTATGTTTATAAATAAATTCAATATTGGAAATGAAGGTGAGGACTGTGTAAACAAATAATAAAAGGAGTGGAGGACGACGCTCACATCCATCTAATGTTGTACTTTCCCTATATAATAACTTGGAGCTACTTGAGTATAAATGGAGATGTAAGTTTGTTTATTTGAAGGTCTTTCGAAAATGCCAATGCATACGGTGACCAATTATATTGGAGTAAGTCACTAAGTGTTTGTTTCTTTTTTATTTTATTGAAATATACAGTTTAGTTGAAAATTATATTGTTATTTAATTCATGAAAACTTTTGTTACGAAAATTTAGAGTTTTGTTGGAACTTAGATGCGAATTTTTTTTATGAAAATTTTCCTTTAAAAAAAAAATAGCTAGAAAAATTGAGTATGTGCACCATATCATAACTTCAAATAAAATAATCCATTGGTGGTTTGTAAGAGGTAGATTTCCACTGGTGTCATATGTCTCTCAGTTTTTTAAACATGTTTTTGTATGAGCTCTTAGTTAAGAAAACAATTGTAGGTCTTATTCCACGACTAGAATTTGTGCACTTATTAACTCACTTCTTTGTATATTCCTCCCAAGCATAAAATAATAAAGTAAATAATATGTTTGAATAAGAGGTTGTATAAATGTGTCTCATATGGGGTGGCGAGGGTGAGATATGGCGGCGGGAATGCCAACCACTTGGCACCCCCGTGGTCCCAGACACAACAAATGGATTTGTATTATGATGCGACTAGACATTCTTACCAAGCAATGCAATCAAGGGAGGAAGAGGGAAGAGGAGACAATATGGACAAGGCCAATACACCTGATTATGTTTTGGTTCATGTCTAAGCTTGGTATGATGATGAAGGACGCAACTAAGAAGGATGGTAGTAGGTGCAGTGAAGTAATTTATTCGATAAAGGAAATATGCTTTGGCTTTGTCTTGCTCAGCACGTCGGCTCCTATGCATGGGAAGGCGAAAGGTAAATTCGTTGTTCTAAGTCACCACAACTTCGTTTTGAAAAGGATGGCATTTAGTGTTCTAGATTGGTGGGTGTTGAAACCCTGACGCTCTCCTATGTCTGTTTGTTTCAATAAATAAAATAATTATGGTTATGAACTGTTAGTATTAATCGATTGAGTTCTCCTCTGTCTGTTTGGTTGCATAATAAAAATTAGTCTATGTTTGGAGTGTTGGCATGGGCTTTTTTGAACCCACCTCAATCAGTTTAGTTTCGTAGAGAAAAAGAGTTTTCTCGTGATTCATTGGGTTTGACTTTGTCAAATTCCACTCTCGATTAGGTGATTAGCGAAGATAGAAATATCTCTACTTCTTGGCGATAGTGTTAATGGGATTACACTGCCACTGTTCCAACAAAACCAAAAGTCATCGATTACAAGTAAATGGAAGGACATGGAAGGGGGATAAAAACCCAAAGTGGAAGCAACATGGCCCCTACTCAAACAAGAGCTCAGCAAGAGGTAGATGAATCTTGTATGGTCTACTTGCAGTAGGTTCCAGGAGAGACTCGCGATTGGCTTACCTATGCTAAAAAATGGTTCAAGCAGGAGTAGGAAGTAACAGACCCCAACCAGATTATGGAGGATATGCATCCATGGGTGTAAGACCCTAGAAACACCAGGCCTCGGGACACTAAGTACTATAAGACTCTGGCCCTTTATTGGCATATTAAATCACTCCTTGGAAAAGTCTTGGCGGAAGAGGAAGAGGAAAAATAAATAAATGAGACTTTAACTTGATGAGATTCAGCTGCATAATGCTTATATCATGGAGAGGCGGAGCCTAATTTACAAGGTTTTCACTGGAAATTATTCACCACCTCCTAGTTCCCCCTCCGCAGTTGTTGTTGATCCTGCACCAGGCCCTTCCTTAAGCAAGGAGGTTCCTTTGATACCTGTTTTTTATGATGAGTTTGATGAATAGTTGTTGTTGTTTTAATTTTCAGTGTTTAATCACTAGTTATGTCATGTTTAGATCAATCTACATAGTTACATACAATTATAGTAGTTGTTATGAGTCAATCCCTACAAACATTTCAAATTTTGTATCCAATTATGGTAAGTACATCATAATTCTTGACAGACATTATTCCTATATCTAGTCTGGATTTCCTTGGGAAAGACCACTTTTGAACAATTTGCAATTTCCATTTTCCTTTCTTATTAATAGAATTGTAAAGTTTACCCCCAAAAAGATGTGTAAATGTTACTTAAAATGTCACACACTTGAATAAATGGGGAAAAAATGATTTATGAATAATTTGTTGTTGATAGTGTAGTTTGACATTATTCGTCCATTTAGAAAATTAAAAAATTCTAAAGTTTAAGATTATACTTTTTGAGATGAATGGTATTATGTGAATTTTGGTCAAAATTTTATTTATAAAAAAATATTAAAATTATAATTTTTTAAATTAATACTTAGAATATAAATTATAATCGCTTCCTTAAACCAGTAATAAATAATAAATTAAACATAATTACTAATAACTATTGGACCATCAATAATAATTAGTATACTTTAAGTGAGAAAAATAACATAATAAATAAATATGTAAAAACACTTATATAAATTTATTTTATGTGCATATAGATATAAAATTAAATTAAATTTCATGATAAATTTAATCAAAATTAATTAAATTATTACAGAGAGAGCATTGTATAAGATATAGGGTGCCATTCTTCCACTTATCTTATTACATGATAAAAAACTACATGTCTTGCAAAGTTTATAACATACATTTATCAAACGTGAAAAAATGTACTGTGCTTAGAAAATATATATAAACGTGAAAAAATGTACTATGCTTAGAAAATATATATAAACGACAAATTTAATTGGATCGAATTTTTGAACTGTTCATATGATTAAAGAACATTAAACTATTCAAAGAAGAGATTTAGACACGAGACTGTTCTTGCTTTATTGTTGACACCACATGTTCAATGCATTATTGTCTATTAAAATGTTTTTCAATAACCGCCAATGAAATGTACTAGTCTCAGGAAACACCTAGGGGTTTGTACAAGTGGAGCAAGGTAGGGGCTACTTTCACCATGCTATTGTTCTTATTCCATGATTATAATAGAAAGGAAGCTAGGGATTCCACTAAGCACTGACATGGATACGATGGATCCAAAGGGCAGCTATGGAATAAGAATGGCTACCTAGTTGCTAAGCGACTAGTTCCTATGCTTGTGCATGTTGTGGCTAGATCATAGTTCTGCTTCAAGACAATGTGTGATGTATCAACATAAATTATGCACTGAAAAATGAGGTGCATGGTTTTTTTTGGTATCCATGGATGTAAGAATTGATTTGTTAGAAAGCTCTTGAGGCTGTATAATGTCTAGATAATGCTTTTGCACTCATTATCTTTTTGCTCAATTATATCGTCTAGGTTATGCTCGATTCTCTGAATGCAACACTTGGATGACATAAAACAATTGGAAATCCAAAATGAGAAATTGAGGATTTGGAAATTCTCTTGCAAATATACAATTTTATGTTCATATTGTGGATTGCGGGATGCGGATTGCGGGACCCACTGTTGTGGGTTGTGGGTTGCGGGAGTGACCTCCTGCGGAAGTTGGAATTCCGCATTTCTGCTTCCGCAATTGTGGATTGTGGGATGCGGATTGCGATATCTGCTGTTGCGGATTGAAGGTTGTGGGTTCGCAGCTGCGGGTTGCGGATTGCGGGTTCGAACTCTCTTGACTGTGTGTATGGGCACTCAGTCAATGTTTTGGAGAAAAAAAATGGATCACGGTCTCCAATGGCCAGGTAGGTCGATGGGGACGTGACAACAAGATTACCAGTGTGCATCAACTCGACCCATTCCATCGGGGAACATCCACCAACTAAACCAGTCCATCAGGGAACATCCACCAACTCAACCAGTCCATCGGTGAGTTCATACAAGAGTACTAGTGTGCGCTAGTGTGCACCAGCCTCTCCATCCCATCTCAGGATTTTTGAGAGATCTCCTCACTCTTTTCAGAGTGATTGAGAGAATGCACTAAATCTCGCCATGAGAGATCTCCTCACTCCTTTCAGAGTGATCGAGAGTGTGTATTGTCCTCTCCATCATTTTCAGGATGTATGAGAGATCTCCTCACTCTATCTCGGAGTGATCAAGAGAATGCAGTGGCCTCTCCATCCCATCTCAGGATGTTTGAGAGATTTCCTCGCTCCATCTCAGAGTGATCGGGAGAATGTAGTGGCCTCCCCATCCCATCTTAGTATTTATGAGAGATCTCCTCACTCCTTTCGAAGCGATTGGGAGAATGCATTGGTCTCTATATCATCGTCCTTCCCTCTTAGCAAGGGTTGTAATCATGGAACCAATCTCCTCACTCCATCAGAGTGTCAAGGAGTAAAGTCAACCTTTCCTCTTACCGAGGGAGTCAATCATGGGACCAATCTCCTCACTCCCTCTTGGAGTGATCGGGAGAAGATACTTGCACACATATAAGCTAACAGAGGAATCAAGTATATGAGGGAAGACATTTATGTCATGCCCTAGTTATAAAATGTAAATAAATGGAATAATAACAAATCACATGACTGAATTTATGCACCTACATGGGAGAGTATCAAGAGACTAGTCTCCCCACCCCATCATAAGGTATCTGGGAGACCTTCCATCCTTTCTCAAAGTGTTCGGGAGAAAAATATGGTACTACCATCGGACCACTCATCCTTAGCCAAGTCACATGGCTAATAATTGTCCGATATTACAGTCATACTCATCACATATCCCTCTGTGTTGGAGCGTATTGCTCCCTCTGCATTTGAGCATCCTGCTCCCTCTTTGGAGATATCCACAGGTCCATTAGCCTATCACTTCGGGTGTCAATTTGAGCATCAACTTTCACAGAGAAAAAGAGCATAGTTCCTTACTAAAATGTAAGTATCCATCCTGGTGATGAACAAGTACATCAAGGATCCTCTTAACTATCCGTCTGAATCAACTAGCAATGCCATTAGTGTAGCCAGGTACTTACAGTCATCATGTCGTATCTACTCAAGATATCAATTGTGTTCTTCCTTAACGTAGGAGTATATCATTAGGTTTCTACCATACCATCAATAGGCCAAGATCCTCATCTCAAGGGCTAATTCCCTCTATCTCAGTGAGGAATAAATCATCAGTATACAAAATCATGAATAAGCGATCGTCGCTAGCAATGTACTTTGAATCTTGAGGCACAATTCTAACTGAACAGATGTGCACCTCCTTAGTAATCAAATGAGTAACTCTCGTCCTTCAGGACTAATATACTCTAATCCTTCTGTTGTGACTCTAACTAGAAACCAAATGCTTTCCATAATCATTGAAAAACCGAACATCTGTAGTTGTTGGCTTGGTTTTGCAACCAAACTTAGTGCTATGGGCACTTGCTAACTAGTAGCAGCAGTTTCAATATTAAGCAAAAACAATAAACTAAATCTAAATCTAAACTAAACTAGCATGTGCATATCATAATAAACTTTTGAATTAAAAAAACAAGAACAAGAAATGGAAAAAATAAATTTGTATTGAAAATGGGGGCAAGCAAGTGCTTGCAATAATAATACCTCCAAGTGATGAAGTTAGTTGAGAAGCTCCAAACTCCAAAGGGTCCTTTCTCCAAGGTAGCTACAATGGCCAAAGACTCAAGGGAGATTTTGGCATCATGAGGATAGGAAGATGGATGGATGTAAAGTGAGGAGCCCCTACCACCTTTTTATAGGTTTTGGTGGTGGGGAATACCATTGTGGTTTTGAGGAAACCAATGGTATTGACCAACATGGTTTAGGTACCTTTTCCCTCCTTTTTCCTTTTTTGAATATTTTTATTCCCTTTTTAATATTTTGGGAATTTTGGACCCTTTTTTAGGGTTTTTTATGCTTTTTTAGGAAAAATACACATTTTGAGTGGAAAAAGGGGTGTATTAAGGCCTTTTGGTGACCTTTTGTTGACTTCAGAGGCTCAAATGGTGAAAAAGTGGACAAATGGGTCATGTGAATAGGGAAATGAGCTAGTGAGCACTTTTTGGGTGTTAACAGATTGCCTCCTGATGTGTGAGGGCAGGAGCTCATCGTATGGCCGATAGACATCATAGTTCTTTTGTCTTTTTGCTGGGGTTTGGGGAGGAGAAGAGACCGATTGGAGACTGGATCCACGGCCCTTGGAAGCTGCAAAAATAAACAAATATTACATGGCCTCAATATGAATGAGGAATAATCTCTGATAATGGACGAGGCGGGCATACCCATGCTCATATCAAGACATATACCTAACAACTAGTCCCAAGAAGGGGACCCTGAAAAATACATAAAAAATTTGTTGGTACATCATAATGGTCCAGAGGGGACATTATTTTGGGATGTACTCATGATCATATCATGATTGATCTCAATAACTGATACACTGGAGTAACTGATGAACTGCTGAAACTGAAGGTGTCCAACATCTGTAGGGACTCAATGACTGTGAGCCATCTCTGGGAAGTATATGTAACTGTATACTCGAGGGAGTATAAAATTGGTGTATATCTGAATACTGTCGCCATGCACAACCCGGATATCTATAGAAAAAAGTGTAACTGGTTGTATCTATAGGTAGACTCTCAAATGTGGAGGAGTCGGGAGGTATCCGAGGTCTTCGACTAATAACTGAGCGGACCAATACCCTGTGCGAGTCTCAACGATGCGATCAAGGTGTTGAAGTCGAGCATGTGAGAAACAACCATTTGGAGAGGCACTGAGGACTCTTCTCGAAATGATTCATAGGCACTCATCATAAATGGTGATGAGTCCAAGACACAGGGACCTCTAGGTCTATCCTCTGGAATAAATTTGGTTGTCGTCGACAGAGGGAGACCAACAACTAACAAGGCAATGATGTCTCCTTGATAGGAGCGCGAGGTGTAGAACTGAAGTGTGGTAGTACTGGTGGTAGGACTGACATACTTGTGGGGATGGGAAGTAACTGGGGTGATATAGTGGGTAGACTCAAACTTCCTTTGTTCAGAGCATGATGACATGGTTGACCTGGCAGCATAGGGAACTGACTTGTAGGTGTGGGTATCATTGCTTTTTAGGGACTGAAGGGTATGTATTGACTCTGGGGGGTCAAGCTGATGTGTGTTGTTGAGGGATTCTCAGGGTGACATACTGCAGAATACTCTGAACAAAGGCGACCAAAATGGGGAAGCTGCTATATGAGTAGACGTGATCTGTTGTGGCACCGAGAAGCACCATTGGGTCCTTCTTTGTAGTTTTAATGAGCTCCAAGAAGGTATAAAAGTGTGCTCTGAGATGGTACTGTCCTGTGGGTTTTGTGAGCCCAGGACTGTTCGTGCTCATTGGTGCTTTCATTTTGAAGGAGTCTGAAAACGATAAGAATACTCTGCAGTGGTTATGATTACTGTCCTGTTGGTTTTATGAGCCTAGGATGGTGATTGCCCGTGGTCGCTTTCATTTTTAGAGAGTCTGAAAGCGGTAAATGGACTCTATTGGTGTTCTTTTTCGTGAGTTAGTCTCCAAGGCCCGAAAAAGCATAAAATGATGCAAATGGAGAACTCTTCTAGCCGATGTGACTAGAGTATTCTTTTTTCGTAATTAGTCTATAAGGTCCGGAAAAGGGGTAAACTTATACCAGGTAGACACCCTTTCAGATACGTTTAGCGAGCATGAAAGGAAGCAAGGTTGCTCGGCGATCTTTTCATTGTTTTAGGAGTCAGAAAAGAGCTTAACAGAAATTCCCTAAGTGCCTTTTTCGTAAAAGGGATTGCTCGGCCCGAAAAAGGGAAAAAATTATACCGAACAACAAGGGATTGATGGGAGCGAGAAAAGGTCTCAAGCATCATCATGAGTGCGGAAAACTGGATCTGGTGACATAAAGATTGTCAAAGGGGGCTATGGCCAATGTAGCACGCAAATCGAGGCGATGAGAGGGGATGGAAAAAATGGCCGAAAAATCTAGAGGTGAAAGCGAGAAATGATCTCAAGCATCATCACGAGCGCGGAAACTAAATCCGGTGATATAAGATTTGTCAAAAATGGACGACGGTTGATGTGGCACGCAAACCGAGGCGATGAGGGGGCATGAAAAAATTCCCTAAAAATATGGGCATGAGGGTGAGAAATGATCTCAAGCATCATCACGAGCGCGGAAAACTGAATCCGGCTATATAAGACTTGTCAAAAAAGGACGACGGTCGATGTGGCACGCAAACCGAGGCGACGAGGGTGTGTAAAAAACGATCAAAAAATGGACCTGGTGAAAACAGGAAAATGAAAGAACTATCATGAAGTTCTACAATGGACGGTGGTGTCCATCTGATTTACTATGGGTAAAATCGTTTGAGGTACAACCCGTTGCGTGGGTTGCGGAGGGGGTTGCCTTCTAAATCGGTCAGAATGTATGCCCTCTGTCTGAGGCAAGTGTGTATAATATATGGGCCTTGCCACATGGACACAAACTTTCCTTTCCCAGTTTTTTCATGAGCCTGATCGTAGGCGAGGACAAGGTCCCCTTCAGAAAAAGTTTTTAGGTGGACGTGTTTATCATAATTCAATTTGGATCGGTTCTTGGCTGCTTCCATGTTTTAAAGGGCTGTCCGCCGATCTTCATCGGCCTGCTCCAGGAGTAGTAAGAGTTGCTCAATTGGGGCAGTGTCCGGTAGGAGTTCAATGGCCATATGTAGGGTTGGAATCTGGCACTCAATGGGGAGGATGGATTCGACACCGTGAACTAAGTGGAAAGGGGTAAAACAGGTGGCGGTTTTAGTTGATATGCGGTATGCCCATAGTGCTGGGAAGAGAATGTGGTGCCAATTTGACTTGTGTTTGTCTACAGTGCGCTGGAGGATGGTTTTCAAAATTTTGTATATCGCTTCGACTTGGCCATTTCCTTGGGGGTAGTAGGCAGAGGAGAAATGGTGTTCAAATTTCAGGAAGGTTGATAGTTCTTTCCAGACGGCATCTTCGAAGTGAGAGCCGTGGTTTGAGACAAGTTGCTTTGGCACTCCAAAATGTGCGATAACATGGTTGAGAAAGAACCGTGCTGCGGTGTCGGCTGTGCAATTGTAAGTTGGCATGGCTTCCGCCCACTTGGTGAAATAATCTACGGCCACAATAATATGTTTGTGACTGCTGGCTGACGTGGGATTGAAATCAAGGAAGTCAATGGCCCATTTGCAGAATGGTCCGGCAGTAACGACTGGATGAAGGGGGGCGGGTGGGGTTCTTGCTTTGGGGGCAAAAAGTTGACAATTTTGGCAATGTTTGACTGCGGTGATGCAATTAATAAATAATGACGGCCAAAAGTAACCTGCACGAATGATCTTTTGGGCGGTGGCCATGCCAGAGAAATGGCCTCCGCAGGCACTGCTATGACAATCATTGAGGACTTGTTCTGCCTCACTATGGGATAGGCAACGTCGTAGGAGGGTATCAACGTCGCGTCGATAAAGCACATCCCCTAACAAGAGGTATCGGGGGGCGTGGTGATGTATACGACGGCGTCCGTCACGATCGATGTGGGGTCGAAATTTCTGCATGCGGAGGTAAATTAGGATGTCACCATACCATGGGCCGTCAGCCGAAATAATGAAGATGTGATCGTCAATCAGATCCGTTTGGATAGCGGGTGATGACGAAGAGGATGGGAGGTCAGTGATGAGATGGGTAAGCGCGAGGGCTTTGGTGCTCTTGGGAGTTTTGAAAGTGAGGTCATATTCCTGGAGGATAATGACCCATTTAGCAACACGACCTTGTAGGAGCCGCCGGTTTAGGAGATAGACCATAGGGTTGGAGTCGGCGACGACCGTGGTATGACCGAGCAGAATGTAGTGTCGCAATTTTTGGACGGAAAAGAGTACAGCTAGGGCTAATCTTTCCTCGTATGGGTAACATAGGGGTGGGCCAAACAAGGTCTGGCTGACGTAATAAATGACATGTTCTTGGTGAGAGGCATCTTCTTGGACCAAGACTCCGGACACGGCATGTTCAGATGCTGAGATGTAAAGGATGAAGTCCTAAGAGAAATCCGGAGGGGAGATTAAGGGGGCTTGTGTGAGAGCTTTCTTGAGGGCTTCGAATGACATGTCTGCTTGCTCATCCCAATCAAAGGGTATGTGGGTGCGAAGTAGGCGTAAGAATCCGTGAACTTTGGTGGCGTAATCAGGCATGAAGCGACGAAGGAAATTGGACCGCCCCTGCAAACTCTGGAGTTGCCAAAGCGTGCGCGGAGAGGGAAGATCTAAGATGCTTTGACTTTCAGGGGATCAACAGTAATTCCATCTTGGGAAACAATGAAACCCAACAAACGACCTATAGGAACGCAAAAGACACACTTGTGTGGGTTCAACCGGATTTTATATTTGCGACAACACAGGAAAACTTGCCAGAGGTCGTTAAGGTGGTCTGATCGTTTCCGGGAACGAGCTGTAAGGTCATCAAGATAGACCAGCAGGATATGGACCAAGTCGTGAAAACAATAGGTCATGGCTCGCTGGAAGGTGGCACCAGCATTTTTGAGGCCGAAAGGCATGACACGATAGGCAAAGGTGCCCCATGGGGTAGTAAAGGCAGTCTTATACTGATCCTCCTTACGAATATGAATCTGGTTGTATCCGGAAAAACCATCCATGAAAGATAGGACTTCATGTCCCGCACACGCATCAATGAGTTGGTCAATGAATGGCGTGGGGAAATTGTCTTTGGGACAAGCGCAGTTTAAATCACCGAAGTTAGTGCATACTCTAAGGGTGCCTTTTTTTTTGTTGACGGGAACGGGGTTTGAAACCCATGTGGTATAAGCAATAGGATAAATGAATCCTGCTTCACGAAGTTTCTCAACCTCGGCTTTAACAGCGGGGAGTTTGGAAGGATGAATGGGTCGCGGTTTCTGACGAACGGGGGGGACATCAGGCCATGTGTCAATGTGGTGTTCTATAATGGCGGGGTCAAGACCAGGCATTTCGGTATAGGACCAGGCAAAGACATCACTGAATTCTTGAAAAAGCTTTTGATATGCCTGAGTTTTCGCTTGAGTGCAAGATGCACCTAGCGAGATGAGCTCAGGTTTTCCCGGTGTGGTGGAAATATCAATTTGTATAATGGAGGAAATGTTGGACATGTTCCCTTCTTTGAAGGAATCCGGTGTTGGGATGGGGTCCTTGAACCAATCAACCTTAGTGGGTATGAAATCTTTCGATTTGACCGACAACTGGTTAGATGCCGTGGATGTAGACGCCTCTGGAAGGAAGTATGAGCGATGATGCATATCGTCCCAAGGGTAGTCGGGTGCAGTGAGTGTTTCCAAAATTTGCTCATCAGTATGGAAGTAGTCAGACCATAAATCAAGGGGTTCTGGTTTGAAAGTGGTAGTCGAAGAGATCATATAAATGGTGTTAATCTCTCCAGATGAGGATGATACGGGAGGGTAGATTTCCTCAATGAGGGGAGGAGATATTTCTAAGTCGACGTTATTCAAATCATACAATGTTGCTCTGTAATTTGGGATATCAGGACAGTGATGTGAGTAATGGCCGTAAACACCGCATATGGCACAAGGGTGATTAGTGCGCAGTGATTTATCACGAGGCTTGGGGTTTGAGTCGATTTTGACAACCGGGATGTTGGGGTCGTCGTCAAGCATTTGCATGTGTTCCTGTAATGCGGGTAATTGTGGACACTGATGAGTTGGATGGCCTAACTCATCACACAACGAGCATTTGGGAGGAGCACGAAACATAGGGGGAGGTTTAACTGCTTTGGGTGGGGGTACCGCAGTGTATGGTTGTGGGCCTCTTCCCCCAGTGGGCCTGATGAGAGGAGGCGGATTCGTAGATGATGAAGGGGTAGTAATACCGGGAGGTGGTTGAGTAGAAGTGACAATGGGTTGCACTGGTTGCAGGACGACATTTGGTGTCGGCGGGGGTACGGGAGGCGAAATATACCAAACTGGTAATCCCAATGTTAACCCGGGGAGACTAAGGTAGCCATAACTGGAGCGCTTACTACACCTGAAGGAGGAAATAGAAAGGGGATTGTGTGGATGGGTGTAACACCAATGTGAATAGGGACCAATGGTGGTTTAGGTAACAAGGATGGTTGATTGTTGGTTGTTTGTGTATTGTGGGAGAGAGTATAGAGGTCAGCGACGTGGGTCTCCGGTGATGGTGGTGGAATGGACTGGAATGCAGAAGTCATCGGCGCGTCGGAATAAAGTCCGGGTCCCACTGAGGAAACAAATGAGGTAGTTGCACCACAAATAGGTTGTTCAACCATGGGGAGAACATTTTCAGGTGCAGCGGGGGCCTTGGGATCGTAATAGGTGAGTTGGTCGACCTTGACCACGCGTCCCTCGTGGGGAAACATCATGGTACGAAAAACGGATGAGGCAACAGCCCACATGGCATACATGTAGCTGCGGCCAAGTAAGAAGTTATAGTCAAGTTGGGCATTGATGACCTCTATGTCAATGAGTACGGTTTTACCAGCCAGCTGGACGGGGACATTAGCTAGGAGACCTTGGGGTTGAGCCGAACGGCCATCGTAGGCTCGCAACGCAGTGGTGGACTACTGGAGAGTAGGAGATCCCAACTTCTGCCAAACGAATGTGGACATAATGCATGTAGAGGCCCCTTCATCGATAATGCACCGATGGATGACAAGATTCCGAACGGAAACAGAAACTTAGAATGCTAAAGTGGAAGGCAAGCGAGGTTCGGACTGGTATGAATCGAATGCCATCAGTTGTGAATCATTGGGGTCAATAGCGCCAATGGCAGAGAGCAGAGTCTTATGCTGTGAAGGACAGTTTTTCAAGACTTCTAAAGCAGACATGGCTGCAGGAGACTAGGCTAAGTCATCTACAATGTTGTAATTCGACGCAGCGTGAGCATTGGGAATTATTGTTGATGCGACGAAGTGGGAAGCGAGGTGCTTTAGAAGCGCCATCGAGTGTAGCCGGGGGTATACGTAACGTCTGATCTGTGGGATGAACGTTAGAGTTCTTGTCGGCGGGAGGGGCTTCAGGGGTGGAGCCATATTGGTTTCGGCGGGTTTGGAGGTTGGCATCTGCGGATGACATCATCAACAAGTGGTGGGTATCTGAATCAAACATGGGTTGATCGGGAGCGGCATAAGTGATTTGTTGTGGTGGCGCGTTGCCCTAAGGGGGAGCTAACGGCTGAGTGTTCAATACGCCTTGGGTTGGAAAGGGGTTTTGCAGCACCAAAGGTTGATGTTGAGGTGGTGGAGGGTTGGGTGGCGGTTGAGGAGCCGCTTGTCCTTGACGATGGGCATCGTCAGTCCAAAGTTGCCGAGCTCGCTCCAAATGTGGGAAAGCATGTGTGTAATGACCATAAACCCCGTAAATAGAACAAGGATGATTTGTTATGAGGTTATTGTTTTTGGGCTGCCTGGGATTACGATCCGGATTTCGGTTGGGAGGTGCAGCATTGTTATTTTGCGGAGGATTGGGAGGTGGAGGACCTTGATGTTGTTGTTGGTTGTTACCGCGGTTACGTCTTCTTACACAGTTCTGTTTCCCACCCTGGTTGCACTGGTTGTTTTGGTGCTGGGGCTGGTTGTGTTGTGTGTACACCTGCCCTTGAGCCGCGGGAGGATTTTGGTTTACCGCAGGTGCAGGAGCAGGTTGCGATGCATAATAAGCTGGCGGGGCTGGAGGTGGTCCAGTTACCTGCTGGGGTTGTTGGTAACCCTGAGCTATTGGAGGTGTTCGGCTAGCTGTCGCAGCTTGCTGTGGGTAATACATTGGTTGAGGTGCAGCTGGGGGGCGTATGCAGGTGGTGCATGACCAAAGCACTGAGGTGGACATGAGGGTCCGTGGGTATGGTGGTGATGTGCCATGGGAGCATATGAATTGGTTGCTCCAGTTTGAGATGTAGTCCACGAAAGGTCGGGGCCATGGCTAGGATGTGCAATGGAAAAGGGTTGGGGATGCGGGGTAATACGACCAATGATGCCATCTGCGGCATGGGATGCCCCCGGCGCATCGTGTTGGGATGAATCGCCCTGAGGGGCGTCTGGTATAATGGTATACAGATAACCCGACTGGGCGTAAATGAGGTCAAATTGTTGGGCTTTGAAGATGGCCTCTTCTTCAGACTGGGGTCTTTCGGATGCCACATCCTTGGCAATGAGAGGGAGGAGGGATTTTAGAAACCAATCTAAGAAGATACGGTCATCGCCACTCATGAATGTGGTCAGTGATGTGGGTGGCCGTGTTCTGTCTGCAAGACAGTAGGATCTCGACTCCCGCATCATAGCAGACAGGTAACTGAAAGAACTGCAGGAAGGTTGAGGCAAGGGAGGTAAAAGTGGCATGCGTGCCATGGGGCTGCTCGATATACCACTTAGCTGCAGAGCCAGTGAAGGTGCGCTGTAACAGATGGAGGCAGACAGAGTCGTCCACTATGGAGTTGGAGGAACACCATACATGGAAGGACATGATATGGTTCTAGGGGTCCTCACCTGCCTTGCCCTCAAACTTAGGGATGTCGGAGGGGAGTTTGGTGGGCATGTGAGGCCACGCAGGATCGTGTCTGATAAGATCATTGGTGAGCCTAGCTAAGTCTGGTAAGTTCAGACTCGCCATGTAAGGCAAACTAGCAGAGGGATGTGGCGTAGTGACTGGGACATGACTAGTCATGGTGGTATGATGTAGGGGTCCAGTAGCGCCTAAGGGTATGCTAGGTATCGAATGTATGTGTCCTCCAATAGTTGTGGTCTGGTATGGGCTAGCGTTTCCAAGTGCAACATGGGTTACACTAGGGTTAGGAATAGTAGTAGGGATTCCTGGGATATGGGTTGTGGAATGAGAGGGGGTGTGACCCCTATGTTTTGCATACCCATAATAGGAGGTGGTCCTGTGTTGGGCATTCCTAAAAGTGGATTTTCCCCCATATTAGGCATACCTAGGGGTGTGGTTGTTGCCATGGATGGCACCGCAGTAGAAGGGTTTGTGGATGTATCTCCTATGGTGCTGGTAAATAGTGGGTCGAATGGTGTTCCAGCCATAAGGTTGGTTGGGAATAACGCAGTAGGGTTTTCGGATTTTGCCTCAGAATCAGATGTGAAGTGAGGCGTGTCAGAATCGGATGACCGTCTGGTTGATCGACGATGTGTCGAGTTAAGGGATAAGGCTCGATGTCGGTGACGTGGAGAGCCAAGTAGACTGAACTCTGGTGGTTCACCCTGAAGACGACGAGAGCATCTAAAATTCTCAATGGTGAGAAATAAGTTTTTGTGTAAAAATCGTCTGTGTAAGATGGTAATGTATAAAAAACTCGAAACCCTAATGCAACCAAGGGTGCAAAAAGGGGAGTGAAAATAAAGGCTCTCAGGCCAAAAAATCAACCTCAAAAAGCACTTTATTATAGCAGCTATGCTATAATAAGTGGAGGGATGCAACAAAAAATGGTCAGAATACCAACAGTCAAACAACTTATAGAAAAAAGAGGTGCTACTAGACCAAGGGTGGATTGTATCATGCAAACACCTAACTAGAAGTATTGTGAGTCAACAAACGATATTCTCTGCAAGGTGATGAAATCCAAGTCAGACAATATTGAGTGCTGAATCAACGGCTAGATATCCCCCTACCGAGAGGGACACCGGGTAATTAATCCTAAAGAATGGCAACTAGGATACTCCGTTCATGACACGTCCAGAAAAGGTAAATCTGCCGTTTGGTCCTTTTACCGCAATACCCCCATACAGGGATATCCCGAGAACTGCGAATGGTAGCCCTTCGGTTACTGAATGGATTTCGGTATTCCACTCAGGCTTCCAGAACCATCCTCGCGACTTCAACCCTCCTAGGGGAGAGGCCTTCCGATAAACTGGTTATGACCGTGCCAAAAAATACTAGGAGATTTTGGTTCCCTAATGGACAACAGCTATGTCTCAAATGTAATAATTGAGGGGTGTTCTTGGAACACCTATCCCCTCAATACTACCTAGCTACAAAGTTTTTTTAAGTGCTCCCCAAGTGGGGTTAAAAGTTGGTTGAAATTAGGGTAAATTTTAAGGCTCGATTTAAATTATGTGTTTGAGTGAGTGCACGTGTGGTATTTTAAACTGAAATTAAATGCTTTGCAAAAAATATTCAAAAAACAAATGATCTTTTGAAATAGAAAAACAAATAATATGATTTCTTCAATAAATGGAAATTAAATGCTTTGCAAAAACTATTCAAGAAACAAAGGATCTTTTGAACTAGGAAAGCAAATAATATGACTTCTTTAAGAAATAAATGGATTTCTTTTTAAAATTTGCCATGGGAAAAATATGAAGGAAGTAAACAGTAAATTTTTTTAATCTAGATAAAATGCAAAATAAATCCTTCTTTCAATTTCTGAAAATTTTTAAAAAGACTTTTTTAAATGAGCATTCTAAATAGTAAAAGATTTCTAGCTGTAAAAAGTGCAAGAATTTTAATACTGTAAAATGTGCTAGTTGGGAAGAAAACACAGTAAAAAATTAATTTTTTAACGGATTGGTCGAATGGAAAAAATTGGCATCGTGGGTTTTGACAGAACAGCTGCGATGGACCGCATGGGTTTCAGTTGCACAGTCGCGATGGGCAGCGCGGATTTCAGCCGCAAAGCCGTGATGTGCAGCGCGGGATTTCGTCACATAGTCACGATGTGCAGCACGGAAAATGTCCGCGAAGCCGCGATGTGCAGCGCGCTAATTGGCCGCGAAGCCATGGTGAACCGCACAGAAAAGAGCCGCGCAGTCGCGATGAGCCGCATGACTGTTGGGCAAAAAGCTGCGAGGCGAAAGCCGTACGCGGACGCCGAAAAACGAACCCGAAAATGATGATTTCGGGCTGTTAATGGCAATAAAAAGGGGCAAAATCCATAGCAGCAATAGATCTACTGTCTAGAATGGCAGATCTATGATTTAAACTGACTAAAATGAACAAAAATTAAGATCTAAAGCAAAAATGAAATTTTGAGATCTAAAGATTCTCCCCAGCGGAGTCGCCAAAAACTATTGGCTTGGTTTTGCAACCAAGCTTAGTGCTATGGGCACCTGCTAACTAGTAGCAGCAGTTTCAATATTAAGCAAAAACAATAAACTAAATCTAAATCTAAACTAAACTAGCATGTGCATATCATAATAAACTTTTGAATTAAAAAAACAAGAACAAGAAATGGAAAAAATAAATTTGTATTGAAAATGGGGGCAAGCAAGTGCTTGCAATAATAATACCTCGAAGTGATGAAGATAGTTGAGAAGCTCCAAGGGTGAGCAACTCCAAAATCCAAGGGGTCCTTTCTCCAAGGTAGCTACAATGGCCAAAAACTCAAGGGAGATTTTGGCAGCATGAGGATAGGAAGATGGATGGATGTAAAGTGAGGAGCCCCTACCACCTTTTTATAGGTTTTGGTGGTGGGGAATACCATTGTGGTTTTGAGGAAACCAATGGTATTGACCAACATGGTTTAGGTACCTTTTCCCTCCTTTTTCCTTTTTTGAATATTTTGAATATTTTTATTCCCTTTTTAATATTTTGGGAATTTTGGACCCTTTTTTAGGGTGTTTTATGTTTTTTTAGGAAAAATACTCATTTTGAGTGGAAAAAGGGGTGTATTAAGGCCTTTTGGTGACCTTTTGTTGGCTTTAGAGGTTCAAATGGTGAAAAAGTGGACAAATGGGTCATGTGAATAGGGAAATGAGCTAGTGAGCACTTTTTGGGTGTTAACAGTAGTAGAGAGAGACTGATGTCCGTTGGAGCCTTCTGCTCCCAAACACCAATCTCTATATGAGATCCTATGGGACTGTGTGTCATGTATCAAATATAGTTGGATGTGTTAAGTCCTCATTTGTCCGTTGCTGCATAGTCATGACTTCCATCTAACTGCTTTGTCTAGGAGTCATCCTTCTAGGATGAGAGTCATGCTCCTAGAAGCTTCTTGCTTTTGATTAATCTAAACATCAACGAGATTCATGTGTCCACCACTTGTTCATCGAAACAAGTCTCATCATCCTTCTCTTGTAGGCCATATCATATGGTCTTTTCCCTACTAGTCAAGTCCTGTCAAATGGTTAGCGACATTGCATAATCAAATTTAACCAATTTATATTTAAGTGAAATGGCAATAGTTTATACAAGTATGTAGGCATCTTAGCTAATGCTTCAGCACAACAATCATAAACATGTATCCCAAACACATATGGTAACTATCTAGATGTATGCTATCTCCAATAGAACATGCCATCAAGAGTGTGCACTACTCTAACCATGTAAGAAGGAGATATCATCTAGACTAACTCCATTAAGTGTTCATGAAATGTTGTGCAACTCATATGCATAACAAGTACAACAAGTGCCTATGGTACATCAATAAGTGAACTATATCAAATGCTCAACAAACTTCCTAATAGATATGCATACAATTTTTTATGAAAACATATAAGACAAAAACAAATCCAAATACTTATCTTTTATTGTTTTTGTGGGTGGGATCCCACTGCCTACATGTAGGAATCACAAGATTCCTCTGATCTTCATCTTCCTGTTGGAATCCCATCACAATCTAGATCTTCATAATCACATCATCTCAACATGGGGAGCACTAGAAGAAGAACTCCTTTCGATGATCTTCTGCACTTTCTTCAGAATCATCATTCCTTGACTTCTTATGTGGAGTATCTTCATCGATATTAACAGTTGAGGATTCATGTTTCCTCTTCTTTGAATCACGACATTGATTGGCATAGTGTTCGTACTTGTGACATTTGAAGCACTGGATGTGTGAAAGATCCTTCTTCTTCTTTTGTTCTAGAATAGGGCTTGATCTTCCACTTTTGTCTTTCTTGTCATGAAACTTTCTTCCCTTACCTTTTCCTCTCTTGGCGTAAGATGTAAGGGCTTGCTTTTCTTCATGGTGAGTGCCAAGTAATCTGCCTCTAGCCACAAGTCTTGTTTCTTCTTGTATACAGTCTACCCATATACGATCAAACTTGGGAAACTTGGTTCGTCCACTTAGAATTTAAATGAATGATTCCCAAGAAGGAGGGAGACCATTAAGGGTTGTTATAACAAGTTCTCTGTCATCAATAGATTCTCCACTGGTGCTTAGTTCATCTCTTAGCTCAAAGATCCTCATGAAGTAGGAAGCAATTGATTCTGACCTTGACATCTTGATATTTGATAGTTGATTTCTCAATGTAATGGTATGGTTGATATTGCTATTTACGAACAACTTATTCAAGACTTTAAACATCTTCCTGATTGTCTTCTTCTGAGAAATTTGAGGAACCAAGTGGTCTCTTACTGAATCTACCAAGATCCTTCTTGCCCTAGCATCATTCTTTCTCCACAGGAGATGTGCCCTATCAAGGCGATTTGAATATCCCTTCTTTTCTCTCAGATCTGTGGACAAAACAACTCAAAACTAGAAACCCTAGTTTTTCGATTCCGACAGAAAATAGGTCAAAAATGAAAATTTCCGGATTTGAAATCTACTTCCATAGATAGTTGCGCCCTATTGAGGTGAGTTAGAGAAAGGTAAAGTTTGGAAAAAACTATGGACATAAGGGCTAGATCCAAGGAGCCCTAGATCTTGACCCCGATAGTGTTAGGACAAAAATTGAACTTCCACCAAATTGAAATTGGCCACCACAGAAATATGCGCCCTCCTAGGGAAAGTTTCTCTATGCTCCTTTCGAGATAAAATGTGATGGAAAACACTCCAAAATGTGGAGCCCTAGTTTCAGACAATGACTTCTTTTAGTACTGCTTTGATGCCACGTTAGAATTTACAAAGATAATGGGATCACTAAAAGAATGAAAAAGCACGAAAACAATAACAAGAGTGGAGCTCGTTTAACCATGGTGATGATCTATCACCTCCCAACCATATACAAACTATTTTTCTCCCCCGAGCTCACACCTTCCAATAGAGATCAATGTACATCCAAATGATAGTAGCATAAACCCCAAGAAAATATGTCTTCAATGCAATTACTCTTCTCCCAAGCGAACTTGTCTTTCTGCTACTACTCATGCAAATTTAATTGAGTGAGATGATGCATCAAATGAGCTAGGCGCCACCCTATTTATATTGGTCACAAAACTAGCCTTTTTACTTAACTGGGTTGACCTAAATTTCCCTAATTGGGCCGACCTAACTGGGGCAGTTCTGCCCATTGTTTGGGGCAATTTACCCATAGACTTTTGTTGAGCCGACTTGTCTATTTTGACTTATTCTTTTAAGGTTTTACAATATGAATATTTCCTGAAGGAAGTGCAATAACAATACAATAAGAATATCTTCCAAAGTTACATTCTCCAAAAATTTGCGTATAGTCTTCATTAAGCTTTGGGATTTAGTTGAAACATCTTAACGTGAAGAGGTTTTACAATTTTAAAAGTCACTTGGTTTGAAAAGGATAAATATTGTGCAATTTTATATTATGTTTAATAATATATATTTTTCAATATATAATCATAATAGTTAATAAATATAATTAAACAAATGAAGAGATTAAAAGTTTAATAACATATTAATATTTATATTTATATATATTAAGTATTAGTATGTGAATTTTTTTTTGGTATGTGGTTTAGATATATGTTTTTTTTTACAAAGATGGTAAAATTTATTGTAATTTAATTATTAAATTGGTATTGAAAATAATTATTAATCATGATGACAAATGTATGTAATTTGACTCATCAATGTTATTAAAAAAAACTAGAATATGGATTTTTAACCAATTAAAAAGAGTTTAATATCTTTTTTTTTAATAGAAATGGATAGATTTTTATATATTAAAAAAAGACTAGTTTAGTTTCTAGAGCACTGGAAAGAGTACAAGCATGCCTCAAGGGCCATAAGTCTGTCATCTAGTAACTATACATCAACAATAATTCCTAAATTGTAAAGAGTCTTAACTTCTAACCGTCTAGCTATTTCCAATATGTTCACTATTCGAAATATACAAACAAATTTGTGCAAAATTAGACAAAAAAAAAACATATTCTAACTTATCATTTCCCTAGGGTAGCCCCTGGACTAGAGGCTTCAGCAACGAATTGACTTGCTTCGACTTCCTTGCGAACTTGGGCTTCGAAAACCATTGTTCCCATATGGATTTCCAGGCTTATCAGTTTGTCAGAGAGCTCCCTGATAACTTGAGATTGGTCTTGGTGATGCTGGGCTTCTGCTGCTTCTTTCTCCATGTTGCCTACCCGAATTTCGTGGATATCTTCTTCAATCTGCTCCAATATTTCTTCAACAGCTGCTTGAAATTGTCTCTGCTGCCTCTTCTGGGCTTGCAGACTTTTTTTTAGGTGTCTCACCTTTCTCCAGAGCGTTGCCATCTCATGTTCAGGGAAACAGTTCTGGCTTTCGTTGCTGGAAGCCATAGAGAATAAAACAAGGTGATGGAAAGCTAACTACGCGTAATAACCATAGATGAAATTTGAACTCCTACCTACAAACAACACAATTTCCTTCTATCCCGCCACGAGCATACAATTCAGACGACATCACACACAATGATTTACCACATACATGCATTTCCATAAAAAGAAACCACTTAGAAAAGTACAAACCAAATTAATTCCATATCCATATTCCCACTGCGAAATCCAACTCCAGCATGCGAAAAGACCAAGATTAATGATACCTCCCATTTTGACCCATTTTGACCATTGAAGATTGTACCCCATGGACATCATCCAATCTCACAGAAGCCTTTTGCCGGCAGAGTTGTGAACGAATTAAAAAGAATTAAAGATCTTACTTCGAAATCATAATTTAAATATTATGTTATGAGATGATAAATTTATATTAATAATACGATTTGAATTTAAAAAATTTATAATTAAATATAAATGACGCGAGATAAAGGTTTTGGGTTTTTGTGATTTAGATAGTGATACAATATCTTTTCATGACATATATTTTTAAAAATATAAAGAAACTCGTGAAAGAGATGTACATGATATTCTGGTGTCCTACATCGGGAAAAGTAGATCATCCTTCTACTATTTTATAATTTCAAAATATAAGTATATTTCAAAATTTTGAGATAAATGGTATCGTATTTCTAATATAAATATATAATTTTTTATTAATATAACAATATATAAAAATGAATGGTTGTGATCAGATTGTTCAATTTTTTAATATAAGTAAAAGATGATTTATAATTCAAAACTCCTAACTAAGATCTAGTTTGGCTGGCATAAAGCATTGCATATCATTCAAATAAAAAGTAAGTCTTTAAAAACATAAATATATTCAAACCGTTTTTAAAGCATTACATATTATTTTAATAAAAAAGTCTTTAAAAACACAAATATATTAAACATTTTTGATACCATCCTTAGAGTGGGTTTTCTTCTATCTTTTAACACTTGACAACAAAAGTGAGGGATTTATATTCCTAACCTATTCATTATTATATTTAACTACATCGTCTTCCATGCCTCTTCTTAGGCTTGTTCAAATGTAAGGCTACTCAGTTAGTCGGAGTGCATAATTCCTCAACTCTTTAAATCCTATTTTTTTTCCTCTAGCTTGAGTGTTGTACTTTCTTTTGCAATTCCTTTATTTCATCTTCTATCTCCAATTTCTTTGTATTGCTCTCTTCCCCTACTTTCAGAAACACAATTTCTCTTTTGTTCTTTTTTAATCGAGCTTTTATCTTCATTATTTGTTTTTGGGTTACTTTTAGGTTCCTTGCATAGTTATGTTTCCAATCCTTTTTCCATGTTTACGATTGTCCCATTGCCAATGCCATATTTTCTTGATTGTTATCACAATGTCACTCACATCTCTGAATTGAATCCCAAAGAATGGAGTGTTCAAGGTGCACACAATAGTTTGGGTTACTTTTAGATCCATTGCATAGTTATGTTTCCAATCCTTTCTCCATGTTTACGATTGTCCCATTGCCAATGTCACTCACATCTCTGAATTGAATCCCAAAGAATGGAGTGTTCAAAGTGCACACAATAGTTTAGATGAACATGTTTGTCCATAGCACAAATCCTTGGTGTAATTTCCAAAATAGTGTCCCAAGGAGCTTGGCTTTGATTGATTGAGGTGCACAAAAAAGAGATAGGAAAATCCCCTTGAAACTACTAAGCTAAGCAAATAAAAGGCCAAAATCTATAATGGCATCCCCAAATTATTCCCAGAGTATATCACAAGTAAAGTAGAGAATTGACATGAATGTGTTTTTCAAATGAAATAGATATAAAACAATACATGAATGAATACCTAGATTTGTTACTTAGATTTAATGACTTCTTAGAGAATTTGTTCAAGGATATCATTCTCCATAACTAAGCAATTGAGTTGCGTCCTAAAATGACTTAAAAGAAGAATTACTTTCAAATCCTATGTAGTAATTTAACAACCTACAATATTCCATCGTCCACATTCACAAGCAGCTAAGAGTAGCTCGTCCACATTCACAAGCAGCTGAGAGTAGCTCTCTTAGAATTTTTGATATTTAAAATTTTGTTTTGAAGTATTGTAGACTAGGCTTTAGTATCATGTTTTGAGGATTGTTTTACTTTGGACATGATTTGAACTTGAGTGTCTTTTTGTAGCATAAGTCACTTTTTGGATTTATGTGGTTGTACTATTTGATTATCTAATTGAATACTAATAGTATGGTTTTTTTCACTGAAAAAAATAACACTCTAACATAATAGAAGAAGAAGAAAAGAAATTCTCAATCCCCTCTTTCAAGTACCATATTCATATTTCCAAATATCCATCCAATTCATGATAGAGAACCCACTGCGAGGATGCCATCCCATCTTGCAAATGCACATGTTAAGAAAGCCTTGCCACTTGCATAGGTACATTAATGTTATAATTAACGATTGCCTTGCCACTTGTATAGGTACATTACTGTTATAATTAACGATTGCCTTGCCACATGTATAGATACATTAATGTTATAGATAAAAACATTAGGGCAAGTTGCAAATGCATCGTTCAGCATTTTTTTTTCACACAGAAAAAAACCAACTTTATATAATTCTTAAACGTAGAGTATAGCCCTTTGTTAAACATACCCTCTCCAACATTTTCAAAGCCCTTTATCAATTTTTGTATGCTAAGCAGCAACATGTCAAGATGTTGTTCATGAGAAGAAATTTATTAAGGAAATGGGCTAAACTCTAGACCGTTTGCACCTTTACTGACAATTTTCTGCAATTCTAGCAACCCAAAACTGTCATTTAAACAATTTCAGCCGGAAAAATCACCGAATTCTTGGTAGAAACGGTATAGAGTTCAGCTTACTCTTTTATTAAATATACAACCCGACAATAATAGAACCACCAATTACTATATTTTTATTCCTTTACAAAAGACTAAATCTTTGACTTTGTTCTTTGTGATCTCACCAATTCCCATTAAATATATTGTCTGCTCCTGAAAAGCCCGAGGAATCATGTACTGGGTACTTAGTCACATGTGGGCCATTAGCTGCAGCACGCTTACTAACGTAATAACAACGACAACTATACAGTTTTCCATGGACGCTTTATGTTTATGCAGAGATATTGGACAGACATGGGGTAGGTAGGGTTTATGTTTATGCAGAGACAGACAAAACATGGGGCCGGTTTAAATCATGTATGTGCTTGCCCACATAAATTGGACGCCATTTGCTCTCCCAATAGCACAACAAGCACTCTTTATTAACAACTATATTAATAATTTGCTCTAGATGGATGCATTTGCAGACAGACACAGAGATGGTGAGGTCCAGATGGGCGTTAATATTGCAGCTAAATGCAGTCTTGATTCTGTCAAATTGCTTGCTTACTTTTACTGCTTTGGTTCATGCAGAGGCAGGCAATGGTGATATTGAAGGTGATTTGGGTGGCAAGGGGTTGATCCTGGTGAAAATATGGTGTCTGCTAATTGTGTTTGTTGTCACATTTGCAGGGGGGATTTCCCCCTACTTCTGGAGATGGAACCACAGTTTTATTGTGTTGGGTACTCAGTTTGCAGGGGGCGTGTTTCTTGGCACCGCTCTCATGCATTTTCTCAGCGATTCCAATCAGACATTTCAAGATTTGGGTGCTAAAGACTACCCTTTTGCGTTCATGCTGTGCAGCGTGGGCTACGTGGTGACAAAGCTGGCAGATTGTATGGTTGTGTGGGCTAATCAGAGTAACAGCGTGGGGATTGTGTGCGGTGAAGAAAAAGAGGAGGAGGAGGAGCTGGGGGGCGAAGCCATTCATGGTGCGCCAGGCAGCAGCACTAACAGGAGGAGGAGGACGTGGGCAGGAGAGAGTGTGCTGCTAATAATGGCGCTGAGCTTCCACTCGGTGTTCGAGGGAATGGCGGTGGGCGTTGCGGAGAGCAAGGTGGGCGCGTGGAAAGCGCTGATGGCGGTGTGTTTGCACAAGGTGTTTGCGGGTGTAGCTATGGCTATAGCGTTGCTCCGGATGATGCCCAACAGGCCATTCCTGTCGTGCGCGGCATATGCTTTCGCGTTTGGCATATCGAGCCCCGTGGGAGTGAGCATCGGCATTGTTGTGGAGTCCACCACAGGGAGTCACGTCGCTCGCTGGTTGTTCGCCATTACCATGGGTTTGGCCACTGGAATCTTCATCTACGTTGCCCTCAACCATCTGCTCGCTAGCGCTGGCGTTGCCCACAACGAAAGGAGCACAACGCAGGAGGAAGAAGAAGGAGAAAATGATGGTAGGCGTAGCCTCTCCTTGTTTAACTTCCTGGCGTTTTTGTTGGGAGTCGGGGTCATTGCGGTAGCCATGATTTGGGATACCTGATCTGAAACAGTGATATATATACATAATTACTATTTAAAAGCATGGGCAACTTTCATAAACGATAGTCTCATATTTTATGACTGTGTGAAGCCATATCAGATGAGATAAGATTGGTTAATTGCTTGAATGTTAGTCAATTCCAGATTTGCTGATAGGAATTTTGATAGAAATTTGATCATGATGATTTTGGGTCAAGAGTTAGATTTTATTAGATTTTATTCTGCCCATTATAAGTTCACAAAAAGGTGAACAATATTCAGCTGCAGGTCATTTAATGTGACTCTTCGATCTTTAGTACTTTATTATTATATTTTTTGTTTCTATAACTTTTTATTATGATTGTGGAGGTTAATGAAGTGAGTGAATAGGGGATGAACAATATTCAATTTGTTGTAGGTTATTTAATGGAGGCTTTTAATTGTTGGATTTCAAATTGTTTGAGATCCAATGGTTAACAAGCCTATCAACAATAACTTGTAACAAGCTAAATATTGTTCAACCCACTATTAAGTCACTTCTTGAAATTCTACGATCATAATAAGAAGTTATAGAATAAAAAAATAATAATAAAAAATACTCATTCACGTTACGTTATTTTTTTTTGGAGTCCAAAGAACTCTTACAAAAAGGTGATCGTTCATGTTATTTCTTAGTTTGTGACGCCAAATAATTTGAGATAAGATACTTATATGCCAATCTGCGTAAAATTCAACATTGCATGGCACACTAAATTAATTGTTTTTTTTATAAGTTTACTTTAAAGTGCAAATTTATCAACTAGCACATTCACGGTCGTGAAAATGTCACAAGTTAAGTGTCATGTAGAAGTTATCTATTACTTATTTTTCATGTGTAGTGATAATCACCTTTTGTCTATGTTTCAACTCCCTCTTATCACCCACCTTCTTCTAATTAAATGGGTTTTGTGACCATACGATTAGCTACTAGTTATCCTTACATCAACTACTAGTTATTTTTGATATTCTTATTTTATTTATTTATTTATTTTTATAATTGTTTATTTCAAATTTGGAATGATGACCATAAAATCAATTAGTGAGTATAGTTTCCCATCCTCTTGAATTTAGGAAAAGCATAGGTGCTAGTCCACCCCAAATTCTAAAATATAAACACCTATAGCTTTGCAAACCAATAAAGTCTTAAATATTGTTTTATTTTATTTAGAAATAATAAAGTTACAAGTTTATTATTATGGTTGTATATTTTTTAAGATTAAATTTTATGTTGTTGGGAATTTATATTCAACTTGGCACAATTTGCTTTAAAAATGTGACCTCTTGGAGTCCCAAAGGACTAGAGGAGGATGGGTGAACTATCTCGCTGCCTAAGTCCTTATAAAAAAAGATGTACAACTCGAAAGGTGGATGTGTCACAATCATTGAACTTAGAAATAAACCAACCTCATACTCTAGCATTTAAATAAGAATGAGGGTGCCACTATTGCACCAACACTTATTTACAACAATTAGCACATGACTCAAGAGGCCACAAGCCTCAAGAAACATGGCTAGGATACAATAGCAACATTTGACATATCTCATGTAAGGGAGGAGCTTTATGATGTACTTAAATCCTAGAGATTAGTGTGCTGGCAAGGTAAGCATAGATAAATAATGCTAGAATTCTAATATTATAATGCAATTTAACAAAATAGAGAGAATAAGCAACATAAATGCAACATAATTGGATCATATATTATGATATTCAAATATGGAAGCATTGTTCATGCACCTCTTAAGGTTCGACGACCTTTCACTTGAGTAGAGCTCCATTGCAATAATTTTTAAAGAAAGCAATCCATATCCTTCGAGACCTTTAAGTAGGTTTCCCATATCCAAAACCCTAACTACTTGACATGGTCAAATAATTAATAAGTAGCAACTTCCTAGTGGGCCTTAATCAATAGAGAGACCATTTTTACATTGATTGTTGACTACTAACTACTTGGCCTTATTCAAAAGAGATGGTTGCATACATTACTTTACTAAATCCTAAAGTAAGGGGGTTAGGTTAGGATCCTAACATGCTTTGCCCCTTCAAAAGAAACATTGTCCTCAATCCTGGTTGAAGGTGTAGAATTTGTTGCAAAATATTTGTTGGTTTATGGGTGGCATCTTATGGTATCATATCTTTCTACTAGATCAAAACTCCTTTGATTGTGTGTTGACACAATTGACATTCCCTAGAATCCAAGACTCCTACCAGCTGGAGCCAAATGGAGCCCTCCTCATCTAATTCTGGTAATCTAGTTTGTACTTTGCAATTAGATCCCACCACTTTTTTGAGGCAAGAGACATGAAATAATGGGTGAATCTTGGAGTGATCTGGAATATCGATCTTGTAGGCCACCTTTCCAATGTGTTGGAGGATCATGCAGGGTCCATAGAAATTTGGAGCTAGCTTCTGGTGGAGATGAGTCTTGAGGGATGCTTGTTTATAAGGTTGGAGTCGAAATAACACATGATACCCTGCTTCATAGGAATGTTCAGAGCAATGTTGATATTCTTGTTGCTTCATTATGTTTTGAGCCATAACCAAATTGTACTTAAGGGCGTGGAGAATAGCTTCTTTGGTGCTAAGTGTGTTGTCCACAACCTAAACCTTGGAGGTGATTGGACAAATACGAAATCATTGATATGGGATTTTTTCCATACACTACTCATATGGTGTTATCTTTGTGGAGCTATGATAAGTGGTAACATACCACCACTTGGACAGAGGGAGCCAGTGGGTCTAATGGTGTGGCTTGTCTGATGAAAATAATCTCAAATAGGTTTCCAAGCACTTATTGATCGCTTATGTTTAATCATCTATTTGGGGATGATAAGTTGCGATGAGATCCAATTGGGTACCTTGAAGTTTAAACTTCTCCTGCAAAAAATTGTTGTTAAAAATGGGGTCCCGATCAGATACCATAGAAGTCATCATGCCATGTAGCTTAAAAATATGATCCATGAATACTTGTTCCACGAGGGATGCTGAAAAAGGCTGTGGCAAAGCAAAAAAGTAAGCATTTTTTATTAGGAGATCTACTACCACCATAATGACAGATTTATTGCCTACCTCAGGAATCCCCACAATAAAACTCATAAAGATGTCCATCCAGACATGGTTGGGAATGGAAAGTGGCTGCAAAGCACTAGGTGACTTCATTGTTTCTCCCTTATGCCATTAACAAGTGTCACAAGCTACAACAAGGTTGTGGATATCTTTTTTCATGCCTTCCCAAAACAATGAGTGCTTAATTCTTTCATAGTTTTTATGAAATCCCAAGTGGCCCATTTTGGGAAATGAATGCAACTCCTCTAAGATTTGTTGTTTGAAGGCCAAATCCTAGGTAAGAAAAATGCACTCCTTATGTCGTAATGTGTTTTGGTGCCTTGTATACTTGGGAAAAGGGTTCGATTCTTCTTGAAGCCATTTGATGCGTTTCCTTATGGTGTCATAGGAGATCCATTCCTAACATGCTTCATCAAGCCACCCTATAATTTGTAAGGACAATGCAAAAAGGGAACCCTCCTCAAATTTCCTTGACAAATCATTTACCACCATATTGTCGCAAAACTTCTTATAGATAATCTCATAATCATACCCTAGCATTTTAATGACCCATTTATGATGTTCTAGTGAAGAAAATCATTCTTCCAATAAATTCTTAAGACTATGATAGTCAATATTGATCTAGAAACACCATCCAATTAAAAATGGCTGCCAAGTCTCAATGGCGTGAAGAATAGGCATCATTTATTTTTCATAAGTGGACTTTCCTAAGTTTTTCTCACATAGCGTCTTACTGGTGAAGGCTACTGGGTGTCTGTCTTACAGCAATACCACTCTCAGGCCACAACTAGAGGCATCACACTTTAATATGAAAGTCTTAGTGAAATACGACATGGCTAAAATAGGTGTAGTAGATGTAACACCCTTTAGGGGGAAGAAGGCTTGCTCCATTGCCTCATTCCAATAGAAAGCATTCTGTTTAGCAATGATGTAAGAGGGGATGCAATCTCACCATAATTTTGCACAAAATTATGGTAGCAGTCGATATGTCTGAGGACCCCCCCCAATCTCTTGATAGTTTTGGAGTGGGGCGGGGCCAGTTCTGCATAGCTTCTAGTTTCTTGGGGTCCACACAGAAATTGTCCCAACTCACAATATGGCCCAAATATTCAACTTCAGTCACTCCAAAAGCACATTTTTATCATTTCACAAATAACTGGTGATCCTTTAATAATTACAAGGTACGAGCAACATGCTCGAGGTGGATTCCTAGGTGGGGATGTAGACCAAGATTTCATCAAAGAAAACCAAGACAAAATGACAAAAGAAAGGCTGAAAAATCTTATTCATGAGGATCTGGAAAGTGGATGGGGCATTGTGTAGGCTGAAGGGAATGAATCATAACTCATATTGACACTCATGAATGTGGAAATTTGTCGTGGGTATGTCCACCTATTTCATATGAATTTGATGGTAGCTCGATTGAAGGTCAAGTTAAGTGAAGAATTTGGATACATGTTGCTCATCTAAGAGATCATCAATGACAAGAATAAGAAATTTATCTTTGATATTTAATTTATTGAGAGCCTAGAAATCTAGATGCATGCACCAAGAGCCTTCCTTTTTGAGTACCATAACGACCAGTGAGAAATAAGGGCTTGTGCCAGAATGAATGATTTCATCCTCCAACAATTCCTGAATGATTTTTTTGATTTTATTCTTTTGGGGAAAAGGGTGTTGATAAGGACGTACATTGGGAGCTTGAATGCTCATAATTAATTGAATACCATGGTCATGTTCCCCATGGGGTGGTGGTAAACCCTTTGGTACCTAAAGAACCTATTGATATTGGGAGAGAACCTGTTCCAAGTCATGATGAATGTCATATGTGGGTGTTTCCATTACTTGAATGGAATTGAATTAAGCAATGATACATAAGTGGCCTTTCTTCATAATTTCTCTGTAAGGTGGGAGGATATGATTTTGGGAGAACTGGAAGTAATCCATTTGAGATGATGGGTGTACCCATCCTGATAAAAGCTAAGAGAAATGTAATGCCCCCAATTTTGGCCTATGGAAAATTGGCCAAGGTCATCTAGGAAAAATTCATAAAAATTAACATGGTGGCTAAAATAATTAAATTTTCCTAAGTAAATTATCCTAAGGTCCAAAAATGATTATTAAAAGGATAATTAAGCCACAAGTAATTCCCAATTTGAATTATGGAGCAAAACTTTTATTCTGGGAATTAATCAAAGAATATTTACCCAAGTCAAATTGTAATTATGAATTTAAGTGGGAAATTAATGATTAAATTGTGTCAAAGGGTGCTCAAGGAATGGATAAGGAATTTGGTTAGGATGGAATAATGATGGTGGAGAAAAGTGGAAAAACTTGGATCCTAATTCTTAGGAGAGGATAATAAAGTAAATAAATTCCACTTTTGACTTGGTGAGGTTCCTTCAATGAAGGAAATAATTTGGGGAGTGCTTGGGGAAACTTATTAGACATTTATGACCCAAGATAAGTGGGAAATAAGCTTGTTCACATTTCCCCAAGGAGACTAGCATTGGTTGATGGTTTTGGGATTCCCATGGTATTTTCCATGAGTATTAACTAAGTGGACAAACTAATTTTTCTATTGGTTTTCATTGGCCCATGGTATTACTCTATAGTATGGGAAACTAATCAAGTTTTGGCTTATTAAAGGAGTCCAAGGTGAAGGGACAAGGAATGCATTTGGATATTCTTGATTTTGATGGGAAGCTTAGTGCTACCTAGACTTGGGTGATTCTCCCCTTGTCAAGAGTTGGGTGATGTGCCCCTTTTGTATGTAGCTAGTTGGATTTTCTCCAATTGGTGAAGTGGACTTGAGCATCTTGCTCTTCTCATGGTGTTGAATTGATCCAATAATGATGTTGGTTTGATTGTGCTACATGATCACAGTTTATGCAGGTCTTCTACATCTCTTTGGTGGTCATATCAGTTGCTTCTTGTGATATAGAGCTTCCATACTCATGCTACCTACATATGCTTGATTTTGTGGTCCAGTGTCACACATTTTCTCTCTTTTATTTCATACAGGTGTATTTGGGGTTTCTACAGTGGATCATATGTTCTATAGAGGATTTGGTTCCCATAGATCATATTCTCTCTCCTATCTATATTCTCTATGCTGCTATTAGCATCCATTCTGATGTACATGGTCCATACTATTGATATCAATAAAACAAAGCTCCCTTGGTTCATATTGTGTCTCTCTATTTTGCCTACTATCTCCAATGTGCATATATTTTGACATATCCATGGAATTAACCCAATTAACTAACCAATTCTCATATATTTGTTAATATGAAGTTATATATGGTTATCCAACACGTTTTTGGTCCTGCTCATACCCTCCTTGAAGAACTCATTAAAGGTCGTACTCCATTTGGAAGCCCATGGAAACTAACTTCCTCACTAAGCCAAAATTTCCAATTCTTCAATATTGCTTCCCAAAATTGCTTCCATTCATTCCTATGATTGTTAGTGGCACCCCATTTAAAACCATGAGTAGAGGAGGTTCCACATAAGTCCTGGGGCCGACACCTTGCAACCATTGGTATAACCAATGTAAGATTCCCAGGAGTGATGCACTCCCGAATGTGCCAATGGTCAATGTGCTAGAGAATCTACCAATCACCAATGCCACCCATGAAAAAGTAATGTGACTTGAATATATGAGTATTTTTGTAGGCCAACTACATCCATGTACTGCAGAAATTATGTCCTACCTTCATAAAACCCTACCCGTCATTGCCATGTTTCTCATCCTTGCTCTTTCACTAGCCAAATCGACTAACTTCCACTGTTTTGGATATAAAATCTTGTACAAAGGTACAATTCACATTCTAAAAGCTTTTTCAGAAACCTTAGTCTCTGTAGAATCCATCCCAAGTGGTTTTACAGAAAATTGGATTTCTTTAGTATGGTTTTTGGCCGTTTGGAAATCATCTCCCTGTGTTGTCCCGATCTCCCAATTCCAATCCAAGTCCCTCCAAACCTATCCCGAACCCCTCCATCTCTGTAATTGTTATTATGCATTCTACGTACTCTATAAAAAATATATTTCATATCCACTCCAAGCATCTCTAATCCATCCCAATCCTTCCGGAGTCAAGCCACAAGACTCCTATTGCTTATAGAAGAACCGTTGGAACTAGTGTGCCATTTTGGCACCCTATAAATGGATCATAAGCTTGATGCATATTTATCATATATGTAGCAGCAATACATCAACAATACATCATATTTTTTGAGTTATTGTGCTCAAATTCTGGTTTGGGTACACTACAAGAGAGCACCTTGAAACCCATGGTGATGGGACCTAAAGTCTTGATCCATTCTACCCCCAAAACTATATCACAACCACCCATGTTAATAGCGAATATGTGTGTTTTGATATGGTAGTCGCCCATTTGGATTTTCACATTTTCACAATGAACACCACATTTTATCATACTCCCATTTGCTAGTATAATTTGGAAATTGAAAATAGGGATGATATAGCAATGGGTTTCTTCACCCACTCACCTATGAATGAAATTATGTGTGCTACCAATGTCAATTAATATGATGAATTTATGGTGCTTGATGTAATCAATCAACTTCAATGTCTAATGTGTGAAGAAACATGATAAAGCATGGAGTGAAATTTGGGGTTTCCTTAGGAACTAGCATATCCAAAGTGTCATAATATCATCCACATCGAGTTTGGGAGGAGATTCCATGGTGTTGTCCTTATGGGGTTAGGTGGGGATGCCTCAATTTGGAATAGTTTTTGTTCTTTGCATTTATTCCCGTAGAAATATTTTTCATCATAGTTATAGCAAAGTCTAAGGTGCTAATGTTTGTCCGTGTTATCGGGGGTCAAATTTTGGATTTGTAAGGGAGGGGTGGTGGAATTACTAGAAATAGTAGCAAGGGGATACCTTGTGTGTGTGGGAAAAGAAGGGAATTTAGGTTGGGCCTTGATCACCATTTCAGTTTCCCTATCTCTATTACAAGATTCCAGCCATGTGGAGGATCGTTTCATAATGACGGGCTCAAATTATGTCCTTGAGGCCATTGATGAAGCATTCTCAGAAAAAAAAAGAGTCAAAGAGGCCCTTTATGTGGATTTTAAATTACTCAAAGGTTGTAATGTAGTCCATAAATGTGCCGCTACAACATAATTTGGTAGGGGTATTACTCCCCATTGAATATTATTTCTTTGATAGAATTTTGAAATTCCTTCTAGAAGCAAAGATTTATGGATTTCATTGGCAGCCCATAGAGAATGAGTTATTGCACTGACTTCTTTGATAAAATGTCCAAATTTATTCTAGGTGCAAAGATATAGGAACTTAATTGGTGAGTTATAAAAATGAGGGTTTCCAGGGTCCTAAGGACAAGGGAATGACAGGTTCTATAGCTCTTTGATATATGTGCAAAGTCCAATAGAAGTTATCGTTCCAATCTCTTAGAAATCTAACTAAGGAGGATCAATCATACCCTTATCCATACTACCCAACTACCTAGGTATGCGAGAGTATCTTCCCTAGTGTTGAATGCCTATTTCATTAAACTTGGACATATTCTAGTCCAAGTCCCTTTGAATACAGGTAAAAAAAACCTTTCTGAACCCCAAATTCAAGGTTTCTAACATGCAAAATTTGGTTCCAAAAGTGCCAAATCCGGTTCCAAAAGTGCCAAATCCAGGTTCCAAAAGCATACTTTTGCTTTTGATATTGCCACTTTTGAAATTGGTTTTTGCACTTTTTCCGATATGATAAATATGATAACGACACTTTTAGAACCTGATTTTTCCCTTTTGGAAGGCTACTTTTGACACTTCCAATACTTAATTTTGCAATCTTGAAAATCGATTTTGGCACTTTCAAGCTCTGATTTTTCATTTTCGAAAACCAAACTCAACACTTTACAAGTATGGTATTATAATCACACTGAAATTGAACATACTAGTACACACAAACATTCAAGTGTATTATTTAACAAAATACTTTCATTTTATTCACAATTGGCCTCACATCACTCACGCCATTCAGGTGCAGAAAGCAAGGCCATAATTGATCTAACAAGAATGTGTCATTGACATCTTGGAAAGTATACGTTTTTGTTATAATACAGTTCCCTTCATCGTTACAAACATGTTTTTCTTTTGAGTCATCTACAATCACTATATTTGTAGCATCCCAACCATGGATCAAAATGTCCCAAATTTTGTTTAAAGGCTTGAGAAATATATAAGGATTTCCATCACCCTAATAACCCTCTCTGGCTATGCAAGAACAATATTCTTGTGGTAAAATTACTCTAAATTGTTCCCTTTGCAATCATGTTCTTTGTAATAATGTTGGCAAAAACTCGTCAACGATTTTTTGTTGTGCATATGTCCATACCCCAACTTCAAATATACTAAATATTTTTTCAAAAAATTCCCTAAATCCTGGACATATAAAATAATACTTTGTAGTTGATTCGATATCCGGTGTTTGTGGCAATTCGATTTTTTCTTTTTATGAACTGCATGTAACAAAAATCCATTGAAATAAAAAATAATTAATGGTTTACTACTAACAAATCTTCTAGTATTTGCAAACAAAAACACACACACACACAACCCAATCAATAAAAAATTGTGTTTCAATGTTTCTAAGTATATTATTGCTTGTATGTTCCGCAATTTTTGAAACACATCACCAGATACATGATACGATGTCCATAAATAATATGAGAATTGTCAAAAATATAGGTTACAAATCAATTAAATGTAGAAGTTGTCAAAAATTTACATCAATCAAATGTAGAAGTTGTAAAAAATATACAAATCACTAAATGAATTGTTGTTTGTATAATATGACGGTCATTTGAAGTTAAATGTCTTTAACCAATGCCCCATTTTTTAATGAGGCCCAAGATAATTCAAGAGAGAACAAAACATTGTTTTTATATTTATTTCTCTCTTGTGAACCGTCAAATGTCCAACTAGTTGGCATTTTCAAGCAGTTTTCCTTGCTATTATCTGTTAATTGATATTACCCTTCATCTATAAACAACATGCCCATTTTTTTGTATATATCTCCATATTGGATAAGTACATAGTTGAATGACTTTTTGTATATGTGTAGTACTTCACCAACGTTATAATAGGAAGACATTGAGTAATTATAAATAGTACTATGTTTACATTGCTCTCGACCCCAAATAAATACAAAGTCTTCATTCTTCAACCATTCAAATATACCAAGGAATTTTTTAATTTCCATTTTTTCAAGCGAGGAAAACCACAGAGCATCGTCAAAATGTTCTCTGGAAACATTGATAATATCGGGGCTAAACATCCATGCATAATAACAATAGCAATTATGGACAAAATGAGGTTGTTTGGAAAAATCTTCAATGTTGGATAACATCCAAACTCCAAAGAGTAATCCCTATACTCCCAGGACCAATAGTTTCTTTTGCCATGATATCCGAACTGCATACAAAAACTGTGACTATATATATAACCACAACAACAACACTTCGTTCATGAAGTTACTGATCACAAACATGCAACTGTAAATGAAGATTTTGATTTCCAAATATTAATACAAAAATCACCCAAAATTTCATAGATTCAAATGATTTAATAAAAGCATCACACTGAACTAATAATATGTTAGATTCAGATGAAAATAGCAACGCGACCGAAAAAAATAGAAAACACATTGAATGATTTTAAATCTCCATAGGTTACTTCTAGTGTTTCCCTCTCCTGAAAGAGGAAATGATAGGTTACATTTGATGGCTGTCACTCAACTACAATAAGGCATTGAAGGTTTTGATATCAGTTGATTCATGCATTTTACTAAAACCCTGCCAGAGTTGATGTACCAATTCACTATCTGTCCTAGCGGATGATGTAATAAAGGGATTACTCAAAATATAGTTTTCGCATGGATGTGATTTCACATCATCACCCTCCAAAACAATCATTGATGTATTATTTTGCGAAGATTTCATTGGGAACTCCTCCCACACACTCTCCATATTTTTTTTGTGTATTTCCTTCTTTATCGTTGGTACATCTCTCTCAAAACCATAAAAATAAAATTTGTTCCCCATATGATTTTTCTGCACTACTTTCCCTCAAATTTTTTGTAAACAATGACTTCCCCTCATTGACCCCACATTTAGATGACCAAATCCCAACATTGAATTTGGAAAGACATAATCCCAAAAATTGTATGGCATATGTTCGTGACTCATATGAAGTTTCTTTGTGTTTAAATTTAAATTCACCAGCAATACTTTCTTCCCCCTTTTTTACTTTTTTCCCTCCAACAATATTTTTTTTATTTCCCTTTTTTTCTCTTTTGGAGTCATTTTATGTGACCTTGCGAAATAGAAAACCTTCCATTTCTAATATCAATAACATTTTTGTATGAGGAGCTGCGCATAAATATTGCTTGTCATTATATATTTCGGAATAAATTTGTTTTATCAATTTAAGTAGAAAATACTATTTGTCTTTTACCTTTCAATGCCAGGCCATCATTTGAGTGGTGAGTAACAGTGCTGGAGATACCGCGTTTTGACACCAAGACCTCGTCTAGTTCATTATTATCCAAGCTCTCTCCGAGTTTATTATTATCCAAGCTCTCTCCTAGTTTATTATTATCCAATGTGATTTGTTGGCTAATATCCACAGACATCGCTGATCCCAGCTTTGGTTGTGGATGATCCACATTTTGAATAGAAATCCAATCATCTTGACCTGGAAATTTGCAGGTATACATTTTATATAACTTTTTGCTAGTATTCAAGGTCACTATCCCCATTCATAATTTAGTTAATTTAACCAAGATATTTGAAAAATAATTTTTTACCTTCTTGTCCATCTTGTTCTCTAGTTTGGTAGTTCTTTGTTGATTCTCCATCACATTCAATGTCATTATTGGATACTATAATTTTATTGGACGATACCTAAGTGTGCTCTTTATTTGAAGCTGTAGTAGAATAGGAATTTGAATAATTTATTGAACATAACCAATCGAGAAAAGTAAAATACAATGAAATAACACATATGAAAATGTTAATACAAATACCTTGGTTTATACCCAATTCATGATAGAAACTGTTCATAAAAAAATCTTGTTGTACTGTCTCCACAATAGAAATAACTATTCAATCTGGCGACCTGATCAGTGATCGAAGAACTCTACCTCCTGCATACAAGGAAAAAACTGTACCTTGAGAAGAGACCAGTATGGAAACTATGTGATCCCAGAATTCCCGTGTCCTTTCTTTTGCAAAAACATGGCTTCTCGAACTATCATTGTTAACCTTGGGAAAAGTTAAATCAATCATTGGTAGGCCCTCATCCTTCCAATCCATATCCATTTGAAAAGTACACAAATTATCCTCATCCATTCCAATTCTCCAACACTGTATAATAGAAAATCCCATAAATAAGCCCTTGGAGAAATCTCTATAAACTCCCTTGGTAGGATTCCGCGTTACCTTTTTTTATTATTTCTTGCTGAAAAGTGTGAAAGCTTTAGAAATCATACAAGAGTTTTTGATACCAGCTAAAAAAATACAAGTACATGCCACTTCATTTGATTCTAAGTAGTACAACAACGAAAGCATATATTCTTCTGGCCAGGGACTATCACAATTACACATATCAACAACAACAAATTCACAGCTGATTGTTGCACCAAAAAATGAAATGGATCTTAGTGTGTTGACCAAATATGTAGGATAACAACATTGACAAGCAAACTGTGAAATATCATTGAAGGAGTCAATGGAAATACCCATTCCCTCTTTATTGATATATATGTTCAATATTTTCTCAGCATCATTTGGTAATTTGGTACCATTATCCTCTTCAGATTATTTCTTTCTCTTTTTAACTGGAGATTTTGCTTGTTTTTCGGAGCATAAAATACTGCACAGTTGTTGGAAATGATTTGGTGCGATTTTATAGATTTCAATGACATTATCGACCGTGATAATCTATGATCAAAATTTTTTAAGATCATGAACTTTGAAATAATCAAAGATCGAATGCCTGGTTGATCTCTCGTCCTTGATTCACTTGCAATATTGATATAAAGTCTCTGCGCAAACATTTTTTTCAACTGATGTGTTCATCCAAACCGATCCATTGATTATATTGTCTGCCACAACGGTCAATTCATCTTCATCAAGATCACACAATGGTCTAAAAAAATCATATTCATGATTCTTTATTTTATTTGGACAAAATCAACCTGAGTGATGCTCTTGGGTGGGCATGGCAAGGAACCACTTTTGTAAAGATTGAATACAGACATCCATTTTCTCCACAGTCGATCCAATATAAAAACAAGAGTTAGCTTGTCCTTAAGGATATCTTTTGTTTGAACAACAAAGATATCCATACATTCACCTTGGAAACACTGCAAGCATATAAAATTAAAGATAATATTTAATTTTTCAATTTCATAACACAGGAAACAATCTAAAGAATTTGATTGATAAGAAGAAAAATTCTATACCTTCCAATCATCATTGGAAGTGTTTCCCTTTCCCAGGTAGGATGGCCTACCGCATGATATCCATTTCTCCCTTGCTTTTACAACTTGAGAAATGAATGGAGTGTCTGCAAATTCCTTGTTTGATCAATTTTGTTGTTTGCATAATTTGCTGATAATGTGCTGAGGAACATATTGATGTAGAAGATGAGTTGTTCGATGCTGATACCTTGAATGGATTGATTGATATTTATTAGTCTCAATGATTTTTTTCTGCACAGAAATAGTATGCTTCCCATCCAATATATACAAATTTACTGAAGGAAAATTAATTTCGTCTTTATTTCTAGGAAGAAATCCCAATGTGGTCTCCTTATCGAAATTCAATAGAATAACATCTCTCAATGTTGTTGTAAAATTTGAGAGAAGAGATAAAACCATCTTTTCCACGACCTCCTCATATAATTTTCGATATTGCAAATGCGGAGGTGCAATAACACATCTTGAAATGTCAATAGAAAAAACTTTCTCATTGAACAAACTTAAGTATTTGATCCGTTCTTGTTGAACTTCTTTTGAACTTTCAAAGCTCTTAGTCTCTTTCCGCATCATCGATATAGAAGGACTTGATTTGAGTGCTTTCAAAGAATATTTGGTCACATCTTTTTCAATATTATTGATAATGTTCTTCTAAGGTAGAAAAGAATCTTTTCAATATTCATGTAATGAAAAATAGATGAGGTTTTTGTAGCCAGGATTCTTTTCTTCCATACCGACAAAATTCATTTCTTCAAAGATGATGTAGTATTAATTCCAGATCGATTACAAACATCATACGAGGGAAAAACACACCATTTCTTCGCACAATAAACCATATTTGAATCGGGACCACTTTTCATTAGATCTGGTTGAAAATTACAAACCATAAGATCAACCTGTAGAAGGAAACACCGGTATCTCTCAACCACTTCAACTTGAACACGCAATAAATCGTAAAAAATGGAATTTGCAGATGTCAATATTCCAGCTTGAGTTGAAGCTCCTTCCTCATCCAATCAGAATAGATATAAATCCGGGTACAAATTATCTAGTTCATCCATCTCAACATACCATCCATGCTTGAATAAACCAAGGTTGTGATCTTTTAACAAATCAAGGAACGAGATTTCCTAGTATTGACTAAGGCTCAACAACGCAGACATGTTTTATCTGCAAAACAGTAGATATTGTGTAGTTAATATAAGAATGCATACAATGTTTATAATTATCAATTAGTGTTTTAATATTAGATGTATACTTGCAAATGTTCAGGCGAATTATTGATGGATAAGGAACAACTGCTCATTTCCAAAATCAATTGATTGATTAAGAACAAATATGCTAGCATTATCCATGAGAGATCAAATGCACATTTTACATAGTCATTTGAGATAGAATCGATCATAGAAGGAGCGATCATCATAGAAGGGGCGGTTGATCCTTCTTGTTGGAAGTTATGATAAATATTGTTTATATGTTATAACATAGCCAATGGCCCGATTCCTACTATTTACTGCGGAATTCAGAAGTCGGGAATTGTTGGCCCAACCTTCGTAGATTAAATATTTTTACATATCTCTCATAAATGAAGGGTCGGACGACCCTTCTTGTGCTCAATATTTTTCGAGTGTTCACCATTATGGATATACATGAATTGACATTCTAGTTTTCATAGGTTGACTATTTTTACAATTCCCTCATAAATGAAGGGGCGACTGACCCTTCTTCTGCCCAAAATGATTTTCATAATAGTTCTAGACTACAAGAAGTGTTGGTCGATCCTTCTTGTGTTCACCATTATGGATACAGGCGAATTTCTAGATATAGGTGTTCACAATTATCTACTAAACGAAGGGGCGGCTGATCCTTCTTGTCAAAAGTCGGAAGTCGGGATAAATATTTTTCCTATGTTATAACTTAGCCAATGTCCCGATCCCTACTATTTACTGTGGAAGTCGGAAGTCAGGAATTGTCGGCCTAGCATTCGTAGATTAAATATTTTTACATTTCTCTCATAAATGAAGGGTCGACCGACCCTTCTTGTCATCAATATTCTTCCAGTGTTCACCATTCTGCATATACATGAATTGATGGCCTAGCCTTCGTAGGTAGAATATTTTTACAATTCCCTCATAAATGAAGGGGCGACCGACCCTTCTTGTTCCCAGTATTTTGTTCATAATAGTTCTAGACTACAAGAAGGGTCGGTCGATCCTTCTTGTGTTTGCCATTCTGGATACAGGTGAATTGCTGGATATAGGTGTTCACAATTCTCTACTAAATGAAGGGGCGGACGATCCTTCTTGTCGCAAGTCAGGATAAATATTTTTAATATGTTATAACTTAGCCAATGTCTCGATCCCTACTATTTATTGCGAAAGTTGAAAGTCAGAAATTGTCGGCCTAGACTTCGTAGATTAAATATTTTTACATTTCTCTCGTAAATGAAGGGTCGACCGACCCTTCTTGTGATTAGTATTCTTCTAGTGTTCGCCATTCCTCATATACATGAATTGATGGCCTAGCCTTCGTATTCAATATTCTATTAATAATAGTTCTAGACTGTAAGAAGGGTCGGTCGATCTTTCACGTGTTCACCATTCTGGATATAGTTGAATTGATGGATATAGGTGTTCACAATTCTCTACTAAACGGAGGGGCGACCGATCCTTCTTGTCGGAAGTTGGGATAAATATTTTTTATGTGTTATAGCTTAGCCAATGTATCGATCCATACTATTTACTGCAGAAGTCGGGAGTCGGGAATTGTTGTCCCAGCCTTCGTAGATTAATTATTTTTACATTTCTCTCTTAAATGAAGGGTCAGACGACCCTTCTTGTGCTCATTATTTTTACAGTGTTCACCATTTTGGATATACATGAATTGACGACCAAGCCTTCGTAGGTTGAATATTTTTACAATTCCCTCATAAATGAAGGGGTGACTGGCCCTTCTTCTTCCCAGTATTATTTTCAGAATAGTTCTAGAATGCAAGAAGGGTTGGTCGATCCTTCTTGTGCTCACCATTCTAGATACAGGTGAATTGCTGGATATTGGTGTTCACCATTATCTACTAAATGAATGGGTGGCTGATCCTTATTCTAGGAAGTCAGGATTTGGGATCAATATTGTTTATATGTTATAAATTAGGCAATGTTCCGATCCCTACTATTTACTGTGGAAGTCGGAAGTCAGGAATTGTCATTCCAGCCTTCGTAGATTAAATATTTATACATTTCTCTCTTAAATGAAGGGTCGACCGACCCTTCTTGTGCTAAGTATTTTTCCAGTGTTCACCATTCTGTATATACAGGAATTGACGACCTAGCATTCGTAGGTTGAATATTTGTACAATTCCCTCATAAATGAAGGGGAGACCGACCCTTCTTCTGCCCAATATTATTTTCAGAATAATTCTAGACTGCAAGAAGGGTCGGTTGATCCTTCTTGTGTTCACCATTTTGGATACAGGTGAATTGCTGGATATTGGTGTTCACAATTATCTACTAAATGAAGGGGCTACCGATCCTTCTTATTGGAAGTCAGAAGTTGGGATAAATATTTTTATATGTTATAACTTAGCGAATGTACCGATCCCTACTATTTACTGTGGAAGTTGAAAGTTGGGAATTGTCATCCTAGCCTTCGTAGATTAAATATTTTTACATTTCTCTCTTAAATGAAGGGAGACTGTCAAAACCCAAAATTTCCAAAAAAATTTAAATTTTTAAAATAGCATGTAATATTATTAAATGCATTCATTTAACTGTTTGATTAGCTTAAATTATCATAATTATGTTTGAATGATCTTTTGTTATATCTACATTTTAATATGAGTTTCTTTACAGTTACTGATTGTTTTTTCAGTTTTGCAACCACAAGGGGAATTGCCATGACAGACTGGGCTTACTTAGCTTCCGAGCTAATGCAACAGATTTTCTTTCTCTTACAGATATACAGGGAATGTTTGGGTTGTTGCACATAATCTTTAAAGTATTATAAGTCAAATAGCTGTACCAAAACATTCAGTAAAATGTCTAAGCATGCTAACCAGGTTATCAAGTGTTTAAAGGTAACATTCTTCCTATGACCTCCTCAAGATCTTACTGTTAGAAAATTAGAATTTACTAGAACATATGGTAGTTATGTTCCTTGAGAATAAATGAGTTAACTAACTCTATGGAGTAATTGTTCTTTGATGTTATTACTGTAATGCAAATATACTTCATAACTGACACTGTAAAAGACAACTGGGTGACCATACTAAGACCATTTTTACTTGCTCATTTTTATCGCATCATAATGAGTTTTTATGTTAGAAAATATTTTGATTTGCAACTACAATTGTACAGGATCTGGAGTGGTCAATATATAATTTGCTTGTTTCTAGCAATTGCAAGATATTCTATCAGTTACATGTCTCCTCTTAACATCTCAGGGTTTGTATGGATTGATAAATTATTCTTATGTCTATGATTGACAATGGATTATGAATTATAAGCTATCTTGAGTAAACTCATCGAGCATTAAGGATGACAGAGTCTACTTGTTATAAGGAATCTGAAACAACTAAGAGATTGTGATTATATTGTAACAACAATTGAAAGGAACTAGTGTAACCCTAATCCGAAATTGTGAATTAAGTAACTTAAATCTTACAAGTTTAAGTCACCTAAAGAAGGAAATGGCAAGTCCTGTAACATCTGTGCAGAGCCATAGCAATTGGTATTATTGTAATAGAATTGTAAATTACTATTCCAAACACCACTTCACTATCTTAAAGACTTAAAAGAGATGCAATATCTGTTATCTCTTCCCATGAGGCTAGGGTATATGGAAAAATAATGAGAAGTTGTTATGAACCACTTATAGCTTACATTACACCCTTATCCTTATAACTTTTGTAATGCAATAAATTTTCTCTATGTCTAGAACACTTCAAGACTGAATTTTTGAGCGATGTTTATATTGCATGGTTTAATAAATCCAAGTTCTAACCAATACTATGCAAGATTTAAAGGCATTATTCTAAAGTTTTGTTTGTAAAAAGGATGACATGTGAACTATGGTGTTGCTACCATTATGAATAACCATGCAATAATTCTGTTTTACCCATGATTTGATTTTTATTTAACAAACAATAATGAGAATCTCATCGTAATCTTGATCATTATTGACAATGCATGATTTTATTGTTTGTAGGGCAAGGTATGAATGTTCACTATGCAAAGTTCGAAGGCATTGTTTTTAATAAGAAATATATGGTGGTTTACATTATGGTGTTGCGACCATAATAGAATATCCATGCTATCATTTGTATGTGGTATTAGTTGATGGGGAATCTCGTTGTAAGACTATAGAACCTCGACCCACTTGCATGAAATTATTAACAGCTACGTGGTTGCTACAGGGCCACACATTTGTGATATTAAACCATTGACCAAACCCTACTTATCATTTTTCCTTTGCCTTCGGGCTCGGTCACTCTGTGAACCCTCCTGGTCTGAGTTCTGCTGAGGCACTGTTGGTAGCAGCTCCCGTGCAGCTACTGTTCTTTGTGCTTGTCCATTGTATCGTCCAGAAGCCTTTATACCTTACTGTTGGAAACTATAAGTTTATTACCCACCTAGAGTTTACCTTTGCTATCGTCGCTAAACAGGTCATGGCATGAGTGTATATTTCGACTTGCTTCTGCCCAGGCTTCCATCGTGACAGACACCCTTTTGCTTCTGCCAGTTCGTGCTTCGTGCTAATGGTGGGGTTTATACTTCTTCGACTCGTGGCTATCAGACTATCTACTGTATTTGCACTTCATTCAAATCACCGGTAAGCTACAGGAATTTCTTCTTCGTTTTCTGATTACAAGAATTTGTTTAAAGCTCAACCAACAACATTTAAGTGTTAACTAAATATACTTCTTTAGTTGCAGGCCCTAACTCTGCTTGCAGCGTGGATGACTTCGAGCTTCAGCAGTTGGTTGTTTAACCTGGTAAGCTTGGTTTTCACCATGGCGTTTCCTCCTTGTTGGTTGTTAGGATGGTTAGGGTTTGAAATTGGAATGAGTAACTCTGCGGTTACAACCATTCTGCTCAATCTTTTACTTGTGTGCTAAGTGAAATCCTACGGGTTTAACCCTAGGTTGTAATAGGATGTTACGGCTTCGGTTCATTTTTGTAATTACTAGATTTACTTTCGTGTGGATGGATTTCTTGTAGATGAAATACGGTGTATATGTTTAGATAGCTGGTAAGAATCATGAGCCTACCTGTAGGTGAGGTTTGGCTTTCAAAAACTGGTTTCCTGTTCTGAAATCTGAATTGGTTCAGGGTTTCTGCCAGGTGTGTTGGTAATATAATTTATTATAAAGCTCTACTGTATCTTTGAGCTTGTTTAACGCGTATATTTTTAATTTCTATGTCTTTATGATTGCTTATATTATGAATCCGAGCTGCGGCCGTAGGTGAAATCGTTGTCTGAAACCTTAGTATTTATTTTATTCGAAAAACTGGGAGGATAGGGTTCAATTCGAACTCCACAGTCATGATTTGTTTAGTTGCTTATTCTATTGTTACGATTATGACTCTGTCGAAAATAGAGAGTCAAGTGAAAGTTATTACTATAATATTTAAACTCGATACTGAGTTAAATATGTATCTGTTGTTCCTTTTGTTTGTAAAAACGATAACTAGGTTATTTAAAATTGTTAAAATCTTTAGGTTATGGAGATGTGAACCTGTAAACTGAGAATTTCTCTCGTTTGTTTAAACTGGGCTGGCAGGGTTTGACCCGAACTAGTTTACAGTTGTGATTCAATTTGATTGCTTGTTCTGTCATTTCGATTATGATTCTGTGGGTAAAAAGAAAGTTTAAGGAAGGAAAATGCTGTACCGTTTAAGCTCAATATCGAGCTAGATATTGTTATGTTACTCTTCTGTTTTTAATACAATAACTAGTTTATTTAACTGTGAATAAATTCTTTGTGATGATTTTCTGTTAGGGTTTCTGCACAATGTTTTGTTTGATAGGTAATGACTAGATAACTTGTTAACTAGGGTTTGTGTATTAATTTAATTAATAGATGGATACTGGTTAACTTTTGACTAGGGTTTGTACCCTGATATAGCTTTTCGAATTATAGCTACAACCCTTCTGAATTGTTTCGATAATGATAACAATACTGTAATTTCATTGATTGTGTTTTATTTCTGTCTCCTATGGTTGTTTAATCGAGTTTGTAAACACAGAGAATAAATACTGTATACTTAGACCTTGCTTATCTATTCGTCCATTATAATTACTAGGTTTATAATTGTAATAATAAATTATTACTTACTGCATTAGTTTTATATTGTACACATTATAAACACAATATTAGTAATACCTTAACTACATTAATTCTTACTAAGATATGCTGAAAAACACAATAACTCTACCAAATCTAACTATTGTTATTCTGAGATACTAACTTTACTAAATAATTACTCTTCAGACATAAAGAAAATAAACACCACATACATTCATTCATCTTTAATAAACATAATGAAATCAATGGCAGAACCTGTTTCTGTGGACAACAACAGCAATGGGAGGCTGTTCCTCCCTACCAATTCCTGGAGAGTGCCCAGACAGCACTTCTCAGGACCCCCGAGCTTGCTCTGGTCTCCCTGGCTGAAACTAGGTGCAGCAAGTAATTCTCTCAGCCCAAACAGCTATAATGGAACCAAGTTACTGCAGCATTCCTCTCAAACAACTTCCTTACTGTACATTTCCCTCTTCCTCAATGGGACTCCTGAATAACATTCACCTGAATGCATTCTCCCTCCAGAACAATTCGAACCCTCAGCTCTGTTCATTGAGTACTATTTAAAAGATTTCCTAGGTCTTTGTTGGGTTAACTGTCATTAATGAGCCCCCTGCTCTGATTCCACTTCCTTGGGGAATCATGACCCCAAATATAGGGAAGTTGCCACCTGCAACTTAGGAAGTGTTTGAGGATGCTGCCACTTGTCTTTTGACTTTACACCTAGTTCCATCCACCAGTTTGACCAGTAACCTCTTTTTAACAGCTCTCCCATGCTGTTGTCTCCATAATTGATTTATTAATAATAAAATATTCTGAATTACATTCCATTTCTAGTGACTCTGCTGAGTCATCAATTCCTACTTAGAATTAAATTTAACATAATGTCTCAGGAATATAATAAAATAATTACATAATTTTTACAAAATTGGGGTATGTGACAGAGACTCTCTTAAACAGAGAGCATAGTCTGCACACAACAGTTTTGGTGTTATGCGAAGCTCGCAAATTTGAAGATGTGTTGCGAAGTACACATATTAAATCAAGTCACGAAGTAAAGAAGGAGGTAGTAATGCAAAGTTCCACCAAGAGAAGGGAAATGCGCAGTGAGATTCACCACTCACCTAACCTTCGATGAAGCTAGAGAAAACTAGACGTTACAGTTTTTGTTTCAAAACTAGCTGTTACAGTTTTTGTTTCAAAACTAGCTGTTATACAGTACTTTTGGGAAATCAGATTTTTTCGCTTTAAGGCATAGTTGTTCGTTGAAGACACATTTAATGTAAGGAAAGGACCAATATCTAAGCTAGATTTGGACAACGTACATAACATTTAATGATAACTTAGCCATTTTTGGGTGCGTCTTAGTTTGAATTATGGCTATAAAAAACAAAGAAGCGTTCAGTTACCTATTTTACCGTGATTGTTAATTTTACTGTGAGTAAATTCTGAGTGTTTAACAGTGAATAAAAGAGCATTCCTACAGTACATGCGTGAGAAAGAATACCTACAAAGGATATTAAATAAATTTCAATAGTCTAGTCTAGAAGCAGTTATGAAGACTCCCGTGAAAATGAAAACTCAAGAGAAGGGTGGGACTTCTAGAGCCTCACCTCGACATGCACCAGAATCCAAGCAGAAGGCCAAGGAATAACAGAAGCCTCAGGCTATAGAAACACCAAGAGAACAGTAGGCAGAGCGACCTCACGAGAGGTCGATTCTGTTGATACCTGAATACATTCCACCACGCAGAGATGATGCACTGGTGGTAGGGTTGAAGAAGAACCTGCAGTATGACATCCCTCTGCCGTTGATGTCAAGCCATGTTGGAGAGAAGGAAACCTTGCTGGAAAAGATCCCAGAGTGTAAGTTCGCAGATTACAATCTGCTGAATTTGACCAAGTATCCATAGTTTCAACCAGACAAGACAGATACATGTGCATAAAATTTGATGAATCCACTAAGCAAACGACCATACAAGCACATGACTGGATTGCACCATTATAGTCTTCAGGACTGTTGAACCTGTTAAGGATTCCACACTTTGCACGAAGTCGAGAGATAACAGTCGTTGTGTGTATGTTGCTATCGTGCACACACCAAGGATACTTGTGGCTAGACCGCAAGATAGATATAAATATCGACTTGATCTACATGATCACCCATCTAAGAAAATGAGGTACTGACCCTGCAACGGAGTTTGTGGATAAGAACAAAGATAAATAAATCGCCAAGCAGATGAAGAGCGAATTTGGGTTAATTAAAGGAACTTGCGGCTATCAGATTAAAGATGATTCCACGTGGTTCACAATGCAATTTATCGTAGGTAGAGTACTAAGAAAATGCATACCGACAGAAGTTTCAGCTTCTTCGATCTCCCTAGCCGCTAAAGCTAAGGATGGGATACCATTCAACTGGGAAGGCTACCTGTTGAATGAATTTCTGGATCATGTAGCGGATGCAAAAGACAATGGCTATCAGTTTCACTTCAGCTGGATGATATTCCTCATCGCATTTGTGGATTGGAAAGAGCCAAAGTACCAGCAGAATGTATTGATCTTCACTGGAGACTACCGTGGACCTCGATATGCAAATATGTGGAGCAACGCAAAGACAGAAAGACAAAGGTTGAACAATGTTCAACTATATACATTTTATGAGCAATTATGCAAGGTGATTACGCGCACTTTGCGTATCCCAAAGAAAATAACAGCTATGTACATCAGGAAGATGAGATTCAAGGATGGTCTCCATTCTATCTTCATACAACCTAGAGAGACATCAAATCCAAAATGGTATGAGGGTCAATATCAGCTGGATGCGCTGAAGATTGACCTCATTATTGAGGATTGGCCGCTGGAATGGAAATTTGATGCACCATAAGCACTTCGGGTGACATCTGATGAGAGCGTCGATGACAGTGATCAACAAGAGAAAAATGGTGTTGAAGGAGAAGATGATCAACAAGAAGAAGAGCAAGAACAACAATAGGATGTCGATCCTCCAGTAGGAGAAAAGAGAAAGAACCCTAACACAGATGTGCCGGAGGTGGTGAAAATAAAGAAATAAAAGGCGAATAAGACTTCGCTTGATGCGAAGTGATAGGATGATGAATATGACTACATCTTAGCCAGAATTCATGCACATATAGAAGAAACACTCGCAGAAAAAGACAAAAAGCAAGGGTAGCTTCACACAAGTATCGAATAAAGGATTGCCAAGTTGAGAAGTATGATGGAAAGGGTAGAGAAAGTACAAAGAGATATAATGAAAGAATCAAACTCTGAAGATAGATCAGAGGATCCAAGCCAAATAAAAAGGAAAGCACCCGCACTAATGATGCGACCTTGGTTGGTGTGCATAGAGACACAAAATGTCATATTCCCATCTGATGAAGTCACTGAAGGTGCAAAGCATCTCTCGCACTTAGAAATTAATGTGGGAATGTTTCCTATAGAGGGACTGCATGATATACACATGCAAGTTGTAGAAGAAATCAAAGATAGGGACATAATAACATACAACCAACAATTGAAGTTGGAAGAAAGCTACAATGGATTTAGGAATGAATGCTGACAAAAGACATATGAGCTAGCATACAATCGAGAAAGGAAGAAGAAGCTGAAGAAGGATGTCGAAGAAGTTTGTGCGAAGATCTCGGACTTCGATGAAGAACCCGAAGTTGAAGCGACTATAACCAAGATCGGCACTGTAGTTGACAATCTTAAAGCAAAGACGGGGGACATGGAAATTGGATACAAAGATAAGAATGTGGACTTGGAGGCTATGTAGCAACCTGGCACTCCACCAGAAGTAAAGACAACAAGAGATGAAGAGTTAAAAACTTTGACATAAATAATCTCCGCAGAAGTTGTGAGGTGCCAAGATTTATTAGAAGAAGTGACCAAGTTATGGCCATACTACAAGAAGACCCAGAATTGCAGAAGATTCAGGGTGAAGTACAAAGGAAGCAGAAGGACCTTGACTCAATGAACACGGCGATGGAGGACTTGCTGTTGAGGAAAAGAATACAAAAGTTCACAGAAACAAAGGAACTTCGAAAAGGACTGAAGGCATTAAGGACCAAGCAAGCATAAACTTTAGGCAAGTTGCAACCAATGCAAGAAGAGGCATTGGCGCTTTCTGAAGGGATTGAGGTGAAGTTGCAAGAGCTTCGCACAACAGAAAGCACAATTAAAGACCAACTGCAGGAATATGAGGAATACGAGCAACAAACTAAGGAGGCTGTTGCGAAGCTGAGCACAAAATATCAAGAGTTCGCAGCAACGATGAAGATCCCAAGCAATGTGAAGTCAGCAAAACCTAGTGCAAGTGACTCGGGGATGAGTCACAAGTAAGTGTTAGGGGCCTGTTGGGCATGGCCCAAGAAGAGGAAGTTATGAAGGTGAGTACAGTTAGGAGAGGCCTGACATTGACCATTTTTGGGAGAAAAGAGACTCCGCAAATCCAGGGTAGAAGGTATAGAGAAAATATTAGTGGAGAAGAAAGGACCTGTTTCCTTCATAAAGGAAAGGTACGAAGGACAACTAGAGGTGGCTTACACAGTTAAGGGCTGAGTGATGACCTAAATGCTACAGGAGTAGGAAGTAAACAAGCAGAGTGGTGTAAAGGACACACCACTACAAAATTCAGAGCTGCGTTGTCAGAGAAAGCGTCAGATTCAGAGGACGTGACACCAAAGGGACAGGGAAGTTAAAGCTTAGCTTGGTCTACATGAGACCCACGGGGTTTTCGGGTTTTGGGTACTATGGGGGTTGGCCCATAGTTATTGTAACATGTTACCTTCAGGCACATCTATATATAAGGGTAATTTTGTATGAGGAAGGTTTAGGTATTAGAGGGTTGTTGAGATTTTGATGGTTAGATAGAACTTAGAAGAGAATAGTGATAAAGAGAGAATATACTCTACAGCTGAGTGCATAGAGTTCTAATTGTAGAGAAGAGTCTACAGCTGAGTGCACATACTGGAACTATTACCCTTTCGAGATAATAAAAGAGCAGTTCCTGTGGACGTAGCTCCCGCATGGGGGTGAACCACGTAAATCAGTGTGTTTATGTGTATGAGTTTACGACATGTTTTGTATATGAGTTTATGTGCGTTTATGTATTTAATTTCATATGTATGTGAATGGTAATCGCACGTTGAGTAATTGGACTAAAAGTGTGTGAATGTGAAGAAGAAACACTTAGTATGATGGATGAGTAGCTAACTGGTGAATACAATATATATTCAACGTAGTTCTGTATACAATGATAGCTGCGAAGTGCGAAGTCATCTATTATCCTATCCCATTAGTAGATGTTAAATATAATGTTAAACGAGGTTGTTAACCACATTTGCACATCGCCACAGTTACAGAAGCTTGATTCTGTAACCCCCCATATTCGCTTCGGGTGAGACTTCAACCTGTTTACAGGGTGATGCCGAAAGGGCCAGTGAAAGGGGTTTTGTTGTGTCTACATTTCTCTCGTAAATGAAGGATAGGCCGACCCTTCTTGTGCTCACTATTATTCCAGTGTTCACCATTCTGCATATACATGAATTAACGACCTATCCTTCGTAGGTTGAATATTTTTACAATTCCCTCATAAATGAACGGATGACAAACACTTCTTGTGCCCAATATTCTGTTCATAATAGTTCTAGACTGCAAGAAGGGTCGGTCGATCCTTCTTGTGTTCACCATTTTGGATATAGGTGAATTGCTGGATATAAGTGTCACAATTCTCTACTAAACGAAGGCGCGGCCAATCCTTCTTGTCGGATGTGAGAAGTCGGGATAAATATTTTTTATATGTTATAACTTAGTCAATGTCTCGATCCCTACTATTTACTATGGAAGTCGGCAGTCAAGAATTGTCAGACCAACCTTTGTAGATTAAATATTTTTACATTTCTCTCATAAATGAAGGGTTGGACAACCCTTATTGTGCTCATTATTCTTCCAGTGTTCACTATTCTGTATATACATGAATTGACGAACAAGGCTTCGTAGGTTGAATATTTTTATAATTCCCTCATAAATGAAGGGTGGTCGACCCTTCTTCTGCCTAGTATTATTTTCATAATAGTTATAGATTGCAAGAAGGGTCATTCGATCCTTCTTGTGTTCACCATTCTGGATATAGGTGAATTGATGGATATTGGTGTTCAAAATTATCTACTAAATGAAGGGACGACTGATCCTTATTGTCGGAAGTCGGAAGTCGGGATAAATATTTTTTATATGTTATAACTTAGCCAATGTATCCATCCCTACTATTTACTGCGGAAGTTGGGAGTCAGGAATTGTCTTCCCATCCTTCGTATATTAAATATTTTTACATTTCTCTCTTAAATGAAGGGTCTTATAGAACATATCCTCAGTTGTATTCATAGGATGGGCATTTACTTTTAAATATATCTGTTATAAACATTTGAGTAGGATCTATAACATGTAGGCATGCAGGCTATCAAAAAGTGGTCTCATTATGGAGGAAGGAAGGGCTCATATATTCCTTTTTTACAAACAACAGGTGTTGATGAAATTGACATAAATATATACTAAGCATGGAAGGATTTTTTGGACAATATTATTTTGATACATTACTTAAAATAGTTATATAATACGGTAGAATATTAACTAAATTGCATAGATAAATATTTTTTGGTTTATTGATTGTCATATGGAATGCTAAATGTTGATGTGGATGGAAGATGCCACACAAGGTTATTATGAGATAAAAACCTGTGTAACATGTGGAATAGTGTCCATTTGGGAAACAAGTGTGTTTCACATGTAACAAATGATTACCATGATCATTGACTTTTATGGACAAAAACATGTGTAGTTTCTTTGATTCATAATATGAATAGAAAGAGGCTCTTTTTCTTCTGGGAAAAAAAGAAGAAGAGCATCTAACTATGATGAATTCTACATTAATTTGGAAGAAATAACATTGGAAATTTTTAAATGTATGAATCAGAGCATATAAAATGAATTCTAACTCACCTAGTCCAGTCAAATATGAGGCAAAGCAAGAAGATGGTGTAACACGAAATACATTCACAAAAGAGAAATTAACAGACTAAAGAAAGTGACAACATATGAATCTTTGTTTCTAATAGACTTGTACTTTCGATATTTGTTGGAGTCTAATCCGTCAGGTTGGGAGACGAACAGTAATCTTGGGATTCCAAGAGATTCTTTGGAATACGAATCCAAAGGGTCACACATTATTGTATTTATATGTGCATATCTTAATGAAATTTATTGTGCTTTCACGCCATTCTATTTGTCTTTGTGTTTGTTATTTGGCTTTGTGTAAGCCAATCTGCTCATTTTCCCATTGGGCAACTTAACAGTGGTATCAGAGCATATATGAGCCTCTAGCCTGTGCTCCCAGTGATCTGCCATATTCCATGAGGTTTTTTGCTGCTCTCTGCGAGCTCCTCCTCCATACCTGCTCTCTTATCATGGCAGTCTGCAAACCTGGCATTTAGATGTTACCCTAATTTTTGGCTTCTACAAACCTTTGCATGGAGTTGCTGAGACCTACGCCTGGAGGTGCCATATCTTGGAAGCAAGAGATGTTGCACCCTAACTTGTGCTGCGCATATTTTGTGACGAACTGATGACTGCGTAAGAATTTTGTGAGCATAAAATAAAATACTACTGTTGAAAGCTCGACCTTCACATACAACTACGTACATGACGGTTTGGCTTCTCCTCCTCCAGAAACGAGTTGAATAATCCTCGTGGATTTTGTTGTGTAATGATGGATATCTCTGGTGAAGTGTGAAGCTTCTATTGACTCCAAGCAGCATTGGGATATGAACCTATGAAGCTATCCCTTACTGTTACAAATCGTGAAAGACCGTGTGCATTGGTGAAGCCGTTGGTAAAGCGTGTAATGACCATTGCTGCGTGAATAAAGCATCACGATTATTGTTGGAAGAGATTATTGCTATGTGTCTATAGAATTCTCCAAGTGTGTTTTCATGAGCTTGTGTGTAAATCTTGACCGAGTTGTGCAACAAGGACGGTCAAAATGGTCGTGGATGGTATTATTTTATTTTTGAAGTCTTGTTATTGTCATTAATACATATTGTTGCGCAATATTTTGAGTTTCAATAGTTGAAGACTGTCTTTGGGTGCTATGTAAAGAGACTGTGAAGATTACTCTCTACTCGACTCGTTCCACTTCTATGTGCGATTGGAGATGCCTGAAAATTTTAGTGGTATCCTAGAGCTGTGCGTGAATATTGAAGGAGCTCTCTCTTTGCGTTAAAAGACTATCCTGTGGCTCTGCGTGAAGATTGAAGAAGATCTCCTCTCTCCCATGAGCACATTGACGATTCTTTTGCTACCTACGAACTCAACGTGAGATTGCTTGAAGACCATTGAGATGCCTGGTGCGACCTTCCTTTTGGTATTCTGCCCATTGTCTGCGTTTCTGTGACTATTGACAAGTGTGCCTTGGAGGTCGAACCCTAATTTTCTTTGTGGAGGCTGTTGCGTAAATTTCTCTCCATCGTGTGCCCTCTTTATCGTGGAACTCTCTCCTCAATAGCGTGACTCCATCAACGAGACCATTCCACCACCGGTGGACTCTCCTTTCAAGAGCACGCAACGTGAAGACTGAGGAGACTGGAGGCTGCATAAAACTGTTGGTGCTATTGTGCCCTATGATGGAGACCATCATGCTGCGACCTTTTTCTTGAAGACCTGAAGCTGCAGATTGAATTTTGAGCAGAGTTGCGATCTCTCTCATTTTTGTTAACTGCATTAAAGCTGACTGACAACTGCAAACATCTCCTGTACGAGTTTGCTGGTGCATCTGCTTGGAGAAAGATCGAGGAGAGAAAGAACTGGCAGTGTGGAAGCATTTCCTTCACTGAAATATTTGAGGCGAGATCCCTTATACTGCAGCAACGATTAATGTTGTGGCAGATTCAAATATTTATTCGATGTGATCAAAAGAGAAAATCCAATTTGTGTGAATTCTGAGCTGCGGCCTATCTTCAAAGCTGCTTTGGCAAGTTGAAGAGTGTGTTGACGTGTGCACACTTGTGTGGAGCTGTTGAAACTGGAATGAAGTGTTGCGACCTTTCTATGCATTGAAGGTATTTTGGTATAAGTATTATTTATATTGTTGAGTTATTCTCTGAATATTGTTGGAGCTATGTTATTTCTCCATTAATAATATCTCTGTGTTGAGAGGATATAAAGATTGTTGTGTGGAAGGGAAACCAATCACTACATTTCTAGGATTTTACTCGAGATCTCTATGCAAAGGAATTCATTCCCACATGACTTTTGGAGTCTAGCCACGAGAATGTTTTCGAACTAAAATGCCGTGAGATCCTGGTGTATGGTGAACCCGACGTGACTTATTTGATTTGCTGAGGGGGGAGATTTTATATATTCACTCAACAAAATCAAAATCAAAGAAACTCAGCATCATCAACTTATCGAAATTGTAATCAAGGAACTCAAAGCATCAAATTTGAAGCATAAAGTTGATTCAACCTCATAATTAGAAATTATTGTAAGTACATTTGAGTTTTGTAGCTTGCAACTAGTTTCCTTTGTACCATTCAAAATTAAATTGAATTGAGCTGTATTGTACTTAAGTGCACTTTCGGTTTGAGCCTGACACCCCTCAAGTTGTTCAGTTTATTTGTTGAGTCTATTTGTAAAGGGTGTAATTGCAAGAAGCCCTTTTGTATTTAAGTGAGTTTTCAATGGCTAAATTAAATGCCCTTGTAGAGTTACTGAACACTATACTATTTTCCTCTATCGACAACGTTGTCATGATCGACAAGAGCACTCTCACTCAAATTCGAGATTTTTTCAAAGATTCACAAGACACTCTTGAATTTATACAACTTGAGTTGCAACTTCAACAAGAATAAAGACATTATAAACTTGTTCATGTTCAGAAGAATCCCCTACATGATTCTATTCTGCAGCCTCCATAGATTGATGCCACTCCAGAAGCACATAAGCAAATCATTGGCACCCCATCAGAAGTGAAATAAAATGAAGATGAAGACATGCATGCAAAGGTTCTTCTTGCTCCTTCCAAGCCCATAATCAGACCTTGGGAAGAGATCATCCATAACAAGCACAAAAACGGCCTTGGATATGACAAAGAAGTGACAGTTCACATTCCTGACTTCTCCAAGCCTATCCAGTTTCAGAGTGTTGGATTCCTCCATGAGAGTCCATCTTCATCCACATCAGTTCAAATTTTGACATGCCAACACTGTGATCGAGTTGGCCACATGAAAGATCATTGTTTTTATCTTCACCCTTGTAAGCATTGTGGAAAACATACACACTCATTAGAAAGATGCTTCAGTTTGAAGAAACCTGCAAGAGAGAAGATTCACTATGGGTGGATCGCTTCTTGGCAATGGTCATCAACAACCAAAAAGATTTATAAGTCATACCGGAGAGTTCGTTCACGAGTATTGACACATATTGCAGTTGAGACATATTCCTCTCCTCACTTTGTACCTGACAAGGGGGAACATGATGTCAAGCGTCAAGTTTCGAAGCCTCCATCTAACAACAAGAAGCCATGGCCCTCTACAAGTAAGTGAGATAAAAAAAGCATGATACACATCCAGTTTCAGAGGCCAGATTCATTGATAGAGACACCCAAACAGAAGATATATATGACATAGAGTACTCACATGAGACTCTCCTCTCCTCACATTGTTCTTGACAGGGGGGAATGAAGACCGCCAGTAACAAGCGAGCGAGTACAAGCGAGCCTATGAAGAGCTATGTTCGATTGAGCTCCAGAGTTGGTGGTCAACCTTAAACCACGAGTACTGAGAGCACCTTCATTTATCAGAAGCATGTGCAAGCTTCTAGCTAACTTGGCAAATAGTTGTCAAGATGGAAATGTTCAGCAAGTTGCAGCTGTTCACTTCTTGTTTTCAACTCTCCAGTTGGTTTGGTGTCATCCCATCCCAACCATTCCAGACAGAACCTTTGAGCCTTTGAGCCAAGTTCGATATTTTGTGGTCAGCATTGAACCACACACATAGTAGAAGATTCCAGCCTTCTGCTATCCTATTTCGGTTGATGGTCAGCCTAAAAACCATCCCTTGTGAGAGCCATTGTATCTAGCAGAAGCATGTGCAAGCTTCTAGCTAAACTTCTTAGTAAAGGATGTTCGAGATGGAAATGTTCAGCTGATGGTAGTTGTCCACTTCCACTTATTCAGCTCTCTTCTTTTTCTTGGACTCATATACACCCTTCGGATTAAGGGGGGATTTGTTGGAGTCTAATCTGTCAGGTTGGGAGACGAACAATCATCTTGGGAGTCCAAGAGATCCTTTGGAATACGAATCCAAAGGGTCACACATTATTGTATTTATATGTGCATTTCTTAATGAATTGTATTGTGCTTTCACGCCATTCTGTTTGTCTTTGTGTTTGTTATTTGGCTCTGTGTAAGCCAATCTGCTCATTTTCCCATTGGGCAACCTAACAATATTCATTAAAGTCTTCAAAAAATATTACATCACTGTATTTTTTTCTCTCAAATCCAACCTCGATTAATTTGTAAAATCAAAATTTATACAAAATGTTCTTTGAATAAACTGTAACTGATTCTTTGCTAAAAATAGATCTTTCAAAGAAATCTCTAAACTTCAGGAACATTTGTTTTATTGTCGACCAAGGTGGTATAGTGTTGCTTTGATTTGGGTTAATGTTGTTGATGTATTTGTAACTTTGGAAGATATTCACTTGTATATTGTATTTGTACTTTATTGTATCCCCAATGGAGATGTATTATTCCTCCGATTGGAAGTGTCATCGGTTGTACTTACAAGTGTCACAAGTTATATTGTAAGTGTCGTAACTTATACTTGATGGGTTATTAGACCACCTTGATGGGGTCGTCCCTGTATGATTCATGTGGGTTAAAGGGTTATTAGACCACCCTAGTGGGGCTTGGCCCAGTCAACATTATGTTAAGTGGTTAAGTTGGGGCCGACCTAGTTAGAGTTAAAAGACAAGTGAAGTAGTGTATAAATAGAGAGTGTGTCTCTCTCATTTTACACATTCTATTATTCAATCACTTCACATTAGTGAGAGAAGAGGAGGGTGCACACAAGTGGATGAGGAGAATGATGTTGAAGATATGTATCTCTTGGGTTTGATCATGGTGATCCTTGTATTGATTCTTATTCTATCTTTGAGGAAGTTGCGGGGTTTTCACCTTCTTGGTTTTCCCGAGTGAATTGTTTTGTGTCTCTTGTCTCTTGTCTCTTATGCTTGATATGTTGTACATGTTGTTATTTCAGTTAAGATCCTAGATATATTGAATTAAATGATGAAAATATAACATTGTATCAGAGCTAACCCGAAGGAAGGCATGGTATGGAATTTATGAGACTTGTTGCACTTGCGACAAATTGGAAGCTAGGGCTTGATATAGAAAAAAGTAGTCATTGTGGCACTTTCTCTATAAATCCATTTTGGTGAAGGTTTAGGATTTGAAACTTCTACAGGTCGAAGGTAACATCCCCATGTATCTTGTGACCGAAGCAAAGAATCGGATTCGTTGCAATTTGTGAGATATGATCCGTACAATCTAGGGTTTCTGCCTCTTCCAGATCTCAGTCATAAACATTTGACCTAGGAAAAAAGGTCACAACTTGGGCTAGGAAGCTCTAAATGAAATTTAGTAAAAAGTGACAGGTAGGAAACGGACTTTACTTTCATAGGTACACTTTTTAGAGGCTGAAATTGAACCAATGACATGTGGCACACCGTACAAGTTCGTTCTCCTATTTTATCCCATAAACAGGTCACATTGTGACACTTGGCATAAATTTCTCTCAGAGAATCCATTTGAGGTCAGACCTGTGAGGTTGGAAAGATGACAGGTTAGGATACCACAAGTAGAAGTTTCAAACCTCGTGGATCCGAAATTTAAGAGATGCACCAGAAACAATAAGGTGCATATTTCTGTCAAAACAGAATTGGATTCTGAGCACCTTCATTATTGGCTTGTCACTATTGCGGGAATTTAGGGCTTCATAGAAAGATGTAATTTTTGGAATCGAAGACCACAGCTGAATGATCCTCATCAAAATCAAAATTTAGAGACCAATATTGAATTTTTTGGTTGGGCAGAAGGTTAGGCTTGATCAAACCCTAGTTCGGGATTTTGATCGGAAAGGTGGAAAATTAGGGCTTCTGCAAAAGTTGGAGTTTTTGAAATATGTAACCACGGTTGGAAGCTCTTCAGAAAAAATCGAAGTTTAGAACACAAGATTGAACCTTTTGGATGGGCAGAAGACTGGGCTTCATCAAACCCTAGTTCAGGATCCTATCAAGAAGATCCGAAAGTTTCAAAGGCAATTTTGAGGGGTCAAATTTTGGAGATTTCAAAATTGATGTATACTAGCTTGATCAGCTCAGCAAGCCACATCTTTTCATCCAATCAAAAGTTTGAAATTCAAAGTTTGAATTTTTAGGGTTTCTCTGACAAACCCTAATCTAGCTCCAGATCCAGTTTCAACAAATCAAAGTGGATTGGGTTAATCCTAGAAGAGAATGAATTGGACACTTGCATAAGTGAAGGCGTTCCAGTTCCAGAGGGAGATAAGGCTAAGGCCTTACATAAGAATGCTACAAGCAATCTCGACAGGTATGACTCGAGGAGATACATGTATGTTTTTCAATCTGTTTCATGATTAAGTTTATGATAGGTTTGTCTTCGTATTATTGAGGTTAGTACAATCTTGAGTAATTTTAGACTTGTCTTATCACCCTAGTAAAAGTATGAATGCATGTGAATGATAGAATACATTCATTGATTAGGGTTATGACACTTATGATTGTACTAATGCACTGTGGTGTTGTATGAGGATGATGTTGTCTGCTAACATGAAAGGTACATCAAGAAATTTCTAGATCAAGAACATATGGTGACATGAAGACAAAGACTCATCCATAGTCATGGATCACATAGAAGCTCTACTTACGAGGTATGTATAATTTTGGTTCTACAATGGTTACTTATGAGTTATGCAGGTTACTAGCACAAGTCTTTGAAGAAGAACAAAAAGACATTATATGGGTATGTTAGACATAACTAGCAATCATGATAATCTAGGTATGTTTTTCCTATATCAAGTTAGAATCCTTGTGTTAGGATCTTATACTTTTGTATTAATGATAATGATTATTATTGAAGTTAGAAGTTTAAGTAATCAAGGGTTTATGCATATTATGCTTCTTAGTTTGATTAATGATATGAAAAACTAGAAGAATCCTATGGTCAAATAAGAATATGCATGAGTAATAGAAGTCCTCTTTGAAACCTTGAATACTAATGTTTGTGATAAATTACCTGTGTGTGAAATGATCATGACCATACATGTTAAGATTATTTAGGATCATAATGTTTTGATAGTATGAGATTATACTAATGTATGTATGATTATGTATGAGATCTTGAGGATAACACAATGATGAAACTAGTGCACACTTAAGCATGCATAGTGGTCCAGGATGGATATAAGTTCAAGGATAGGTAATCCAGGAAGAAAAGATCAAGAGGGAGCACACTCCAGTAGTTCCTGCAATGAAGCACAGATTGAGAGGGAGTCCACTCAACAACTAAACAAAGATAAGTATTTGAATTGTCATTTATTATATATATGATTACTTAAATGATGTTTTCCAGTAGTGTACATACTTATGTTCCTAGATTTAGAATGTATATTATGCATATTAGAAAATTTGCATTAATGAACAAGATACTACTAATATAGTAATGGGTAAGTGGCCTATGGTACTGTACAACACTCCATTGCTACTTATCTAGAATGAAACCTCTTTGCTAACATGTTGGGAGTTGTGCACACTCTTAACAATGTTCTGGTAGAGATGGAAGGCATCTAGAAAGTTACGGGATATGGATAAATTTTGTATTGAAGCATTGGCTAAGAGGATTGCATGACTGTATGACATATGTCTTTATGCATAAAAATGTGTTTTTTGAAAAACTATGTGAAGTTTCTAATCATGCAATTGAATTTGACTTGCAGGAAAGATCGCGTACAATCACCTACAAAAGAAGGACTACAACATTTGTTCCAGCAAACGAAATTCAAAGAAAACTATATATTGAAGATATTGAAGAATCTGAAGTTCCTAGGATTCGGGATGCAGTAATGGAAGAATGCCATGATCGAGGAATACCAGTAGATCATGAAGAATGATGTTTGGGATGTGGTCCCAAGACCGGAAGGGAAGTCTATTGTGACTTCCAAGTGGATCTATAAGATCAAGCATGCTGCAGATGGTAGCATAGAGGAATAGAAGGCGAGATTTGTAGCTCGTGGATTCTCCCAAAAAGGAGGGATAGATTATGAAGAGACTTTTGCACCTGTAGCTAGATACACTTCCATCAGATCAGCACTTTCCCTGGTTGCAGTGATGAAGTGGAAGATACACCAGATGGATGTTAAGACAGCTTTCTTGAATGGTGTAGTCAAAGAGGAAGTGTATGTGGAGAAGACACTCGATTTTGAGACACATGACAGGGTGTCACATGTGTTCATATTGAAGAAATCCTTGTATGGCTTGAAGCAATATCCTAGGAATTGGTATGGTAGGATAGACAACCTTCTATCCAATTTGAGATTTACCAATAGTAAAGCAGATTCCAACCTTTACTACAAGGTTGAGGAAGGCAATCTAGTGATACTACTACTGTATGTGGATGACCTGTTTGTTACAGGTGAGGATGGGTTGATTGCCGACACCAAGAGAAAGCTTGCTTCCGAGTTCGAAATGAAGGACTTGGGGATGATGCACTACTTTCTAGGCATGAAGGCGTGGTAGAGTGCAGATGGAATCTTCCTTGGACAAAAGAAGTATGCAGTAGAGATCCTGAAGCGGTTCGGGATGATGGATTGCAAGGCCATGGACACACCTATGGTATCGAACCTAAAGCTATTATGTGATGCTTCATCTGAGCCAGTTGAGTCATAGTGTATTGTCAGATGATTGGGTCCTTGATGTACCTAACGAACATGAGACCAGATATTTGATTTGCGATGAACACATTGAGCCAGTTCCTGATGGATCCGAGAGGTGTTCACACTAGTACAAAATGAGAGATAAGTGACCAAAAAAATGACCAAAATCCACATATAAATGACCACTTTTGAGTTGGTGACCACTAGTAGCAAATTAGTGGCCATATATCACGCGACCAAAAATGTGGTCATATTTAGCTTGGTCATATATAGCCTATCTTGTGGTCATATATTTGGTCATTAATTTGGTAATATATTTGGTCATTAATGGTCACGTGATAAATGACCGCTAATTTGCTACCAGCGATCGTCAACTCAAAAGTGGTCATTTATATGCATATTTTGGTCACTTATCTCTCATGTTGTAATGGTGGTCGTTTATATGCAAATTTTGGTCATTTTTTTAGTCATTTATCTCTTTTTAGTGGTTTCAGAATATAAATAGGGCACGGTGGAATCGAACCACCAACCTCCTTCCCATAAGGCAGGTGCTCTACCATTGAGCTAGCACCCTTAAATAGAATTCCTTATCGATTGATATGAGAATAAAATTTCCAACAGTTAACACCATCTTTCCAAAGGTCAGAATATTATAAACAAAAATTGATGAAGGGGATGGCATGACATTAAGAACAGATTCTCCTTGAAAATAGTTTTTCCTAAGTTCTATAGGAACACGAACAACAACAAATTATTTTTTTTCCTTGAATTGTGATGTGTATATCCATGTACTCTTATAATAACTATATGCTTGAGTTTCAATTCACAAAACTACCATCTAAAATATAAAAAAATAACAAAAGAGGAAAGCTTCTAGTTAAAATGGCGACGACCAAGTGCCAAGAACATAGATAAGGACATTGCGAATTGATTAAGATTAATTGTTTTTCCAGTTCGACCTTCTATTCTACATCTACGGCTTTGAGTTGCTACTGGTGCTCATATTTCATAAGATGTCTCATAGTTTTGTTAGGGTGATACGGTTGGACATCCAGTTCAAAATATACAAATATACAAAAGGGTGATAGGAGGAGACATGATATCCAAGAATTCCTCAAGCATGCCACATAGCTTCCTAGCAAATTTTGGCATTTGGCTTGGATGGTTTGTAAGGATCAACCTTCACTTCACACTATAGCTTGTCACCAACAAGATTAAAAGCAATTCCCACATTTGAAATAATGTTAACAATAACCAAAAAAAATAGAATTGAATATTTTTTGCACCCTTTTCTTCATAGAATCTTTTTTAAGAAGAAAAAAGTGGTTATTGACTACCTAATAATTTATTGTCATGGTCTAGATTTTTCAAATAATTGGATCAAGTAAACAGGAAAATCAAATAGACAACATAGCGTTTTCTTCGCCATATTTTTTTTCTTCTTCTATAAAACTGTGACTGGAGAGCCGGAAAAAGGTTTAAAAAATAGCCAAAGTAAAGCCCTGTATGGGCGCGCATATGTGAACAGTAAAGTTTTTCTTTTATGTGGGTACCAACAATAGAAAATTTGATCAAACAGTTATTCCATTTTTCGATGCTTGTGCCCTTTTTACTTGCTAAATCCTCTTCTTTGACTTTTGTACATTAATTATTTCACACTGGCCTTTCCTCGAGCTTTCATTACAAAGAGTTGGTGCATAATAAAGTTCTGCTTTTATTCTTTGCTACTCCTGCTTTACTCTCCTAATTTACACGCTGAATCCATACGCTTTTTACGTAAAGAAGGCGAGCTGGTATCCTCTTCAACCCAGGATGGTAGAATCTAAGAATTAATTTTTCGAGATTTATCTTGGTGAGAACATTAATTAATTTTATATATACTTTCGGCTTTTGGTAACCTTCTTATGACATTGCATTTCATGATTCCAATACATAAAAAAGTTTATATGTAGAAGATTACAAAGGCGAAGATATGATAGAGGCCCACACTTTGTACTGCTAGATATGAAGATAAAATGTTGAAATTAAGCATCCATGATATCAAAACATTGACTTGTACTTCAATAAAGTGAAATTGAAGCATAAACAAATCTCAAAACAATATTTTTTTATTGCATTACTTCTACTAGGAGTATTCATAGATTACAGGAAACGCTTAAGTCTCCTTTTGTATATTCGTAATAGGCTTTCTGATAAAATACACCATTAATAATGTTGGTTTAACATGCAGAAAATTTTGTTTATTTTTTTACTTAAAGATATTGAAGCAAACTATTTTCCATAAGTACAAAGTTTACCATCTATTTTTAAATTAAAGACAGATTAAAATTAAGTTACAATATTAAGTAAGATTAAACTTAGTTATTGTAAATATTTTTTTTTAAAATCAATTTATTTAAATTTTACTTTAAAGATGAATTAATATTAGGTTAAACATAAAAAAGTATTAAAGATGAAAATAAGGTCATTGCTTATTGGTCAACGGAATCATAACCAACTGCATAATCTCATCTATCTGGGTAAACCGCTGGATCTACTACTAGACCCGGGGCTGCTCCCGTGTCTTTAACTGCTGCTTGTGCTGCTTCATTAAAAGCATAATAATAGTAAAAAGAAACTCTACGTACTGAAACTGGATCAACTACTTAATCAACTTACTCATCAACATCAATAGCTACTGGTTCTGGTTATCCAACCGGTTCTTAAGCTACTAATGCGGTGCACCTGGAACTACATAATATACTGGAAGGTATGCTGAGCAAAAGATTTTCATGTAGGATATAAGAACCAACACCCAGGTCCCACACATATGTTGCTAGATTTGGTTAGGATTTCAATCAATCGTGGATCTGTATCAAAATTGGATTCATGTTCAAAATAGATATGGGAGGAATTCATACGAGATGCAACTCTTGTACATCTGAGACATCGTCAAACAATGGATACAAAAAATGGTATAAGTAGTAATAATAATTATAATAATAATAGAAATAATGCAACCGACAAACAAATGAAACTTTTCCTTGAATGAGGTGCTTTTCAATTGTTTGCAAAATGTTAAGAGATCAGCTTAAACCCAAATTTGGGAGCAGTGGGGCTGAGAGACTTGGAATATTTTAGGTTTTGTAGGACAGATTTTTCTAGATTAAGCAGATATTTTTTGAGCCAAGAAGAGATATTTAGACTAAGATTTTTCTAGACTAAAAGCCGATTTTCCTGAGCTGAGACTTGATTTTAGGAATGAACAGATTTGAAACTTTGGAGTCCCAAAAGGAGATATTTTTTTATTCTTGAGCTTTTCCATTTTGTAGATCTTGGGGTCCATTTTTTGCTGCTAGCCTAGCCATTATAGGAAAGCAAAGCCAAGAGATCTACTTTGGAAATTTATTGTTGTGAGAGAGGAGATTGCAGGGGGCTATAGCTGATCATGGAGCCAATTTTTCGTTGCTAACCCAACAATTGGAGAAAAGAAAAGCTAAGTTGACAAAGCAGTAAGGAATACAATAGCCTAAACACCAGGACCAAAGCCCATCTTTGTGGCATGCTCAATGATAAGGAAATGACACAATAAAATCAGTGGGTTCAGCTAATGTTCTCCAAGCCATCATGGATAATGACAAGATTTTGCACATGTATTTATCCATTGCCACCTCACCAAATAATAAGGAGTCTAGCAAGACATGGAAAATATAACCAGAGTTACCTAATTTGGACAAGGACATATCCTTGAATGCAATTCCTCAGCTTTATTTTGTAGAAAACAAAAACATTACATAGGTTTTACCCATGTTACTTTTTGTATTCAGATCTAATTCCACTTACCGTACAACATTCTCAGAACAACAGACAACATCAATGATGTGGAACTTCAATTCTAAGATGTGACAACAAAAATGTCCAAGATGCCAGTAACCTCTGGCACTCCATGTTGAAGAAATTCAAGAAAGTCCCACTAAAATCCAAGAACAACATAGGCTCCTTTTCATGTAACAAAAGCAGTCATGCCTAACTATTTCATATTCCACCTCATTTGTTGGCATTTCCTTGCAACCTATATTTGCTTGGATAATATTTTCCAAAACAATAACCAGAACCGTATGTTACAGAATTTCACGTTAATTCCCACAAATTGGAAAACATGAAAGCACGTTACTCTTAAACGGATGAATAAATATCAAGTGCCAAGTCTGCAAAAGAGGATTAGGACAATAATCTAATTATGGAAAAATCCTCCTACAATGGAATTTTCTTGTCACCTTGCAACAGTGCAATGAATTTAGACATGAGTATGGATTTCTTCAATCATCTCTATGGTGTGAATGCTGCCAGAGTGTGAGCTCATAGCTCAAATTACAGGGAACATGCTATATCAAAAGGAAGCGTTGCAAAGGGAAAAATGTAGTGCCATATAAAAGAGCAACACATCAAGAATATATATTTGACAAATTCAATGGTGACCTTCATATTGGAATACTATGAAGAATTTACCATGACAAACTGTTATCTTTCATTATACAATAGGGTATACTAAAAGGGAATCCAGAATCAGATTAAATTAAAAATTTCTTTGGAAAAGCATCAACGTTAAAATTACTAAACTTTTATGTATTGCCTTAATCTGGACCATACATTCCTTCATGAAATGTAGTCAACTTTGCGTTGAACAAGAAAATTATAAGATTCAATAGTCAATGAAGCTATGTCTTCTAAGTTCTGAGTTGTCTCACTAACTCACATAATAAAATTCCTGCAGCTAAATCATAATCAAGTTCCTGTGGTTTTCCTGTGGTAAACATGAAAAGTCTTACACAAATATGAATCCCAAACCAAAAAGATCAAATATAAAAAATCCCAAAATTCAGAAAGGAATCAAGAAAATTGAAAAACCCATTAGTAAACTCCATGGCATTATAGTGTGACTGTGGCTTTAAGAGAAAGATATTACTAATGAGGTGGCTTGAATCCATGGACAAAAAGCATCACGATATAATTGCTCAAGTTTTAATTGGCTAAGCTTGCATTCTTCCAAAATCATTCTTTCTTTCCCATCTAGTTCTCAAAGCCACTGAGATATTGACAAAGAGTAGGGAGTCAATTGACCCTATCTAGTTGTCGAATGAACACTCTACTTGTGTATGGTAGAAGTCTGTATGGATTCTACCTTTTTTGCACTTACAGATCGTATACAAAACACTAATTAGACAACCAATCAATCAACCCATTGGCCCATAGGCGTTCCAGCTACTGTAACAGTTATTGTGTCTAATAAAGACTGCTGCTACTGACGAGGGCAGTGATGCCATTGCGTGTACAATTTAGTTGTTGTTGTTGGTATTGTTATTTTTGATGGTCCATCCTCCTTATCCTTTGTTTCTCTAAATCCTCTCAATTAAGCTTCATATGAATCCTCAGGGTTTTTTAGGGTGGTTTTTGTCCTGGTTATAGTTGTTTTCTGCACAGTGCAGCATGGGTATCTGATATTCTCCACGGTGATGCTTATTGCTCACATATATATTCCAATTAGGTCTTGATATATATTTGTGGAATTATGTCTGATACTGAAAGCATCTGCTTGCTACTGCTGATGTGATATATTACTATGCTCTGTATATGAATAGTATAGATTACTCTTACTAATAACTATAAGAAGCCTTTTTTGCAGCTAGTTTTTGTGTTTATGTATCAATATATATCTTATTCTGCTCATGCTGTATATTTTTTCTTAAGTGGATGAGGTTGTGGTGATACTATTTCCTTCGACAAAAATAGTTGGTTGGTCCCCCACACAACTAAACAGAAATAAAAGGTAAAATACAAATTGTATTAATTCAGGCAATAATAGTAATTTTCTACTGAGTTTCTCCATACCTATTCCAAGGCAATATCTGCATCATTTTTTCTCTTGTTGCTTGACATTTTTGATATCAACCACCATTAAAGCTAATATAACACCTACTTCTCCCCCTGGGAACGATGCCACTATGGGATCAACTTGACTATATCACCAGCATGCAACAGTTCAATCGGAAATCATATTCAAAAGAGAGGACAATCAGGAAATGAAATCCTATACAGACTTATACAATTGTGAGGTCACACGAGAAGCATCAATACATCTAAATGAAGAATTGATTAGTATGATAATGGTAAGGTAGAGATTAGCACTCCAAATCTAAGTGTTGTTGGAAGATCAAGAAAGCTTAGATAGCCACTTATTCCATCTTTTTGAAAAAGGAATAGTAAAGTTTGAAATGGTTAAGTTTGAAAGCAAAAAGAGGTAAAGATATTTTTACATTCCACTTCAGCATGTCAAATTTCTCATTTCATTGGAGCACACTACTCTAATTTCTGAATTTATTGGTACCATCTTGTGCCATGTTGAGATGGATTCTCACCAGAAATTTTTTCAAAAAATACTTCTTATATTATACAAGAAAAAATATAGCTAAAATAAACAACGAATACTATCTAATTGCGATCAGAATAAGCATAAGCATAAATATTTTTTGCATCCTTAAACAAACAAAACTCCTTAGATTTAGTTTCAACAGCTAACTCATCAAAATTAGTAGTATGGCATTAAGTAATTTTACAATGAACATGAATAAATGTTATTGGCAGTATGGCATACACCTATTTTTACAGAAAAATTGTTAAAGGATACAAGTATGTAGGATTTCTTTTACAAGTAATAATTCGAGTTTTGGATAATTTTTATGTAAATAAGCTACAAAAACGAAAGGAATCTAGCAGTATTAAACAAAGTAATTAAACACCATTGCTTTAATATCAACAATTTAGGTTATATAACATAGGTCCTATACTATTTCTATTTTTGATATAATGAAGCAGTCGATAATCACTTTATATTCTCGGGTTGATATTATTAAAGAATCAAGAGTTTAATTAGTATAAAAAATAATACATCTCCCAGATTGAGCTAGGGCTCGACTATCCAAGAGTTTAATCTCGACATAAAAGCATGGATCACTACGCTAGCTAGGAATATCCAGATTGAAACTTGATAGATAACCTAGTTCAATATTCGAGATCAAAGCTAGAGATGGTTTTATCATTCTACCAGATGTTAATATTAACTCCTAGTTTTGAGACTGGTCATTCACCCTTACTCTTCCAAGAGTCATGGAGTCAAACCCCCAAGAAAAAGGAAACAAGTATTTGTCTTTTTCCATGCTATAATCATGGAGGACCATACCTATTATGGAGGCGTTAGTGGAAGTGGTCAGTAGAGCCGAATCGTAAGAGTGTGTAAACAATTCAAAAGATAAGGGTTAGACATTATCCTGGTTAAGTCATATAAAACATTATCCCAAATACTCTTTGAATGAGGGGACTTGTGCTAACTAGAGTTGCTCAAGCCGAGCCTTCTATCTTTCATCCTTGTCATCGCTTGACTAGTGTGTATCCTGTAAGAAATATCAAGAAATAATTAGGGTTTGCGATAAATGTGCTTATGAAAATTTTCATACATGAAAAGGTATTTTATTTTCCTTTTTTTTACCTTGTTGAGGTTAGCCCTTCCAGCTGGAATTAAAACCCAATCATTAACTATAAATCCTGTAAGTGGGTGAGCTTTAGTTAAAGGTCACAACCCCAGAAAGGAAATCTTAAGAACATTGAAGTACTGAGCACGAAGATGCTGGAAGAACCATAGGAGCCAAAGGTTGACCACAGGTTTGAAACCCTCACTCACCTAGACAACAAATCTAAATGGAAATGAGAATAGGTTTGAACATAGTTTCTAGATCGCATGGTAGAAGTGTATTGGTGAAGTTCTATTTTCGAATAAAATGGGTAGTGTCATGAAAATTCCTGCAAAAGATGCTGAGAGCGTCAACGAATCTGGTATTGGGATTGTGAAAGAAACAATGGGCTTGATTTAAACATATCTAGTTCTACTAATTGTTTGGATGGAAGGTTTCAAACTTCATGTACAAGGATGGATGATTCTCTGGACAGCTTGATAGAAACAACCGTTCCAATGCCATTTTCTGTGGACAACTGCACTAGTGTGGAATCTTTAGATTGTAAGGCTGGATGTGATAAATGTGTTGCTTCTTCCCCTGCTTTCCCTCATTCACCAACTCACCAGTATGATGACCCCTGTTCTCAATCCCTTGCTTTCCCTCTTCAAACTGAGCAAAAAAATCAAAATCTCCTGACTCAACCAATATTTTCCAATTTATTAGGATATTCTGCCAATATATAACAATATTTTCAAAATATTGCAATATTTTCAAATTTGAAAAAACATAGAATTTTTATGGCAATAATATCACCAAGCCGAGAGAATCACAATGTAAGATCTGCCCCACAAACATTTTCATTATTATTCTTTTATTAATGTAATTGTTATTGAATAAAGAAACTATACCAGAAATTTGGTCAAGTAACCAAATGGTTACAAGTTGTAATGAGACAAAATTATTATTTTATTTTTAGTAAAATAATGAGGAAAAGGGGGGATAATGAATACTAAAAGAGGAAATCAAGCTTCAAGAGTGGGAGACAGGACTGAGTGTTAACTAAAAGAAGATCAAACAAGTGGCAGTGCATTAAAGGCACTGACACACTCCCTGGGAATCAAGGATTAACAGCCACAAGATTCTTAGGGAATCGGCTGTGTGTAAGAACTAGGAATTTTTTTATAAGAGATGCATATGCGGGAGGTAGGACATTGCCTAGTATGCAGGGGGTAGTATTGCTGTGGGAACACAAAAGTGTTAGGCAAGAAACCCTGAGGAAGTGAAAAATGAATGGTTGATTTGGTGAACAGTCTACACTCTTGAAGCACTGGATTTAGCTCGGGGGTGATCAGAGTGGGTTATCCTACTCGGTATCTATGGTTGGGAGGAGCAGAGTTGTCCCTACCTCATTCAGCTCGGGTTGTTACAGGTTCCAAAGCTCTGCATTGTTGTGATTGTATTGTTAGGATGATTTGATTGATTTTTCTAGTATGTCTGTAAAAATGAATTTAGAAATAAACGGTATATGCTGTTAGTGGAATTTCTAACATTCTGTAAATATTCGTTTGATGTAATGCTAGAAATTGTGGTAATTAGATTAACATATCTTTCTCTATTTTCATATAATTATAATGTAAGTATAAAGTTTAAGTCACTAATTTTCTTTTGTACATAGGATTGAGAGTCATAGCTTATTGTTAAACCTTTGACCTAGTCTGGTAAGTAACCATTTAATTCAGGTTTTAATTATGGTCTAGGGCACATAAGTCCTCGATCTAATCCAGTGAAGACCAATAGTGAAATTACTGATGTTTTTAGCAGGTTCAGACTATCCTTTTTATCAGAAGGAAATAGATATGCAGTGCCACAGATTGTAGATCCAGATTGTGGTTGGCAATCAAAATAAATAAACTGTATCTTTTTCCTTTTGATATAGATTTTAATGGTGGAGGAACTTAAGAGTATAGGTAGTGTTTCCTGTCACTCCTAGCTCTTTAAGAGCAGAAGTATAAAATTTAATCTTTGATTGTGATCAGATTTGAATTCCTTTTAGGTTCAAATAAGTCTGTAGAGGCATCTTTGCCCAGCCAACTAAAGTATAAGTTTATTGAATTCTTATTAAAAAACCATATCGAGCTCATACTAAAGAGACGTTTCTGCCCAGTCGAGTAAGAGAGCTAGTATAGAAATTAAGATATGTTAATTAACAGTTTATTAATTTCCAAATCGCAGCAAGCACAAGATAGTGCATCTTCAGAACAAAATACAACGAAGCCTGTATGTTTAAGAATGAGTAATTTCTTTCCAAATAGTCATTATAGAGATCTAAAATGCACAGTGATGGACACAAATAAGAATTGTGTATAAATTAAAGATTTCACATTTTCTTTGAGTTAATGGTTAGTAAGGAAACCCTAGTTCCTTCTCTTTTTCTTTTATGCACGAATTAATAGTATTGCATTCCATTTAAAATAAAAACTCAGGCTAAAATATTTGAATCAATTAGAGGGATTCCTAACGCAGAATTTAAAGAGTCTGTTGCTGGTATCATCTAGGAATTTATAGAGATCAGTTCGATTTTTTTCTCACAAATAACTCCAATACTAAATTTATGTGCTATAACTGAGTTTGAGGTTAAAGAAGTTGTTTAGAAAACTATTTGAACTTTTGTAAATTAGACTTCATACATAAATTGAAAAACAATTAAGAATGTACAGAGCCGTGAGAAACTACCCAGGAAAAACATTTCGAAAACCAACTTGAGACGTTTAAACATCAATTTTTTTAGCAGGTTTCGCGTCACTTTCTTACAATTGCCTCAAAGGAAAATAAGGGGATAAGGGTACCCATTAACATTAATAGTTATATCATGGTACCAAAGGCCACCACGCCTTTAAAACCTGTATCTAGGGTTTTCATAAAAACAAAAAAAAAACCCTTATTTTTCCTGAGTCCCTTTCTCATTTGCATCGAGACAGGAGTTGGGAGAATAGACGCAGGTGTATTACTGCTTACCTCTTCATTCGCTCCTTAAACTATCGGGATGTTGTCTTCACCTGTACATGCCAATTTGAAGGAGTTTTAGTTCTTAAAAGAATAGAATCAACATTTCATTAAAAGACTGAACTGATACTACCTGGTTCTGAGATATCTATCCTTACCTTGTGATAATACAGTCCGGGAGGGATTATGGGGCTTAGTCGTTTCATTCTTCGGTTCGCAGATCCTTTAACACTTGATGTATCAGAACGAACTCTAGATGGAGACACCGTGGTCATAGCAGAAAAGACTCTGTGTGTTGTAGTCCTTCACGATTTTAGAGGTTAACTTAATCACTTGCCAACGTTTCTGGTTGTAGTATTTAATATTATCCCTATATAAAGTGTTGCTTCACGGGACAGGCTGCCTTCGATAGGCCGGATTCCAGCCTTATCACCATCAACTTAAATGCGAGAGTGAAGGGAATTACGATATTGTATAGGAGTACCAAGTTCGAGGTGCCACTTGTAAAGTGGGTATAATTTTTCTTACATACTTTAATGGAGTTCATTTATCTCAGCCTGGAACCGAGTTATCATCGAGTACCTGCTTTTCATTCGAAACTATACTTAGTATAAGCATATAAGTTTTGATTTTATGAAGTTTCACCTCTAAAGGATAATAAAAATTGAGGGAAGGTCCCAACCACTTGCAATTAAGCTAGGATTGTTATAGTCACTTGGTTGGGATGAATATAGGACCTTGTATAAGTACCATCATTGATGTTGATCTAACCATCACTAGAGTTCTCAACGTAAACCATAGTATTCGTGCAACCTAAAATTCATAAGACATATGCATTAGCTAGAAAGCTAAGTAAGCAATAAAAACTACGGTCTACAATCTACTCAACTCCCATCATCGATGAGGCCTACACATCGTGTCTATTTTTAAGTATGCCTAGTAATTGAAAACAAATTATATTATTTCTAGGTTTTTCATAAAGAGTTAAACATTTAAAGTTATCCCAATTTTTTTTTTTTTTTTTTGTATATTGGGATGTTACACACAAGATATCATGATGTTGGTGATATTTGCAACACTAATCTTGATAGAGTAGCTCAAGGAGATCTGGCCAATTACATCTAGGTTTCTAATCAAGGACTTGAAAGTGCCCGTAGATTATTCACAGATAAGTTCTTTACAAAAAATCACAAACATAAATAATGCTTGCAGAAGTAAACCAGTCCTTGGTTCTTAAGAAATTCTTTATCTCCATGTAAAGCATTCCCAATCTTAAGCAATTCGACAAATTAGTTTTGCAACCATTTCCTATGAACCAAGAAAGTTGATTCTATAAGAGCTGGATAAAATGTTTGACTCATAGCCATAAAGACCAGTCCAAAAAATTTCTCCAAACTAATTTTTTCCTCAAGAATTGAGTTGACAAAAATAATGGCATGTTGCCATGACCACCCTTTTCTTTGGGATATGAGTTTTCCTCTGTCAAACCAAAACAACATTAAAACATACTTTCTGAATTTTCCCTCCATTACAGAGAAAACTTCTTATAATCTGCTTCATAGAATTTACAACTCCTGAGGTCACCATGTACTTTAAAAAAGAAATAAGGATAGGCTCCCATAACATACAAGGTTAAGCCATCTCAAAGCCTACCTACACCTTGATTTTAATATCTAAGCTTATTCAGAATTCACTCCAGTACCACTGTACCAGTTAGACCTGACCCTTTAAGAAGACTGATGGAGACAGATATTAAGATGACCCCAGTTGACTCTCTGAAATCCTATCAATTGACATATATTATGTTACATCAAGTTACAACTACCTTGGTCAACCATGCACTTTAAGTTAGCTTGAACTAAGAGAAATCTAAGACTACAGAATTAATTTTCTTGGCCATTTGTAGGGAATCTCCTCCCATTAGAAGGCTTGGAATCTCCTCCCATTAGAAGGGAATTTTCCTGGCCATTTGTAGGGAGTCTATAGTCTACAACAAAACCTGGTTTGGCTTTTCCTTCAAAAAATATCCACTGCAATAAAACGTCCTACGCCATCATTTAGGGATCTTCCCAGGGAACTGGCTAACAAGATGTAAAAATATGGGAGGAAGTGCACATGGCACATAATACCCTCAGAAGTCTCCACAAAAAAATTTACCATTTAAAAGGGCTGAAAATCAAGACACTTCCATTTGCATTATCATGGACGCAAGCTCAATATTCTTCTCTTCGATGGCGCATTCTTCATGTAGATTTCCAAGCGGCCTATGTGAACCCAAATTCGTAAGATCGAATCTCCTAATGTCAAATTTCAACCCTCATAAAAAAGGCCATTAGATTGCCTTTGTAGAAACCCTTAGACTCCAGCCTGCAGATCTGAGATTTGAAATTAATATTTCATTATATTTCACTAGCAGAACGAGAGTTGCCAAAATATCCAGGGATGATTAGATACATGGAGCTAGTTCCCAGCCTAAAATTTATGTATTCATTTCGCATGCACTAGCTGCCATACAATGTTGTGATCGACTTTTCCACTAGGACCTAGGTTATTTTCATATGCATAATGCGAGTGAGGCAAGGAAGTAGTAGGCGGGGCAGACAGAGGACTTGTCTGGGCTACCATCTCGATGAATTTTAAATCATTGATATGGGTGTTTATTTTATTTTATTATTTTTACAATTTTTTCTATATTCCAAATCCTAATTTCCATATTAAATTCTAAACATTTTTATACAAAATATTCAATGCATTCCATTTTATTCATATGCCTTCAACATAAGTGTATGATATTCAATCTGTTCAACATTGGTAATACTTTCTAATGGGTAATGATATTATCACACATTTTAATTATAAACTTGTGTACATTTATATATTTTGCAGGTTCATTTTAATTATAAACTTTACATGTTTGGTACGTTATTGATATGTGCAAAATACCTTTATTAACATTATGGGTTAACCTTGAGAAAGGGCTCATAATTAGACATTCCTCCATTGAATTTATTTTGATTATGGCCAGATTATCATAATCGCGGTATAAATTATGAAATGAAATTATTATGTAGATATGTAACTAACTAAACTTAACTAAAATGAGTAAAAGGGGTCAAAGATTCAATCAATAGCAATGGAGATAGTGTCTGATAAACTAGAAATGAACCTAAGTTAAATCCTCCAAACTCCTACTTGAAGTGGGATGATCCAATTGTTGGGTACACTTCCATGTTATACAACTAGTGAACTGAAATGATACACAATCAATGATATAATATTAGGGAGCATAGTGTATTAGCTAAAGCATATCCAAAATTAGAGGCTATGAGTAAGCAAGAATAGTCTAAGAGTATTGAGAGACTCCTTCCTTCATGTCAAATGTTAGGCATGTATATGATAAGAAAATTTGAAAAAAACTTCATCACTTCACCGTATCAATCCGATCTTCCGCAATATTTCCAAGATTGAATTCATAACCAAGTGCCCAGTAATGGCCTTGGGATCGCAAAACTATTGTGTGAGGAGGGAGGAGAACATGGCATATATATATAATCAATTTTATTTTTTTTATTAATTTTTAAAATATAAAATGTGTATAGAATTAAAATAAAAATATAGTGTGAAAATAATTAATTTTTATAGAATTAAATAATTTTTTAATATGTAATGTGCAGTATAGAATGGAAATAATATAAGAAATATTTTAAAATGTAATATGTATTGTACAATTAGTTTTATATAAAAATAAAATTTATTGTGCGTTGTAAAATTCAGATCTAATTCAGATAAAGATTTTCATGTAGGATATAAGAACCAACACCCAGGTCCCACACATATGTTGCTAGATTTGGTTAGGATTTCAATCAATCGTGGATCTGTATCAAAATTGGATTCATGTTCAAAATAGATATGGGAGGAATTCATACGAGATGCAACTCTTGTACATCTGAGACATCGTCAAACAATGGATACAAAAAATGGTATAAGTAGTAATAATAATTATAATAATAATAGAAATAATGCAACCGACAAACAAATGAAACTTTTCCTTGAATGAGGTGCTTTTCAATTGTTTGCAAAATGTTAAGAGATCAACTTAAACCCAAATTTGGGAGCAGTGGGGCTGAGAGACTTGGAATATTTTAGGTTTTGTAGGACAGATTTTTCTAGATTAAGCAGATATTTTTTGAGCCAAGAAGAGATATTTAGACTAAGATTTTTCTAGACTAAAAGCCGATTTTCCTGAGCTGAGACTTGATTTTAGGAATGAACAGATTTGAAACTTTGGAGTCCCAACAGGAGATCTTTTTTTATTCTTGAGCTTTTCCATTTTGTAGATCTTGGGGTCCATTTTTTGCTGCTAGCCTAGCCATTACAGGAAAGCAAAGCCAAGAGATCTACTTTGGAAATTTATTGTTGTGAGAGAGGAGATTGCAGGGGGCTATAGCTGATCATGGAGCCAATTTTTCGTTGCTAACCCAACAATTGGAGAAAAGAAAAGCTAAGTTGACAAAGCAGTAAGGAATACAATAGCCTAAACACCAGGACCAAAGCCCATCTTTGTGGCATGCTCAATGATAAGGAAATGACACAATAAAATCAGTGGGTTCAACTAATGTTCTCCAAGCCATCATGGATAATGACAAGATTTTGCACATGTATTTATCCATTGCCACCTCACCAAATAATAAGGAGTCTAGCAAGACATGGAAAATATAACCAGAGTTACCTAATTTGGACAAGGACATATCCTTGAATGCAATTCCTCAGCTTTATTTTGTAGAAAACAAAAACATTACATAGGTTTTACCCATGTTACTTTTTGTATTCAGATCTAATTCCACTTACCTTACAACATTCTTAGAACAACAAACAACATCAATGATGTGGAACTTCAATTCTAAGATGTGACAATAAAAATGTCCAAGATGCCAGTAACCTCTGGCACTCCATGTTGAAGAAATTCAAGAAAGTCCCACTAAAATCCAAGAACAACATAGGCTCCTTTTTATGTAACAAAAGCAGTCATGCCTAACTATTTCATATTACACCTCATTTGTTGGCATTTCCTTGCAACCTATATTGCTTGGATAATATTTTCCAAAACAATAACCAGAACCATATGTTACAGAATTTCACGTTAATTCCCACAAATTGGAAAACATGAAAGCATGTTACTCTCAAATGGATGAATAAATATCAAGTGCCAAGTCTGCAAAAGAGGATCAGGACAATAATCTAATTATGGAAAAATCCTCCTACAATGGGATTTTCTTGTCACCTTGCAACAGTGCAATGAATTTAGACATGAGTATGGATTTCTTCAATCATCTCTATGGTATGAATGCTACCAGAGTGTGAGCTCATAGCTCAAATTACAGGGAACATGCTATATCAAAAGGAAGCGTTGCAAAGGGAAAAATGTAGTGCCATATAAAAGAGCAACAAATGAAGAATATATATTTGGCAAATTCAATGGTGACCTTCATATTGGAATACTATGAAGAATTTACCATGACAAACTGTTATCTTTCATTATACAATAGGGTATACTAAAAAGGAATCCAGAATCATATTAAATTAAAAATTTCTTTGGAAAAGCATCAACTTTAAAATTACTAAACTTTTATGTATTGCCTTAATCTGGACCATACATTCCTTTATGAAATGTAGTCAACTCTGCGTTGAGCAAGAAAATTATAAGATTCAATAGTCAATGAAGCTATGTCTTCTAAGTTCTGAGTTGTCTCACTAACTCACATAATAAAATTCCTGCAGCTAAATCATAATCAAGTTCCTGTGGTAAACATGAAAAGTCTTACACAAATATGAATCCCAAACCAAAAAGATCAAATATAAAAAATCCCAAAATTCAGAAAGGAATCAAGAAAATTGAAAAAAGCATCAACTTTAAAATTACTAAACTTTTATGTATTGCCTTAATCTGGACCATACATTCCTTCATGAAATGTAGTCAACTCTGCGTTGAGCAAGAAAATTATAAGATTCAATAGTCAATGAAGCTATGTCTTCTAAGTTCTGAGTTGTCTCACTAACTCACATAATAAAATTCCTGCAGCTAAATCATAATCAAGTTCCTGTGGTAAACATGAAAAGTCTTACACAAATATGAATCCCAAACCAAAAAGATCAAATATAAAAAATCCCAAAATTCAGAAAGGAATCAAGAAAATTGAAAAACCCATTAGTAAACTCCATGGAATTATAATGTGACTGTGGCTTTAAGAGAAAGATATTACTAATGAGGTGGCTTGACTCCATGGACAAAAAGCATCTCGAGATAATTGCTCAAGTTTTAATTGGATAAGCTTGCATTCTTCCAAAATCATTCTTTCTTTCCCATCTAGTTCTCAAAGCCACTGAGATATTGACAAAGAGTAGGGAGTCAATCGACCCTATCTAGTTGTCGAATGAACACTCTACTTGTGTATGGTAGAAGTTTGCACGGATTCTACCTTTTGTTTCACTTACATATCATATACAAAACACTAATTAGACAGCTAATCAATCAACCCATTAGCAATTTGGCCGCTATCAACCCATTGGCCCATAGACGTTCCAGCTACTGTAACAGTTATTGTGTCTAATAAAGACTGCTGCTGCTGACAAGGGCGGTGATGCCATTGCATGTACAATTGAGTTGTTGTTGTTGATATTGTTATTTTTGATGGTGCATCCTCCTTATCCTTTGTTTCTCTAAATCCTCTCAATTAAGCTTCATATGAATCCTCAAGGTTTTTTAGGGTGGTTTTTGTCCTGGTTATAGTTGTTTTCTGCACAGTGCACCATGGGTATCTGATATTCTCCACGGTGATGCTTATTGCTCACATATATATTCCAATTAGGTCTTGATATATATTTGTGGAATTATCTCTGATACTGAAAGCATCTGCTTGCTACTGCTGATGTGATATATTACTATGCTCTATATATGAATAGTATAGATTACTCTTACTAATAACTATAAGAAGCCTTTTTTGCTGCTAGTTTTTGTGTTTATGTATCAATATATATCTTATTTTGCTCATGCTGTATATTTTTTCTTAAGTGGATGAGGTTGTGGTGATACTATTTCCTTCGAAAAAAATAGTTGGCTGGCCCCCCACACAACTAAACAGAAAGAAAAGGTAAAACACAAATTGTATTAATTCAGGCAATAATAGTAATTTTCTACTGAGTTTCTCCATACCTGTTCCAAGGCAATATCTGCATCGTTTTTTCTCTTGTTGCTTGACATTGTTGATCTCAACCACCATTAAAGCTAATATAAAACCTACTGCTCCCCCACTATGGGATCAACTTGACTATATCACCAGCATGCAACAGTTCAATCGGAAATCATATTCAAAAGAGAGGACAATCAGGAAATGAAATCCTATACAGACTTATACAATTGTGAGATCACACGAGAAGCATCAATACATCTAAATGAAGAATTGATTAGTATGTTAATGGTAAGGTAGAGATTAGCACTCCAAATCTAAGTGTTGTTGGAAGATCAAGAAAGCTTAGATAGCCACTTATTTCATCTTTTTGAAAAAGGAATAGTAAAGTTTGAAATGGTTAAGTTTGAAAGCAAAAAGAGGTAAAGATAGTTTTACATTCCACTTCGGCATGTCAAATTTCTCATTTCATTGGAGCACACTACTCTAATTTCTGAATTTATTGGTACCATCTTGTGCCATGTTGAGATAGATTCTCACCAGAATTTTTTTCAAAAAATACTTCTTATATTATACAAGAAAAAATATAGCTAAAATAAACAACAAATACTATCTAATTGCGGTCAGAATAAGCATAAGCATAAATATTTTTTGCATCCTTAAACAAACAAAACTCCTTAGATTTAGTTTCAACAGCTAACTCATCAAAATTAGTAGTATGGCATTAAGTAATTTTACAATGAACATGAATAAATGTTATTAGCAGTATGGCATACACCTATTTTTACAGAAAAATTGTTAAAGGATACAAGTATGCATGATTTCTTTTACAAGTAATAATTCGAGTTTTGGATAATTTATATGTAAATAAGCTACAAAAACGAAAGGAATCTAGCAGTATTAAACAAAGTAATTAAACATGGTTGCTTTAATATGAACAATTTAGGTTATATAACATAGGTCCTATACTATAGCTATTTTTGATATAATGAAGCAGTCGATAATCACTTTATATTCTCGGGTTGATATTATTAAAGAAGCAAGAGTTTAATTAGTATAAAAAATAATACATCTCCTAGATTGAGCCAGGGCTCGACTGTCCAAGAGTTTAATCTCAACATAAAAGCATGGAATACTACACTAGCTAGGAATATCCAGACTGAAACTTGATAGATAACCTAGTTCAATATTCGAGATCAAAGCTAGAGATGGTTTTATCATTCTACCAGATGTTAATATTAACTCCCAGTTTTGAGACTGGTCATTCACCCTTACTCTTCCAAAGAGTCATGGAGTCAAACCCCCAAGAAAAAGGAAACAAGTATTTGTCTTTTTCCATGCTATAATCATGGAGGACCATACCTATTGTGGAGGCGTTAGTGGAAGTGGTCAGTAGAGCCGAATCGTGAGAGCGTGTAAACAATTCAAAAGATAAGGGTTAGACATTATCCTGGTTAAGTCATATAAAACATTATCCCAAATACTCTTTGAATGAGGGGACTTGTGCTAACTAGAGTTGCTCAAGCCGAGCCTTCTATCTTTCATCCTTGTCATCGCTTGACTAGTGTGTATCCCGTAAGAAATATCAAGAAATAATTAGGGTTTGCGATAAATGTGCTTATGAAAATTTTCATACATGAAAAGGTATTTTATTTTCCTTTTTTTTACCTTGTTGAGGTCAGCCCTTCTAGCTGGAATTGAAACCCAATCATTGACTGCAAATCCTGTAAGTGGGTGAGCTTTAGTTAAAGGTCGCAACCCCAGAAAGGAAATCTTAAGCACACTGAAGTACTGAGCACGAAGATGCTGTAAGAACCATAGGAGCCAAAGGTTGACCACAGGTCTGAAACCCTCATTCACCTCGACAACAAATCTAAATGGAAATGATAATACGTTTTGTAGTGCTCTGGTTTTTACAGCAGAGCACTGTGTAAAATTTCAGGTTTAATTTTCTACGTTTTAAACTTTATCAGTTTATGGAAGTGAATTTCTAAGAATTTCTATGTGCCGAAATAATATTTAGTGTACTGTGGTGTTTTCACTAACCTTACATTCGAAATTTGAAATAAACAAACATATCGTTATTTTCTTTTCAACAGCATAAGAATAGGTTTCACAACTTAGTAAATCAGTAAATAGCAGTAAATCAGTAAATAGTAAGTTTGCATGTTTACAGTAAGATTTAGCATAATAGTAAATAACGGAAATTACCTGATGCTGATGCTAACCGTAAGTTGTAGCAGGTTGTGTAACCCCTTAGACAGCCAAACTGAAGTGTCCACCCTACCGACCAGCTATAATCTTGCTGGCCCTTGGAAATCAAAGGATTTCCAAGCCCCCGAGCCCACAATCTGATAATCCCGAGAGCAGTCTTTCCTTCTGTTCTCAAAATCCTTCTGTTCTCCAATCAAAATTTCTGTCCTCCCAACTTCTGTTCTCCAAACTTCTTTTCTTCTCCCATCAAAAAACCCCCCCCCCAACCTTCAACCTTCTCCCCCTCTATATACATGTCCATCCTCGAGAAGACCTTGGGCTTACTCCACCGCCCCAAACTCCCCCTCTCGAGCCCCTCAAACCTTTACTCCTTTCCCTAGTTCATTCATCCACGTCTCATTATAAAAATGTATAATTAATTACTCTTATGGAAAATTCATTTGGTTTTGGATTGACGGTCGTAATTATTTATTACGGTGGGAATTATCACCCCAAGGTTATCCGTTCGGGACAAGTTTCATTAAATACAAGTCTATCCGCCATCCTTGATATTTTAATGTTATTAATGTAATTAATAAAATATTATATAATTAGTTGCCCCTTGTCAACTTGGACATGATGTGTCTTAATGATCCACCTTATCCGTCGAGACTACTTTAGCTTGAGGTTTAAATTCCAAGATTAACATTGAATAATTAAATATCCATTTTCCATCACATCACGGTTATTCCAAAAAGGATTATCTTATTATGGCTAACTTTGAAATGGAATTAATCACGCAATATTAATTTATAAATCAATATTTTAAATCTTACTTATATTGCATTTGTTACGATAGGGATATAAATGTTTGCTGGAATATCATTTATTAATTAATAATAATAATTAAATCACCCTTTGACAATAATAAAAGGTGAATCAATCATAGTATTCTTAATTATTTGTTCATCACATGGGTACCCTATCATCAACATAGCATCCTTGTTCTTATAAACAAAGCACTTGTGAGGGCTTAAACAATTTTACTAAATACTTAGACACTATCATTACCCTATTCACAACAGTTCTTCTATGACAATGTTAACTGACGATACTTGTCTTAGTTTATTATTACAATGTTTTCATATAATTACTAATTCACTTATTTACACATTGACAACCTAACCATTCATTACCTAAGTTGATTGATGTATCCTTAACTGAGTTATCTATGACATTTATACTACTATTCAAGCATGACAAGTATGTTATACACCAGTAATATTGTACATGTACAAGGTGTGCATGCATGGCCAGTGTATGCACATGTCGGACATGTACTATAAACAAACCCCATTCCGCCTATGCATACTTGATAACTAACAATAGTATCTACCCCCATGCAGAAGAGCAAACATAATCTATAGTATAATTACTTTAACATCCTCGGTTATTTAACAGTTAACCCTTTACAATTTAACATCACTGTCTTTATGTTTACATTAGTTTAATCAATCAAGTATAGGAAGGGTGCCTACTTCCACTAACTCAGAATCAAGGAATACTAAACCCCCAACAGTGCTAACTAACACATCCTCCCTTCATAACCTACGTCCAGCATCCTCCCTATCCTTCCTCTGCTAGTACAACAGTGGATGTCGGACTCACCGATCTGACCACATAGAACTTGAGAGCGATAGCGTCGGCTGAACAGCGGACCTATCCTCCCCTAGCAGGCATCCGACAATCGTCATCACAACAACATGGGGAGCGTGTCTCAGCACGGCCCTCCCACGACCTCGGGTCTCATGGAAACATAGGGTGGGAAACACATCCATCCCTCTCAACATACTGGGCCTACGCCCTTATCAACTCATACTTGCTGCTATCGGGATTATCAGTTTGTGTTATCGTATCCTCATTTTGGATGCTAAGGTTTGCTGTATGAACATGTTTTTCCTTTCCAATATATATCAGATCAAGTAACTGGCTATCCCATAGCCCCTGTGTCCTGTAGGTTAGTGTTTTGCAAAATACAATTTATAGAAAGCATTTTCCATTGATCGCCAATTGATCCATGTTATCAATTTATTTCATGTAACTTTTTAGCTCATCATAGATGCGTATGACATATAACATTTCAGCAATTCATATAAGAAGATGGTATCCACGTACCGAATCATATATTTCACATTTCATTAAGGAAAACATATAAACATATACTGCAATTGTAAAATAAGGAAATCATATGATAATCGTGACATCATAACTGCATAACATAGTAACATCATAATCATGGTGAAATCATAAGACAGAGTAACATCATATAATGAGGTCCAATATAGTTTACTTAGTCGAGCTGAGTTCGACAAAATATATAAGAAGTAAAGTATGGTGTGTATAACTAATAAATATGCCGAATCAAAATATGGGCATTACAGGTTTGCACATAGTTTCTAGATCGTATGGTAGAAGTGTATTGGTGAAGTTCTGTTTTCAAATAAAATGGGTAGTGTCATGAAAATTCCTGCAAAAGATGCTGAGAGCGTCAACGAATATGGTATTGGGATTGTGAAAGAAACAATGGGATTGATTTAAACATCTCTAGTTCTACTAATTTTTTGGATGGAAGGTTACAAACTTCATGTACAAGGATGGATGATTCTCTGGATAGCTTGATAGAAACAACCGTTCCAATGCCATTTTCCATGGACAACTGCACTAGTGTGGAATCTTTAGATTGTAAGGCTGGATGTGATAAATGTGTTGCTTCTTCCCCTGCTTTCCCTCATTCACCAACTCACCAGTATGATGACCCCTGTTCTCAATCCCTTGCTTTCCCTATTCAAACTGAGCAAAAAACTCAAAATCTCTTGACTCAACCAATATTTTCCAGTTTATTAGGATATTTTGCCAATATATAACAATATTTTCAAAATTTGAAAAAACCTAGAATTTTTATGGCAATAATATCACCAAGCTGAGAGAATCACAATGTAAGATCCACCCCACAAACATTTTCATTATTATTCTTTTATTAATGTAATTGTTATTGAATAAAGAAACTATACCAGAAATTTGGTCAAGTAACCAAATGGTTACAAGTTGTAATGAGACAAAATTATTATTTTATTTTTAATAAAAGAATGAGGAAAAGGTGGGACAACGAATACTAAAAGAGGAAATCAAGCTTCAAGAGTGGGAGACAGGACTGAGTGTTAACTAAAAGCAGATCAAACAAGTGTGAGTGCATTAAAGGCACTGACACACTCCCTGGGAATCAAGGATTGACAACCATAGGATTCTTAGGGAATTGGCTGTGTGTAAGACCTAGGAAATGTTTTATAAGAGATGCATATGCGGGAGGCAGGACGTTGCCTAGTATGCAGGGGGAAGTATTGCTGTGGGAACACAAAAGTGTTAAGCAAGAAACCCTGAGGAAGTGAAAAATGAATGGTTGATTTGGTGAACAGTCTACACTCTTGAAGCGTTGGATTTAGCTCGGGGGTGATCAGAGTGGGTTAGCCTACTCGGTATCTATGTTTGGGAGGAGCAGAGTTGTCCCTACCTCATTCAGCTCGGGTTGTTACAGGTTCCAAATCTCTGCATTGTTGTGATTGTATTGTTAGGATGATTTGATTGATTTTATAGTATGTCTGTAAAAATGAATTTAGAAATAAATGGTATATGTTGTTAGTGGAATTTCTAACATTCTGTAAATATTAGTTTGATGTAATGCTAGAAATTGCGGAAATCAGATTAACATATCTTTCTCTATTTTCGTATAATTATAATGTAAGTATAAATTTTAAGTCACTAATTTTCTTTTGTACATAGGATTGAGAGTCATAGCTTATTGTTAAACCTTTGACCTAGTCTAGTAAGTAACCGTTTAATTAAGGTTTTAATTATGGTCTAGGGCACGTAAGTCCTCGATATAATCCAATGAATACCAATAGTGAAATTGCTGATGTTTTTAGCTGGTTCAGACTATCCTTTTTATCAGAAGGAAATAGATATGCAGTGCCACAGATTGTAGATCTAGATTGTGGTTGGCAATCAAAATAAATAAACGGTATCTTTTTCCTTTTCATATAGATTTTAATGGTGGAGGAACTTAAGAGTATAGGTAGTGTTTCCTATCACGCCTAGCTCTTTAAGAGCAGAAGTATAAAATTTAATCTTTGATTGTGATCAGATTTGAATTCCTTTTCGGTTCAAACAAGTCTGTAGAGGCGTCTTTTCCCAGCCAACTAAAGTATAATTTTATTGAATTCTTATTAAAAAACCATATCGAGCTCATACTAAAGAGATGTTTCTGCCCAGTCGAGTAAGAGAGCTAGTATAGAAATTAAGATATGTTAATTAACAGTTTATTAATTTTGAAATCGCAGCAAGCATAAGATAGTGCATCTTCAGAACAAAATACAACGAAGCCTGTATATTTAAGAATGAGAACTTTCTTTCCAAATAGTCATTATAGATATCTAAAATGCACAGTGATGGATGCAAATAAGAATTGTGTATAAACTAAAAGATTTCACATTTTCTTTGAGTTAATGGTTAGTCAGGAAACCCTAGTTCCTTGTCTTTTTCTTTTATGCACGAATCAATAGTATTGCATTCCATTTAAAATAAAAACTTAGGCTAAAATATTTGAATCAATTAGAGGGATTCCTAACACAGACTTTAAAGAGTCTGTTGCTGGTATCATCTAGGAATTTATAGAGATCAGTTCGATTTTTTTCTCACAAATAACTCCAGTACTAAATTTATGTGCTATAACTGAGTTTGAGGTTAAATAAGTTGTTTAGAAAACTATTTGAACTTTTGTAAATCAGACTTTATACATAAATTGAAAAACAATTAAGAATGTACAGAGCAGTGAGAAACTACCCAGGAAAAACATTTCGAAAACTAGCTTGAGACGTTTAAACATCAATTTTTTTAACAGGTTTCACATCACTTTCTTACAATTTCCTCAAAGGAAAATAAGGGGATAAGGGTCCCCATTAACATTAATAGTTATATCATGGTACCAAAGGCCACCACACCTTTAAAACCTGTATATGGGGTTTTCATAAAAACAAAAAAAAACCCTTATTTTTCCTGAGTCCCTTTCACATTTGCTTCGAGACAAGAGTTAGGAGAATAGACGCAGGTGTATTACTGCTTACCTCTTCATTCGCTCCTTAAACCATCGGGATGTTGTCTTCACCTGTACATGCCAATTTGAATGAGTTTTAGTTCTTAAAAGAATAGAATCAACATTTCATTAAAAGACTGAACTGATACTACCTGGTTCTGAGATATCTATCCTTACCTTGTGATAATACAGTCCGGGAGGGATTATGGGGCTTAGTGGTTTCATTCTTCGGTTCGTAGATCCTTTACACTTGATGTATCAGAACGGACTCTAGATTGAGACACTGCGGTCACAGCAGAAAAGACTCTGTGTGTTGTAGTCCTTCACGATTTTATAGGTTAACTTAATCACTTGCCAACGTTTCGGGTTGTAGTATTTAATATTATCCCTATACAAAGTGTTTCTTCATGTGACAGGCTGCCTTCGATAGGCCGGATTCCAGCCTTATCACCATCAACTTAAATGCGAGAGTGAAGGGAATTACGATATTGTATAGGAGTACCAAGTTCAAGGTGCCACTTGTAAAGTGGGTATAATTTTTCTTACATACTTTAATGGAGTTCATTTATCTCAGCCTGGAACCGAGTTATCATCGAGTACCTGCTTTTCATTCAAAACTATACTTAGTATAAGCATATAAGTTTTGATTTTATGAAGTTTCACCTCTAAAGGAGAATAAAAATTGAGAAAAGGTCCTAAACACTTGCAATTAAGTTAGGATTGTTATAGTCACTTGGTTGGGATGAATATAGGACCTTGTATAAGTACCATCATTGATGTTGATCTAACCATCACTAGAGTTCTCAACTTAAACCATAGTATTCGTGCAACCTGGAATTCATAAGACATATGCATTAGCTAGAAAGCTAAGTAAGCAATAACAACTACGGTCTACAATCTACTCAACTCCCATCATTGATGAGGCCTACAAATCCTGTCTATTTTTAAGTATGCCTAGTAATTGAAAACAAATTATATTATTTCTAGGTTTTTCATAAAGAGTTAAACATTTAAAGTTATCCCAATTTTTTTTTTTTTTTTTGTATATTGGGATGTTACACACAAGATATCATGATGTTGGTGATATTTTCAACACTAATATTGATAAAGTAGCTCAAGTAGATCTGTCTAATTACATCTACGTTTCTAATCAGGGACTTGAAAGTGACCGTAGATTATTCACAGATAAGTTCTTTACAAAAAATCACATACATCAACAATGCTTGCAGAAGTAAACTAGTCCTTAGTTCTTCAGAAATTCTTTATCTCCATGTAAAGCATTCCCAATCTCAAGAAATTCGACAAATCAGTTTTGCAACCATTTCCTATGAACCAAGAAAGTTGATTCTATAAGAGTTGGATACAATGTTTGACTCGTAGCCATAAAGACCAATCCGAAAAATTTCTCCAAACAAATTTTTTCCTCAAGAATTGAGTTGACAAAAATAATGGCATGTTGCCATGACCACCCTTTTCTTTGGGAGATGAGTTTTCCTCTGTCAAACCAAAACAACATTAAAACATACTTTCTGAATTTTCCCTCCATTACACAGAAAACTTCTTATAATCTACTTCATAGAATTTACAACTTCTGAGGTCACCATGTACTTTAAAAAATAAATAAGGATAGGCTCCCATAACATACAAGGTTAAGCCATCTCAAAGCCTACCTACACCTTGATTTTAATATCTAAGCTTATTCAGAATTCACTCCAGTACCACTGTACTAGTTAGACCCGACCCTTTAAGAAGACTGATGGAGACAGATATTAAGATGACCCCAGTTGACTCTCTTAAATCCTATCAATTGACATATATTATGTTACATCAAATTACAACTACCTTGGTCAACCATGCACTTTAAGTTAGCTTGAACTGAGAGAAATCTAAGACTACATACTTAATTTTCTTGGCCATTTGTAGGGAATCTCCTCCCATTAGAAGGCTTGGAATCTCCTCCCATTAGAAGGGAATTTTCCTGGCCATTTGCAGGGAGTCTACAATCTAAAACAAAACATGGTTTGGATTTTCCTTCAAAAAAGATCCACTGCAATAAAACATCGTATGCCATCATTTAGGGCTCTTCCCAGGGAACTGGCTAACAAGATGTAAAAATATGGGAGGAAGTGCACATGGCGCATAATACCCTCAGAAGTCTCCACAAAAAAATTTACCATTTAAAAGGGATGAAAATCAAGACACTTGCATTTGCATTATCATGGACGCAAGCTCAATATTCTTCTCTTCGATGGTGCATTCTTCATGTAGATTTCCAGGCGACCTATGTGAACCCAAATTCGTAAGATCGAATCTCCTAATGTCAAATTGCAACCCTCATAAAAAAGCCCATAAGATTACCATTGTAGAAACCCTTAGACTCCAACCTGAAGATCTGAGATTTGAAATTAATATTTCATTACATTTCACTAGCAGAACGAAAGTTGCCAAAATATCCAGGGATGATTAGATACATGGAGCTAGTTCCCAGCCTAAAATTTATGTATTCATTTCGCATGCCCTAGCTGCCATACAATGTTGTGATTGACTTTTCCACTAGCACCTAGGTTATTTTCATATGCATAATGCGAGTGAGGCAAGGAAGTAGCAGGTGGGATAGACATAGGACTTGTCTTGGCTACCATCTCGATGAATTTTAAATCATTGATATGGGTGTTTATTTTATTTTATTATTTTTACAATTTTTTCGATATTCCAAATCCTAATTTCCATATTAAATTCTAAACATTTTTATACAAAATATGCAACGCATTCCATTTTATTCATATGCCTTCAACATAAGTGTATGATATTCAATCTGTTCAACATTGGTAATACTTTCTAATGGGTAATGATATTATCACACATTTTAATTATAAACTTGTGTACATTTATATATTTTGCAGGTTCATTTTAATTATAAACTTTACATGTTTGGTACGTTATTGATATGTGCAAAATACCTTTATTAACATTATGGGTTAACCTTGAGAAAGGGCTCATAATTAGACATTCCTCCATTGAATTTATTTTGATTATGGCCAGATTATCATAATCGCGGTATAAATTATGAAATGAAATTATTATGTAGATATGTAACTAACTAAACTTAACTAAAATGAGTAAAAGGGGTCAAAGATTCAATCAATAGCAATGGAGATAGTGTCTGATAAACTAGAAATGAACCTAAGTTAAAGCCTCCAAACTCCTACCTGAAGTGGGATGATCCAATTGTTGGGTACACTTCCATGTTATACAACTAGTGAACCAAAATGATACATGATCAATGATATAATATTAGGGAGCATAGTGTATTAGCTAAATCATATCCAAAATTAGAGGCTATGAGTAAGCAAGAATAGTCTAAGAGTATTGAGAGACTCCTTCCTTCATGTCAAATGTTAGGCATGTATATGATAAGAAAATTTGAAAAAAAATTCATCACTTCACTGTATCAATCCGATCTTCCGCAATATTTCCAAGATTGAATTCATAACCAAGTGCCCAATAATGGCCCTGGGATCGCCAAACTATTGTGTGAGGAGGGGGGAGAACATGGCATATATATATAATCAATTTTATTTTTTTATTAATTTTTAAAATATAAAATGTGTATAGAATTAAAATAAAAATATAGTGTGAAAATAATTAATTTTTATAGAATTAAATAATTTTTTAAGATGTAATGTGCAGTATAGAATGGAAATAATATAAGAAATCTTTTAAAATGTAATATGTATTGTACAATTAGTTTTATATAAAAATAAAATTTATTGTGCATTGTAAAATTAGTTATAAAAGTCAAAAGCAAAATGTTATATATATATTTCTCGTTTAATATATATTCGGGTGAAAAGCCTTTCATGGAATGAAGTTTATTCATCATCTTAGATGTTTTTGGGGATAATGATATCACCTAAAAAAGGATTTGGAAAGAAATGACAATCCTAAGATCTCCTATAACATTTAAATGAAGATTTCATAATATGGTTTTAGAGGTGAAGTTAAAGTGTATATGTGGCTTCAAAGAAAAATCAAACTAGGCTTTAGGTGTTCGAGGCACATAATAAAAAATATAAGTTAAATATAGCCCTTCAACGCTTAGAAGGGTGAAGTATATACGAACTTTTAGTAAGTTCATATATACTTGCAATATCCCAAAGAGTTGACCAACATTTCACAACACCCCCTATAAGCCCAAATGTCACAAATGCTCTTATCCTTGGTCTAAAATCCCCAAATGTCACAAATGATCTTAGCCTTGGTCTAAAATCCATGTATGTACCCTCAGGAAACTTTATATATTCAAAAATATAAGTTAAATATAGCCCTTCAACGCTTAGAAGGGTGAAGTATATACGAACTTTTAGTAAGTTCATATATACTTGCAATATCCCAAAGAGTTGACCAACATTTCACAACACCCCCTATAAGCCCAAATGTCACAAATGCTCTTATCCTTGGTCTAAAATCCCCAAATGTCACAAATGATCTTAGCCTTGGTCTAAAATCCATGTATGTACCCTCAGGAAACTTTATATATTCAATGGACTCAAAAAATGATCCCTTAGAAGACATGTATTGAAAAATAATTGAAGTTGTATACTATTAATGTTGCAATTTGCTAAATTTTAACACTGCAGATGGATTCAGAGACCCCCTTTAAATTTTAACACTGCAAGTTGTATACTATTAGGGGGTCTCCGAATCCATCTGCAGTGTTAAAATTTAGTAAATTGTACAAATTCATTATCAAAATTATAATTTTCGACTGTTGGAATGACACAACTAAAAATGACCAATTGTTATGTTGTCATTTTTAGTTTAGTTCTTATCTCGTGACCAAATTGGTCATTTATCTTGGTCATTTTTAGTTTAGTTCTTATCCCGTGACCAAATTGGTCATTTATCTTGGTCATTTTTAGTCACTTCACTTAAAATTTCTCAATTTTGGTCATTTATCCCTTGAAAAAGCTGTGGTGACCAAATTTTTTGGTCGCCTGGTCACTTATCTCTCATTTTGTACTAGTGCGAGCACACAGCTCAACCTATCGGATATCCCAAGATCTTTACATGCTATTGCACAACCTGCCACATATCATCTCTTATCTCCAAGTATCATCCTGATACTCATGATCCAACTGATCATCATCGCATGGTGCATCAACATGATGCACACCAACATCACATGATCATCCTGATCATCGTCATAGCATCGACTTGATGCATATCATCCAGAGTATCTTCCTGATACTCATCACACATGATCATCCTGACCATCGTCATAGCATCGTATTGATGCATATCATCTAGAGTATCTTCCTGATACTCATCACACATGATCATCGTCATAGCATCGTCCTGATGCATATCATCCAGAGTATCTTCCCAATACTCATCACACATGATCATCCTGATCATCGTCATAGCATCGTCCTGATGCATATCATCTAGAGTATCTTAGTGATACTCATCATACATGATCATCCAGATCATCATTATAGCATCGTCCTGATACTCATCACACAACGCTTACATCCACATCCATGGGAGGATCCTCCTGCCACCATGCTTGGAATGGCTCCTGCAAATGTGTCCCATCACTTCTTCCTCGAAGTATATTCTATATAAAGAACATCGAGCCTCTCTCTGAAGTACTCAAACTTCACTCTAGCTAGTGGTTTCGTCAACACATCTGCAACTTGCTCATCCTTCGCAACATACAGGAGCTTCACTACTCCTCTCTGCACCATATCCCTGATATAGTGATATTTGATCTCGATGTGCTCGACCTGTCATGGAACACCGGGTTCTCTGACAACTTCACACAACTATGGTTGTCACAATAGATACAGGCAGCATCCAACGGGAGATCAAATAACTCAGACAGTAGCTTCCTAAGACATACTTCCTCACAACTGGCTAAACAAGATGCGACATACCCTGCTTCGGCTATACTCAGAGCTACGCAGGATTGCTTCCTGCTAAACCAAGAGATCACACCCAATCCCATACTGAAGCAGCACCCCGAAGTGCTCTTCCTATCTGCAGCATTGTCAGCACAATCTGAATCAATATAACCCTCCAGGTTAAACTTTTGATTCGCATCATACTTGATCACATAATCAATCATACCCTTCAGGTACCTTAGTGTCACATACCCACCCATCCATCCAAGGAAAGGGAGGGAACATGAATAAAATCTATGGGTCTTTTTAAACTAACTCAGCCATTCATTAAACTCACAACCATTAAATTAAGAGTGTGCAGATGCCATTAAAACAATTAAGCACAACGGAATTAAAAACTCATCCACACACATTATTTTCTATGCATACAGCATATAAAAAACAGTCATCAATCTAAACATTACAGAAGTAAATGCATAGACAGTAAGACACTTATCTTTTTGGTGAAATGGCCCCAAACAACTAGCTATGCTGCTGCAACATTCCTCCCAACCATAGGTCTCTGCCCAGCCTGTATTATTTCAGCACTCAGAGACCACCCTCGACCTAGGCATGATATCTACAAGGAAAAAGGGGACTCTCAAGCTCGTCACAGCCCAAAGCAATGGACACCCATCTCAACCCGAACATTTCTTAACACCCAGCAACTCAAAACTGAGCATGGATACTCATAACAGCAAAATCACAAATTCAGGGCATGAAGCAAAATGTTGGGCAACCAAAAACGAAGTGGCAACCGGGGAATCACCCTGGGAGAACAAAACCATTTCCAAAAGACGTTTGTGGCCACTCAAGGGACAAAAACGACCTCCATAAACCCCAAATTCGTGGCTCCCTTCCTCCCAGCCATTGTGCAATACCAAAACGAGTTCCTAGGCAAGGAAAATGCAGGAGATAGATGAAAAACGTGATGGGAAAATCCCCAGCTAGCTCAGACTGGGTGAGAGGGCAAAGGCTTGGGCATTCAAGGGCCAAAACGACCTTCACACAGTCATTAACTGGAAACAGGGAACCAACACGATTTTTGGGCAAAACCGTGATAGGTTGGCACTCGAAAATGGCACATACATAGTCACACAATTGATGGAATATTCAAAAACGATTTCTGAGGTAGGAGATAACTACTAGGTTCACAAAAATGATTTTTCCATAATGAAAACCAATTTTGGAAATTCAAAAATGATTTCACAACAATAAAGAAACAACAAGCTATCAAACTTATCTGTTGAGCTTCCCAATGGATTCTCATCTTTCCCCACAGTCCAACCATAACAAAAATGCCCTTCTCAGCTTGAAAACCAGTGAATTTACAGTGTACTCCATGAGAGAAACACCCAGCAAGCTCCCAAAATGTGAGAGAGTGAAGTTTGATCCTGCATAATGGCTTGGGAAGGCAATTTGTGGGTGTTTTATTGTCCAAGAAGGAGAAACACAATTTTCCATGAGGGTGGCTCGCCCATACTCGAATTTGGACAGCCATACCTCCCTAATCCCCAAGGCATTAACTACTTCACCCAACTCTTGGGAGAAATGAATGATTGGGCACCAAAGTCAACATGGGTAGTTGATGGTTGATCGGTTCTCTCATTGACACTTGGATTGACTTCATTGGCTCAAGGGTTTGAATATTTCCCTCCCCATTCCTTGTAATATCATGTACCCATCTCTTGTGCACTGCATAGCTAGTTGTGGGTATTTATATTAAAATGCATATTTACAATTCCCATGGTTCTCTAGCACATGGGAAACATAATATCCAATACTTCCCTCTTCAAGGTTGAGTGTTCACTAGCGGGGCCTTGGCCTTGAGATCCACGCTAGGAACCATACATAATATGCATACAATATTTACTTGATAGCCCAAAATATTATAAGGGTAAAAATGGGGGTATTACATTCCCCTCCCCCTAGGAATAACACCATCCCCAGTGTTCCATAACTTAGGAATAAATACACACTTTGTACATGTCCAAAATTCACAAAATATGGTAGGTCTGTCCTTCGTTTTATCAATTGGACACGTCAAGGTGAGGTTCTTTAACCTATGCACATTGCTCCTGCTCGTTGTCACTTTTCTTGATACCCCTTGCTGGACATTTGCGGAGGAGGTGACTTCCTCCACATCCCCAACATTCTATTGGAGATAACTGCCTTTGTTTTCCTTTATTAGCATTCTTCCTCTCTTCCAGCCTTGGGCATTTCCTGATGGGGTGATTGGATGAATGTTTCATCATTGGTCCACTTTCCTTTCCCCTACTGATTGCTCCCAGAATACTTTTTACCTCTTTTTGCATATGAATAGAGTCCTGTAAAACCTTGTGGTTCGTCGCATTCTGCTGCTTCTGTAGCTTGAGCATCTCTCCAAGGTTTTCTTGGGTCTTGGAAATTTTTTGAAGAAGACTTTCATCTAAGTCCAATAGCCCTTGGTCTGTGGCCATGGTTAATGCACACAACTTTCCTCACTTGTTACCTAGCACCGCTTGTTTGTGTTGGCTGTAAACAATTGCGTTGAATTTCTCACCTGTGAAATTCATTATTGCAATTCTTTGTTAGTTAGTCCAAGCATAACATAAACATTAAAATTAGTCAATTAATTTCCCCATTGACATGGAACGTCCATGCTTTATTCATGAGACTTCCACACTTTCATGCTTGACCAACATACATATGAACTCATTCATCTTCATCCTTTCACATGGGATTAGCTTTTTCAACATTCACAATTTAATTCAAGCAAATAAACACATTTTTCTTCTAGTCATGACATGCATTCAACAATTTTATGTTTCTAAGATGCATCAGTTGAATGGAAAGAGAAGAGTAAGAGTTTCCCCCTCTTAGTCTTGTTTTTATTATGGAGCTACACCATCATTGTGGTTTCATGCTCCTTAGCCTCTTTCACTTTAATGTGAATGCTTGACTTTCCATTTATTGGCTATGACACTTAGTGTCTAAGGTCTGTATAATGATTTTCAACTTGGGTACCCCTTCCCATTCTGCTTACAGAACCTCTGGTTGCTAGGACCCACTTATGTTCACTAATACCATCTTTTATTACTGCTCATATTGAGCTCTTTAGGATGATCATATGTCCATATGCATCCCTGTGATGCCTTCTTGGTCCTTGCTTCCAACAATACCTACACTCAAACATTGAATCAATTCACATGTTTAGTTTATTTCATACGGTTTTGCTCTAAACAAGAGTTTGAGAAATCATAACCAAATCATATACACACGTATATTCATAAGCAAGAAGCTACAAGATAACCAAATACTTATCTGTATTGGATGCCTTCACTTTATTCCACGGGATCCTTCTTTGCTTTACGAGCCTTGGATTTCCCGTGGACACAATTATGAATGTTGGGCCAGCACGTAGGATACTCCACAATCATTCGATAGGCAATGCCAGACCAGTACACTGAATGGTTTTATCAATTGTTTAAGGGGTATTGGGCCAACATACACACTGTTTGACAATATTAAGTAGTGAATGCCCAACCAGTTACTCTATGGATATATCAGTAATTTTATAGTGCTTTCAGGGTCCTTCTTTCCTGCAATGACCAAGGTTTCCAACAAAGAAACAATAGTCTATCAAATTAACTGTTAGAAGACTTATACTTGAAATCTTAATTATTCCAAACAAGACATAAATGAAACTGAATACTTATTTGTATTGTGCATTTCCCATCTGGTCCACAGGATCATGCTTCGCTTTGCAAGCCTTGGGATCACCTATGGACTTGGATGTAGTTAATGCTTCACCAGTATACCTTCACGCCAACTGGATTTACCAAGCATTTGGTGGTGCCCAACCAGTCCCATACCTGGTTGGCCCTCTCCATTGACAAGCTAACACATTCGTCTGGGTCATCGACCAATGGAAGGAAACTGCGCCACCTGACCATTATAGGTCAAGGATCGACTATGGAGCCATAGGCATCTCAGGGTTTTTAGTCAGTCTTGGCGCCCACCCTCCTACTGCTGTCCCAATAGAGATTTTATGCCTTCACCAATGTCACCACACCTTCTTGCACCATAACCCTTCACACACACAAATCTTCATTCATAAAAGGACGTCACTCCTTCTCTAGTGCAAATAGGTGGTTCCTTTTAGGAACTTTATAGGTGACTTTCTTGACTGCAGGTTAGCATGACCCCACTCACACAAGGATCATACCTCTTCTTATTACACAAAACTCTTCGGGCCTATCCATCCCTTCTGGTAATATTTCGTGTGAGCATAGAAAGGTTACTAATTCCTATACAGTCCTTTTGCGTACCCTTCTTCACTTTGCCTCTTAATGTGCAGTATCAATCTGCATCTCTGTAGGATGACAACACAAGAAGGATAAGCAAGCTCATCAGTATTGCTGTTCAATTTTGTAACCATAATCCATATCATTCACTATCAAGTATTGAAACACCAAGAATGTGTCCATTCTCTTAGGGTGTAGTCAATATTGAAAACCCTATCATGACCCAGCACCAGAAAAGGTGTGCACCCCCTTTCCGATGTGCACCATGTAGGCCCTAATCATACTCAACCAGTCTGCAATGATATAAATAAGATAGAGCATGCTCTACATATTAACCCTAATAATTTAGACATGCATGTTCTTCTCTAGGGTCACAGAATACTCATTCATTTTCCATATGTATCTGAAATTCCTTCTGGGAATATCATTACCATCTCACTGTCATGGTTTACCGACATTCGGTTTAGCTAAGATATTGTCAATGGCGTTTCACCCGAAACCCATTTCCAAAGCATGGGGTCTTTCCCATCTAGTTTGTCTTTTGCAAGCCATCACTCCTGGTCTTCCTGCAATGTGTCTTCCTAGCACATTTATCAAATATCCAAACAGTTAGCAACATTTAACATTAAGCTTCAAGTATGATTGTTCCATAACCATTCATTAGCATTAATAATTAATTCAAGATGAATTTGTAACTCTCTCTCCTACATAAATTGATTTGTTTAACCATGAGGCCATCCTCATATTGTTTGGCTCTCGTAAGTGGTATCACTCTGTCCATTATGGTTTTACGCTTGCTGCCATACATGAACATCCACCTACAACATTTCCTCTTGACACAATTTATATAAGACAAACAATGATTAGAAATTATAAGCAAATTCTTAAATCTGAAATCTACAAATCTATTTTCTTACAGAAATTAGATTTGCAATCATGAGATTATTCTCATAAATTTAAACCATAAAATTTTCAGATTTGATTCATGCATACTTTACAACCATGAGAACCTTCTCATATCCTTTGGCTTCTGCACATGGTAGCTCCCTGTCTCTACTATGGACTTATCCTCATTGCCATACGTAAGACTTTTCCACCTGAAAACTGAAACTTCAATCAACCAAACACATTGTGAGTATCTATGCATATAATCCTTTCATTGCCACAATAGTCACTGAAGTGATCTCAGAATTATAACACTCAATAATTCAAACACCTTCAACTGTTAACATTTTAAATGCAATGAAATATATACATTCCTATATATGCATCATTGTCACAATAAAATTTCAAGACACAGTCACATTATCCATGCAATTTAAATAAACTGTAAATACTCATTACTTCACATTCCATGCAATTCTGTCCTTCCAATAGAGCACTCTGGTAGCCCATCACATGTCTACCTTCTCCATGCAATCATTCTCCCACACCTCACCATGCCTGGTAGGTTAACGTTCCCATTCGACACTCAATACCATATGCAAACTAAATCAACATAGTTTAATCAAAGTTGAAGGGAACTCACCAAATCCTCTTTCAACATTCATGCAATTAAGCTCAAATAACCATTACCTGCATGGCTGTCATTAACATCTCTTGATGTTACCTGGTCAGTTGGCTTCTTACCAAGGCCACTTAGTCCTTTTTGCCAACATCATGATAATGAACTTGTTGCACCATCCTCTCTTCATAAGGTCGTTGGTCACGTGCAACAACATCATCCTCATCTTTAGCCATGATTCAGTTTCCTTTGGTCATGGAGTTCCTCCTTCACATCATAGCTGATCCTTTTCTTGGCTTTCTGCTCCCATTAGATTCTGTTTCAACATTCTCAACATGTATGTTTTTCCCCATGGCATCTATCTCCATCTCATAGGGATCCTGTGCATCATTCATGATGTTGATATTCTTGACCTAACCAAGACAAGAACTTTCCAACTGCACTTATCTGGAATGCTACCTTGATGTGGGTATAATTCTGCAGAATCTATTTATAAACACAACTATTAGCTTCATTATACTGCTATAAATTATTTGCATGTATGTGGAAAATCCCATATTGACAACTTGTCCAATCATAGACTTTCCCCGCTGGCACAAATGTTAAGGCTAAAATGGCCGCCATTGTGCGGAAATTTAGATTAAAGAGGTGCTGCCCGTGTCACAGAATTTTAGGCTTAAATCTGCCGCCGTGCACGTCGCAGATTTTATCCTTAAAATTGCCGTGGATGTTAAGTTTATTTTCGCTGCTGCCCACCGTGCACGTCGCAAATTTTATCCTTAAAATTTCCACGGGAGGCACAGATCCGATCGCTAAGCTGCCGCCGCGCACGTGTAAAATTTATCCTCAACCTTGCCACGGACGTCATATATTTTAGTCTAACTTTCGCCGCCGCGGGCGCAGAAAGTTAGCTTAACTTTCGTCACCGTGTCGCGCAAAGTTAATCTATTTTTTGCCAAGTTTGTCACAGAAAATTAATCTAACTTTCACCGTTGTGCGCGCAGAAAGTTATCCTAACTTTTGCCGCTACACGCGCAGCGCTTAGGCAAAATGTTTGGAACATTTAGAAAAATTTAGAATTTTTCTCTTCCCTTTCGGCGCAGAATATTAGCCAAATTTTCGCCGCGGCGCGCAGAGAAAATTAGCTAAATTTTCGCCGCCGCACGCAAAGAAAATTAGCTAAATTTTCACCACCGCGCACTGCATAAATTTAACATAACCTTGCCGCCGCATCGCAAAATTTGTCGTTAATTTTGCCACCGCATGTCGCAAAACTTATCCTTAATTTCGTCGCCGCGGGTCGCAAAGATTAACGCTAAAATTGCCGGCAGAGTCGCAAAAGTTAGCGCTAAACCCGCTAACCGCGTCATAGATATTTAGCCCAACTTTCGCTGCCACGCGTGTTGAAATTTGGTCTAACTTTCGCTGCCACGCACGCAGAAAGTTAGCCTAACTTTCGCCGTTGCACGCGCAGAAAGTTGGCTTAACTTTCTCCACCGTCACAGCCTTTATTCAAAAATTTTGAAAATTTTCCTATCTTTCGGCGCAGAATTTAACAGCTATACCGCCGACCGTTGTCGCAAAAATTAGCGTTATTTCTTCCGCCGCACACGCATAACTTAACGCTAAAATCGCCGATAGAGCCTTTAGCAGAACTCATAATTACTTAGAAAAATTTGTAAATTTTCATAGACAGCTAGAAATTTTTTTTCTGGAAATGTGCCCTTCGTTTCTTTACAGAGGTGAGTTACTATAGATCAAACTTGCGTAAAAATAATAAAAGAATGCCAAGAACTTGCACCTCTGCTATGTTAAAATAAAACAACAAAAAGTATAGGGATAACAAGAGGTTGCGCCTCGTTCTCTCCTTCATGGGACAGTCAACAAATACAAAAACAGAATGCTACTGCACTAGAAACAGTGTAAGTAAGCATTCAACTTGAAAATGGATTTTCTCCCTCCTTCCTCACTTTCATAAGATGAAATCAACTTAAGCAATTTTGCAATAATCCCCAAAACAGTCATGGGAATGATTTACCATATTAGTCAAATAGAAGCTATGAGATCTTTAGGTTTCTCTAATTCATTTTAACTTCAAATACTACATACATATACACGCAAAATCACAAATTCAGGGCATGAACCAAAACGTTGGGCAACCAAAAATGAAATGGAAATTAGGGAATCACCCTGGGAGAACAAAACCATTTCCAGAAGACGTTTATGGCAACTGAAGGGACAAAAACAGCCTCCATAAACCCGAAATTCGTAGCTCCCTTCCTCCCAGCCATTGTGCAATACCAAAACGAGTTCCCAGGCAAGGAAAATGCAGGAGATAGATGAAAAATGTGATGGGAAAAGCCCCAGCTAGCTCAGACTCCGTGAGAGGGAAAAGGCTTGGGCATTCAAGGGCCAAAATGACCTTGAAATAGTCATTAAATGGCAGCAGGGAACCAACACAATTTTTTGGCAGAACTGTGACAGGCTGGCACCCAAAAATGGCATATACACAGTCGCACAATTGATGGCACATTCAAAAACAATTTCTGAGGTAGGAGATAACTACCAGGTTCACAAAAATGATTTTTCCATAATGAAAAGCAATTCTGGAAATTCAAAAATGATTTCACAACAATAAGGAAACAACAAGCTATCAAAATTATCTGTTTAGCTTCCCAATGGATTCTCTTCTTTCCCCATAGTCCAGCCATCACAAAAACGCCCTTCTCAGCTTGAAAACCAATGAATTTACAATGTAGTCCATGAGAGAAATGCCCAGCAAGCTCCCAAAATGTGAGAGAGTGAAGTCTGATCCTGCATAATGGCTTGGGAAGGCAATTCGTGGGTGTTTTCTTGTCCAAGAAGGAGAAACATGATTTTCCATGAGGGTGGCTTTCCCATACTCGAATTTGGACAGCCATACCTCCCCAATCCCCAAGGCATTAACTACTTCACCCAACTCTTGGGAGAAATGAATGATTGGGCACCAAAGTCAACATGGGTAGTTGATGGTTGATGGGTTCTCTCATTGACACTTGCCTTGACTTCATTGGCTCAAGGGTTTGAATATTTCCCTCCCCATTCCTTGTAATATCATGTCCCCATCTCTTGTTGCATTGCATAGCTAGTTGTGGGTATTTATATTAAAATGCATATTTACAATTCCCATGGTTCTCTAGCACATGGGCAACATAATATCCAATACTTTCCTCTTCAAGGTTGAGTGTTCACTAGTGGGGCCTTGGCCTTGAGCTCCACACTAGGAACCATACATAATATGCATACAATATTTACTTGATAGCCCAAAATACTATAAGGGTAAAAATGGGGGTATTACACTTAGAATATGCTTTACAGCAACCAGGTGACATTAGTACAAAATGAGAGATAAGTGACCAGGTGACCAAAAAATTTGGTCACCACAGCTTTTTCAAGGGATAAATGACCAAAATTGAGAAATTTTAAGTGAAGTGACTAAAAATGACCAAGATAAATGACCAATTTGGTCACGGGATCAGAACTAAACTAAAAATGACCAATTTGTCACGAGATAAGAACTAAACTAAAAATGACCACATAACAATTGGCCATTTATGTGGTCATTTTTAGTTGTGCATTCCAACAGTGGAAAATTATAATTTTGATAATGAATTTGTACAATTTAGTAAATTTTAACATTGCAGATAGATTCGGAGACCCCCTTAACACTGCAGATGGATTCAGAGACCCTCTAAACGGGGTCTCCGAATCCATCTGCAATGTTAAAATTTAGTAAATTGCATCATTAATAGTATACAACTTGGATTATTTTTCGATATATGTCTTCTAAGGGATCATTTCTTTGAGGCCATCGAATATATAAAGTTTCCTGAGGGTACATACATGGAGTTTAGACCAAGGCTAAGAGCAATTGTGACATTTGGGGATTTTAGACCAATGATAAGAGCATTTGTGACATTTGGGCTTATAGGGGGTGTTGTGAAATGTTGGTCAACTCTTGGGATATTACAAGTATATATGAAATTACTAAAAGTTCCTATATACTTCACCCTTCTAAGCATTGAAGGGCTATATTTAACTTATATTTTTTATTATGTGCCTTGGACACCTAAAGCCTAGTTTGATTTTTCTTTGAAGCGACATATACACTTCAACTTCACCTCTAAAACCATATTATGAAATCTTCATTTAAATGTTATAGGAGATCTTAGGGTTGTCATTTCTTTCCAAATCCTTTTTAGGTGATATCATTATCCCCATAAACATCTAAGATGATGAATAAACTTCATTCACGAAAGGGTTTTGACCCGAATATATATTAAAGGAGAAATATATATATAACATTTTACTTTTAACTTTTATAACTATTTTTACAATGCACAATAAATTTTATTTTTATATAAAACTAATTGTACAATGCATACTACATTTTAAAAGATTTCTTATATTATTTTCATTCTAACTGCACATTACATCTTAAAAAATTATTTCATTCTATAAAATTTAATTATTTTCACACTATATTTTTATTTTAATTCTATAACACATTTTATATTTTAAAAATTAATAAAAAAATAAAATTGATTATATATATATATTCCATGTTCTCCGCCCTCCTCACACAATAGTTTGGTGATCCCAGGGCCATTACTGGGCACTTGGTTATGAATTCAATCTTGGAAATATTGCGGAAGATCGGATTGATACGGTGAAGTGATGATTTGTTTTCAAATTTTCTTATCATATACATGCCTAACACTTGACATGAAGGAAGGAGTCTCTCAATACTCTTGGACTATTCTTGCTTACTCATAGCCTCTAATTTTGAATATGTTTAGCTAATACACTATGCTCCCTAATATTATATCATTGATCATGTATCATTTCCGTTCACTAGTTATATAACATGGAAGTGTACCCAACAATTGGATCATCCCACTTCAGGTAGGAGTTTGGAGGCTTTAACTTAGGTTCATTTCTAGTTTATCAGACACTGTCTCCATTGCTATTGATTGAATCTTTGACCCCTTTTACTCATGTTAGTTAAGTTTAGTTAGTTACATATCTACATAATAATTTCATTTCATAATTTATACCGTGATTATGATAATCTGGCCATAATCAAAATCATTTCAATGGAGGAATATCTAATTATGATCCCTTTCTCAAGGTGAACCCATAATGTTAATAAAGGTATTTTGCACATATCAATAACCTACAAAACATGTAAAGTTAATAATTAAAATGAACTTGCTAAATGTATAAATGTATAGAAGTTTATAATTAAAATGTGTGAGAATATCATTACCCATTAGAAAGTATTACCAATGTTGAACAAATTGAATATCATACACTTATGTTGAAGGCATATGAATAAAATGGAATGGAATGAATATTTTGTATAAAAATGTTTAGAATTTGATATGGAAATTAGGATTTGGAATATAGAAAAAATTGTAAAAATAATAAAATAAAAAGACAAAATAAAATAAACACCCATATCAATGATTTAAAATTCATCGAGATGGTGGCCCAAACAAGTCCTCTATCTGTCCCTCCTGCTACTTTCTTTCCTCACTCGCATTATGCATATGAAAATAATTTAGGTGCTAATGGAAAAGTCGATCACAACATTGTATGGCATCTAGGGCATGCGAAACGAATACATAAAGTTTAGGCTGGGAACTAGCTCCATGTATCTAATCATCCCTAGATATTTTGGCAACTCCCGTTCTGCTAGTGAAATGTAATGAAATATTAATTTCAAATCTCAAATCTTCAGGTTGGAGTCTAAGAGTTTCTACAATGGCAATCTGATGGCCTTTTTTATGAGGGTTTAAATTTGACATTAAGAGATTCGATCTGACGAATTTGGGTTCACATAGGCCGCCTGGAAATCTACATGAAGAATGCGCCATCGAAGAGAAGAATATTGACCTTGCGTCTATGATAATGCAAATGGAAGTGTCTTGATTTTCAGCCCTTTTAAATGGTAAATTTTTTTGTGGAGATTTATGAGGGTATTATGTGCCATGTGCACTTCCTCCCATATTTTTACATCCTGTTGGCCAGTCCCCTGGGAAGAGCCGTAAATGATGGCGTAGGACGTTTTATTGCAGTGGAGCATTTTTAAAGGAAAAGCCAAACCATGTTTTGTTGTAGACTGTAGAATCCCTGCAAATGGACAGGAAAATTCCCTTCTAATGGAAGGAGATTCCAAGCCTTCTAATTAGAGGAGATTACCTGCAAATGGCCAAGAAAATTAAGTCTGTAGTCTTAGATTTCTCTCAGTTAAAGATAACTTAAAGTGAATGGTTGACCAAGGTAGTTGTAATTTGATGTAACATAATATATTTCAATTGATAGGATTTCAGAGAGTCATATGGGGTCATCTTAATATCTGTCTCCATCAGTCTTCTTAAAGGGTCAGTTCTAACTGGTACAGTGGTACTGGAGTGAATTTTGAATAAGCTTAGATATTAAAATCAAGGTGGATAGGTAGGATTTGAGATGGCTTAACCTTGTATGTTATGGGAGCTTGTCCTTATTTCTTTTTTTAAGTACACGGTGACCCCAGAAATTGTAAATTCTATGAAGTAGATTATAAGAAGTTTTCTGTGTAATGGAGGGAAAATTCAGAAAGTATGTTTTAATGTTGTTTTGGTTTGACAGAGGAAAACTCATCTTCCAAATAAAAGGGTGGTCGTTGCAGCATGGCATTATTTTTGTCAACTCAATTCTTGAGGAAAAAATTAGTTTGGAGAAAGTTTTTGGATTGGTCTTTATGGCTATGAGTCAAACATTGTATCCAGCTCTTATAGAATCAACTTTGTTGGTTTATAGGAAATGGTTGCAAAACTGATTTGTCGAATTGCTTGAGATTGGGAACGCTTTACATGGAGATAAAGAATTTCTGAAGAACTGAGGACTGGTTTACTTTTGCCAGGATTGTTGATGTTTGTGATTTTTTGTAAAGAACTTATCTGTGAATAATCTACGGGCACTTTCAAGTCCCTGATTAGAAACCTAGATATAATTGGCCATATCTCCTTGAGCTACTCAATCAAGATTAGTGTTGCAAATATAACCAACATCATGATATCTTGTGTGTAACATCCCCATATACAAAATTCCATGCTGAGATAAATGAACTCCATTAAAGTATGTAAGAAAAATTATACCCACCTTACAAGTGACACTTCGAACTTGGTACTCCTGTACAATATTGTAATTCCCTTCACTCTCGCATTTAAGTTGATGGTGATAAGGATAGAATCCATTGTATCGAAGACAACTTGTCACATGAAGCAACACTTTGTACAGGGATAATATTAAATACTACAACCAGAAACGCTGGCAAGTGATTAAGTTATCCTCTAAAATCATGAAGGACTACAACACACAGAGTCTTTTCTACCGTGACCGCGGTGTCTCCATCTAGAGTCCGTTCTGATACATCAAGTGTTAAAGGCTCTGCTAATTGAAGAATGAAACCACTAAGCTCCATAATCCCTCCCAGACTGTATTATCTCAAGGTAAGGATAGATATCTCAGAACCAGGCAGTATCAGTTCAGTCTTTTAATGAAATGTTGATTCTACTCTTTTAAGAACTAAAACTCCTTCAAATTGGAATGTACAGGTGAATACAACATCCCAATAGTTTAAGGAGTGATTGAAGAGGTAAGCAGTAATACACCAGTGTCTATTCTCCCAACTCCTGTCTCGATGCAAATGTGAAAGGGATTTAGGAAAAATAAGGGTTTTTTTTTTGTTTTTATGAAAACCCCAGATACGTGTTTTAAAGGCCTGGTAGCCTTTGGTACCATGATATAACTATTAATGTTAATGGGGACCCTTATCCCCTTATTGGCCTTTGAGGCAATTGTAAGAAAGTGACGCGAAACCTGCTAAAAAAATTGATGTTTAAACGTCTCAAGCTAGTTTTCGAAATGTTTTTCCTGGGTAGTTTCTCACGGCTCTGTACATTCTTAATTGTTTTTCAATTTATGTATAAAGTTTGATTTAAAAAAGTTCAAATAGTTTTCTAAACAACTTCTTTAACCTCAAACTCAGTTATAGCATAGGAGTTATTTGTGAGAAAAAAATCGAACGGATCTCTATAAATTCCTAGATGATGCCAGCAACGGACTCTTTAAAGTCTGCGTTAGGAATCCCTCTAATTGATTCAAAGCTTTTAGCCTGAGTTTTTATTTTAAATGGAATGCAATACTATTAATTTGTTCATAAAAGAAAAAGAGAAGGAACTAGGGTTTCCTGATTAACCATTAACTCAAAGAAAATGTGAAATATTTTAATTTATACACAATGCTTATTTGCATCCATCACTGTGCATTTTAGATCTCTATAATGACTATTTGGAAAGAAAGTATTCATTCTTAAATATACAGGCTTTGCTGTATTTTGTTCTTAAGATGCACTATCCTGTGCTTGCTGCGATTTGGAAATTAATAAACTGTTAATTAACATATCTTAATTCCTATACTAGCTCTCTTACTCGACTGGGCAGAAACGTCTCTTTATTATGAGCTTGATATGGTTGTTTAATAAGAATTCAATAAACTTATACTTTAGTTGGCTGGACAAAGACGCCTCTACAGACTTGTTTGAACCGAAAAGAAATTGAAATATGATCACAATCAAAGATTAAATTTTATACTTGCTCTTAAAGAACTAGGCGTGATAGGAAAAACTACCTCTACTGTTAAGTTCCTCCACCATTAAAATCTATATGAAAAGGATAAAGATACAGTTTATTTATTTTGATTGCCAACCACAATCTGGATCTACAATCTGTGGCACTGCATATCTATTTCCTTCTGATAAAAAGGACAGTTTGAACCTGCTAAAAACGCTAGTAATTTCACTATTGGTATTCACTGGATTAGATCGAGGACTTACATGCTCTAGACCATAATTAAAACCTGAATTAAATGGTTACTTACTAGACTAGGTCAAAGGTTTAACAATAAGCTACGACTCTCAAGCCTATGTACAGAAGAAAATTAGTGACTTAAACATTATACTTACATTATAATTATACGAAAATAGAGAAAGATCTATTAATCTAATTTCCGCAATTTCTAGCATTCCATCAAACGAATATTTACAGAATGTTAGAAATTCCACTAACAGCATATACCATTTATTTGTAAATTCATTTTTACAGACATGCTAGAAAAATCAATCAAATCATCTTAACAATACAATCACAACAATGCAGAGCTTTGGAACCTGTAACAACCCGAGCTGAATAAGGTAGGGACAACTCTACTCCTCCCAACCATAGATACCGAGTAGGCTAACCCACTCTGATCACCCCCGAGCTAAATCCAGCGCTTCAAGAGTGTAGACTTTTAACCAGATCAACCATTCATTTTTCACTTCCTCAGGGTTTCTTTCCTAACACTTTCGTGTTCCCATAGCAATACTCCCCCCTGCATACTAGGAAGCGTCCTGCCTCCCGCATATGTATCTTTTATAAATTTTTGCCTAGGTCTTACATACAGTCGATTCCCTAAGAATCATGTGGCTGTCAATCCCTGATTCCCAGGGAGTGTGTCAGTTCCTTTAATTCACTCACACTTGTTTGATTTGCTTTTAGTTAACACTCACTCCTGTCTCCCACTCTTGAACCCTGATTTCCTCTTTTAGCATTCGTTGTCCCCCCTTTTCCTAATTCTTTTATTAAAAATGAAATAATAATTTTGTCTCATTACAACTCGTAACTATTTGGTTACTTGACCAAATTTCTGGTCTCATTTCTTTATTCAATAACAAGTACAATAATAAAAGAATAATAATGAAAATGTTTGTGGGGTGGATCTTACATTGTGATTCTCTCATCTTGGTGATATTATTGCCATAAAAATTCTTCTTTTTTTGAAATTTTGAAAATATTGTTATATATTGGAAGAATATCCTGATAAATTGGAAAATATTGGTTGAGTCAGGAGATTTCGTGTTTTTTGCTTAGTTTAAAGAGGGAAAGCAAGGGATTGAGAATAGGGGTCATCATACTGGTGATTTGGTGAATGAGGGAAAGAAGAGGAAGAAGCAACACATTTATCACATCCATCCTTACGATGTAAAGATTCCACACTAGTGTAGTTGTCCATGGAAAATGGAATTGGAACAGTTGTTTCTATCAAGATGTCCAGAGAATCGTCCATCCTTATACATGAAGTTTGTAACCTTCCATCCAAAAAATTAGTAGAACTAGAGATGTTTAAATCAAGCCCGTTGTTTCTTTCACAATCCCAATACCAGATTCGCTGATGCTCTCAGCTTCTTCTGCAGGAATTTTCATGACACTACCCATTTTATTCGAAAACAGAACTTCACCCTGGGAGAACAAAACTATTTCCAGATGACGTTTGTGGCCACTCAAGGGACAAAAACGGCCTCCATAAACCCCAAATTTGTGGCTCCCTTCCTCCCGGCCATTGTGCAATACCAAAACAAGTTCCCAGGAAAGGAAAATGCAGGAGATAGATGAAACATGTGATGGGAAAATCCCCAGCTAGCTCAAACTACGTGAGAGGGAAAAGGTTTAAGCATTCAAGGGCCAAAACGACCTTCACACAGTCATTAACTAGCAGTAGGGAACCAACACGATTTTTGGGCAAAACCGTGACAGGTTGGCACCCAAAAATGGCACATACACAGTCACACAATTGATGGAATATTCAAAAACGATTTCTGAGGTAGGAGATAACTACTGGGTTCACAAAAATGATTTTTCCATAATGAAAACCAATTCTGGAAATTCAAAAACGATTTCACAACAATAAAAAAACAAAAAACTATCAAACTTATCTGTTGAGATTCCCAATGGATTCTCTTCTTTCCCCACAGTCCAACCATCACAAAAACGACCTTCTTAGCTTGAAAACTAGTGAATTGACAACGTACTCCATGAGAGAAACACCCAGCAAGCTCCCAAAACGTGAGAGAGTGAAGTCTGATCTTGCATAATGGCTTGGGAAGGAAATTCGTGGGTGTTTTATTGTCCGAGAAGGAGAAACACAATTTTCCATGAGGGTGGCTTGCCCATACTCGAATTTGGACAACCATACCTCCCTAATCCCCAAGGCATTAACTACTTCACCCAACTTTTGGGAGAAATGAATGATTGGGCACCAAAGTCAACATGGGTAGTTGATGGTTGATGGGTTATCTCATTGACACTTGGCTTGACTTCATTGGCTCAAGGGTTTGAATATTTCCCTCCCCATTCCTTGTAATATCATGTCCCCATCTCTTGTTGCATTGCATAGCTAGTTGTGGGTATTTATATTAAAATGCATATTTACAATTCCCATGGTTCTCTAGCACATGGGAAACATAATATCCAATACTTTCCTCTTCAAGGTTGAGTGTTCACTAGCGGGGCCTTGGACTTGAGATCCACGCTAGGAACCATACATAATATGCATACAATATTTACTTGATAGCCCAAAATATTATAAGGGTAAAAATGGGGGTATTACATTCCCCTCCCCCTTGGAATAACACCATCCCCGGTGTTCCATAACTTAGGACTAAATACACACTTTATACATGTCCAAAATTGACAAAATATGGCTGGTCTGTCCTCCGTTTCATCAATTGGACACGTCAAGGTGAGGTTCTTTAACCTCTACACATTGCTCCTGTTGGCTGTCGATTTTCTTGATACCCCTTGCTGGACATTCGCAGAGGAGATGACTTCCTCCACATCCCCAACATTCTAGTGGAGATAACTGCCTTTGTTTTCCATTGTCAGCATTCTTGCTCTCTTCCAGCCTTGGGTGTTTCCTGATGGGGTGATTGGACGAATGTTTCATCATTGGTCCACTTTCCTTTTCCTTACTGATTGCTCCCAGAATACTTTTTACCTCTTTTTGCATACAAATATAGTCCTGCAAAACCTTGTGGTTCATCGCATTCTGCTGCTTCTGTAGCTTGAGCATCTCTCCAAGATTTTCTTGGGTCTTGGAAATTGTTTGAAGAAGACTTTCATCTAAGTCCAACAGCCCTTGGTCTGCGGCCATGGTTAATGCACACAACTTTCCTCACTTGCTTGCTAGCACCACTTGTTTGTTTTGGTTGCAACCAATTGCGTTGAATTTCTCACTTGTGAAATTCATTATTGCAATTCTTTGTTAGTCCAAGCAAAACATAAACATTAAAATTAGTCAATTAATTTCCCCATTGACATGGAACGTCCATGCTTTATTCATGAGACTTCCACACTTTCATGCTTCCCCAACATACATATGAACTCATTCATGTTCATCCTTTCACATGGGATTAGCTTTTTCAGCATTCACAATTTAATTCAAGCAAATAAACACATTCTTCTTCTAGTCATGACATGCATTCAACAATTTTATGTTTCTAAGATGCATCAGTTGAATGGAAAGAGAAGAGTAAGAGTTTCTCCCTCTTAGTCTTGTTTTTATTATGGAGCTACGCCATCACTGTGGTTTCATGCTCCTTAGTCTCTTTCACTTTAATGTGAATGCTTGAATTGCCATTTATTGGCTATGACACTTAGTGTCTAAGGTCTGTATAATGATTTTCAACTTGGGTACCCCTTCCCATTCTGCTTATAGAACCTTTGGTTGCTAGGACCCACTTATGTTCACTAGTACCATCTTTTATTACTGCTCTTATTGATCTCTTTAGGCCGATCATATGTCCATATGCATCCCTGTGATGCCTTCTTGGTCCTTGCTTCCAACAATACCTACACTCAAACATTGAATCAATTCACATGTTTAGTTTATTTCATACGGTTTTTCTCTAAACAAGAGTTTGATAAATAATAAACAAATCATATACACACATATATTCATAAGCAAGAAGTTGCAAGATAACCAAATACTTATCTGTATTGGATGCCTTCACTTTATTCCACGGGATCCTTTTTTTCTTTACGAGCCTTGGATTTCCCGTGGACACAATTATGAATGTTGGTCCAACACGTAGGCTACTCCACAATCATTCGATAGGCAATGCCAGGCTAGTACGCTAACTGTTTTTATCAATTGTTTAAGGGGTATTGGGCCAGCATACATGCTGTTTGACAATATTAAGTAGTGAATGCCCAACCAGTTACTCTATGGATTTATCAGTAATTTTATAGCGCTTTCAGGGTCCTTCTTTCCTGCAATGACCAAGGTTTCCAACAAAGAAACAATAGTGTATCAGCTTAGCTGTTAGAATACTTATACCTAAAATATTAATTATTCCAAACAAGACATAAATGAAACTAAATACTTATCTTTATTGTGCGTTTCCCCTCTGGTCCACAGGATCCTGCTTCGCTTTGCAAGCCTTGGGATCACCTATGGACTTGGATGTAGTTAATGCTTCACCAGTACACCTTCATGCCGACTGGATTTACCAAGCATTTGGTGGTGCCCAACTAGTCCCATACCTGGTTGGCCCTCTCCATTGCCGAGCCAACACATTCGTCTGGGTCATCGAAAATTGGAAGGAAACTGTGCCACCTGACCATTATAGGTCAAGGATCTACTATGGAGCCATAGGCATCTTAGGGTTTTCAGTCAGTCTTGGCACCCGCCCTCCTACTGCAGTCCCAATAGAGATTTTATGCCTTCACCAATGTCACCACACCTTCTTGCACCCCAACCCTTCACACACACAAATCTTCATTCATACAAGGACGTCACTCCTCTGGTGCAAATCGGTGGTTCCTTTTAGGAACTTTATAGGTGACTTTCTTTACTGCAGGTTAGCATGACCCCACTCACACAAGGATGTTACCTCTTCTTAGTACACAACTCTTCGGGCCTTTCCATCCCTTCTGGTAATATTTCATGTGAGCATAGAAAGGTTACCAATTCCTATACAGTCCTTTTGCATACCCTTCTTCACTTTGCCTCTTAATGTGCAGTATCAATCTACATCTGTGTAGGATGACAACACAAGAAGGATAAGCAAGCTCATCAATATTGCTGTTCAATTTTGTAACCATAATCCATATCATTCACTATCAAGTATTGAAACATCAGGAATGTGTCCATTCTCTTAGGGTGTAGTCAATATTGAAAACCCTATCATGACCCAGCACCAGAAAAGGTGTGTACCCCCTTTCCGATGTGAGCCATGTAGGCCCTAATCATACTCAAGTAGTTTGCAATGATATAAATAAGATAGAGCATGCTTGCATATTAACCCTAATAATTTAGACATGCATGTTCTTGTCTAGGGTCATAGAATACTCATTTATTTTGCAGATGTATCTCACATGCCTTCTAGGCATAGCATTACCATTTCACTCTCATGGTTTACCGACATGCAGTTTAGCTGAAATATTGTCAATGGCATTTCACCCAAAACCCATTTCCAAAGCATGGGGTCTTTCCCATCTAGTTTGGCTTTTGCAGGCCATCACTCCTGGTCTTCCTGCAATGTGTCTTCCTGGCACATTTATCAAATAGCCAAACAGTTAGCAAAATTTAGCAATAAGCTTCAAGTATGATTGTTCCATAACCATTCATTAGCATTAATAATTAATTCAATATGAATTTGCAACTATGTCTCCTACAGAAATTGATTTGTTTAACCATGAGGCCATCCTCATATTGTTTGGCTCTCGTAAGTGGTATTAATCTGTCCATTATGGTTTTACGCTTGATACCATACATGAACATCCACCTACAACATGTCCTCCTGACACAATTTATATAAGCCAAACAATGATTAGCAATTATAAGCAAATTCTTAAATCTGAAATCTACAAATTTGTTTTCCTACAGAAATTAGATTTGCAATCATGAGATTATTCTCATAAATTTAAACCATAAATTTTTTAGATTTGTTTCATGCATACTTTACAACCATGAGAACCTTCTCATAGCCTTTGGATTCTGCACATGGTAGCTACCAGTCTCTACTATGGACTTATCCTCATTACCATACGTAAGACTTTTCCACCTGAAAACTGAAACTTCAATCAGCCAAATACGTTGTGAGTATCTATGCATATAATCCTTTCATTGCCACAATAGTCACTGAAGTGATCTCGGAATTATAACACTCAATAATTCAAACACCTTCAACTGTTAACATTTTAAATGCAATGAAATATATACATTCCTATATATGCATCATTGTCACAATAAAATTGCAAGACACAGTCACATTATCCATGCAATTTAAATAAACTGTAAATACTCATTACTTCACATTCCATGCAATTTTGTCCTTCCAATAGAGCACTCTGGTAGCCCATCACATGTCTACCTTCTCCATGCAATCATTCTCCCACACCTCACCATGCTTGGTAGGTTAACGTTCCCATTCGACACTCAATACCATATGCAAAATAAATCAACATAGTTTAATCAAAGTTGAAGGGAACTCACCAAATCCTCTTTCAACATTCATGCAATTAAGCACAGATAACCATTACCTACATGGCTGTTATTAACATCGCTTGATGTTACCTAGTCAGTTGGCCTCTTACGAAGGCCACTTAGTCCTTTTGGACAACATCATGATAACAGACTTGTTGCACCATCCTCTCTTCATAAGGTCGTTGGTCACATGCAACAACATCATCCTCATCTTTAGCCATGCTTCAGTTGCCTTTGGTCATGGAGTTCCTCCTCCACATCATAGTTGATCATTTTCTTGGCTTTCTGCTCCCATTAGATTTTGTTTCAGCATTCTCAACATGTATGTTTTTCCCCATGGAATCTATCTCCGGCTCATAGGGATCCTGTGCATCATTCATGATGTTGATATTCTTGGCCTAACCAAGACCAGAACTTTCCAACTGCACTTATCTAGAATGCTGCCTCGATGTTGGTATAATTCTGCAAAATCTGTTTATAAACATAACTATTAGCTTCATTATAATGCTATAAATTATTTGCATTTATGTGGAAAATCCCATATTGACAACTTGTCCAATCATAGACTTTCCCCGCTAGCGCAAATGTTAAGGCTAAAATGGCTGCCATTGCGCGGATATTTAGCTTAAAGAGGTGCTGCCCGTGTCGCGGAATTTTAGGCTAAAATCTGCCGCCACGCACGTCGCAAATTTTATCCTTAAAATTGGCACGGATGTTAAGTTTATTTTCGCCGCCGCCCACCGCGCACGTCGCAAATTTTATCCTTAAAATTGCCGTGGGTGGCGCTGCTCCGATCGCTAAGCTGCCGCCATGCGCACGTAAAATTTATCATCAACCTTGCCACGGATGTCATAAATTTTAGTCTAACTTTTTCCGCCGCGCGTGCATAAAGTTAGCTTAACTTTCGCCGCCGTGTCGCACAAAGTTAATCTATTTTCACCAAGTTTGCTGCTGCGTGCGTCGCAGAAAATTAGTCTAACTTTCGCTGCCGTGCACGCAGAAAGTTAGCCTAACTTTCGCCGCCGCGCACGCAGCCCTTAGGCAAAATTTTCGGAACACTTAGAAAAATTTAGAATTTTTCTCTTCCCTTTCGGCATAGAATACTAGCCAAATTTTCGCCGCTGCGCGTGTAAAAAATTAGCTAAATTTTTGCCGCCACGCACTGCAGAAATTTAACATAACCTTGCCGCTACATCGCAAAATTTATGGTTAATTCCGCCACCGCACGTCGCAAAACTTATCCTTAATTTCACCACCGCGGGTTGCAAAGATTAATGCTAAAATTGCCGTCAGAGTCGCAAAAGTTAGCGCTAAACCCGCCAACCGCATCATAGAAATTTACCCCAAATTTCGCCGCCATGTGTGCAGAAAGTTAGTCTAACTTTCACTGCCGCGCGCGCAGTAAGTTAGCCTAACTTTCGCCGTTGCGCACATAGAAAGTTGGCTTAGCTTTCGCCGCCGTCACAGCCCTTAGGAAAAAATTTTGAAAATTTTTCTATCTTTCGGCGCAAAATTTAATAGCTATCCCACCGATTGTGTCGCAAAAATCAGCCTTAATTCTGCCGTCGGGCGTGCATAACTTAATGCTAAAATTGTCGACAGAGCCTTTAGCAGAACTCATAATTACTTAGAAAAATTTGCAAATTTTGACAGACAGCTAGAAATTTTTTTCTAGAAATGTGCCCTTTGTTTGTTTACAGACGTGAGTTACTACAGATCAAACTTGCATAAAAATAGTAAAAGAATGCCAAGAACTTGCACCTCTACTATGTTAAAATAAAACAACAAAAAGTATAAGGATAACAAGAGGTTGCGCCTCCTTCTCTCCTTCATGGGATAGTCAACAAATACAAAAATAGAATGCTACTGCACTAGAAACAGTGTAATTAAGCATTTAACTTGAAAAGGGATTTTCTCCCTCCTTCGTCACTTTCATAAGATAAAATCAATGCAAACAATTTTGCAATAATCCCCAAAACAGTCATGGGAATGATTTCCCATCTTAGTCAAATAGAAGCTATGAGATCTTCAGGTTTCTCTAATTCATTTTAACTTCAAATACTACATACATATACATGCAATGAGTTATATCTCTATGAAGAGCCCAACAGCCGTAGTGCTGAACCATAAGCTCTGATACCATATGTTACATACCCACCCATCCATCCAAGGCAAGGGAGGGAACATGAAGACAATCTATGGGCCTTTTTAAACTAACTCAGCCATTCATGAAACTCACAGCCATTAAATTAAGAGTGTGCAGATGCCATTTAAACAATTAAGCACAACGGAATTAAAAACTCATCCACACACATTATTTTCTATGCATACAACATATCAGAAACAATCATCAACCTAAACATTGCAGAAGTAAATGCATAGACAATAAGACACTTATCTTTCTGGTGAAATGCCCCCAAACAACTAGCTATGCTGCTGCAATGCTCCTCCCAAGCATAGGTCTCTGCCCAACCTGTATTATTTCAGCACTCAGAGACCACCCCAGACCTGGGAATATATCTACAAGGAAAAAGGGGACTCTCAATTTTGTCATAGCCCAAAGCAATGGACACCCATCTCAACCCCAACATTTCTTAACACACAGTAACTCAAAATTGAGCATGGGTACTCATAACAGCAAAATCACAAATTTAGGGCATGAAGCAAAACGTTGGGCAACCAAAAACGAAATGGCAATTAGGGAATCACCTTGGGAGAACAAAACCGTTTCCAGAAGACGTTTGTGTTCACTCAAGGGACAAAAAAGGCCTCCATAAACCCCAAATTCGTAGCTCCTTTCCTCCCAGCCATTGTGCAATACCAAAACGAGTTCCCAGGCAAGAAAAATGTAGGAGATAGATAAAAATGTGATGGGAAAAGCCCCAGCTAGCTCAGACTGTGTGAGAGGGCAAAGGATTGGGAATTAAAGGGCCGAAATGACTTTCACACAGTCATTAACTGGAAGCAGGGAACCAACATGATTTTTGGGCAAAACCGTGACAGGTTGGCACCTGAAAATGGCATATACACAGTCACACAATTGATGGAACATTCAAAAACGATTTCTGAGGTAGGAGATAACTACTGGGTTCACAAAAACGATTTTTCCATAATGAAAACCAATTCTGGAAATTCAAAAATGATTTCACAACAATTAGGAAACAACAAGCTATCAAACTTATCTATTGAGCTTCCCAATGGATTCTCTTCTTTCCCCACAGTCCAGGCATCACAAAAACGCCATTCTCAGATTGAAAACCAGTGAATTTACAATGTAGTCCATGAGAGAATTGCCCAACAAGTTCCCAAAACGTGAGAGAGTGAAGTTTGATCCTACATAATGGCTTGGGAAGGCAATTCGTGGGTGTTTTCTTGTCCAAGAAGGAGATACATGATTTTCCGTGAGGGTGGCTTTTCCATACTCGAATTTGGATAGCCATACCTCCCTAATCCCCAAGGCATTAACTACTTCACCCAACTCTTGGGAGAAATGAATGATTGGGCACCAAAGTCAACATGGGTAGTTGATGGTTGATGGGTTCTCTCATTGACACTTGCCTTGACTTCATTGGCTCAAGGGTTTGAATATTTTCCTCCCCATTCCTTGTAATATCATTCCCCCGTCTCTTGTTGCATTGCATAGCGAGTTGTGGGTATTTATATTAAAATGCATATTTACAATTCCCATGGTTCTCTAGCACATGGGCAACATAATATCCAATACTTTCCTCTTCAAGGTTGATTGTTCACTAGCGGGGTGTTGGCCTTGAGCTCCACACTAGAAACCATACATAATATGCATACAATATTTACTTGATAGCCCAAAATACCATAAGGGTAAAAATGGGGGTATTACACTTAGAATATGCTTTACAGCAACCAGGTGACATTAGTACAAAATGAGAGATAAGTTACCAGGCGACCAAAAAATTTGGTCACCACAGCTTTTTCAAGGGATAAATGACCAAAATTGAGAAATTTTAAGTGAAGTGACTAAAAATGACCAAGATAAATGACCAATTTGGTCACGGGATAAGAACTAAACTAAAAATGACCAAGATAAATGACCAATTTTGTCACGAGATAAGAACTAAACTAAAAATGACCACATAACAATTGGTCATTTTTAGTTGTGGCATTCCAATAGTGGAAAATTATAATTTTGATAATGAGTTTGTACAATTTACTAAATTTTAACAATTTACTAAAGTGGGTCTTCGAATCCATTTGCTGTGTTAAAATTTAGTAAATTGCAACATTAATAGTATACAACTTGGATTATTTTTCGATACATTTCTTCTAAGGGATCATTTCTTTGAGGCCATCGAATATATAAAGTTTCCCGAGGGTACATACATGGATTTTAGACCAAGGCTAAGAGCATTTGTGACATTTGGGGATTTTAGACCAAGGATAAGAGCATTTGTGACATTTGGGCTTATAGGGGGTGTTGTGAATTGTTGGTCAACTCTTTGGGATATTACAAGTATATATGAACTTACTAAAAGATCCTATATACTTCACCCTTCGAAGCGTTGAAGGGCTATATTTAACTTATATTTTTTACTATGTGCCTCGGACACCTAAAGCCTAGTTTGATTTTTCTTTGAAGCCACATATACACTTCAACTTCACCTCTAAAACCACATTATGAAATCTTCATTTAAATGTTATAGGAGATCTTAGGATTGTCATTTCTTTCCAAATCCTTTTTAGGTGATATCATTATCCCCAAAAACATCTAAGATGATGAATAAACTTCATTCCATGAAAGGGTTTTGACCCGAATATATATTAAAGGAGATATATATATATATATATATATATATATATATATATATATATATATATATATATAACATTTTACTTTTAACTTTTATAACTAATTTTACAGTGCACAATAAATTTTATTTTTATATAAAACTAATTGTACAATACATATTACATTTTAAAAGATTTATTATATTATTTTCATTCTAAACTGCACATTACATCTTAAAAAATTATTTCATTCTATAAAATTTAATTATTTTCACACTATATTTTTATTTTAATTCTATAACACATTTTATATTTTAAAAATTAATAAAAAAATAAAATTGATTATATATATGCCATGTTCTCCCCCCTCCTCACACAATAGTTTGGCGATCCCAGGGCCATTACTGGGCACTTGGTTATGAATTCAATCTTGGAAATATTGCGGAAGATCGGATTGATACAGTGAAGTGATGATTTTTTTTTCAAATTTTCTTATCATATACATGCCTAACATTTGACATGAAGAAAGGAGTCTGTCAATACTCTTGGACTATTCTTATTTACTCATAGCCTCTAATTTTGGATATGTTTAGCTAATACACTATGCTCCCTAATATTATATCATTGATCATGTATCATTTCGGTTCACTAGTTGTATAACATGGAAGTGTACCCAACAATTGGATCATCCCACTTTAGGTAGGAGTTTGGAGGCTTTAAGTTAGGTTCATTTCTAGTTTATTAGACACTATCTGCATTGCTATTGATTGAATCTTTGACCCCTTTTACTCATTTTAGTTAAGTTTAGTTAGTTACATATCTACATAATAATTTCATTTCATAATTTATACCGCGATTATGATAATCTGGCCATAATCAAAATCATTTCAATGGAGGAATATCTAATTATGAGCCCTTTCTCAAGGTGAACCCATAATGTTAATAAAGGTATTTTGCACATGTAATTAACGTACCAAACATGTAAAGTTAATAATTAAATTAAAATGAACCTTCTAAATATATAAATGTACACAAGTTTATAATTAAAATGTGTGATAATATCATTACCAATTAGAAAGTATTACCAATGTTGGACAGATTGAATATCATACACTTATGTTGAAGGCATATGAATAAAATGGAATGGGTTGAATATTTTGTATAAAAATGTTTAGAATTTAATATTGAAATTAGGATTTGGAATATAGAAAAAATTGTAAAAATAATAAAATAAAAAGGAAAAATAAAATAAACACCCATATCAATGATTTAAAATTCATTGAGATGGAGGCCCAGACAAGTCCTTTGTCTGTCCTTCCTGTTACTTCCTTTCCTCACTCGCATTATGCATATGAAAATAATTTAGGTGCTAGTGGAAAAGTCGATCACAACATTGTATGGCAGCTAGGGCATGCGAAATGAATACATAAATTTCAGGCTGGGAATTAGCTCCATGTATCTAATCATCCCTAGATATTTTGGCGACTCCCGTTCTGCTAGTGAAATGTAATGAAATATTAATTTCAAATCTCAGATCTTCAGGTTGGAGTCTAAGGGTTTCTGCAATGGAAATTTGATGGCCTTTTTTATGAGGGTTGAACTTTGACATTAAGAGATTCGATCTGACGAATTTGGGTTCACATAGGCCGCCTGGAAATCTACATGAAGAATGCGCCATCGAAGAGAAGAATATTGAGCTTGCGTATATGATAATGCAAATTGAAGTGTCTTGATTTTCAGCCCTTTTAAATGGTAAATTTTTTTGTGGAGATTTCTGAGGGTATTATGTGCCATGTGCACTTCCTCCCATATTTTTACATCCTCTTAGCCAGTCCCCTGGGAAGAGCCCTAAATGATGGTGTAGGACGTTTTATTGCAGTGGAGCTTTTTTGAAGGAAAAGATAAACCATGTTTTGTTGTAGACTGTAGAATCCCTGCAAAATGGCTAGGAAAATTCCCTTCTAATGGGAGGAGATTCCCTGCAAATGGCCAAGAAAATTAAGTCTGTAGTCTTAGATTTCTCTCAGTTAAAGATAACTTAAAGTGCATGGTTGACCAAGGTAGTTGTAATTTGATGTAACATAATATATTTCAATTGATAGGATTTCAGAGAGTCAACTGGGGTCATCTTAATATCTGTCTCCATCAGTCTTCTTAAAGGGTCAGTTCTAACTGGTATAGTGGTACTAGAGTGAATTTTGAATAAGCTTAGATATTAAAATCAAGGTGTATAGGTAGGATTTGAGATGGCTTAACCTTGTATGTTATGGGAGCCTGTCCTTATTTCTTTTTTTAAGTACATGGTGACCCCAGAAGTTGTAAATTCTATGAAGCAGATTATAAGAAGTTTTCTGTGTAATGGAGGGAAAATTCAGAAAGTATGTTTTAATCTTGTTTTGGTTTGACAGAGGAAAACTCATCTCCCAAAGAAAAGGGTGGTCATGGCAACATGGCATTATTTTTGTCAACTCAATTCTTGAGGAAAAAATTAGTTTGGAGAAAGTTTTTGGATTGGTCTTTATGGCTATGAGTCAAACATTGTATCCAGCTCTTATAGAATCAACTTTCTTGGTTTATAGGAAATGGTTGCAAAAATGATTTGTCGAATTGCTTGAGATTGGGAATGCTTTACATGGAGATAAAGAATTTCTGAAGAACTGAGGATTGGTTTACTTCTGCCAGCATTATTGATGTCTGTGATTTTTTGTAAAGAACTTATCTGTGAATAATCTATGGGCACTTTCAAGTCCCTGATTAGAAACCTAGATATGATTGGCCAGATCTCCTTGAGCTACTCAATCAAGATTAGTGTTGCAAATATAACCAACATCATGATATCTTGTGTGTAACATCCCCATATACAAAATTCCAGGCTGAGATAAATGAACTCCACTAAAGTATGTAAGAAAAATTATACCCACTTTACAAGTGGCACCTCGAACTTGGTACTCCTGTACAATATCGTAATTCCCTTCACTCTCGCATTTATGTTGATGGTGATAAGGGTAGAATCCAGTGTATCAAAGACAACCTGTCACGTGAAGAAACACTTTGTACAGGGATAATATTAAATACTACAACCAGAAACGCTGGCAAGTGATTAAGTTAACCTCTAAAATCGTGAAGGACTACAACACACAGAGTCTTTTCTGCTGTGACCGCGGTGTCTCCATCTAGAGTACGTTCTGATACATCAAGTGTTAAAGGCTTTGTGAACCGAAGAATTAAACCACTAAGCCCCATAATCCCTCCCAGACTGTATTATCACAAGGTAAGGATAGATATCTCAGAACCAGGCAGTATTAGTTCAGTCTTTTAATGTAATGCTGATTCTATTCTTGTAAGAACTAAAACTCCTTCAAATTGGAAAGTACAGGTGAAGACAACATCTCGATGGTTTAAGGAGTGACTGAAGAGGTAAGCAGTAATACACCAGTGTCTATTCTCCCAACTCCTGTCTTGATGCACATGAGAAAGGGACTCAGGAAAAATAAACTATTTTTTTTTTGTTTTTATGAAAACCCCAGATACAGGTTTTAAAGGCGTGGTGGCGTTTGGTACCATGATATAACTATTAATGTTAATGGGGACCCTTATCCCCTTATTGGCCTTTGAGGCAATTGTAAGAAAGTGACGTGAAACCTATTAAAAAAATTGATGTTTAAACGTCTCAAGTTGGTTTTCAAAATGTTTTTCCTGGGTAGTTTCTCACAGCTTTGTACATTCTTAATTGTTTTTCAATTTATGTATAAAGTCTGATTTACAAAAGTTCAAATAGTTTTCTAAACAACTTCTTTAACCTCAAACTCAGTTATAGCACATAAATTTAGCATTGGATTTATTTGTGAGAAAAAAATCGAACAGATCTCTATAAATTCCTAGATGATGCCAGCAATGGACTCTTTAAAGTCTACATTAGGAATCCCTCTAATTGATTCAAAGCTTTTAGCTTGAGTTTTTCTTTTAAATGGAATGAAATACTATTAATTCATGCGTAGAAGAAAAAGAGAAGGAACTAGGGTTCAAGGTAAGGATAGATATCTTAGAACCAGGCAGTATCAGTTTAGTCTTTTAATGAAATGTTGATTCTATTATTTTAAGAACTAAAACTCCTTCAAATTGGCATGTACAGGTGAAGACAACATCCCGATGGTTTAAGGAGCGAATGAAGAGGTAAGCAGTAATACACATGCGTCTATTCTCCCAACTCCTGTCTCGATGCAAATGAGAAAGGAACTCAGGAAAAGTAAGGGTTTTTTTTTTGTTTTTTTGAAAACCCTAGATATAGGTTTTAAAGGCGTGGTGGCCTTTGGTACCATGACATAACTATTAATGTTAATGGGGACCCTTATCCCCTTATTGGCCTTTGAGGCAATTGTAATAAAGTGACATGAAACTTGCTAAAAAAATTGATGTTTAAACGTCTCAAGTTGGTTTTCAAAATGTTTTTCCTAGGTAGTTTCTCACGGCTCTGTACATTCTTAATTGTTTTTCAATTTTTGTATAAAGTTTGATTTACAAAAGTTCAAATAGTTTTCTAAACAACTTCTTTAACCTCAAACTCAATTATGGCACCGAAATTTAGTATTGGAGTTATTTGTGAGAAAAAAATCGAATGGATCTCTATAAATTCCTAGATGATGCCATCAACGAACTCTTTAAAGTCTGAGTTAGGAATCCCTCTAATTGATTCAAAGCTTTTAGCCTGAGTTTTTATTTTAAATGGAATGCAATACTATTAATTTGTGCATAAAAGAAAAAGAGAAGGAACTAGGGTTTCCTGATTAACCATTAACTCAAAGAAAATGTGAAATCTTTTAATTTATACACAATGCTTATTTGCATCCATCACTGTGCATTTTAGATATCTATAATGACTATTTGGAAAGAAAGCATTCATTCTTAAATATACAGGCTTCTCTGTATTTTGTTCTGAAGATGCACTATCCTGTGCTTGCTGCGATTTGGAAATTAATAAACTGTTAATTAACATATCTTAATTCCTATACTAGCTCTCTTACTCGACTGGGAAGAAACGTCTCTTTAGTATGAGCTCGATATGGTTGTTTAATAAGAATTCAATAAACTTATACTTTAGTTGGCTAGACAAAGACGCCTCTACAGACTTGTTTGAACCAAAAAGGAATTGAAATCTGATCACAATCAAAGATTAAATTTTATACTTCTGCTCTTAAAGAGCTAGGCATGACAGGGAAAACTACCTCTACTCTTAAGTTCCTCCACCATTAAAATATATATGAAAAGGAAAAAGATACAGTTTATTTATTTTGATTGCCAACCACAATTTGGATGTACAATCTGTGGCACTGCATATCTATTTCCTTATGATAAAAAGGATAGTTTCAACCTGCTAAAAACATCAGTAATTTCACTATTGGTCTTCACTAGATTAGATCGAGGACTTACGTGCCCTAAACCATAATTAAAACCTGAACTAAAAGGTTACTTACCAGACTAGGTCAAAGGTTTAACAATAAGCTACGACTCTCAAGCCTATGTACAAAAGAAAATTAGTGACTTAAACTTTATACTTACATTATAATTATACGAAAATAGAGAAAGATCTGTTTATCTAATTTCCACAATTTCTAGCATTACATCAAACGAATATTTACAGAATGTTAGAATTTCCACTAACAGCATATACCATTTATTTGTAAATTCATTTTTACAGACATACTAGAAAAATCAATCAAATCATCCTAACAATACAATCACAACAATGCAGATCTTTGGAACCTGTAACAACCTGAGCTGAATGAGGCAGGGACAACTCTGCTCCTCCCAACCATAGATACCGAGTAGGCTAACCCACTCTGATCACCCCCGAGCTAAATCCAACGCTTCAAGAGTGTAGACTGTTAACCATATCAACCATTCATTTTTCACTTCCTCAAGGTTTCTTTCCTAACACTTTCGTGTTCCCATAGCAATACTTCCCCCTGCATACTAGGGAGCGTCCTGCCTCCCGCATATGCATCTTTTATAAATTTTTTCCTAGGTCTTACATACAGTCGATTCCCTAAGAATCATGTGGCTGTCAATCCCTGATTCCCAGGGAGTGTGTCAGTGCCTTTAATGCACTAACACTTGTTTGATATGCTTTTAGTTAACACTCAGTCCTATCTCCCACTCTTGAACCCTGATTTCCTCTTTTAGCATTCGTTGTCCCCCCATTTTCCTCATTCTTTTATTAAAAATCAAATAATAATTTTGTCTCATTACAACTTGTAACCATTTGGTTACTTGACCAAATTTCTGGTCTAGTTTATTTATTTAATGACAATTACAATAATAAAAGAATAATAATGAAAATGTTTGTGGGGTGGATCTTACATTGTGACTCTCTCAGCTTGGTGATATTATTGCCATAAAAATTCTTTGTTTTTTCAAATTTTGAAAATATTGTTATATATTGGAAGAATATCCTGATAAATTGGAATATATTGGTTGAGTTAGGAGATTTTGAGTTTTTTGCTTAGTTTGAAGAGGGAAAGCAAGGGATTGAGAACATGGGTCATCATATTGGTGAGTTGGTGAATGAGGGAAAGTAGGGGAAGAAGCAACACATTTATCACATCCAGCCTTACAATCTAAAGATTCCACACTAGTGTAGTTGTCCATGGAAAATGGCATTGGAACGGTTGTTTCTATCCAGCTGTCCAGAGAATCATCCATCCTTGTACATGAAGTTTGTAACCTTCCATCCAAACAATTAGTAGAACTAGAGATGTTTAAATCAAGCCCATTGTTTCTTTCACAATCCCAATACTAGATTCGTTGATGCTCTCAGCATCTTCTGCAAGAATTTTCATGACACTACCCATTTTATTCGAAAACAAAACTTCACCAATACACTTCTACCATACGATCTAGCAACTATGTTCAAACCTATTCTCATTTCCATTTAGATTTGTTGTCGAGGTGAGTGAGGGTTTCAAACCTATGGTCAACCTTTGGCTCCTATGGTTCTTCCAGCATCTTTGTACTCATTACTCTAGTGTGCTTAAGATTTCCTTTCTGGGGTTACGACCTTTAACTAAAGCTCACCCACTTACAGGATTTATAGTCAAAGATTGGGTTTCAATTCCAGCTAGAAGGGCTGACCTCAACAAGGTAAAAAAAAGGAAAATAAAATACCTTTTCATGTATGAAAATTATCATAGGCACATTTATCGCAAACCCTAAATCTTTCTTGATATTTCTTACAGGATACACACTAGTCAAGCGATGACAAGGATGAAAGATAGAAGGCTCGGCTCGAGCAACTCTAGTTAGCACAATTCCCCTCATTCAAAGAGTATTTGGGATAACATTTTATAGGACTTAACCATGATAATGTCTAACCCTTATCTTTTGAATTGTTTACACGCTCTCACGATTCGGCTCTACTGACCACTTCCACTAACGCCTCCACAACAGGTATGGTCCTCCATGATTATAGCATGGAAAAAGACAAATACTTGTTTCCTTTTTCGTGGGGGTTTGACTCCATGAATCTTTGGAAGAGTAAGGGTGAATGACCAGTCTCAAAACTGGAAGTTAATATTAACATCTGGTAGAATGATAGAACCATCTCTAGCTTTGATCTCGAATATTGAACTAGGTTATCTATCAAGTTTTAGTCTGGATATTCCTAGCTAGTGTAGTATTCCATGCTTTTATGTCGAGATTAAACTCTTGGACAGTCGATCCCTGGCTCAATTTGGGAGATGTATTATTTTTTATACTAATTAAACTCTTGCTTCTTTAATAATATCAACCTGAGAATTGAAAGTGATTATCGACTGCTTCATTATATAAAAAATAGAAATCGTATAGGACCTATGTTATATAACCTAAATTGTTCATATTAAAGCAAGCGTGTTTAATTACTTTGTTTAATATTGCTAGATTCCTTTCGTTTCTATAGTCTATTTACATAAAAATTATCCAAAACTCGAATTATTACTTGTAAAAGAAATCCTGCATACTTGTATCCTTTAACAATTTTTCTGTAAATATAGGTGTATGCCATACTGCCAATAACATTTATTCCTGTTCATTGTAAAATTACTTAATTCCATACTGTTGATTTTGATGAGTTAGTTGTTGAAACTAAATCTAAGGAGTTTTTGTTGTTTAAGGATGCAAAAGATATTTATGCTTATGCTTATTCTGACCGCAATTAGCTAGTATTCGCTGTTTGTTTTAGCTATATTTTTTCTTGTATAATATAAGAAGTATTTTTTGAAAAAAATTCTGGTGAGAATCCATCTCAACATGGCACAAGATGGTACCAATAAATTCAGAAATTAGAGTAGTGTGCTCCAATGAAATGAGAAATTTGACATGTTGAAGTGGAATGTAAAAATATATTTACCTCTTTTTTCTTTCAAACTTAACCATTTCAAACTTTAGTATTCCTTTTTCAAAAAGATGGAATAAGTGGCTATCTAAGCTTTCTTGATCTTCCAACAACACTTAGATTTGGAGTGCTAATATCTACCTTACCATTAACATACTAATCAATTCTTCATTTAGATGTATTGATGCTTCTCGTGTGACCTCACAATTGTATAAGTTTGTATAGGATTTCATTTCCTGATTGTCCTCTCTTTTGATTATGATTTCCGATTGAACTATTGCATGCTGGTGATACAGTAAGGTTGATCCCATAGTGGCATCGTTCTCAGGGGGAGTAGTAGGTGTTATACCAGCTTTAATGGTGGTTGAGATCAACAATGTCAAGCAACAAGAGCAAAAACGATGCAGATATTGCCTTGGAATAGGTACGGAGAAACTCAGTAGAAAATTACTATTATTGCTTGAATTAATACAATTTGTATTTTACCTTTTCTTTCTGTTTAGTTGTGTGGGGGGCTAGCCAACTATTTTTTTCGAAAGAAATAGTATCACCACAACCTCATCCACTTAAGAAAAAATATATAGCATGAGCAAAATAAGATATATATTGATACATAAACACAAAAACTAGCAGCAAAAAAGGCTTCTTATAGTTATTAGTAAGAGTAATCTATACTATTCATATATAGAGCATAGTAATATATCACATCAGCAGTAGCAAGCAGATTCTTTCAGTATCAGACATAATTCCACAAATATATATCAAGACCTAATTGGAATATATATGTGAGCAATAAGCATCATCGTGGAGAATATTAGATACCCATGGTGCACTGTATAGAAAACAACTGTATCTAGGACAAAAACCAGCCTAAAAAACCCCTAGGATTGATATGAAGCTTAATTGAGAGGATTTAGAGAAACAAAGGATAAGGAGGATGGACCATAAAAAATAACAATATCAATAACAATTCAATTGTATTGGCGCATCACTGCCCTCATCAGCAGCAGTAGTCTCTATTAGACACAATAACTGTTACAGTAGCTGGAACGCATATGGGCCAATGGGTTGATAGGGGCCAAATTGCTAATGGGTTGATTGATTGGCTGTCTAATTAGTGTTTTGTATACGATTTGTAAGTGCAACAAAAGGTAGAATCCATACAGACTTCTACCATACACAAGTAGAGTGCTCATTCGACAACTAGATAGGGTCGATTGACTCCCTACTCTTTGTCAATATCTCAGTGGCTTTGAGAACTAGATGGGAAAGAAAGAATGATTTTGGAAGAATGCAAGCTTAGCCAATTAAAACTTGAGAAATTATCTCGTGATGCTTTTTGTCCATGGAGTCAAGCCACCTCATTAGTAATATCTTTCTCTTAAAGCCACAGTCACATTATAATGCCATGGAGTTTACTAATGGGTTTTTATATTTTCTTGATTCCTTTCTGAATTTTGGGATTTTTTATATTTGATCTTTTTGGTTTGGGATTCATATTTGTGTAAGACTTTTCATGTTTACCACAGGAAAACCACATAACTTGATTATGATTTAGTTGCAGGAATTTTATTATGTGAGACAGTGAGACAAATCAGAACTTAGAAGACATAGCTTCATTGACTATTGAATCTTATAATTTTCTTACTCAATGTAGAGTTGACTACATTTCATGAAGGAATGTATGGTCCAAATTAAGTCAATACAGAAAAGTTTAGTAATTTTAAAGTTGATGCTTTTCCAAAGAATTTTTTAATTTAATCTGATTCTGGATTCACTTTTAGTATACCCTATTGTATAATGAAAGATAACAGTCTGTCATGGTAAATTCTTCATAGCATTCCAATCTGAAGGTCACCATTGAATTTGCCAAATATATATTCTTCATTTGTTGCTCTTTTATATGGCACGACATTTTCCCCTTTGCAACGCTTCCTTTTGATATAGCATGTTCCCTGTCATTTGAGCTACGAGCTCACAGTTTGGCAGCATTCACACCATAGAGATGATTGAAGAAATCCGTACTCATGTCTAAATTCATTGCACTGTTGCAAGGTGGCAAGAAAATCCCATTTTAGGAGGATTTTTCCATAATTAGATTATTGACCTGATCCTCTTTTGCAGACTTGGTACTTGATATTTATTCATCCATTTAAGAGTAACATGCTTTCATGTTTTCCAATTTGTGGGAATTAACGTGAAATTTTGTAACATACGGTTCTGGTTATCGTTTTGGAAAATATTATCCAGGCAATATAGGTTGCAAGGAAATGCCAACAAATGAGGTGGAATATGAAATAGTTAGGCATGACTACTTTTGTTACATAAAAAGGAGCCTATGTTGTTCTTGGATTTTAGTGGGACTTTCTTGAATTTCTTCAACATGGAGTGCCAGAGGTTACTAGCATCTTGGACATTTTTGTTGTCACATCTTGGAATTGAAGTTCCACATCATTAATGTTGTCCGTTGTTATGAGAATGTTGTAAGGTAAGTGGAATTAGATCTGAATACAAAAATGAACATGGGTAAAACCTATGTTATGTTTTTGTTTTCTACAAAATAAAGATGAGGAATTGCATTCAAGGATATGTCCTTGTCCAAATTAGGCAACTCTGGTTATATTTTCCATGTCTTGCTAGACTCCTTATAATTTGGTGAGGTGGCAATGAATAAATACATGTGCAAAATCTTGTCATTATCCATTATGGCTTGGAGAACATTAGCTGAACCCACTGATTTTATTGCGTCATTTCCTTATCATTGAGAATGCCACAGAGATGGGCTTTGATCCTGGTGTTTAGGTTATTGTATTCCTTATTGCTTTGTCAACTTATCTTTGCTTTTCTCCAGTTGCTGGGTTAGCAATGGAAAATTGGCTCCATGATCAGCTATAGCCCCCTGCAATCTCCTCTCTCACAACAATAAATTTCCAAAGTAGATCTCTTGGCTTTGCTTTCCTATAATGGTTGGGCTAGTAGCAGAAAATGGACCCCAAGATCTACAAAATGGAAAAGCTCAGGAATAAAAAAATATCTCCTGTTGGGACTCTAGAGTTTCAAATCTGTTCATTCCTAAAATCAAGTCTCAGCTCAGGACCACCATTACAACATGAGAGATAAGTGACCAAAATATGCATATAAATGACCACTTTTGAGTTGGCGATCGCTGGTAGCAAATTAGCGGTCATTTATCATGTGACCATTAATGACCAAATATATTACCAAATTAATGACCAAATATACGACCAAATATATGACCACAAGATAAGCTATAAATGACCAAGCTAAATATGACCACATTTTTGGTCGCATGATATATGGCCACTAATTTGCTACCAGTGGTCACCAACTCAAAAGTAGTCATTTATATGTGGATTTTGGTCATTGTTTTGGTCACTTATCTCTCATTTTGTACTAGTGTCGTAATCAGTCTTGGGATGATCTTTCAAGGTTTTGCTAGGGAGGTATGTAATCAGTCCTAGAGATCTGATAGGTTGAGCTGTGTGCTCGTAAAAAGTCATGGGATGCTCTTTAGAGATCTTGCTGGTCGTGCTACGACACATAAATGTTCCTAGGATGCTCTTTAAAGGTATTGCCTATTCACATGTAATCAGTCCTGGATATCCAAAAGGTTGAGCTGTGTGCCCATAATAAGTCCTAGGATGCTCTTTAGAGATCTTGCCGGTCGTGTTGCGGCACATAAATGTTCCTGGGATGCTCTTTAAAGGTATTGTGAAGGGATGCATGTAATCAATCCTGAGAGATATTTCCGGTTGTGCTTAGGCACATAAATGTTCCTGAGATGCTCTGGTAAGGTATTGCATCAGCACATAATTAGTCCTGAGATTCCACCTCTCTCAGACCGTTCGCATAGATGATGAAGACCTACAGGAGGCTAGGCCTACATCCATCATGAAAAAGGGTTGGCTCTGTAGAACTTCCTATGAAAAGAAGAATTAAGAGATAGCCCAGTGATCGAGATCTCGAAGTGCAGCAACAGTGATGATGGTGATGCTCCGTGATCCAGTGATGATGATCTAGCTCCAGAATTGAAGACTTGCGCCAATATGTATTGATGACCTGTGTCAAGAGAATACCTTCCTAGTTAAGAGGGAGTGTTGATGTATTTGTAACTTTGGAAGATATTCACTTGTATATTGTATTTGTACTTTATTGCATCCCCAACGGAGATGTATTATTCCTCCGATTGGAAGTGTCGTCAGTTGTACTTGCAAGTGTTGCAAGTTATATTGTAAGTGTTGTAACTTATACTTGATGGGTTATTAGACCACCTTAATGGGGTCGGCCCTGTCTAATCATGTGGGTTAAAGGGTTATTAGACCACCCTAGTGGGGTTCGGCCTAGTCAACATTATGTTAAGTGGTTAAGTTGGGGCCAACCTAGTTAGAGTTAAAAGACAAGTGAAGTAGTGTATAAATAGAGAGTGTGTCTCTCTCATTTTACACATTCTATTATTCACTCACTTCGCATTAGTGAGAGAAGAGGAGGGTGCGCACAAGTGGAGGAGGAGCATGTTGTTGAAGATATCTATCTCTTGGGTTTGATCATGGTGATCCTTGTATTGATGCTTATTCTATCTCTGAGGAAGTTATGGGGTTTTTCACCTTCTTGGTTTTCCCCGGTGAAATGTTTTGTCTCTTGTCTCTTTTTTCTTATGCTTGATATGATGTACATGTTTTTCTTTCAGTTAAGATCCTAGATCTATTGAATTAAATGATGAAAATCTAACAAATTTAACACTCAAAAAGCTAACAAAGGAACCACAATTTCATTTCAAATTAACACACCTGCATATTCATTCTTGATATAACCTATATTTTGTTTCCCAACATTTTCAACAATTTTCCATTGCTCTTGATTTGAGATTTCATAATCTATCATTTCTTTCACCATCACCTCCAATTCTATGCATGCTGTGTAACATACAATTGGCATATCCTTCTTAATCATTATAAATTGTTCAAGTATTTCAAAATCATTGGTCAATTTATCAATTATTGTCTTTCCAGTTAATCCTTTGACCAAACCTTCAAATTTCGAGTGATCCATACGAGCCTGTACTATCAAACTGTGATAATTTTATCAAGTCATTAATTTACCATCATCACTCCAAAAAGAAGGTAGACCATTTTCAAAAATCCCCAGAAATAATTCCTTAAAATTTTGAACTTCAAGGACCATCTGTTGCGCTCTTTTTTGTACTTGTTTAACATGATCATGCTTTCCAATAATTCTTATTGCCCAAATGATGATTGATGATCTGTCTTTGATTCCAAAACTCTCCATATCTAATTGAGTTAGAGTGTTTAAAAATCTGACTGTATTTTGAGCTGTTTCTAAAGTCCTTTTGCATAATGTCTCGTTCACCACTTTACACCTCTGGAGAGCTATGTTTTCTATAACATCTTTATCTTCCATAGAATTCAAATGTGACCAGAATTTGGTGACTTCCACTGATATCACATCCTATATAAGTTGTTTAGCTCCTTGTAATGGAAGCTTACCTACCAATCTATCTCTTAATTCATCAACTTTCTTTTGCAACTGTTTTTTTTTTTTTTGAATTACTTCCTGTTTCAACTTCTGGTTTTCCGCTTTCAACTCTTCTATCTCTACACATTTTAGACTAATTTGTGACATAACACTGGTCAGTTCCTCGGTAGAGGAATTTTCCATTTATCCTTCATCCGTACATAGATATTGATCCCTTGGATTCTCTAGCACTTGCACAGTTTCAATCTGATTGGTATTTAACACTGAAATTTGTGACAACAATTCAATCCTTTATTTTTTCCAAGCATGATTTTCATCTTGTAACTTTAAAACATTTTACCTTTTTGATCTATCATTTCTTGATATATGGATTCATTTTCTTGTTGTAATTCTGTCAACTCTAGAGATTGCGCATGTTTGATTATTTTGTACCTTCAATTTTTTCTTGAGCATTTGAATGGTATTTTATTTTTCATGTATGATCCTTTTGGTACATTGAGCATTCCCTGGCTCAGCTCCCACAGCCACAAGGTCCATTTGTAGTTTTTTAATATGCATCAAATTTGCTTTGTTTTTTTCCTTCTCTTGCCTCAATTGACTCTCCAACTTTGCTATCACAGACTGCAATTTAGAAAATTTTAAAGTGGATCATAATAAATCATAATACATGCCATCTCCTGTTTGTCTATGCAATTGAATCTTATCGGGTATATTAGGGTAAGTCCATGAAGATGGGTAACTCTTTTTGGCCAAATATGGTGATGAAAAATGGAAAATTTACCCATATATTAAATTGAAGCCCTCGAAACTCAAATTTTCCATATGAATTTCGACGTGCTGTAAAAAAAAATGTAGAGAATTATGTTGGATTTCCAATGATATTTAAAAAAAAAATACCAATGTCATTTATTATGTCAAATTTTCATTTAATGAAACGTGTGTCCTTAAAAATTTGAAGAGCAATTAACAAGTGGCTTGTGTGTGTGCAAAATAATTTAATGTTAAAGTAATAATTTAAAAAAATGAAATATGTGAACATGATCTAGACAGAATGCACTAGTGCATACATGTTTTTCTTTTAATTTTCCTTGAAAAATTATATTTATTATCCTTTTTTGAAACTGGCCAGTGAATATTTCAGTCGCATTTTGCACACATGTACGTGTGTGCGCCAAATCTTTTGATTGTCTACATAATTTGCAAAAATAAAAATACTATTTTGAAGAGGACGCATTGATGTAGCGCCTGTATAGTTTTTCAAATTTTTTTGATTTGTATTTTGATTGTTGAAATATTGTAACTTCAAAGAATATTATATTTGTATATTATTTATTCTCGAGATGTTCCATACCTCTGATGTGATTATACTATAAATCCGGAGATGTTTATTCCTCCGATTTGGTTGTGGTAACTAGGGTTATTAGACCCACCATGTGGGGGTCGGCCCAGTCAGTTATAATGGGGTATTTAACCTAATGGTTAAATACGAGCCTACATGTACTTGTGTAAAATACATATCAGAGTAGTGTATAAATAGAGGAGGTGTGTTCCTCATTATACACACACACTCACTTGAGGATAGCGCACTTGTGGAGGAGAGGTCTGCTATTATGGAGGAGGAGATCATGTCTCAGGGTTTCATCTTTGTATATTGCTGGTCATCTATATTGAGGAAGCTTTGCTGGGTTTTCTACCCCATGAGGGTTTCCCAGGATAAATCTTTGTCTCTTGTGTTTATGCTGTGCTTGTTGTTTCTTCAGTGATCCTGTATATGCTATTATTGTGAAATGGAATGTAATGCTACTATTTTATGTCTTAGAATATTAAATCTTAACATGGTATCAGAGCTAACCTGAAGGAAGACAAGGTATGGCACTAACGACACTTCCTTTACTTACGACAATTTGAAGGTTAGGGTTTTACATAGCAAAAACCAGTCATCGTAGCACTTTCGCTATAAATCCGTTTTGGCGAAGTTTTCAGATCTGAAATTGTTACAGGACGAAGATTAAATATCCAGGTACCTTGTGTCCAAAGGAAAACCTCTAATTCGTTGTACTTTGTGATTTATGATCAGTACAAGTTAGGGTTTCTGCCTCTTCCAGATCTCAGTCAAATTCAGGTGACCTAGGAAAAAAGGTCATAACTTGGGCTAGGAAGCTCCAAATGAAATTTTGTAAAATGTGACAGGTAGTACACAGACTGTACTATCTCAGGAAACTTTTTCAGAGGCAGAAATTCAACCAGTGACACGTGGCACGCCGTACAAGTTCGCTCTCCTGTTTTATCCCATAAACAGGTCACGTTGCGACACTTGGCATAACTCTCTCTCAGAGAGTCCAATTGAGGTCAGACCTGTCAGGATGGAAATATAACAGATCGAGCTATTTCAGGAAACGTTTTCAGAGGCCGAAGTTGAACCAGTGACACGTGGAAGGACGTACAAGTTCGCTCTCCTGTTTTATCCCATAAACAGGTCACGTTGCGACACTTGGCATAACTCTCTCTCAGAAAACCAAATTGAGGTCAGACCTGTCAGGATGGAAAGATAACAGGTCAGGCTACTGCAGAAAAAGGGTTTCAGACCCTGTGGAGAAAAAATTTAAGAGTTATAGAAGAAACAATCAGGTGCATATTTCTGTCAAAACAGAATTATTTTTGGAGCACCTTTATTCATGGCTTCCGGAATTTAGGGTTTCGAAGAAAGTTAGAATTTTTGGAATCGGAGTCCACGGCTAAATGCTACTCAGAAAAATTGAAATTTAGAGACCAAGTTTGAATTTTTTGGTTGGGTGGAAGACCGGGCTTGATCAAACCCCAGTTCGGGATTTTGATCGGAAAGATGGAAAATTAGGGCTTCAGCAAAAGTTGGACTTTTTGAAGTCTGTAACCACGGCTGGAAACTCCTAAGAAAAATAAGAGTTTAGAGCCTTGGATTGAACCTTTTGTTTGGGCAGAAAGATGGGCTTCATCAAACCCTAGTTCGGGATCCTGTCCAGAAGATCCAGAAGTTTCAAAGGCAATTTTGAGGGGTCAAATTTTGGAAATTCCAAAGTTGAAGTATGCTAGTTTGATCAGCTCAGCAAGACATATTCTTTCATCCATTGAGAAGTGTGAAAGTCAAAGGTTGAATCTTTAGGGGTTTCTCTAGAAAACCCTAATTAAGCTCCAGATCAAGTTTCAGGGGGAGTTGAGGCTAAGGCCTTACATAAGAAGACTACAAGAAGTCTCGACAGGTATGACTTAAGGAGGCTCAGGTATGTCTTGAAATCTAATTCTTGATTAAGTTCATGATGTGTTTGTCTTCATATTATTTGTTAGTACAATCTTGATTAATGTTAGACTTATCTTATCACCCTAGTAACAGTATGAATGCATGTGAATGATTGAATACATTCATTGATTAGGGTTATATGATTGTACTAATGCATTATGGTGTTGTGTGAGGTTGATGTTGTCTGCTAACAAGATACAGGTACATCACAAAAGACAAATCAAGTTCCATGACCATGACCACATGAAGACAAAGACTCATCCATAATCTTTGTTCTACTTACGAGGTATGTATGACCTTGTTGTATTATGCTTAACCTATGAGACATGCAGGTTCTAGCTCAGGATCTCTAAATCATTGAAGAGATTGTTTAGGTATGTTGTACATAACTAAGTAGGTATACTAATCCAGGTATGTTTCCCATGAATCTTACCTTGTGTTAAGATCCCTTATATAAGTATACTTGGTATGATTGGTTATGCTTATTCATAAAGTTAGTAATCAAGGGATTATGCATATTATGTCTTTTATCTTGATTGATGATATGCATGAGTAAAACAAGACTTCCCTGAAATCTTGAATACTAATGTTTATTAACTATAATCATGACTATACATTCTCAAGATTATTTAGAACTATAATGTTTTGATAACATTTAGAACATACTAATGGGTGTATGTTTGTGTATGAGATCATGAGGATGACACTTGAACATGCACAGTGGTACATAATGAATAGAAGTTCAAAAGACATACAGAAGATCAAGCGGGAGGCAACCACACAAACATAAAAGATAAGAATTTGAGTTGTTATTTGAAATAGTAAATGATATTGCCTGTAATAGGTTGTATGCATATTTGTATTCCTATAATATATCATGCTAAGTGTAAATATTCATAGAACATTGAACAGTATACTACTAATATGCATATGATTGGTAAGTTGGACAAACATTCCATTGTTGCTTGTCTAGAATGAAACCTCTTTGCTGACATGCTGAGAGTTGTGCACACTCTCGATAGTATGTTCTGGTAGAGATGGAAGGCATCTAGATAGCCACTGTATGCATACAGGATATGGGAAAGTGTTGTGCCAAAGTATTGGTCAAGATAGTTGCATAACTATGTAAATGATATCTGTATGCATAATAGGTTATCATGTCAATATGATTTGATGATTATGAAGTATTACTAATCATGTACCTAATTTTGATTTGTAGGAAAAATCATGATGAATGATGAACAAGTGATGGATGTTCAACAAAACGATTTACAAATCAAACACACTATAGAAGGATTGTGGCTAGAAGATTCTCCTAGAAAGAGGAAGAGAATCATGATGAAATGTTTGCTCCAAGTGGCTAGATAAGACCATTCTCTTAATGGTGTAATTAAAGAAGAAATGTGAATCAGGTTTTGATAAGCTTAATGATCACCATGGGTGATGTGGATCTCAACCTTTGCTACAAGGTTGAATATGATTTCTATACACAGATGACATGGATGCAAGAAGGAACTCACCACAGAGTTCGAATGATATTGAGGCTCATATCAGTAGACCCATCTGATGAGAGATGGCATAGATAGATGACTGTAGAAAAGAAAATAAAAGTTCTTAGATTAATGTATTACTTCCTAGGTCTGGAAGTATGGAAAGGCTCAGTAGGAATCCTTCTCAACCAGAGAAAGTATGCTGAGAAATCTTGAGAAGACTTGATATGGTGGAATGGCCACTCTTATGGATTCCAACTTGAAACTGTTAGGAGATGACTCATCAGAGTTAGTGGATATAACTCTGTACAGTCAAATTATTGGGTCATTGTTGTATCTAACATATACTAGATTAGAGATATGCCTTGTTGTGAACACCTTGAGTCAGTATCTAGTGGAAACTAGATGTGTTCACCTGATAGTTGCAAAGCATGTGATAAGGCACATAAAGGACACGATAGAATGCTATCTTGAAGATCATGACTTCAGATGGTTATTCAGATTCTAATTGGGCAGGAAGTGTATCAGACAGGAAGAACACATCGAGAGGATGTTATTGTCTGGGGTTAGCCATGATCTCGTGGTTTAGCTGGAAGCAGTCTAGTGTGGCTCTCAGCACAAGCGGAATATATGGCTGTTTGCTCTGCTAGTTGTGAAGAAGTTTGGCTTCAGGATTGTTTGACTTAGAGATAGAACCAACTGAGATCCTATGTGATAATTAGAGTTGTATCAAGATGACATAGAATCTAGTGTTCCATGATAAGTCAAAGAACATAGGGAACAAACAAGATATGACGCGGAAAGGAACTATAAAGTTTGAATTTGTAACAGGTTACCATTGTACTAACCAAACCTTTACCTCAAGTGAAGAAGTTACCAACATACTAACCAAACCTCTGTCTCGAGTGAAATTTGAATACTTCCGAGACAAGCTTGGTGTAGTTCAAAAAGGACCCTCCTCGAAAGGGGGAGTAGTATAGTCACTGATGATAAGTTGGTCTCATCGAACAACAAGGTCGATGATGAGGTAACCTGTTCTCCACACCTAGATACTTAGAAATATTTAGATTTAGGACTCTTATACTTAGAATACTTAGTTTTACTTATACATGCCTTTGATGTTAGATGTATTAGTAAGAATACATGCTTTTGATGTTAGATGTATTAGTAAGAATACATGCTTTTGATGATAAGATGTATTGGTAAGAATACATACTTTTGATGACACATGTATTGATTAATGTACTTGTATGGTTGAGGATACTTGTACTTGTATTGATGAGAATACATGTGGGGATTGTATCATCCTTGAACACATGTTCTAAAGTGAGCCGTAGACGTATGGTCTTCGAGAATGAAGTCCTTAGTGGACAGTTGAGGGGATTGGATCATCCCTGGACTTTCAGTCCTAAAGAGAGCCGTAGACGTGAGGTCTCCGAGAATGAAGTCCTTAGTGGACAATTGAGGGGATTGGATCATCCCTGGACTTTCAGTCCTAAAGAGAGCCGTAGACGTGAGGTCTCCGAGAATGAAGTCCTTAGTGGACAGTTGAGGGGATTGGATCATCCCTGGACTTTCAATCCTAAAGAGAGCCGTAGACGTGAGGTCTCCGAGAATGAAGTCCTTAGTGGACAGTTGAGGGGATTGGATCATCCCTGGACTTTCAGTCCTAAAGAGAGCCGTAGACGTGAGGTCTCCGAGAATGAAGTCCTTAGAGGATATTTGAGGGGATTGGATCATCCCTGGACTTTCAGTCCTAAAGAGAGCCGTAGACGTGAGGTCTCCGAGAATAAAGTGATAGGGAGTGCATCATCCCGGAACTACTAGTTCAAAATGTACGTGATGGGGATTGCATCATCCCGGAACCACTAGTTCAAAATGTACGTGATGGGGATTGTATCATCCCCGGACTTAGGTCCCTGAATTGATCCGTAGATGTATGGTCTTCGAGAATAATGTGATGGGGATTGCATCATCCCGGAACCACTAGTTCAAAATGTACGTGATGGGGATTGCATCATCCCGGAACCACTAAGTTCAAAATGTACGTGATGGGGATTGTATCATCCCTGGACTTAGGTCCCTGAATTGATCCGTAGACGTGAGGTCTCCGAGAAGTGGGGATTGTATCATCCCCGGACTGCGGTCCCTGAATTGATCCGTAGACGTGAGGTCTCTGAGAAGTGGGGATTGTATCATCCCCGGACTTAGGTCCCTGAATTGATCCGTAGACGTGAGGTCTCCGAGAAGTGGGGATTGTATCATCCCCGGACTGCGGTCCCTGAATTGATCCGTAGACGTGAGGTCTCCGAGAAGTGGGGATTGTATCATCCCCGGACTTAGGTCCCTGAATTGATCCGTAGACGTGAGGTCTCCGAGAAGTGGGGATTGTATCATCCCCGGACTGCGGTCCCTGAATTGATCCGTAGACGTGAGGTCTCCGAGAAGTGGGGATTGTATCATCCCCGGACTTAGGTCCCTGAATTGATCCGTAGACGTATGGTCTCCGAGAAAGTGATTTTTGATGTGGTTACTTGTATCGGTAGGATACTTGTATTGATGATGTGGTTACTTGTATCGGTAGGATACTTGTATTGATGATGTGGTTACTTGTATCGGTATGATACTTGTATTGATGATGTGGTTACTTGTATCGGTAGGATACTTGTATTGATGATGTGGTTACTTGTATCGGTAGGATACTCGCATTGATGATGTGGTTACTTATATCGGTAGGATACTTGTATTGATGATGTGGCTACTTGTATCGGTAGGATACTCGTATTGTTGATATGGTCACTTGTATTGGCATGAATACTTGTACTGCTGATGATCGTATGATGACGATACTGATGATCATGTGATGATGATGCTGATGATCATGTGATGACGATGCTGATGATCGTGTGATGACGATGCTAATGATCGTGTGATGACGATGCTGATGATCGTGTGATGACGATGCTGATGATCGTGTGATGACGATGTTGATGATCGTGAGATGACGATGCTGATGATCGTGTGATGACGATGCTGATGATCGTGTGATGACGATGCTGATGATCGTGTGATGACGATGTTGATGATCGTGAGATGACGATGCTGATGATCGTGTGATGACGATGCTGATGATCGTGTGATGATGATGCTGATGATCGTGAGATGATGATGCTGATGATCATGTATCGTGAGGATCCAGATGATGATATTGTTGTAGCTATTCAAGTGCTACAGAAGATAAAGACTCAATACTGAAGATGTTGATGTTCCAGTATTGAAGATGTTCCAGTAACTGCTTGAGTTACTAATGATGTTGAGAAAGCTTCCAATGATTTATAGATGTATCATGTATGATGTTGATGGCTCCTTGCTCGTGCAGATACTGTTATAATATCCTTCTCGTTAAGGGGGAGTGTTGAAATATTGTAACTTCAAAGAATATTATATTTGTATATTATTTATTCTGGAGATGTTCCATACCTCCGATGTGATTATACTATAAATCCGGAGATGTTTATTCCTCCGATTTGGTTGTGGTAACTAGGGTTATTAGACCCACCATGTGGGGGTCGGCCCAGTCAGTTATAATGGGGTATTTAACCTAATGGTTAAATACGAGCCTACATGTACTTGTGTAAAATACATATCAGAGTAGTGTATAAATAGAGGAGGTGTGTTCCTCATTATACACACACACTCACTTGAGGATAGCGCACTTGTGGAGGAGAGGTCTGCTATTATGGAGGAGGAGATCATGTCTCAGGGTTTCATCTTTGTATATTGCTGGTCATCTATATTGAGGAAGCTTTGCTGGGTTTTCTACCCCATGAGGGTTTCCCAGGATAAATCTTTGTCTCTTGTGTTTATGTTGTGCTTGTTGTTTCTTCAGTGATCCTGTATATGCTATTATTGTGAAATGGAATGTAATGCTGCTATTTTATGTCTTAGAATATTAAATCTTAACATTGATTGTTGTTGATTTATCTTTGAGCTCATTTGAAGTTGTCCACAAGGTTTTTTAGGGTAAGATTTAGCAGAAATTTAAAAACAAATGACATATGAAGATACAAATTCGTAAATTATATGTATATGGATAGTCGATGATTCATCGACGAATCCAATAGTATCAAGTCCTCCCAGTAATGTGTACTTAATGATATAGTTTAAGCCTTTGAAAGGCATATAAAATTTCCTTTCTGCATAGAAAAGGGCTTTATTCCTTTTTTTAGGCCCTCGATCGAGGTTTTTAAAATACCTCAATCGAGGGATAAAAGAGACCTCGATCGAGGGTTTTAGATAGACCTTGATTGAGGTGTTTTCAAGCCCTCGATCGAGGTTCCTCAATCAATAGTTAAAGTATGCAAAATTAGAGGTTTGATTATGAAACTTGCTTCCTAAAAAAACTAGGACTTGGCAATAGATAAATATATCCAAAATTTAAGTATTGGTAAAAAAAATACTTTTAAACTATTCAAATTTAATAAGCCACAAGATTTTGGATTTTATAAATAAATAAGTGTTAGTTTTGGGTGATCTTATATAAGAAAACACTTTCATGATTTCACCAAGGGTAATATTTAATACAACACAAGTAAAGGATATATACAAAAGATGATCACTATGAAATTGAACAATGATGATTTCAACACATAAATTAATTGATGGTGATGGAAAATGGAGATAATGATCATTTGATTTTTAATCACAAACAAGGATTCCAGGATTGTGAAACTTATGCTAAATTAGAGCAATAATTAGACAACAAACGATGAAAATTATTTAACTTGTTGTCTAAAATCATTGCTCTAATTTAGCATAAGATTCACATAATGGAATATCCTCCAATGTGGTCCAACCTAATGTCGAGCTCTTCTATCAGACACTCTTCCTCTTTCAAATGAGCTTGGGCCATTCGTGGGCTCCATTTTTTTCTATTTAAGTTTAATATCCCTCGATCGAGGTTGACGAGATCGATCGAGGTCTATTATAAACCCTCGATCAAGGTATGTTTAAACCCTCGATCGAGGTATTTTTAATCCCTCGATCGATGTATTAAAACCTCGATCGAGGGTTTAAAAATACCTCGATCAAGGAATTTCTACATGTATTTTTTCCACCTCAATTGCCAAAAACCGTGAAGCACATTCATGGATTTACCCATTAATCTCATCAAGCTTAACTTCCATTTCAAAAACTTTCTCATCGTTCACCACTGCAAACCTTATTGTGTTTCTTTCTGGATCCTTAACTGTAAGAAGGGAAACTTTTTGTTCTGCCAACTTTCTTACTTGAGGGAACAATTTTTGTGTTTCTTCCAAAGACCGCTTCTTCTTTTCTACATATTGTGAAAGGAAATCAAATATGTACTTATACTGAGAGTTACTTCCATATTCCTTTATTTCTGGAAAAGAATATTGTTGTATATTTACAGGTGGTTGCTAAATCAAAGTAGTTTTTTCTGGAACAATTAAATCTCGTTCCTCCATACTAATAATTTCCTTTTGTTGTTCCACTTTTGATTTCTTCCTTGAAACTTCTTCATCGAATTCCATACTATCAACTTCTGAAATAGTTCTCTTATTTGTGATATCATATTTAGCTGGTGTCTGAACCAACATTGCCAAATTGGTTGTTTGTTCCATATTCACTTCTTTCTTATATTGTTCAAATTTTAATAAATTTGCCATTTATTTTAATCCTTCAACTGTTTGATGATCAAAATCCTTGTTTCTATTTTGTTGTCTCCTTTGCGATATAATTTGATGAGGATCATAATTAATCATTTCTGCCTCTTGGAAATCCATGATCTTGAATAATTTTTCTACTATAGATAGGTATGCCTTAGTCTTAATGATGAATGGACCAAATTTAAGAGGGAATTTCACATTTGATGATTTTTTGAAAACACCAAAATGTTCTTCTTCTGAATGCAACCTTTGTCTAATAAATTCTAAGGAAAAAAACCTTGGTGTTAAAAAGGATGGCAATAGATATGGTGCTCCAGTAAAACCATACACGCTAATTATAATATGTTATTTATACAAGAACCAGTCACCTGTTTGGCCTTCTAGTGTAGGCTGCAACATTTCTTTCATTTCTTCTAACACTCATGGCAATTCAACATTAAAAATAATTCTGTAAACTTCTGCCATGGTTGTATTGGTGAACTCAAACATATTGATCTGTTTAAGAAGGTCATGAGAAAAGAGGGTACCAAGGAACTTCAATTCAGAAATATTTTAACACAAGAACAAGTTCAGGAGATATGACTGATATCTGAAATGATTCAACTCGTGGAAATTCACCAACTGGACATGAATCGCTTCAGCTAGGAATTCATAAAAATTAAAACAACACACTAGAATCGACTGTGACTCGAGTGAAATGACTTGCAGAAGGAAACCTAACATAACTTCTGTGATTGACTATCACTTTCTAGACCTAAAATTTGACTCAACAAGGAAAAAACTAACTGGGTATATTGCTGAAAGACATCAATACTCAAAGGGAACGATAGGTTTTTATGCGATTGACCATCTTTCAAGACTTGTAATAAAAAATTGTCTTTTTCTTCCAAACTGCAATTTCTATAAAACTTTACCAAATTTTCTTCGTTAAATGACTCATGGATTTCGGGAAATGTTTTAGGTAAACCTAGAACCTCACGGACAGTCTGTGCATTGAATCAACATAGAATTTTGGTTGTATTTACATTAATGATTACCCTTTCGTCCTACGAATAATTCGTCGCACACCAACCAACAAATTCGGGGAAGTGTAGGGTCTGTTCGACACAAAAATAATACATAAAAGAACCAAAAACATTAAATACATCCTTTCCATGCGACTTAAACTCCATTAATTTCTCTTTAGACTGCGAAATACTACACACAGAAAAAAAAGGTCAAAAATATCCCTTTCCCTATCAACTACAAGCTCCTCGTTTTCATCTAAACTTTCATTGAATGGAACAAGGTCTTCAATTTTCTCCATCTGGGAAACAAACTTTGAAAAGTGAGGGTTTTGAGCTACCTGTGAAGTGAGCTTGTTGAGTTCTTTTCTTGTTGACAAAGACAAGTGACGTGTTTCCTGCGACTTCTTTTCCTCTAGGCAATAATCAACAAATGCATTTTTTCAAACTTCGAACAAACCTTTATATAACATATGCTTAGGTGGTTTCAGAACTTGCGATTGGTGGTTTAAATTTTACCGCTTTTCATTGAAGACTCCACCAACGCTTTCCATGTGGTAAGCGGTTTAATTTTCGCTCCTCCTTTCCAAGTTTAACCACCGTGCACTTTCTAGTGCTGAAACCCCTTTCCATTGTCGATTTGCTTCAAGGTGGGTATGCATCATTATTCTACCACAAGTTTACACGTTTGTAACTTTTGGTGTGATTTGTTCAATTTTTAGCGCCTTTTCCATCTCCTCCCTTGGTCATTTGAAGCCCCTGCATGCAATCATGAATCCCATGAAGTTGACTTGCAATGAACACCGCCGATCTCGGAGGAATAAAATCCATTGGATCACACACATTTCATTGGGTTAACATGCACAAAGTTCAACCCAAGAAGGTGACCCGATATCCACTTTTAATTGGGCTCATAAACTTTTCAAATCCACCTTCGATCTTGGATGGGACGATCCAACAATACAGGACAATTTAGCTGGGTTAAGTTGTTTAGAGTTTAATGCTCAGGATGTGATGCGAAAACTTTATGAACTCTAGATAAGATCATGTTTAAGTCCATCGTTGATGTGGATTGATGAAGATCCAAAGGTTTTGAATTATTTCGCTGTAGAAAGATGATCGAGGGTTAATTAAAAGGATTGGATGCGAAATATTTGTAAATTTTAGTTGGTCGCTAGTTTGACATCCATTCTGTTGAACAGAGGTTTGGAAATGGTATATTTGGAGAAAAAATTGGCCAAATTGCCAACTTTGGAGAATGCCAAAATTGGTTAACTCTACAAAATAGTAATTCCTTATTAATTAAAACAAGATTGAAATAATATGAAGATCAATGATGAATCAATGCCATTAAAATGATTCAATATTTTTTATGAAAAGGCATGATTTTCCTAAAAAGACACAATGTTTTAAATAATAAATTTCTTTGAAAAGATATATAACCATACAAGTCAAATGTACGAAGAGGACTAGAGGTGTCTCTGAAGTTTTGGTAATTGCATATTAGAAGAAAGAAAGAGGCCAGTGAGATATATGAAGCATTGCAAAAGATCGAGCTTCCATTGAAGAAAAAATGAAGTTAAAAATATTAGAAATTAGAGGGTGGTTGGGTGGTGCTTGGGGCAGGTTGAGGCCTACTAAGGGGGTTGTTGCCTACTTCCAGTCGTGGGTGGAGAATTAGGGTGTTGGGGAATCCTTGTCTGTTTAGAAGGTAGAAAACCAGGGGTGTAGGTGAATCCTTTCTGTAGTGGCAGAAGAATCTAGGAGATTAAGTTCTCCATCAAGTTGGTGCTTGTAATTTTTTTTTGTATAAGATTAACTTATTAATAAGAAAGCTTTGCTGGTTTTACCTTTGAGGTTTCCATGATAAATATGTGTGTTCAAATTGTTAATTGTATTATTCATGTTACTTATGATTATTTAACTTGTTCTTAATACTAATTGTTTATAAAATATTTGAAAAAGGCAATACTGATTCTCCCCCCCACCTCTCAGTATTGTTGGATAAGCCAACACCTGCCGCATACCACCTTGGTCATCGACTAGGGTCCTATGTAGTTGATGCTCTAGCGCCTATACTTAATATTTTAAGCACTTGGGCCTATTGGAATAAATTTGTAGGATCCCTAAGGTAATATTACTTCCCTTATACTTTTTAGGCCTTCTTTGGACTCCAAACCTCATGAACTATTTACTTGATCTTCTTAGGTACTTGGGACAAAAATAATGCTAACAATGGGGTCCCTTTGTGCAAAGATTTTGTACCTTGTCCTAGATCTATTTATATGATGAACACTTTCCAACTTGATCTTTCACATGATCATATATTCCATGCAATATGATATCCATTTTCATTGCATTATTATTTCTTAGCTCCTTCATGGCTACAGTTTTTTGTGGTCTTTTTGGAGCGATGTAACCATTTACAACATATTTCCAAATATCAAAACCTTGTGCATGTAAATGGAGTATCATTCTTATAATCCAATGATCAAAATTTGATCCATAGAATAGTCAAACCCCATCTACAGAGTAGAGACTTTCATGTTCATCCATGTGCTCTAGATATCTTTGTTCTAGCTATCAGACTTGAAGAAATTGACTCTAATACCAATTGAATCTTGGAAAATTATAGTAATAGGGGGGGGTGAATTAGTATTTATCACTTTTTAAGACTTTTAAACTCAAGTACAACATGTAACATTAACCATGAAAAATCTCATTCACCATCACATAAAACCAACACATAACATCATACGCAATGCACAAGAGATTTAACGTGGATCTGAAACTCAGATAAGGGAAAACCACATAATGATTTTCTTATATAAAAATAACAATATTTCATTCATAGGAAGCACCCCAACACCAACTGGAAGGAGGAACCAACCCCCTATTTTACAAGATCCAACTTGAAGGAAGCTACAACTCCCTGATTTACCTGCACCAACTGGAAGGAGGCTACAACCCCTTGGTTTTCATAATTTCTAACCTATAGATAGGACTCCAGTCCTTAGTAAATTCCAACTCAATAGTTTTACTAGCACCAACTGGAAGGAAGCCCCAACTCTCTGATATCACAAGAAACAATCTAAAGGAGACTTCAATCTCCTATCCTTGCCCCATCCTGCCACCCTGATATGAATAAGAAGAATATATTCCACTGCAATTGTATCACTGTATCCATCAAAATATACCTGTATCTATGTCCTTGTACCTATATCACGTTCCCTGGACCTATATCTATCATTGTCACAATCATTGTATTGTTGTCACTATCACAATCCCTGTTCGTCACAATGACACAATCATTGTTTGTCACAATGCCACAAAAACTATCTTTGTCACAATGTCAACCTGTACATTCCTCAAATCTGTCCTCTAAGAATGCCAACAACTTCTTCCAAGATATACTTCATATGTATAGCAATACCAGAAAGATGCCCCCAAAGAGTGTAATCAAATACTAGAAATAATCACCAATAGATTTCATCTATTTTCACCTTCAAACCCTTACATCATATACCTCATAGTACATTCCGAAAGCTTAGAGGGATCTCATGCCAATAACATTACCATGGAATATTTCAATACAATCACCAATAATATCTATGCCAAGATCATCATATAATGTGCCAAGATAATTACCAAGATCATCATTAAGTATGTTGATCCAATGTGCGAACATGTTTGTCATTCTGATATCGTATGAGAAAGTTATGCAAGATTTTGTCAACCTTCTTCTCTTGAATTTTCATTGTCTCTGTCATTGTCACAAACCCTAACATTAAACAAGTATAGATATTAACATGTAATGAATAAATATATGAAACTTTTACCACATATTATTCAACATCTCTACAACATATCCTCTAAGGGTCATTCTTTGGAACGTCAAGGATCAAAATTTATAGTGAAAATGCCAAACCAACTTGTTTAAAGATGATTTTTGAGTCATTTAAAATCCTTGTCTTCCCAAGTTCATATCTTCGAAAAATATAGCGAACCAAGATCTGAAATTTTAACCATATGTTCTTCAATATCTATTTTGCATCTCCTCTAAAGGGCACTATCTGAAACATTATGGATCAAAACTTATAAGGAAAATTACAAATTGACATGTTTGAAGGTTATTCAAAAACCCTAACTTTATGAGGTCATATATTCAGAACTATAGCAAATCAACATCTGAAATACTTACCATAGGCACTCACAAGTCTTGAGATGTCTCCATCCCATAAAAAATTCATGGTTTGAAAATCCCAGAAACAAAGATATACTACAAATTCCAAGATGACCTAAAAAAAAAAAAAAAACCAAGTAGAAATCATCGCAAGATTTCATCTTCCACAAGAATTTCGGCCTTCTTCACTTCAACTTTCCCTTAAATTTGACCCTCTACTCTTGCATATGATCTCTTCAATTTTGGATGATTAAGATGAAAATTTTCCTCTCCTATTTATACTACTCTAAGAACATGATTTAGCTTAATATTTTATGGTTACCCTTTAAGAGCCTTTAGCTTTATCTTGAGTAACTCTTGACCCTTTCTCGTGAACTTGAAAGTGAACAACAAATTGCAAATGTACTGATGATCAAGAGTCAGAGATAAATGAATTAAAAATTCAAATTACCAAGATGCAACTAGATGTCGAGGGTGAAGAGTTGTTGAGAAGAACTAGTGTTGACGGACAATCCACTCGACCGGAGGCGAGCCGGATCTCCCTAGCTCAATGCGAGTCTAGAACAAATAAAACAGACTACAAATGTGTTTCCTAGATCTACTTAAGGATCAAGTACTAGATGTATTACCTTTTTGATTTGCTATCCTTTCTCCTGCTATGTTGCTCCACGTCCCACGGTTGTCAGATCCAAGCTGCAAGACCTGTCAAGACACATAAAAGAGAAACGAGTAAAGAGCATCTATACAATAAGAGATCTATGTAAACAGTTAAGCAGGTAAACAACACAACATCACCATACATAAGAGACAATATTGGTGGAAAGCATTTGTATTACTGCAAATAGAGGAGTACATGATAGAGATATAGAACTACAACCAATGACTTAACGTAGCAGCCCTTCTCCACACAAGCCAATTGCCAAGCCCTTCTAAGGAAGCATGAGAGTCTCCAAGAGGTGAGTGAAAGTGTCCAAGAGAGATTTCACCAGCATGTAGATACCATAGTCTTCCTCCCTTTGGTATGGGAGTGAGCCTCGCATATATAGGACTAAGTGTATGAGGTTATGGATAGGATAGGATGAGAGATGGTAGGAGAGAGATAGGGGATCTTCCCAATAGGTTAGGGGTCGAGTACCAGCTCTCCAAGAGATCAGGGATAAGCCCCCAAATGGGTAAGCTTCAAGAGAGATCTCGAAGTGGCTATTTTTTGCCATTAACAAAGCTCGTCGCACTCTGATATGGAGCAACTTGCGACGTCGCATGTTGCTAGTGTGCAACCTACGATGACCTCTCAAAAGGTTGTACAAACTGAGTACAAATCCTCTCAAATGAATACTTGGTCCAGATGACTTCAGGGATGTATACACAATGGTCAAGATGACGACATTATCACAACGGTCATGATGAAAACACTTGGTCATAATGACGGTACTTTCAATGGTCATGATGACGACACTAGGTCATGACGATGACATTTGCAACACTTGCGACACTTGCACAAGGGTGACGACATTTTGGTGTAACAGAATGCCCCCAAAAGCATGAAGATGTTAAGGATGTACATGTGAAATGATTTTATAGAAATAATGGCAAAAGACTTGTCAGATGAAGGACGCTACTGCAGTACAATTGACTCTGAACTGACAATCTCATATGTAGTACAACATGGCTGCCGACCAATACATTGTAGATCCATGGGAGTAATGACTAACTGAACACAATCATGGCTACTAGACAAAATCGTAGATCCATGATGAGATGATAACACAGCCATGACCAATACAAAAGTGGGTCCGTGTAATATGACTCAATACAAACTCCATCGCAACCTGGGTAAAACATGACTCCCCAAGGTCTTCAAGCTAAACCCGCAATGATACGAATCTATCTATGTGATTACAAATGTCTTGACATTGAACATGGTAGAAACCACTTGATTACCGGTCATCGATGTAAACCGTTAACAAGTGCGAGGTAGATCACCATTAATGGCAATGATTCTTAAGGTATCACAGTACATATCATCGAGCGTGAATAAATGAGTTGACGTCGAATGCAAGATGAAATCTTTCAATCAAGAGTCAATGATGTAAACTCATGATGAAAGCGAGCTGACCTACCATTGAGGCATGCAGGACCAAGGTACTTGGTTGGTTTCTTGATTCAATCCTTGGATGATGAGTTGAAGTCGATAAGGATGAATCCATCGAAGGAGGGCCATGATGAATCCCCCATCAATCGACACAAAACACGACAAAAAATGTGTAGAGTGGATTGGATGGTACAATAACATGAAATACTGACTCAGAGTAGACCAACATGATCGAAGGTATACTGACTGTAGATGATAAATGATAGACATATTCTTGAACATGGGCATGGCATGACTTGGCAGTATTGACATGACGAGAATGATACCAACCCCTAATGCAACTGTTGGAGCCTAGGACGCAGCTATGGTAAAAGATGCGAATTTTGAGGAAAAAGCACAAGTATGGAAGGAAAGTGCTAATTTTGAACAAGCACCAATTTTTGGGTAGAAGCAGACGGTGCGCAGTACGGTGCCAGATGGACGAGCTTAACGCAGACTACGGACTAGAACTCGCGGAGCTCATGCGCACATGTCATAGAGGAATGAATGTGGCTGAATAGAAAGCTCAGCTACCATAATGAATGAAGCGACGGAGTAGAGGGCTCAACTACCCTCATTAAGGCTAAGTACAGAAGTTATGGTTGCTCGGATCAAGGAGGAGCAACGGACCAGAGCATTGAAGGCAAAGGACAAGGTGCCCATACCCGCAATCTAGGCCGGAAGTCACGGAACCTGCAGGAAGCGGCGACGTGACTGCAAGCGGCGCCTACAGTACACCTAGCCATGTGCGTGGTTAGGGTTTTTGGGGATTACTGTTGGGAAAGGCCCACAGTTTTGTAAAGGTGTGACCGTCATGGCCACCTATATATATGTATAATTGTAAAGGGTAGACGTTAGCTAGTTAGTAAGCTAGCTAGTCAGTGGTTTCCAGTCAGTCAGCTAGTAAGCTAGCCATTCAGTCTTCTATTGTGTAGTAGAAGAAAGAGTTAGAGTCGGGATAGCCGTGGAGTTAATCCCTGAGTTGCAGACAGTCTGAGTCGACGTCTGAACTATTGTAATATCTGTAGAGGAAGAGACTAGATCGAGAGAAGGGCTCCCAGCTGTGTGCGTGGAGTTTCCGGGAAAGATCTAAGGCTGCAGCTGTGTGCGCAGCATTATTGTATAAGTTTCCTTTGAGTTAATATATGAAACACTCCCGTGGACGTGGTTTCCCGTGGAGGTGAATTCTTTACGTCTCCTTGTTATGGTAATATTCGCATGAATGCATGTCTGAGTTATCTGCATTTATATGAATGTTGTATGATCTTTATGAATATGTTGAGTACGTTCTCGAAGCTTTCGTGATAGCTATACTCGTTAAGTATCAGAAGGAATCGGTAGAACGATGTTTCCGCAGCGACCGAGGATTGCATTACTGCGCTGGGCGCGTGGAAAGAAGAGATACGTAGAGCACTGACGTAGGGGGGAAAGTCGCCCCATGCGCTGGAACAGAGACGCCGGGCTGCTAGGCTATTAAGTGAGAATTCCATGCAGTTGCGAAGGAGGGCTTGCGGAAGAGACCAGCAGTCTGCTTTGAGGAGTCGCAAGAGAAGAAAGAGAGCAGTCTCCGCGTCGCCTAGGTTAAGGAAATCTGATTCCTTAGCCCCCCCATAGCCACTTTGGGTGAGACTTCAAGCTGCTGCGCAGCTCATTGCCGAGAGGGCCAGTGCGCCAAGGGGTTTTGTTGCTGTGCTTCATTAAAACCCGGGTCTGCCCCAAAAACAGCCAACAGCAACTGACGGTGGAAGCATTCTTTGGCTGATCCAAAAGAGCTATGCGACTCATGGAATTGACAAGACTCGAGGACAAACAGATTATCCAAGTACTGAATGAAAATGCAAACGAGTGCCATGTTCAAGAACGACTATATACTGCCACAAAGGTATGTAATACAAACACTTTCCTTTTTCCCCATCATGAATGATGAGTGCCTCACTTGTTTTTTAACGAGCTTGATGAGGGTAACCAGATGCTCGGTATAGCTCATCTCATAGATGAGTCCAATCCCCAATGTTTTACGAACCTAGGAAAGGAGGGGTTCGTCCCATAATGGGCCCTTCAATGTTTAAAATTTAATGAGTCCAGAGAAGGAAAACTCGGCGTCATTTCATGTTTAGAGAGTCTGAAAAGAACTAAAGGAGACTCCAAAAGGTCATTTTTCGTAAAGTTAGCCTCATCGCCCGAAAAAGGGTAAAACAACGCGGGAGAGGACTCTTCCAGCCATGGTTGGATGGAGTACTCCTTTTTCATAAATAGTGCTTCCTGGTCCGAAAAAGGGGTAAACTATCACCAGAAAGACGATCATTCAAATGCTTTTACAAGCATGAAAGCATCAAGTTCGCTTGGCAATCTTTTCCTATTTAGGGAGTCTGAAAAGAGCTTAAAAAGGACTCCATGAACAATTTTGTCATGGTTGATGACTAAGTATGACAAAGAAAAAAGTAAACTTGGCACACTTCCTTTTACGTAAATAGTCTAGCGAGGCCGGATAAAGTGATAAACCTATACTCGTTAGAAACACCTTTTTAACTCAAATTTTTAACGAGCACGAGAATGGTATCAAAAGCACTCGGAATCTTTTTCATGTTTGAACTAGAGCACGAAAAATTAAAAACTAAGCTCAAACCACTTTTCATGTTTCAACCAGAGCACGAAAAAAGGTGAAAAGTAAGCTCAACACCATCTTACTGTTTTTAATGAGCTCGAAGATAGGTTAGAAGAATGTTCAGGATGTCTGCTTCATTTTTTAATGAGCTTGTAACAAAAAATGAACTATGCTCAGGATAATTTTCATGGTTTAATGAGCTCGAAACCTAAGAAAGGAAAGTATGATAAAAAATGTTCCCAGTGGTGAACTTTTCCCCAACATGGCATCCAGAGGTTGATGTGTGCCAGCATGATTGCTGGAAGTAAGTGACTTAGCTCCAAAGTGGTGTGGAGAGGCGATCGAGTTGACTTCAACGTAACTTCCAGAGGTTGAATACATGCCCCCAAGCTTCATTTCATCCACCTAAGGCATAGGCAGGTGAAAAGAAGGTCCAGTTACTAAGTCAATGGGGAGAATTGACTCAAAGGGAAAGGATATGTTTCATTTTTTAATGAGCTTGACACATGAATAGAACTCTGCTCAAAAGACTTGTTTCATTTTTTAAAGAGCTTGACACAGAAAGAGAACTATGCTCATAGGTTAAGGCCCATTAACGAGTTCCTTCCCAACATGATGCCCAGAGGTTGGAAAATGCCCCCAGCATGATTGCTAGAGGCTTAACATGGTAGTGTTCCTTCAACATGATTGTTTACGGTACGACATGTAACATGCCCCCCAAGCTTCATTTCGTCTGAAAATGATGCTTTCTAACCCAACTACCAACCTGGCTACTAATATGAAAATGTTCACCAAGGGGGGGGAAACGAGAATCAAATGAAATGAAGGTTCAAATTCTAACTCTAGTGAGAGACTCGAACTGATGGGAGGGAGATCTATTTCATTTTTACACAAGCTTGAAATAGACAATAACTATGCTTGAGGGGGCCCATCTTATTTTTTAACGAGCTTAAAATGGAATAAAACTATGCTCGAGGGGGCCCATATAATTTTCTAACGAGCTTGAAATGGAATAAACTGTGCTCGAGGGGGCCCATCTTATTTTTTAATGAGCTTGAAATGGAATAAAATTGTGATCGAGTGGATGGTTTCATTTTTATGCAAGCTTGAAACCAAAGGTAAAATATGCTTAGAGGGGTCTATTTCATTTTTTAATGAGCTTGAAATAGAATAAAACTATGCTTCAAGGGATGGTTGGTTTCATTTTTTTAACGAGATTGAAACATAACATAAACCGTGCTCGTAGGAATCTATTTCATTTTTTAATGAGCTTGACATAGAATGGGAACTATGCTCATATGGATCAGTTTCATTTTTATGTAAGCTTGAAACCAAAGGTTAGCCATGCTTAAGGGTCGGTTTCATTTTTTAACGAGATTGAAACAGGAAAATAAACTATGCTCGTACCCCCCATCCTCAGGGGGAAGAAACCACTAAAACATGTGGAACATTCAGGGAAGTCTGATGACTAGGAGTCATATGATGAGTGGGTGTCATGAAGGAAAGCTGATCAATGGTCACAATATTCCCATCATAGGGAAAATACATCACTCGAAAGAGTGTGGACATGATGGCTTTCATAGCATAGACATAATCATGTCCAAGGAGTAGATTGAAATCTAAAGGACCTTGGACAACCATGACATCAACATAAATAGTTTTAACTCTCAACGTGATAGGTAACTGTGGGAGAATCCCTAAAGGTCTGGTAGGCCTTCTATTAAAAGCCAAAATCTGGTTAGTGACTGGCACAAGCTGAGGCAAACCTATAGCTTTCCAAGCAGTTGAGGATAAAATACTAACAGAAGCTCCCTCATCAACTATTGTATGAAAGATTTCCTTATTGGAAACTCCTACAGATATTTGAAAAGGAATACTCGAAGGAAGATGAGATTCTGTTAGACCATTCCAATCAAAGGAAATGACCTCAGTACTTGGAGGGGGTCTTGTAGGAATGGACAGGGTTTCCCCTTGCCTAGGATATTCTGAACTGACTAGGAAAACATCAGCAGTTTCCAATTCACTCTCACTTGGAAGATAAGAATGAGACGAAGATTGTGTCATGGTGACTACTTCAATCTGGACTTTCTTCAATGAAAGAGCAGGATCGAGTGGAGATGAGATCGACTTAATCACTTCACTCTCCGAAGGAAGAGTGGGATCAATTATAGATGAAACTGAATTGATCACTTGATCAACCAGCGGGGCGTCGAGGGACAACTTACTATCGCTTGTTGGAAGCACCTATTGAGAACTAGTAATATCTTCCAACCACTGTGAAGCTTCATCCATGCTTGGACAAAGGTCAGTATGATGCAATCCCTTGCATATCCAGCAAGGGTCTGCAGCTCTACCCTTTCGAACCTTCACAAATGGGTCACTGGTCAAGGGAGTATCATCAACATGATGGTCAGAGGTTGACGATACAAGCAGTTTGGGGTTTTTAGACCACACTTCTGACACATGGGAAAGATCAGGACAATTTTTGAAAAGGTGATCACCCTTGCAAAGTTTGCAAGGGAACTTTGGCTTACGAGGTGTTCTCATAGAATGAGTGCCATCAGAGGCAAATGGTTGACGCTTGGTCTCTTTCTTATCTTTCTTCTTCTTCTTCTCCACTTGATTACTAACACTAGAGTTTTCAGTAGGAGAAGAGGAAGAGATGGAAGCCAATTCAAATTTTGACGGAGAAGGAGAAGGGTCATCATGAGATTTATGCTCATGTGGTGAAGGACCTAGGTCCGACATGATTGGTGCACTTGGTGTAATCGGATTGGAGAATAACCATACTGGTAATCCTATCATCAATCCAAGAAGACTCAACATAGCCATAAAGGGAGGACCAACAGTTCCACAAGGGGGAATAACAAATGGCATACCTTGGAAAGGAGTGCCTTGGTTGTTAGTCTTGGAAGAATATTCCATATCTAAACTTCCTAAGAGTCTCTAAAGGACCACACAAGAAAAACACTACTCAAGTCTAAAAGCAACAAGCAAACAATGTGAATAGAAGTGGATTCAAAGTCTGGAACCTCACGGGATTATCAAGGCATCACAAACCGCTATATACTGCAGGGTCCAACAATATGACGCGATAAGGAGGATTGGGACCGTATCCTTGCCTGCATACCCGATTACCTAGACAGTACGTGCGTGCTAATCTCCCTGAGTGTTGTTCTCGGTGTATTGCTTTGCCAAGACAGCCAAATGGTTAACTCAGTTGGTTTCAGGAATCCTAATGGTGTCTCCCAATATACCCAAGGTACGTGGGAGCTCAAATCCATAGTGGTGCTGTCTAATGCACAGCCGTTGGCACGAGACCTTCCGATATACATGTTGAGTAGGTGATACACCCTTCTATATACGCCAAGTATGGATTATGGTACTTGGTGGGTACGTGAAGGAGCTCGATATATCGATGTATGTGGAAGACTACAATACCTCCAGACTATAGTGCTGGAAAATAATGACAGCTGCCACGCTTAACGACGCCGGAACACGTCTCTAACTTACACACAATTTACTAAATGATTTTAACCTAAGCTAGCGTTAATTTTATCTTGTGCGGTTAGGTGGATGCATGAGGTGAGTACATAAATGTAAACATAATGCAATCCTCAACTACATGATAATGCACACTTTCCTTTCCTTTTCAATGAAAACTACTTAAGGTAGGGAGAGATTTTTCTTTCTTTCAAACCAAAAGTACTTAAGTAGTAGCGAAAAGAAGAATTCCTTCCTAGAGTGCAATAATTCTAACTTTCTGCAATAATCAGCCAAAGAGTGCAAAGAAAATGAAAGATGCAACTAATCTTAACAATGTGTAAGACAAAGTGATGAAGCACTTTTCAATTTTCAAATGCATGTACCAAAAATGAAATTTGATAACTCAACGCTTTTCATATCTATATACAGAAAGTGAGAAGATATCTATAACACTCTAATCTTTCAGAAATTCCCAAAGAAAAATGGCAAGCACCCAAACAACTCAGAGGCACTCAAGAGAGTCTCAAAATCTACCAAATGCAATAATTATAACTCATTTCCTATCTTTTTACACTTGAAAAAGACACATCTAAGCTATGGAAAGAAGGATTCCACTAACGTTTCCAATCAAATGAAAGACAAAGGAAAGCATTTAACAATATTATCTAACTCAAATGCATACAAATATGAAATGAATCTTTCTTCTTCTTATGAGTGTGAGACCAAGAATTTCAAATGATCAAATTAAAGAAAGAAGAATACTTATGTTTCCCAAATTCATGAATATAGCAAAAGAGTGGCAAAATCAAGCTTTTCTTTGAACTGAAGTGGATACAAAGAATCAATCTTTCCCAAAAATGATTGAATAGCTTAGCATGTAAGGGAAACAAGATGCATAACCCAAGAAAGAGAGGCTCAAAAAGACATGGATATCCCACACTCTTCAAGTCTTTAAAACAAGCCAATCACGCCAAACCAAAAATGATCTCAAACCCTTGAGATGGGTCAAAACGACTGAAGAATGCACGATTCATGGCCCCCCTGGCCATGAGGGGGAATTTTTTTCTCAAAAATAGAACCCATTTCGCTTAAAAATGCAAGCACAACACTAGTTTTTACTCAAAGGGCCAAACATGAATCCAAATCTAAAAAGACCCAAAAACCAATACAAACAAGCCAAACAAAACACTGCTGGATGATAGGTGCAAAAAGAAGTTTGGGATCAGATCTAGTGCAAAGATCAGATCAGGTGAGGAGAGGAGGGATAACAAGGTCAAGTGGATGAAGGTGGGGGAACCAAAGTATCCACCACTACCAAGCTGAAACTTGTTAAAATGGGACCCAATACAAATCCACACTGTAGCTAGGGTTTTACCCCTAGTAGGTGCCAATGAGCACCTACTAAGGAGAATGGACTCCTTAGTAGCAGTTCAGTATATTAAACTAATAATGCAATAAACAAAACATTAAATTATTTCTAATACAAGCATAAAGCATAAACACCAAAATGAAAGAATGTCTTTGTATTGATGTTACCTTGAGTGTCAAGGTTGGTGAAGCCCTTTGCAGTGTCCAAGAGGATGCTCCAAGCTCCAAGAATGCTCCTTCTCCTTCTCCAATGTTGGGGATGGGCCAAAGGTGGCTCTCAAGGTGAAACTAGTTCAAAGGTGGACTAGGGTTTCGAGAGAGATTTTGGCAGAGTAAGGGTGCTTGTGATTGTGGATATGGAATAAGGGATCTCCATCACCTATTTATAGTTTTTTGGTGGTGGAGTGCTGACCCATGGTTTTAGGAAACACATGGTTTTAGGCAGCTGTATAGGGTTTTTTCTTCCTTTTCCTTGTTATTTTATATTTTTATTCCCTTTTTAGGGAATTTTTGCTATTTTTGGAGGAAAAGGGGGTTTTTTAGCCTTTTTTAGGCTATTTTGATGGTTTTTTTGGCCTTTTGGAGGCATTTTAGGCCTTTTGGAGGCTTTTTAATGGGTTTTTTGGGATTTTTAATGGAAATATGGTAGGAAAATGGACAAATGAGTCATATAATGTGGTAAATGAGCTAGTGAGCACTTTTTGGGTGTTAACAGATTGCCCCCTGATGTGCGAGGGCAGGAGCTCATCGTATGGCCGATGGACATCATAAGTCATGAATGGTTTTCCTGGGATGTGGAGAGAAGAGAAGAAACAAACTGGAGCCCGGAACAACGATCCCGAACAACTGCAAGAGCTAAAAGTACATAACCTCAATAAAGGATGAGGAATCATCTGATCATATGGACGAGGCGGGCATTCCCATGCTCGTATCAGGATATAACATAATAACAACAATGGGGTCCAAAAATGGGGACCTGAAATATACATGACCTCAAATACTGACTGAGGAATAATCTCAATATATGGACGAGGCGGGCATACCCATGCTCGTATCAAGATACATAAATATAACTGTAAGGCCCGAAAAAGGGGGACCTGTAAGATACATGACCACTGTGTACATCATAAGAGTCCAGAGGGGACACAAATCTGGGACATACTGCTGAGTGGATCATGTGTGAACTGCAGAACTGGTGCACCGGAACAGTCAACAGTGCTACTGAGTGTGGTACCAGAGGAACTAATGAGCTGCTGGATCATAGTGACGGGGGTCATACTCTTCATGGTACACTGAACTGGAACTGATCTGGAACTTGAAACTGGGTACTCAGGGAAGCACGAAACTGGATGGTTTCCGAATACAAACGCCAACGCAGACCGGACATCCACGGGAACATACAACTGGGCGTTCCGAAGTGACTCACCAATGTGCTAGAGTCGGGGGAAATCCGGGGTCTTCGACTAAAAACTGATGGGATATAATCCTACGCGATCCTCAACGATGCGATCAAGGTGCTGAAGTCGAGCATGTGAGGAACAACCACTCGGAGAGGCAATGATGTCTCCTCTCGGAATGATCCGTAGGTACCTACCACAGATGGTGATAAGTCCAAGGCGTAGGGACCTCTGGGCCTATCCTCTGGAATAGAGGAGCTGTCGTCGACAGAGGGAGACCTGCAACTATCAAGGCAATGATGTTTCCTTGACAGGAGCACGAGGTACAAGACCGAAATGTGATAGTGCTGATGGCAGGACTGATAAACTGTGGGGGGACAACTGGGCAAGTAGAGTGGGGTGGACTCAAACTTCCTTTGTTCAGAGTATGATAATGGGAATGATCTGGCAGCATATGAAACTGACTGAGGGGAAAGGGATCATAGCTGTAATGGATCTGGGGGAATAACTGGCTGAGGGAGACTCAAGCTGGTGTAACATGGCAGGAGACTGCAGAATACTCTGAACAAAGGCGACCTAATTGGGGGTGCTGCCGAAATGATTGATCATAGTGCCATGAGGCACGGGAGGATACTTCTTCATGGGTTAAGGAACTAGAAGAAGTGTGTGGATAAAATGATACTGTCGTGTGGATTTTACGAGCCCAGGACAGTTCATGCTCGTGGTTGCTTTCAATTTTAAGGAGTCTGAAAGCGATAAGAAGACTCTGAAATGATGGAATGGTACTGTCGTGTGGATTTAACGAGCCCAAGACAGCGTATGCTCGTGGTTGCTTTCAATTTTAGAGAGTCTGAAAGCAAGTAAGAAGACTCCAAGGGGTTGCTTTTTCGTAGATTTAGTCTCCAAGGCCCAAAGAAGCATAAAAGGATGCAATGAAGAACTCTTCTAGCCGGTGTGACTAGAGTATTCCTTTTTCGTAATTAGTCTACCAGGTCCGGAAAAGGGTTAAACTTATACCAGATAGACGCCCTTTCAGGTACTTTAACGAGCATGAAAGGAAGCAAGATTGCTCGGCGATCTTTTCATTCTTTTAGGAGTCAGAAAAGAGCTTAACGGAAACTCCCTAAGTGCCTTTTTCGTAAAGGAGTTGTCCGGCCCGAAAAAGGGATAAAATTATACCGAACAAAAGGAATGGCTAGGCAAGGAGGAAGTGTTCAATCAAGGTTAAGTAATGATGACCAAGAACGAGGGTAGGTGGGAACACTGATGGACCTCCTTGCGGGGTAGATGAGATGGTGGCAAAATAACGAAACATTTGCAGTATGACAGGAGTGAATGGCTCATGTAAAAATGTGGAACAATCCGATAGCGACCGATGTGGTACGTGAACCGAGGCAGCAAGGTGTTGGGACACAATGTTGAAATTGTACCAAGTGAGAGCGAGAAATGATCTCAAGCGTCATCACGAGCTCGGAAAAATGAATCCGGCAATATAAAGGATGTCAAAAACGGGTAATGGCCGATGTGGCACGCAAACCGAGGTGACGGGGACATTTTGAAAAATGCCCAGAAAATCTGAAGGTGAGGGCGAGAAATGATCTCAAGCATCATCACCAGCGCGGAAAAAAGAATCCGATGATATAAAACATGTGAAAAACGGAGAACGGCCGATGTGGCACGCAAACCAAGGCGACTAGTGGCGTCTGGACACAATGTTGATATTGGTCCAAGTGAGAGCGAGAAATGATCTCAAGCATCATCACGGGCACGGAAAAATGAATCCGGCAGTGCAAATGGTGCGAAAAACGGAGGTCATAAAGACTTCGAAATGGTCAAAGGAAAGAACTATGCGTATCAAATCAAATCTACAAGTGATATGTGACCTCAAAAAATGGTTGAGATCACAAGTGTGAAAAAGTGAGTAGGGCTAATGATCTGCCCCCATGCTATGTGCATGGGGTTTGTGATTGTGGATCACAAATGTGTGGGTTTGAACAATGGGTTCATCAATGTGCTGAGATAGATGTGATGGGGAAGGTTCAAAATGATTGATCATGCCCCCTATCCCAGGGTCGAGGGAATCTATTATGCCCCTTGACTCAGAGGTGTCAAGGTGGTGCTGTTTTTGACGAACGAGGGGTACATCAGGCCATGTGTCAATGTGATGCTCGATAATGGCGGGGTCAAGACCAAGCATTTCGGTATAGGACCAGGAAAAGACATCACGGTATTCTTTGAAAAGGTTTATGTAGTCCTCAATCTCTTGTTGACTGCAGAATGCTCCTAAAGTGATGAGTTCAGGAGCACGACCTGGAGAAGCGATATCAACTTGTATGACAGGTGAGATGTTGGCCATGTTGCCCTCCTCGAAGGCATCAGGAGCAGGAATAGGGTCCTTGAACCAGTCAACCTTGGTGGGGAGGAAGTCTTTGGATTCGACCGCGTATTGGGTAGCGGTGCTAGAGGAAGACGCTTCTGGGATGAAATAGGAACGGTGGTGCATATCATCCCAAGGATAATCCGGGGCAGTTAGGGCCTCAAGAATCTCCTCATCAGTACGGAAAGTCTGGGTCGTCAAATCGGTTGACGAGGGGGTAGTGGAAGTATTGGTTGAAGAGATCATGTAGATGGTATTAACCTCTCCGGAAGGTGAAGAGTCTGGGGGGTAGATCTCTTCAATGGTAGGTGGTGCCGTCTCAAGGTCCAGATTGTTCATCTCATAAAGAGCTGCTCTGTAATCCGGGAGATCAGGACAATGATGTGAATAGTGCCCGTAAATACCGCAGATAGCGCATGAGTGGTTGGTACGTAGGGACTTATCTTTAGGCTTAGGAGTGGGGTTTAATTCGACAGTTGGGATGTTGGGGTCATCATCGAGCATTTGCATGTGCTTCTGCAATGCGGGTAACTGTGGGCATTGGTGGGTCGCATGGCCCAACTCGTCACACAGCGAGCATTTGGGAGGAGCACGAAACACTGGAGGGTTCTTGACTGTCTTGGGAGGTGGGACAGCAGTGTAAGGTTGTGGACCTCTGCCCCCAGTGGGTTGAAGAGGGGGAGGAGGTGTCGTGGAGGACGAAGGGGTAGGGACCCCGGGAGGTGGGTGGGTGGTAGTAGCCATGGGTTGCACCGGCTGGAGGACGACATCAGGTGTCGGCGGGCGAACGGGAGGCGAAAGGTACCATACAGGTAATCCCAAGGTTAACCCAGGGAGGCTAAGGGTAGCCATGACCGGGGCGCTTACTACTCCTGCTGGAGGAACTAGGAAGGGGATCGTATGGATCGGTGTAACACCAATATGACTAGGTACCAAGGGTGGTTTAGGCAACAAAGATGGCTGATTGTTAGGTGGTAGGATGTCATGGGACAAGGTACATAAGTCAGACATTTCGGGCGTAGATGACGGCGGAGGAATGGATTGAAAGGTGGAGGTCATCGACGCGTCTGAGTAGACTCCAGGCCCCGTAGAGGAAACAAACGAGGTGGTGGCAGGAGAAACAGGTTGTTCAACCATGGGGAGAACATTTTCCGGTGCCGCGGGAGCACTGGGATCATAGTAGGTGAGCTGGTCAATCTTAACCACGCGTCCTTCATGGGGGAACATCATGGTGCGAAAGACAGAAGAGGCAACCGCCCGCATGGCATACATGTAGCTGCGGCCAAGTAGAAGGTTGTAATCCAATTGAGCATTGATTACCTCTATGTCAATAAGAACTGTTTTACCACCTAACTGGACAGGAACGTTGGGCAGGAGGCCTTGGGGCTGGGCCGAACGACCGTCATAGGCACGTAACGCAGTGGTGGACTGCTGGAGAGGAGGGGATCCTAGTTTCTGCCATACAAATGTAGACATAACGCATGTGGAAGCACCCTCGTCAATGATGCACCGATGGATAACAAGATTCCTAACGGAGACTGTAACTTGGAAGGCTAAGCTAGAAGGTAGGCGTGGTTCAGACTGGTCTAAATCAAACGCCATCAAATGTGAATCAGTTGGGTCAATCCCCCCGATGGCGGAAAGTAAAGTCTTGCGCTGGGAAGGGCAGTTCTTCAAGACTTCTAACGCAGACATGGCTGCGGGAGATTGGGCTAGGTCGTCTACAATGTTGTAGTTTGACGCAGCACGTGCATTAGGGTTATTGTTGATTCGGCGCAGTGGGAAACGAGGTGCTTTCGCAGCGCCGTCTGTGGGAGGCGGAGGGATACGTAACGCCTGATCGGTGGGGTGGGCGTTAGTAGTTTTATCCGTGGGAGTGGCTTCAGAGGTGGAGCCATATTGGTTCCGACGGGTCTGTAGGTTGACGTCAGCTGATGACATCATCAGTAAGTGGTGGGTACCTGAGTCAAACATGGGTTGATCAGGGGCAGCGTAGGTGATCTGTTGTTGTTGGGGTTGCACGTTAGCTTGAGGGGCCAACGGCTGAGTGTTCACCACGCCTTGGGTCGGTAAGGGGTTTTGCAGCACCAAAGGGGGTTGCTGAGGTTGGGGGGGGTTGGGCGGTGCTTGGGGAGCCGCATGCCCTTGGCGATGGGCCTCGTCAACCCAAAGCTGCCGAGCTCGCTCCAAGTGTGGGCAAGCATGGGTGTAATGTCCATAGACCCCGCAAATAGAACAAGGGTGGTTTGTTCGCAGATTGGGGTTTTTGGCCTGCTTGGGCGGGCGATCGGGGTTTTGATTAGCGGGGGCCGCATTATTGTTGTCAGGGGGATTAGCCGGTTGACCAGCTTGGTCTGCAGGTTGGTTGTTTCCCCGATTACGGCCCTTGCCGCGGTTCTGTTGGCCCTGGTTACGTTGGTTATTCTGGTTTTGCTGCGGGTTGTGTTGGGCGTAAACTTGCCCTTGGGCAGCAGGTGGATTTTGAGGTTGTGCAGGTGCAGGAGCAGGCTGCGGAGGATGATATGTAGGTTGAGGCTGAGCAGGTGCAGCAACTTGAGGGGGTTGCTGATAGGACTGCGGAGCAGGTTGTGGATGTGCCGCAGGGGCTGCCTGGGGCGGATAATAAGCTGGTGGGGCTGGTGAAGGCGCAGGAGCTGGGGCAGCCTGCTGATGGTAGTAAGGCTGAGGGGCGACTGGAGGAGCATAAGCAGGAGTCGCATACCCGAAGCACTGTGGTGGACATGAGGGCCCATGGGAATGGTGATGTGTCATGGGAGCATACGAGTTGGTTGCTCCAGACTGTGAAGTAGCCCGCGATAGGTCGGGGCCAGGGGTAGGACGTGCTATAGAAAATGGTTGGGGATGCGAAGAAACACGGCCAATGATACCATCTGCAGCGTGGGATGCCCCCGGCGCATCATGATGGGAGGACTCGCCGCGAGGGGCGTCAGGTATAATGGTATAAAGGTAACCCGACTGGGCGTAAATGAGGTCGAACTGCTGTGCCTTAAGGATGGCCTCTTCTTCAGACTGGGGTCTTTCTGAAGCTACATCCTTAGCGATGACAGGAAGCAGGGACTTGAGGAACCAATCGAGGAAGATACGGTCATCTAGTTTAATCTTGCATAAGCTACGGCGTCTACGCCACTCATGGATGTGGTCCGTGATATGGGTAGCCGTGTTTTGTCTACAAGATAGAAGGATCTCAACGCCCGCGTCATAGCGGACTGGCAACTGGAAGAACTGCAGGAAGGTCGAGGCCAGGGAAGAAAAGGTGGCGTGGGTCCCATGAGGCTGCTCAATATACCACTTGGCTGCAGAGCCCGTGAAAGTGCGCTGTAAGAGACGGAGGCGAACAGAGTCATCCACAATGGAGTTAGAGGAACACCATAGGTGGAAAGACATGATGTGGTTCTGTGGGTCCTCACCGGCCTTACCCTCGAATTTAGGGATGTCCGAGGGTAGTTTGGTAGGCATATGAGGCCACATAGGGTCGTGTCGAATAGGATCGTTGGTCAATCTGGCCAGGTCAGGTAGGTTGAGGCTAGCCATGAATGGCAAACTGGAAGAAGGCTGCGACACAGTAGTGCTATGGACCAAGTTGGGGCCAGTGCCCCCAAGTGGAGGGACAAGATTTAGGGTGGTGCCCCCAAGTGGGGGAACTGAGGTAGTGGAGGATGGTCCAGCACCACCATGGGTAGTGTGAGCCACTGATGTAGTGGGGATAGGTATTCCCGCTGTGGGAATAGGTACCGTGAGGGAAACGGTAGATGGTTGCCCCATGGAGGGCATACCAAAAACAGGTGTAGTAACTGGTGTAGTGGTGGATGTGCCACCAATGGTCCCTATGACAAATGGAGTGGAAGTCGTGCCAGCCATGGGGCTAGTAGGGGCAGTATAAATAGGGTTCTCAGACTCTTCGTCAGAATCAGAGGTAAAGTAAGGTGCGTCACTATCTGGTGACGGAGACCTACGTCGCTGACGGGTGGAGTCAAGTGACAAGGCTCTAGATCTGTGATGAGTGGTATCAACGGACAATGATCGGAATCTATGACGAGTGGTGTCGAGAGAACCGTGCTGTGGGGGCTCGCCCCTGAGGCGCCGAGAGTGTCTCGGGGACTCAATGGTGACAGATGGTGTCTAAATCTCTGTGGGTTGAGGTGAGTATGAAAACAGCTCAAAAATCCTAATGCAACCGAGTGTGCAGAAGGAGAGCTAAAAAGCAAGGCACTCAGGCCAACAACCAACTCAAAACACCCACTGCAACAGCTGTGCTACAATAGGTGGAGTAACAACAAAGATGGTCAGAATACCAACAAGCAGCAGGCTTCCTAGAAAAAGAAAAATGGTGGACTCACTAGACCAAGGGAGGTAAAGGAGCATGCAAACACCTAGCTAAAAGTATTCTGACTTAACTAAACATATCCTCTGCAAGGTGATGAAATCCAAGTCAGACAATATGAGTAGGAAAGCCAAGTGGCTATGATATCCCCCTACCGGGAGGGATACCGGGTAGTCAATCCTAGAAGAAAGGCAACTAAGATACCCCGTTCATGACACGTCCAGAAAGGTGAATCTGCCGTTTAGTTCGTTGACCGCAATACCCCTATACAGGGATATCCCGCGAACCGCGAAAGGTAGCCCTTCGGTTACTGAATGGAGTGCGGTATTCCACTCAGGCCTCCGGAACCAGTCTCCCGACTTCAACCCTCCTAAGGGAGAGGCCCTCTGATAAACTGGTCGTGACCGTGCCAAAAAGTACTAGGGGATTTTGGTTCCCTAGTTGGACAACAACTATGTCTCAAGTGAAATGACCAAGGGGTGTTATTGGAAGCCTATCCCCCTGATCCTACCTAACTACAATGATTCTTTAGTGTTCCCCAAGTGGGGTTAGAATGTTGGTTTAGTTAGGTACTTTTTAAGGCTCACTTGATTTAATGTGACAGAGTGTGTGCTCGTGAGGTGTTGAACCCAAAAACAGAAGTGCCACAAGGGAGGGCAACTTCCAATCTATCAATAATGCTGAAATTGATTCTTTTAATTGGCAAAATTTTCTGAAAATAAAAATACTGAAATTTTAAAAAGATTCTGTAAAAGGAACAGAAATTATGTTGCAGAAAGGCTGTAAGGAAGTAGGCTGCAGGTGGGACAGAGGGCTGTTCAAATGCAGAAAATATTGCAGCAAGAGGGGCTGGGCTCAAAAACAGAAAAAGAGCAGAAATCAGACCGCGGGTCTGTGGCGGGTCAGAAGAGGCCGACCGCGGGTTTGAGGGCAACAGCGGCGTTCAGGTCGCGGCTATCGGGCCAATAGTTGCAGTCGGGACGCAGGAAACAGAAGACAAGGCACAGTCGGGTCGCGGCTATCGGGCCAACAGTGGCAGTCGGGACGCAGGAACAATGGAAAAACAGACAGTCGGGTCGCGGCTAAAAGGCTAACAAGCGCAGTCGGGACGCCCGAAAGAGGCAAAAAACCGCAGTCGGGACGCGTGAACAAGGCCGAAAGGCGCAGTCAGATCGCGGCAAACAGGCTGATTAGCCACGGTCGGATCGCAGGTAACAGACTTGAATCCGCCGACTGAGCGTCGGAAGCAGTCTGAGAGCCACGGTCGGATCGCGGGTAAAGGCCTGAAAGGCGCGGTCGGGACGCGACTGTAGAGGAAAAATACGCGGTATGCAGCGGCCGAAAGGCCGAAAGAAAAAATTTAAAAACGGAAACCAGAAATTCGAAAACTAGGGGAGTCGCCAAAACTGTAGCTAGGGTTTTACCCCTAGCTTGTGCCAATGAGCACCTACTAAGGAGAATGGACTCCTTAGTAGCAGTTCAGTATATTAAACTAATAATGCAATAAACAAAACATTAAATTATTTCTAATACAAGCATAAAGCATAAACACCAAAATGAAAGAATGTCTTTGTATTGATGTTACCTTGAGTGTCAAGGTTGGTGAAGCCCTTTGCAGTGTCCAAGAGGATGCTCCAAGCTCCAAGAATGCTCCTTCTCCTTCTCCAATGTTGGGGATGGGCCAAAGGTGGCTCTCAAGGTGAAACTAGTTCAAAGGTGGACTAGGGTTTCGAGAGAGATTTTGGCAGAGTAAGGGTGCTTGTGATTGTGGATATGGAATAAGGGATCTCCATCACCTATTTATAGTTTTTTGGTGGTGGAGTGCTGACCCATGGTTTTAGGAAACACATGGTTTTAGGCAGCTGTATAGGGTTTTTTCTTCCTTTTCCTTGTTATTTTATATTTTTATTCCCTTTTTAGGGAATTTTTGCTATTTTTGGAGGAAAAGGGGGTTTTTTAGCCTTTTTTAGGCTATTTTGATGGTTTTTTTGGCCTTTTGGAGGCATTTTAGGCCTTTTGGAGGCTTTTTAATGGGTTTTTTGGGATTTTTAATGGAAATATGGTAGGAAAATGGACAAATGAGTCATATAATGTGGTAAATGAGCTAGTGAGCACTTTTTGGGTGTTAACACAAAACTGTAGCTAGGGTTTTACCCCTAGCTTGTGCCAATGAGCACCTACTAAGGAGAATGGACTCCTTAGTAGCAGTTCAGTATATTAAACTAATAATGCAATAAACAAAACATTAAATTATTTCTAATACAAGCATAAAGCATAAACACCAAAATGAAAGAATGTCTTTGTATTGATGTTACCTTGAGTGTCAAGGTTGGTGAAGCCCTTTGCAGTGTCCAAGAGGATGCTCCAAGCTCCAAGAATGCTCCTTCTCCTTCTCCAATGTTGGGGATGGGCCAAAGGTGGCTCTCAAGGTGAAACTAGTTCAAAGGTGGACTAGGGTTTCGAGAGAGATTTTGGCAGAGTAAGGGTGCTTGTGATTGTGGATATGGAATAAGGGATCTCCATCACCTATTTATAGTTTTTTGGTGGTGGAGTGCTGACCCATGGTTTTAGGAAACACATGGTTTTAGGCAGCTGTATAGGGTTTTTTCTTCCTTTTCCTTGTTATTTTATATTTTTATTCCCTTTTTAGGGAATTTTTGCTATTTTTGGAGGAAAAGGGGGTTTTTTAGCCTTTTTTAGGCTATTTTGATGGTTTTTTTGGCCTTTTGGAGGCATTTTAGGCCTTTTGGAGGCTTTTTAATGGGTTTTTTGGGATTTTTAATGGAAATATGGTAGGAAAATGGACAAATGAGTCATATAATGTGGTAAATGAGCTAGTGAGCACTTTTTGGGTGTTAACACACACAAAATACCAAACACTTTCAACACACAAATAAAAAATGGGATCTTTGGCTGGATGTTGCAGCACAGAGGGAGTTCATGCATCAAAACAAGGCTTAGACTGTCAAACAAGAATATGGGTGCCTGTATGCTAAGTCTCTACAAATCGACGCACTTTGGATTTGCATACAGTGCGACGTTTTAGTTTACCTGCACAAGATTTGTGGTGATGTCGCAGTCTACTAATGAACAGACCGCGACGAGCAAATAATATTCAAAGAACAAAGACCCGTAAAAACATAGTGTCGCTCTATTTTCACTGCCCAAGTGCGATAGGCGAGTTCTAGATTCAAAAATGAATCAGATCTCCTGATAATGAACCACCAACAAGTTTGAAACTGAGTTGTACAAACTGAAAGGAAGAAGATTAGGATCTTCAATGTGAAGATCTGACAATGTAATCAATCCTAAGAAGGAAAATGGAAAAAGAAATGACAACAAGGCTTGTGACAAGTAATCAACTGAAAATGACTCAGATTAACGATCACTAAATAAGAAAACTCCCTAGTATGGTCGCCATATTTGTTAACGGACAATCCACTCAACCGGAGGCGAGCCGGATCTCCCTAGCTCAATGCGAGTCTAGAACAAATAAAACAGACTACAAATGTGTTTCCTAGATCTACTTAAGGATCAAGTAGATGTCTTACCTCTTTGATTTGCTATCCTTTCTCCCACTATGTTGCTCCACGTCCCACAGTCGTCAAATCCAAGCTGCAAGACCTGTCAAGACACAGAAAAGAGAAATGAGTAAAGAGAATCTATACAATAAGAGATCTATGTAAACAGTTAAGCAGGTAAACAACACAACATCATCATACATAAGAGACAATATTGGTGGAAAGCATTTGTATTACTGCAAATAGAAGAGTATATGATAGATATATAGAACTACAACTAACGACTTAACATAGCAGCCCTTCTCCACACAAGCCAATTGCCAAGCCCTTCTAAGGAAGCATGAGAGTCTCCAAGAGGTGAGTGAAAGTGTCCAAGAGAGATTTCACCATAGTCTTCCTCCCTTTGGTATGGGAGTGAGCCTCACATATATAGGACTAAGTGGATGAGGTTATGGATAGGATAGGATGAGAGATGGTAGGAGAGAGATAGGGGATCTTCCCAATAGGTTAGGGGTTGAGTACTAGCTCTCCAATAGATCAGGGATAAGCCCCCAAATGGGTAATCTTCGAGAGAGATCTCGAAATGGCTATTTTTTCCAATTAACAGACCTTGTCGCACTCTGATATGGAGCAACCTACAACATCACATGTTGCTAGTGTGAAACCTTCGACGACCTCTCAAAAGGCTGTACAAACTGAGTACAAATCCTCTCAAATGAATACTTGGTCCAGATGACTTCAAGGATGTATACACAATGGTCAAGATGATGACATTGTCAGAACAGTCACGATGACAACACTTGGTCATAATGACGGTACTTGCAATGGTCATGATGACGACACTAGGTCATGACGACGACACTTGCAACACTTGCGACACTTGTGACACTTGCACAAGGGTGACGACATTTTGGTGTAACAACTAGAAAGACCCTTTGTGACAAAATATCAGTTGGAATGCTATATAAATGGGATTATTTTGATCTTATACAAGATGAGTTAGAGATGTATGAAACATGTCAAAAGGAAATCAAAGATGTTGAACATCAGCTTGGATAAATGATTGAGTAGGATGATGAAATAATAAATTTCATGAATACTAGTATAACTAAAAAGCAATTGGAGGACTTGTAGGTTAAAAACATGACTCATATGATAAATATATCCAACCAAGATATTACCAAGGAGGTATTGATGTCTAGAACTCAAGGCAAATCTAAAGCATTGGCTGAAGAGATTATTAGATTCAAAGCTGTTTATAAAGAAAAGTCTTGCATTAGTCTTGGTTTACCTCATCCATGGGATGGGAATGGTGATATGTATAAGAAGGATGAGTACAAATACAATCAATTAACTCAAAAGATAGATGATGTTGCATAGTTTAATTATTTAGAATGAATCATAATTGGTGATTCAATGGTAGACATCTTGAGATATGGATAAATATTAAAAGCAGACTCAATTTAAAGATTAAATACCATATCTTATGAGAAGATTACTAATGTTGAAATAACATTAGAGTACTTAAGGGACCACCAATTCCCAATTGGTAATTTGTGGCATTCATTTTCCAAATACCTTTGCACTTTGTCGTCCACTTTCAATTTGCCAAAGGGCTTCAAAGGAGTGACGTTTGTTATTGAAGTGATTCAAGATAATAGTTTTTGTATTCATGAAAATATTTTTTAGATTCACTCCCTCTTTTGTATTTATCGATCTCTATATTCATTGGAAATTACATATATTGGATTTCATTTCCATCCAACCTTGATTTTTCTATTAGAATTTTGATTACATGTCAATTCAATCTCTATAGTTATAAATATTTTTCAAATGTTTTTTCATATTGTTAAGTATTTTTTATGTTTCTAAAATTTGCTCTATATGGGTTCTTGGTTTATTTGGGTTAGACATTTCTTATTAAAAGCTATAGAGTGGAACGATGCAAATTTTGTTGCTTTTTTGAGAAATTGGATGCATCCATGCCCAATACTCCAACTGCATAGGGGTGAAACTTGAAACAAAGTTTATCTTGGGTAATTTGTATCCATTGTCATTTACACCTCATTTTCTTCACTATGCATTTGTGATTCGTCCAACGTGATCCTTAAAAACATCTTCTGCAACATTTGTATTCGTGATTTGTCTAGTGGGATCCTTATATTATTGTCCTGCTATGAATTTACAGGTATGTGCATAATTTTTCACTATGGATTGGATTTTCAAATATGCGTAGCAATTTGTATGTGGAGAACATAGTTAGATGTAGGGTTTTAACTTTCTACAACCAAATTGTTTGAAATTTGTAATGCATTATGCGACCAGTCTGTGGAGGCAAAGTCTCGAATGACCCACACTAATGAAACAACAAAAAATCACATTTCCCATATTGTACATCCTCACTGCCATTTTTCGCAATTTCCAAATCTTCAATAGTAGAATTATGCAGATAATATGAAATGGGTAGTGTAAAAAATTAACACCAACCTTAGATGTTATTCCCACATCATGTTATCTCTCTTTATTTTCCTAATTATGTTTCATCTCAATTCCATTTTGGAATATTGATCTTGTTGTTTAGACTTCTCTTATCTCTTATGGTCATCTATCCATCTTCTTCATCGACTTTTTCCCATGTTACACTAGATCTTCTACAAACCCATCTACAAAAAAATGTCTAGAATTGGTATAATTGATCAAACAAATGATTTCTTCATATTGTTAGATTTTTTGTCTTTATGTTTTTTAAATTTATTCTATATGGATTCTTGGGTTATTTAACTAGGCCATATTAATATAACATTGCTTATTAAAGTTTACAGAAGAACATTGCAAATATTGTCACTATATTAAGAAATTTGTAAAAGCTATAATGAAATTTTGATGTACTATTACATTTTCAAATGAAAAGAATGATTTATTTTTACATTTCAGCATAGGGTTCAATATCTCATATCCCTTCAAAGTGAAAAGGGAACCTACCCTTGATTGTATATATAATATATATCATTATATATATATTACTATTATATATAAAATATTAATATATATTATACATACAATATTTTCTACCATATTAATATATATATATATATTATATATACGATTATGATAATATATATATATATAATATATTATCTATTATAAATATATATATACCTAATATATATTATTAATATTTGTGAAGCCTAAGAGTCAATCTGTCCCATCAGTTAATCCAAAGTTCGGTCAGGGTAAGGTCTCTGACTCGTAATGTCATATAACCCTCTTTCAAACCTTGATTATATCGACAAACCCTAGTATTCAATATGTCCCATTAGTTAATCCAAAAGTCGGTCATGGTAAAGTCTTGCGTAATGTATCTGACTCGTAATGCCATATAACCTTCTTTCAAGTACTTTGATATTTAATTTCGACGGTTGTGGAGATTTCTTCCGATCCATGTTCAGGTTTTTTGTTCATTTTCTCTCCTTTAAATTAGATCTTCCCATGGCCCTTGGTGTTTTCTGAAAATTTTGTCTAATTTAGCTCTATCTTCGATGGTTTCTCCCTCCACTGGCCCTCCTCATTGTTTGGTTGTTGAAGTTTTAGAAAAGGCCAGGAACCGGATTTCGACCAGTTCTCTGCTTAGTGGCGGCAAACTCCCACATGGGAAGATTTGTTACAACAGTTCTCCAGGCCTAGCTCCTTGTTATATAATGGTAGAAGGTAGAAGTCGCGGCCCTGTTGAAAGGAATGGTGGAATTGATGCATACAGCGGAAGAATGGAGCAGTTAGAAAAGCAGTTAATGGAGCTTCGACAAAAGCCAGATGGGAAATTAAACAAAGAGGACTTGGAGTCAATGGAGAAGATAATCGAGGATACCATCGACTGCAATTTCGAAAATAACAATGACGAACTGATCGAATGGATGCAAAGGCTCCTTGACGAACACCACAAAGCCACCCAAGCTCAACGTGATGCCAAGAGTATCCCAACGACTTCAACAGGTTCTAGACAGTCCCCTCCAGTTGACAAGAATACTTGGAGCGAAAATCAATGGATCTTGACTGAGGGAACCACGCAGCCCACCCACCATTGTCTCTTGATATTTTCAGGATAATTTTTTTTTTTCATTTTCTATTAGGTTTACTTGTCTTTTTTTAGATTTTTAGTTTTCTTTTAGTTTAGGGGAGGGATTTTGTCCTATTTTCCACGGCCCTTCTCTTCAGTTTGTATAGGCAGGTTTTTTGTAAGGGTTTTATTTTTAGAGGGACAGTAGAAGAATGGAAGGATAATATCAGACTGACCTATTTTGCAAAGGGTATTCCATTCATCATTTTGTATAATTGGGATAAATGAAAGTTTAATTATTTAATCTAGCTGTCCGGTTCAGCTGACAATCTTTATGAACTTTATTGGTGTTATTGGATGAATATATATAATGTAACTTTAACATGATCAATTTGCACTATTTTGTTGTATGTGTTCTTTTATTAATCCAATATTAACTTATTTTTTGTATTGTTCTTTTATGAATTTAATATTAATTTATTTTGTTGTATGCGTTCTTTTATGAATCCAGTATTAACTTATTTTGTTGTGTGTGTTCTTTTATGAATCCGATATTAAATTTAGAACAAGGTTTTTGTGAATACTTGAATCTTATGAACCTAAGCATATCAATATGAATTGTGACTCAACATAATATCATTCACAACAGGAAACAAATAACAACATGAGAATCTCTACTCACATAGACAACACCATGGAAATAGATAACAGGAATAACATTCACATAAGGAAATAAAATAGAGACTGCAAAATAACAACAAGAGAATCTACGCTCATAAAAGTCTTTGCTTAACTCTGCAAATTTTTTATTACTCTTGAAATTTCTCAGTCAAATAGGTCTCGATCTCATGGGTTCCAACCCCAATTAGAGAGTTGATATCTAAGTGCCTGCTTAACTATTTGCTTGAAAATAGTAATTTTATAACTACTTATTACATCTTTCACAAAACTAAGTCTTCATAATCCTCGAAATGCTGAAAGATCATTTGATGCCACATTGCAGTGGAATTTGGCCTAACCTTCGTTTGAGTATTATTGATAGGTGTCCTCATTGGTTCAATTTGTACTTCATCCTACCAAACTTTTCAACTATCTTCCATTGCTCCATAGAGGGGACTTCATAATTAATCATCTCCGTTGACAGAAATATTTTTGTTGTTAAAAATAAAAAATAGATTTGGAGAAATAGAATTGTAGTAATGGGAATTATGCCTTTTACAAATTATTCCCATATGAAAATGAAGAAAAGAAAAATGCATAGAAGAATATGCACTAAGTTTCAAACGAAAAATATCTTATCCGATTGTGGCAATAGAATGAATTGGTTTGAAATTCACTATAACTCACTCCATTGAAGTATGGAATGAGTTATTTTGCACTCGATGCCGTGTCCTGTGGTTGCCTACAAATTTTTTGGGTATCATTTAATACCCAGGTGCCATCGTAAATGCATCATTGTAAATTGGCAAGGTTGGGCCATCAGTTTCATTCCATGGCTTGCAAGTTGTTGGCTACGTGTTGTTGGTTTCCAATTAATGCCCAGGTAGTAGGTACCATTGATTAATGCATGATTTTATTTGGAAAGAATCGCCTACTCATAGACTCACCTCATTGAAGTCTGAGCCTGAGGCCTTGAAATCAATATATTCTTATTCAATACAAAATTGGGAAAAGAAAGAGTGGGAACTTGGAACAAGTTGGAAGTGTGAACTAGAAGTGGAAGTGGAATGTAGACACTAGTCTTGACTCTCCGGAGAACCTTGGCACTAGAAAGTTGGTCGTGACTCATGACTTGTGAGAACAATAGAATCAGGCTGCAACAGAGCACAAGAGACTTGAGAGAACAATCCGTTTTCCCGTCGTCCAATGTTCCTTCACTGAACCTTGCATGGTTAGTACATTACGAAATTCCTCTATTGTAGGTCTGAATCCTGATAATGATAATCAAAATAATTATGCATTCAACCCCATAACCACTCATCAAATATATTTTTAAATTCCTCGAATAAAATACCCCTCTAGTATTTTTATTCAAAGCAGAGGAATTCAATTTTGCAGACAACTGTATACAATGGGTTCTTCGAAAAACACCATGTCTACCCTTATTTCAAGCCCTTATTTAATATGAACCCCAATTTGCTTGAGGTGGATCCATTATTTTGGCCATGGAAACCCATTGGAAACGCCTTTCGCAATCATGATCATTGACAATGTGCTTCTTGGAGTGGTTAATGCTGCCATCGTTAATACTCCTCTTATTTCTAGGATCACGTAACAATGAAAAGGATGCCTAATTGTAGTTAGTTGAATTGTGGGGAAGCAGTAAATTAATGAATGTTTACTAAGACTAGGATTTGATTCTAGGTGCGCCCTTGTGTTCATCTGAATTTTACATTAAAATTATCAAATCCACTAGCCCTGACTTCAGGATTTCAATAACCTATAGGGCTATAAAACAATGAGGGTGCTTTTCCTATCTTAAAAAAACATAAAAAAGGGTCGTTAGCAATGGAAAACTGTAAGAACACATCTTCCTTCGTAGATCCTTTTAAATTACACTGAAAATGTTACAATATCATTCTCTATGTCATATCCCCTGAAAGGCTGATAGGCTATAGATATTCTTCTAGACCGCAATCCCTCTATTTGGAGGTTTGATGCCATATGAGTTTATATCCTATGTAATATCCCTACCGAGAATGCCTTCAAAAGCTCTGATTATTGTTCAGCTTCAAATATTCAAGCCTTCCCCACCCTCTTTAGCGATAATGAACAACCAAATCTCTTAAAACAATGAAGAGTCGAATTCCTAAGTAAAAACTATAATTTTAAACTTCAATTTACAAAAATGGTTACATATCAAACCCATGTTCTAAGTCGGTGGGTAATTGGTATCAAATATTTCATGTATATCTTTCTGGAAATATAATTATCTCTCGTGTTTGTACAAATTTTTCCTGCAAGAATATGAAATTTGAGGTTTTTGTTTATTGAAAAAATGAATTCACATATAACACCATGTTTGAGATCAATTTTGGAATAACTTATGTAATATTAATACCGCTTTACTAACATATTAGAATGCATGGAATTATATCATAATATTGCACAAATAAAATTCATTTAGAATTATTCATAGTATTGAGTGTTAAGTAATATATGTGGGTTGGGTTGCGGTCTAGTGGTAAATTATTGAAAATTTACCACAACTACATGTAAGTTTGATTCTTAACACATTGCATGTTATTGAGGTTATACCTAAAAATCCATAAAAAAAAAAAACATTTCAGGGTTTCATTACCTCTCTCTAACCATAAAATTGTTTTTTAAAAGAAATGTGAAGACGTAGAGAGATTTAGATAAGAGGATATCATAGAATTACTCATAGCAAGAAAAGCTACTTTAGAAGTAAAGGAAGATTCTATCAAAATATTACCCTAAAAATTCTAGATATATTAATGGATATAATATTTGTGTATATTCCTTGGGCATTTAAATCTATTTCTATAAGTAGTAAAATACTTTGGTGCTACAAGTAGAACGCTTTGGTTAAACTTCTTCCAACTTCTTCCTTATTGTAATTTGTAGGATTACTTATTTCTTCCACTTCTCACTTTTCTACAAAGGCTAAGAAGTAAAGCATGACTAGTTTCATAGTTTGCACATGAGTTGTTGGTTCAAGAAGAAATACTCTTTGAAATCCAATTTGTAACAAATGGATACTTCTATTGAAATATTACATTATGAATTATCAATATTCAAATTACTATAAGACTAGTAACTATTTGTTGGGCTTGTGATTTGGTTTCTTAAATGTAGTGCAATATTATTTTATATTCTGTTAATTGTAATGTTGTGTGATTTCTCTATTATTTTATTCTATAATATGTATGTTCGACTATTCAAATTTAAAGCACAATACTAATTATATAATAAATTCATTATGGTTCTATAAGTAAATTAATCCTGAATCAATCTGCTAACTCTTATCTCTTAGATCAAACAATCAATATTTTGAGAACTGTTTGAAAAGAAAGAACACATAAAATTTGAATATTTTAATGCCCCTCAAAGAGATTTCATTGATTACATAGTTCTATAACATCAATTATCCATCAAATAATTGCAAAGCCAAAAGTTTCATACTTCAAGCACAAAAAACTCTATATTTAAATAGTTTTACAACACCTTGTTGTAGTTAAGTGGATTGCATAGTTACCAGCGATACATTATATATAATAAAAAAGAAAGTATATAGATAGGAACAAAAGATAAGTAATGGTAGCAGAGTCAACAAGTATTCTATTACTCAGGACCAAGTACAATACAATACAATGTCTCGGTGCCGCTTGTATCCGGCTCGCCAACCTATATATATAGTTTACAGATGGTTACATAATGACCTGTCGGTTCAATAACCGACGTGACTAACTGAATCGACATGTGGTGATCGACACGATGGTTTGACATGTTCTATGAAGTGGTCGAATGGAGGACCTAGCCAGGAGGGCGAACTAGGCTCCTCCAACATCTCCCCCACGAAAAAGACCTTTATTCATCCTACTAAAGAAATTAGAAAATAACTGGAGCTAGATGAGCATATGGAATTCACTGTGGTTTGTCTTGTAATTAAGTGTAGACAGTTGATGACTCTGAGCTGGTACCGACTACTCCCTTGGCTGGAAATGGGTCGTCAAGTCTGGAAATGTGTCCATTTAGGTAGAATAAGCTGACAGCATGGTCTGGTACTAAAAAAACATTCGACGGCCGCAACAGTGCATGTTGTCTTAGAGAAAAAAGCGTCCAAGAAAATAGTTACTGGGTCTGCTAATCTTCCTATGTCCACTCCAGCTTGCATACGAATCAGTTATTGAAATAATAGTGATGGAAACATGATTGGTGCTAAGGAACATAATGAAAAATCCTGGTCTTGGGACTTCGAGAGTACTCGAAATGCTCATATATCATGGTGTGGTGAGGATTTGTTAGGGATCCGATGTCAAAATACTCATATATCACGAGGAGAACTGTGGAGTGATCATATTACTCAAGCATTTCTGATAAAACAACAAAGGATAGAGAATAGAGGCAGTAAAGAAAAATGCCATGGATTTCCCGAAGATTTCAGTTTGCTGCGATATGGGGCATCGTTAGCCTATATATAGTGAGTGTCCAATGAGTTGATGGATTCACTTGGATGTGACATATGGGGAATGATAATTATCACAGTATGGTGAGATGGAGGTCATATATATCATCTATAGTGACAACATATTTTGCTGGAGTAATCGTACATGTATCACTCCGATCGATTCCTTGAAAATGGTTTGTACGCTGGCATGGTGGTGATCCTGACGATGCTAATGGTAAATGATGGCTTGTATCACTTGTGTGAAGAAAATAATCTCATCATGCTTCAGTCGAAATTATGTCTTGTCACGAACAATTGATTAGTGATGATGATAATTTAGTCAACGTATTGTTGGTCAGATTTGTTTCAGTTCGGTGGAGCATATTTGTTTTATCATTCTCTTTGTCAGTCTGTTCCACTTTGTCTATAATTAATTTTTTTTTTCTCCCCACATTCCTTTATCTCATGTTCTTTTATCATTTATTCATGCTCATTATCGTTCTATGCATGTATCAACTACAAGACATGACCCAAACACTAGTACTTCTTATCTTTCCAATCATAAAACATCTAACAAACCAAAATAACAGTTGACACTAATATTTTTGGTGCTAAAGTGAAGAAGAGATTTGGATAAACATAGTTAAAATAATATGAGATGTGCTTTACATTATGTTCTCACATGAAAATGAAGAAATGAGGAATACTCAGAAGAATAAATGCAAAATTTCAAATGGAAGATATTTCATGCAATTGCGACAATAAAAAGAAAATGTCTTGAAATCAGTAACAGGGCGGTTTTTGTAAGAGGTTTGTGGATCAATGGTTCAGATCAAAGAAGCGATGAGATTGACGGGGGATATAGTTTTCACTAGAGAAAAAAGAGGGGAATTTAAAACATAATAAATTTACCGAAATAACCCTTAACTTAATGTTAAAGCGAGAAAGAGATCAACGGTCATCCATCAATAAAAAAGAATATCAATAGATCACAAGGATTTTGCATCACCAACTTGCACGAACAAAGGAAATGGTGAGTGGTTGCGAAATCTAAAACCACTTGCCACATGTCGATACAGTTCCATTTCGCTGGTTGAAAAAGTGGTAAAGGAAACCACCTTCTAGGGCTGCGAAACCACTTTGGGGGGTTATAAAAGACAAAGTGCATGAGATAAACGTCACTTGTCATTTGGCGTTGAATGGTTTGGATGTGTCACGTGCAGTTGGAACACGACAGAGAAGACCTCTTGTCCAACTCACATATTTCCAAGTAGGATTTCAAGACTCTTACATATATTTCATACACTTATTTCAATGGAAAATCAGAGTGAAGTAGGGGTTCAAAGTGGGGAATGTGAAAAATTGGAGGAAGTTCTTGAAGACAGGGACGGGGATGTGTTTGAAATGATTATGAATAGAAACACAGTTAAAGAGATTCAAAATAGGTTGGGGTATTTGCAGAAGCAGGGTATAGATGTACATAACATTCATAAGTTTCATTTTATTCACTTTTGTCTAGAACAAACCCTAGGTTTCCCGGAATTTGTTTCCTAGTGTGTCCAAAATTATTCCCAAGATGAAAGAGTCGTCATGGATTCGAAAAGACTGAAAATCCGGTTTCCTATGAATTCCTCAGTGATTAATAAATCCATATGTTTATATTGAAATGGTACTACTTTAGATGGTGCAAAATTCATTAGCTTTACCTTTTTTTTAGGAGTTACCATCTGTAATTCTGACAGAACACACTATTTCCAGAAAATCTGAATTTGGAGGAAGATTTGTATCGACCCATGATATGTATCCTAAACCTAACTTTTGAAACATATCATCCACTCCACTCTGTCTCTTCATTTATGGAAGCTTTTCTTTGAGACCTTGTATTCTTGGGTAGTTTTACAAAATATGCTTCAGAAACAGAGTCAACACGATCTGTATGCCTAATATATATGTGTGAAATTGATGCCGTTTTCCTTCATTTGTGGGCCAAATTTTGAAATGCAAGGTTTCTTTTCTTCTTTTGGATGAATCTTTTACTTATAGATTTCCTTTTCTTTTTATCTTCAACTTCCAAGTGTTCAATCTCTTGGATTTTGTGACTCACTTTGTCTTCTATCGAGATTTCTGCACCACAATGGTTTCATCTTCTTCACTATCATCATCATATTCATCATCGTCTATGGTGGAACTCTAATATAGGTCAAAATATTCATCGCCACTTGGTGATATTTTAACCCTTTTATTGCATGATTTCTTGCTTTTTCCCTCGATGTTTGTGCTCTTCCATTGGATTTACTATAACTTAAATCCATATGTTTATATTGAAATGGTACCATTAATATCCTTAATATCCGTTTATACAATCTTTAAACTAACTTTAAAAATCAAATATTCCACATGTCACAATCTGAGCATTCCATGTGTCACCTTGGAAACTAGATATTGACATTTTAACAACAAAATTTATAGAAATTTTGATTCAAAGAGTTTGTTGGCAAGTCAAAATTTTGTCAGAGAAAGAGAGGTCGCTCTTTCCTCAGGTTGTTATATTTTCGGGTGTTGGAAGTATATGCAGAGGAGAAAGAGCGTCTGCTCCTTCCTCCTGGGATGTTTTTTAGGAGTGGAGAAAGTAGATATCGACACTCTAAACACAAATTTCATAGGAACATTGCTTCGCACAGTTTGATGGCAAGTGAAAATATTCTCGGAGAAAGAGCAGCCGCTCTTTCTTCAAGTTGTTCTATTTTTACAATTCCCTCATAAATGAAGGGGCGACTGACCCTTCTTCTGCATAGTATTCTTTTCATAATAATTCTAGACTGCAAGAAGGGTAGGTCGATCCTTCTTGTGTTTTTCGTTCTTGATATAGGTGAATTGTTGGATATAGGTGTCAACAATTATCTACTAAACGAAGGGGCAACCGATCCTTCTTGCCGAAAAATGGAAGTTGGGACAAACATTTTTTATATGTTATAACTTAGCTGACATCCATATCCATACTATATACAGCGGAAGTCAGAAGTCGATAATTGTTGTCCTAGCCTTCGTAGATTAAATATTTTTACATTTCTCTCGTAAATGAAGGGTCGGACGACCCTTCTTATGCTCAGTATTCTTCCAGTGTGTTACAGAGAAAAAATTCCTATGGCTTGGGGTAGACCACAACAGACAGATGACTACCACAAATCAACTCAATGCCCAATGCATGCAATATAAATGTAAATGCTAAGAAGAGGAATAAAGACCAACCTTCAACCAGACATTTGATGTAGATCCTTGTTGAGCTTTCCAATCACCACACTTGAACCTGTAACTTAGTCTCAACAATAAACACAAGCAAGTGCATATGATATATGAAAGTTGTTAGCATAAACAATAGCATAGTCCATTATATATGTAAGAAAATGTACCCAATGATAATAAACCATTCACAACATCAATTGGACGAGAAAATGAGTATTTATATTAATATGAACAAGAAGTACATGATACAACCTCTTTCTGGAAACTCATATGAACCAAGAACTAGGTCCCTCCACTTCAATCTCCCATGCAGTGGAAAACTCACGAGAAAAGGAATGAGTCCTTCACAAGATATGGAACAGTTTGGTAGGTGAACATAAAGGGTTCACAACAACTAGGATCAATGGATGTAGACTCAAGATATGGAAAAAATCCAATAGAGTTTCAATGCTCTCTCCTTCTAATCCTTCCATGCACCATAAGATCTCAATATATAACCCTCGAAAGGTAGGTGAAAGGTCGAATAGAGTCATTTCAGGATACATGGAGGGACAAAGGTCACAATGGCCGCTTTTTGGAGTGAAAAATAGAGTTTTTACTATTATTTACCAAAAAGTCGATGTACGCTGGGTGTTGTGATGCAGCTAGCGTATACGTGAGGTGTAATGAAGTAGCTCACATACAAGAGGAAAAAGAGGGAAAAAGGGGTTCAATGGGAACCACAAGTATGGTTTTGAGTCTATAAATAGGTAAGGGAATCCAAAGAGTATAAATGCTTACAAGGTGGAAAAATATGCTGTAACAGATGCCCCCTAATGTGTGAGGTCATAGAAGGTACTACGATGGCCGAAATACATTATGAATCTCAGAAGTGGAGTGATTGAGACACAAATGGAAGGAGTATCCCACTTGTCATAGTATAATGATATTTCTGAATACATATAGGTACAATATATAGCAATCTGATACAATGGCCATGAATAGGAAGTACATAGTGATTACATGTCGTGAGTGGTCATAGCCATGACCCAATATACAGTAAGATATGGTCTCCTGCTGAAGACGAAACAACTGATGCAAACTAAAGGTACAAACTACTGATGTATGATATTGATCTCTCATAAGTAAAATCACGATCACCAGTAGCATACTGAATGCCACTTACATTTGGGGTCTTCTACACAAATCATCTATGGTGCATCCCCTATCAAGTGAATGAAGGTGTTGATGTCGAACCTAATGTGGCATCATCTGATTACCGATCACTGATGTATACCATTAACAGACGCAAGATAACCCACCAATAATGAAAATGGGAATCAAGGAACATAGCACATTCACCAAGTGTGAATAGAGGTGTTGAGGTCGAACACTTGATGAATCCATCGATCAGGGGACATTGATGAATTCCCAATATGACGATGGTGAGAGAACCTACCACTAATGACTGCAATCCTCAAGGTACTCAACATAATCTAAGTCTCGATTCCAGAATAAATGAGTTGGAGTTGACGGAATGAGACTCACTGGAAGGAGGGCATTAATGGATCCCCCATCAACTAGCACGAGGTAGCATCTACGCTGAAATATTTGAAAGAAATCAGACTAACAGATCGAACTGTAAGGGATGGCTGACATGCAATAGTCAAGAAATATGAGGAGTGGCCAACTCTAGTTTCAATACTTCCTTTGAACAAGAGCATGAGCAGATGGATAGACTCAAGCAACACAGACTCAAGTACTAGATGGTAATAATACTTTGTCATGCAGGAGGAATACACAAAGGCTCCATAATGATTGAAAGCTTAACTAGCCGGTGGAGTAAGATTTGAGAAATGAGTACAACTCCGAAGGTCCTACTAATGTCTCGACTCATGGTGAATGAAGTGGAGATGAATGCTTTGTTCAAATGCGACACGATAACTACCAATAAGAGGTAGTAAAGATTCTCCCATCTAGATTTTTCATTTATATGATTTTTTTTTGTCTTTTTCATATTCTAAAGCTTGAAAAAGCCTAAAATTGGTTATGGTACAAAAGTGAGGGAATGAGTGTCAAGTGCAAGAAAACTAGTTCCAAGCAGTGGAACATACTTATGATCAATGGAAGGAAGAATGTGCAAGATGTGGACACTCAGGGTGGACACTTAGGATAATGCAATGCAGTCACAACTCGACATAAATGGGGAGTCCTCATGGGAGATGGCTAGAATAAAGATAAAGTAGAGTATGAGTCTTCATCGCAATATCATGGCGTGACTACAAAGGAATCCCAATATTAAGGAGAAACAACAACATGGGCACCAAAATACATAAAAGGATCTAACTAGGGCACCCATGGTAAGACAAGCCCTATCGCAAAATAACGACACTTCTAAAGCGGCATAGAGGTTCCATGTTAGTTAAAAAGAGGGGTCGCACCTAAGGTTTATGAATGTGGTCATAAGGTCGATGCAAAAATGCAGGCGAAATTACATTCTAACCTATATGCTAGATGAAGAACATACTTGCCGAAGGCTCAAAAAGGTTCAAAAATCCACTATCGTTGGAAAAAAACTGCTCAAAAAGGCACTTCATGACGACATATTAGTCCAAAAGATTCAAAAATGGAAAAAACTATATAAAAGTGGGTTTGAAAAATTGATAAATAGTAAAAAGAATTGTTTTTACCACACTTTTCACTCCACATAGTGCATTTGGGTTGTTTTTACCTATGATCTTCAATCGACGATTCCAGGACCTACGAGCATTGGAATCACGAGCCGTTTGGACCAGGTTAGTGCTCTAAACTTCCTCTTCAATTCTATAGCTTTTAATTTTGTTTTTAATGGTAAAATTTTAATCTTTTCAAAGAATTAAACATATTAGACGTTGTATGCGGGCTACCACTTCACGGGTCACGTGGAGGGTTGCTTGTACCCGGTCAAACTAAGCGTTGACCACATATATGTGCGACTGTATACAAATTAGCCCGCATCTAGAGCCGAGGGTTGTGTTTTTTATGAGTTTTTAACATAAAAAACATTTGGTTTTTTTCCCCAAGATGGTTCTAGAATGGAGAGAAAGGGAGAATGACATCATTGATCAGCAAGTTCATGAAGATTTGGCCACCCAGCAAGCATTGCAAGCTTGTGGATTATACAAATTTTGGAGCATTGGGGGTTTGAGGGCCCAAAACCTATTTCTCATCGCGTTGGTCAACTATCGGGATGCAGAAGCACAACATTTTTATTTAGATGGGAAATCGCTTCCATTGGGGGTGGAAGATATATATTTCATCACTGGTTTGTCTCATTGAGGGGAGGTAGCGAGTCTTAGGTCTCGCAGCATGGGGGGAGGAATCATTATAAATGATTACATTGATAGGTACTATATTGATGGCACCTAGAAGGTGGGTATCCAGATCCCCATAGAGGCTATAGTGAGCCTAAGCATGAAGATCATTGTACTCACTCTCGGGAGGATAGCAGGATCAACTTCACTTCATCAGGATTCAAGGCCATTGATATTCTATGCAGCCGAGAGCATGAGACCAATGGTATATGACTGTTGCACAACATTGCTGGGTACTATGAAGAACCAGTTGATGGAGTGCAAACTAGGGCGGGCCAAAAACTTTGGTTTTGGTAGTATATTGTGCAAATTCTTCTTTGATAGGGTGTTGGTCTTGAGTCTGAGGGTAGAAGTCCCTCCACATAGTCTCCGATATCCAGGAAAGACCCGGTGGGTGGAGATATTGACACGGTAGGGGGTGGCCGGCAGGCCTCCCCATACATTGATGAGTTTTTCCACTGGTGGCGGGTGACAGGTGATTACCATAGACGACTATCCCTATGAGGGGATTGAATTAAGAGGGGATCGCGATATGCCACTACCACCAGGGGTCACGTTCAAGGACATTGGTAAGACTACTCTTTTTAAGTCTTGAATATTTATTTTTTTGGATTTTTTATTTAAGTGAAAGAAAAAATATTCTTGGTGTGGTACCACATATTGATGTATGACTGTTTGCTCGCAGATTTGGATTTGCGAAGACCACAGGTTTTCCCTCGACATTGTCGAAGAGGTAGGGGAGGGGAGGTAGTAGGTGCAGCAGAAGAGGTAACATTGGAGAATATGTGGGTCAACCTGACTCGTATGACTAACCGGGTACTGGTTATCGAGGTAGAGCATCTCCCAAAGGATATGAAGAGACATGTGCTTGGGGTACCAGGTACATGGGTGCGGCTGCTCCGGCATATAGCCAATGTCATACACTACTACATGCAGACTCATCCATCCCAAGAGGATAGAGCTCCCCATAGGGCTTAGATACCATGAGGTCTCATTTTTTGTATCAGATATGCATATTTGAGAGCTACGAGCTCCATTTTTGTATTATGACACCACATTTTGGACATATTATTTTGATTAATGAAAAAAATATGATCTACTATTATGTATCTACAAATGTATGAATGAATGTTATATGTGTGCTTCTTTTATTGATGTGACAAATGCCAATCTAGGACATAATTAGCATATGCAATAGTTACATGATTAAAACATCTCGGAACGTGAGTGTATGTAATGAAAACAAATTCACGCTCCAAGAGCCTTACCCTTAAGAACCTCCTTAGTAATGTAGGATCCCTCACACGATACTAGTCATTCAACTGAGACATAACCAGTTGCGAATCCAGGCGGACTTCTAAAGAATGGATACCATGCGAAATGGCATCGCGAAGTAACTCAATAACAACACTATACTCAACCACGTTATTTGATGTAGGACCGAGACAAGCACCTCCTGCAGAAACAATATGATGGTTGGGCGAGTAAATAATCCATGCAGTAGAAGCTAGTATCTGCGTATGATAGCTAGCCCCATCCGTGAATCCCAAGAACATTGGATATTCCACTGACATCTGTCAACCAAATGGAAGTGAATCAACAGACTCGAAAAATCAAAATAAAGCTAAACTATGTATAGAAAAACTATACAATAGTATACAAAAGTATCAGCTTGATCAAGAAGCTCAAGCATAATACCCCTTGAGGTAGAGCCCATTTCTAGGCTCCTTCAAGGAATCCCCCCCGTAATCATCTAACTCAGAGGTTCCTCCCTCGAGGACACGCCTCACAATGTAAGGACCGTGCCATATTGGGTTCAACTTTCCTGCCCCCATGGGTTCCTTAGCTTGGTCATAAAGGAGGACCAAGTCACCTTCATCATATTTCCGGGGATGGAAGGAACTATCATAACAACGGGGAGGCCTAATCCTATATGCAAGGTTCTAAATATACCTGCCATGACCGAACCAAATGTCGAAAAGGACCAGTAAACAAGTATAAGTCCAGCTCAGAATCCTGTCTCCAAGAAACATTAGTACCAAGATCACATCTAAAACATATGTAAAGAAAGATCTGATACAAGTCACTGTGGTAGAAATAATTTTGACTTCACTATTATCAACCTCGGGCATAATGTAGGCAGATCCGACCAATGAAGACTATATAGTACCAAAGCCTAAGGGATTATGATCAACATCAGGATGAAGATCAAAGTTGAAGGATGTGAAGGAATTTGTAAGAAAAAATTAATCATGACGGGAGTTGAAAATTCTAGAATTAGAATCAAACTTAGCAGGAACACCGATTTGTAGATCTATAGGAGAGTCCAAAGACTCAACACTAGGGAGATCAAAATCTAAGTTCAAACCGAGGCTAGACATAATTGCGACTAGATCAAAACTCAAATGGATGACATACTGTATTGTAGACTTGCCTTGCTCAATAAGATCAAGGGTGGGAAGGAAATGAGATCGACGATAGAGATCCCCCCAAGGCTCGTCTTTTTCGTTCATGGCCTTGATAATAGCTTCACCTGAAGGTAAAGTACCATCCAGGAAATCATGTGAGAAAAATGAGTCGACTGCCCATGCGGACAGCATAACAGGATCTTATTCCTATGTCCATGAAGAAGAGAGATTCAGATCTGCAGTGGATTGTTGAACATCATGATAAGCAAGCTCAGATGCAGACAAGGGCATATCCATTCCAATGTGCAAAACGTCTACATATGGGGAACTCGTGGAAGGTAGATTCCATGGATCACTAAAGTATGATGTCCAGAATGGTACATGATTTAACGAGAAAGGAGCATCATCGGATATGGTTCCTATGAAGGAGATTGGTGCAGGGAAGTCAAAAGATCCCATCAAAGAGGAATACAAACCTACACCAATATTTCCAATTTCCGGTTGATAATTTTCAATTTGAGGAACTACAATTCATGGTGATGCTACGAGACTAGAACTAGTTAAATCTAGCTGATCGACAGTCACAATCTTGCCTTCGTGGGGAAAGCAGATAACTCTAAAAATAGAGGACACGATCGCTCTCATAGCATAGATCCAATTCCGACCCAGTAAAAGGTTGTAGTCGATGGGTGCATCAACCACCTTGACCTCTATTGGCATGATCTTCCCACCCAAGTGGACCTCAAGGGAGGGGATATTACCATGTGGCCTGAACGAATGACCATTGAATGAAGTAAGCATGGTCATATATTTCGACAATGGAGGAGAGACGAGAGCCTTTCAACAATCTAAATAAATTACTGAAGTGGAAGCACCTTCGTCAACCATAGTACGGTTAACGATCATTTGTAGGAACCTAACATGGACTTGGAAAGCCACATGATAGGGAAACCGAGGCTGAACATCAGTAGTGTCTAACTTGATAACATTTGGGCTACATTGATATTGGACTCCCAAAGCACATAAAAGGGTGGTCCTTTGTGAGAGACAAGCCTGGATAACCTTGAGAGCCGACATAGCACACAGAGTCTGGTCTAGATCTTCCACAATTGAGTAGTTCTAGGCAGCTCGGGCATTGGGATTGTGCACTGAGTGCTTAAGAACACCTTTCGGTATCTGTGGCATAGAGTTGGGATTCTCGATATGCAATGGAGTCTCAGGTGGAGGGGGTCATTCCCAAATGAAGGTTGTGAAGCTACATAATCATGTGAGTGAGTAGCAATACTAACCTTCGATTTAACCCTGTTAATGCATCCAAAATCGCCAACATGGGTAGAGGACGTCGAAGTTTCATTAGTCCCATTACCGGTGACAGAAGCACTCAAAACCATATTTTGACGATGAGGAAGGGGATCCTTTAGCACAATTGGGCTCTGTGTAAGGTGCTTTAATGCTTCATTGATACGAGGACACAAATGTGTAAGGTGATCTTCCGAGCAAATCTTATAAGGAAACTTAACTTTACGTCTAGGTTTGTGCTCCCTACCAGCATTCCCGCCATCCCAAGGAGGGCTAGAGTTTTCTTTCTTAGGGTTATTCCTATTGTTCCCACCCCTACGATTATTTTGCCCCTTATTTTTCCCACCGGGCTGTTGGTTACTAGATGGGTTCATTGATTGTATAGAATGAACATCGGATGACTGGGTGGAAACGGACGAGGCATGATCCTCTCTAGGGGTAGATTGGTTAATAGACAGATTGTGCATCTGATTCGTAACCAAATCTATGGGAGGAGTACTTTTGGAACCAACTATGCCATGAACATATGGTCCAGGAACATGCTTGGGCTCATGTCGTGATCGTGGTGCATCAGGTATAATGTCATACAAGATTCTAGACTGGGCATAGACTAGGTCTAGCTGTTGGGATTTAAAAATAGCTTTCTCCTCAGTCATAATTCTGGATAATGAGACATCCTTTGAAATGTAAGGGAGTAAAGACTTGAGGAACGATTCCAATAGAAACTCTAGAGGAATGTTGGATTTCACTAGCCTCTTCTGTCGGTGCCACTCTTGAATATGATCAGAGATATGTGTGGCTTTGTCTTGGCAGAAGGTAGATAAGATCTCGGTACTAGTATTGTAACGAATCGACAACTGAAAGTGATCTAGGAAAAAAAAATCCAAATCATTGAAACTTCTATATGTGCCCCCAAGAAACTCAACATACCATTTCATAGTTGCCCTTGTGAGGGTGCATTGAAATAGCCTCAAACGAATAGAATCATAGTTCAAGGAATTCGAGGAGAACCATAAATGAAAAGTGGTGACATGATCACCTGGATCCTCACCCTTCTTCCCTTCAAACTTTGGAACGTCGGAAGGGAGCTTGGTGGGGACTGGGGGCCATGTACAATCATGACACACCAGATCATTCGTGAGCTTCAAAAGATCGGGTAAATTTAACCTAGCAAGAAAAGGGAGCTGAGGCTGCGAAGCTTGATTACTAGCTCCCAAAAGAGACTGACTTTGCGAATCAGAAGGTGGGACTATGTACATCGAAGTCGACACCTGAGGTGCCGATGAAGTATGGTAGAAACTATGACCGTGACTATAAGGATGATAACCTCCTCCAAACTGGGCCATGTTAGGATAAATAGGCACGTGCATAGAAGGGATTCCATAGGAGGGATTGGGATAATGGTTAGGGCTAGTTGAAAAACCATAAGAATGACCTCCATAAGAATGGGGTCCCATATAATCACTCGAGGTAGGAAAACTAGACGAGTGAGGGTCGTATGAAGACAGTATGTTCCCACTCCATGGAATCGACGAACTAGAGAAAGGAGGAGGATTTAGAATCATATAGGCGTTCGTGGGAACATGCATATGAATAGAGGAATGCAGGTTAAAGGATGGAACGTAAGTCATAGATCCGACGCCTATTGTGAAACCTCCACTAGAGAAAGGATTCATGCTAACAATAGGGACTAACGAAGGAGGTGGCCCTCTGCCAACACTCAGAAAGGATGGAGGGATGTGACCACTCCCAAATTGATGAGTAGTGTAAGGGGGTATAGTGCTCCCAATCCCAGTGCTAGATCTAGCATGACTATTGGACATGGTGGAAGTAACAGTCAGCATAAAACCAGACATACCCAATGAAAAAGGGTCTGAGGTCGTAGAGACGGATGCAAAACCAAAACCTAGTATACCCAAGGATGAACCATACAAATAAATTGATGACCATGTTTCATCAAATGGGTTCGTACTACTGGGATGGGATGTCCTAGAACTTGGAGGAGTGCTGCGGGACGAACCTCCTCCCCATCCACCCCTAGGAGTGGATGGAGGGGAGTTTCTCATTGTGCCACTGGATGGAGTCACTGGGACTCCCGTTGTTCTAGATGCATATGTCATAATAGGATCTCTCTGAAGCTCATGAGATCATAGGTTGGCTAGTCCTTTATTCACATCACATCTCTTGCGAAAATATTGTGAGGGATCGCTATCTAGTAAACCAACCAACCTACAATATCGGGGGAGAGGCAGATCTCGATCCACAATGAATTCAAAAATTCATCCAATAAACATCTCCTAATGGCCTAATAGATCATCACAGAGCACACACCTAAAAGAAAATACAACCAAATGCACACAACAGGGGATTGGATCAAGGGACCTCCCAACACTAAAGTCGGTATGTCTCTCCTAGGAGAGGCTTGAGACTCCCAAACTATAACCAAAGGTAACAAAATCAGTTATAAGGGCCCTCAGTATTCACTGTGTGAACAAAAGTGTGATTTTTGACCCCTATTTGACTCAGGACACTTACAGAATAATTGCTGCAAGTACCCTATGTGATACCTAGGTAAAGCAACTATGGCCACCACGTATAACCAATGCTCAGGCGAACAGTCCCACGTGGGATCTGTCATATGGGAAGTGTAGCTAAGCCCAAAACTCAAGATGGTCAAATCCCCCAAGAATCCCCATGTACGAGCAAATCCTGGAAATATCTCCCACGTTCAACAAGTATTGGAGGGCTATCTCCGCAACCAATATCCCGTGAACTCATGCTTAACTTTGGTTTGAGTAGAGAATCCTAAGAACACCGATGTATACCATGGGTTTCACCACTCCCTGGTCAGACACATAATGTTTGTTTAATAGTCTTGGATTTTTAACTCACAGTGATCTATTCCATGACTCTAAACCTATACTAGTTGGTGCACCCTAGAAAAGAAAATGTTCTAATGAATTCTTTAGTTAAGTGTTAATTTTAATTCCTATGATTACTCAAAAGGATATGGTCATGAAACTAGTGACGTGAAAAGACTCAATGATATGCACACTCGAAAAACACTAGACTCATCTATCCATAGAAAAAGTATGCCACTATATGACAGTCAAACGAACATTTTTTGTTTGTTTGTTTTGTATTTTCACTATAAATGAATGAAAATGCAAACAATGCTTTTGTATTTTTCAATATAAATGAATGAAAAATGCAAGCAGAATAAAAACTTTTCAAAATAGAGTGTAGAGCATGCAAAGCAGACAACCTAGCAAACCCCAAAAAGAAAGACTCGACTAAGCTAATGAGCTATAAAAAGATAAAATGGTTGAAAACAAAAATCTCAAAAACTAAAGAAAGAGGAGTTTCTAATTAGTAAAAGGGCATGGAACAATCAGGATATAGGCCTAATAAGACTCAGGAACACCCAAAATTCACCCAGCAACAACCAAAGATCACAAACAAGGTTAAGCCATACCTGTACACAACTGTTCAATGAACATCAACATATATATTCGGGCTATTGAACTATCAGTGGCAGGTACACTCGAGCTACCCAAAGCAAACTCGTGTACAGGGCAAAGCAGGTGGACCAAAAATGAATCAAAAGACCAAGAAAAACCAAGATTTTCTATGCAGACCCTAACAGCCTATCAACGACATAGAAACTCGACAAAACAGAGACTCAAAATAAGGCATAACTTCCTTGCAGACAATATGTCCCAACAAGACACCAAATGGTGCACAAAAGATACATTTCTTTAAATTCAAAGAGATCTGATGTTGTCGACATATTTCAAGCCTCATCCTGAGGCTCTCAACATGGTATTTAACCAATCCATACATAGTCTAGTCATCCATATACACCTCCAAGAACTTGTGAATAAAATATTTGAACACAACGATAACTAACCTTGAGAAATTTGCAAGGTCATTCTTGAGACCAGATGGCATTACTGTGTACTGATAGCAGCCCCACTCTGTTACAAAGGTAGTTTTGTGTCGATCTTCTTTCACAATATTGATATGGTGATACCCTGAGAATCCATCTGTGAATGAATATACTTCCTATCCTTCAACACATTCAAGTACTTCATTGATAAAGGGTATGGGGAATGTTGGAATATTAAATCTTCCTACCATCTCATTTGATTACATTAGATGCATTAATTAATCTCCTATGGTTAATTAATATGTAATAGACTAGGAAATTGCCTTGTGTGGACCACAAGGCAACATGGGGGGGACCACAAAACATCCAAGGTGTGGACCAAAAGCTACCTAGGCCACTTGGGCGCACTTTCAAAAGATTATGGATAATAGTTTACTAGGAAAGGCGCATTTATGAGTTTTATTGCTTTTTACAGCTTTTTCCCCCATGGGGAAAAGCTATCCACCTAGGAAACTTGTTTTATGTACCCATGACACTCCACAATGTTTCCTCTTCTCAAATTTCATATTTGGCATTGCTTTTCATCATACATCACCTTCAGCTCCCTAATATAGCAATTCGTGAGATTTTGGAAAGATTTGGAAAGCATACTTTCCACCTAGGGGGGATGAGCATATCTTTAGTAAGTCTGATGATGGAATGATTCTTTTGGCATCCTTAGCGATTTGAATCTCTGTTGTAATGTTTTATAACAACATCCTATAAATTTCAGAAGGTTGGCTGAATTTTTTGTTCATGAGAAGTTAATACATAATTCCATCTTGTGCATAATTTTTGTGTCTTTGACTAGTTGTGTGAGATTTTCTTATGAGAGAGTGTATTTGCTTGTTAAGATCCTGACATGGACTGAATTTCACATGGTATCAGATCTAACAGGATATTCCTATCATCTTTTATTTTTTTGCAGGATCCAACCAGTCTCAGGAAGGGCTCATTGATCAATTCACCGGGTGAATTCTATTCTCTACAGGGCGCATTTTGGCATCCAGGAGTGTTCTAAAATCAGTCCATAAGTTATTTCAGGGCAGAAATGGATCATACACAACTTGTCATCCTCACTCCCTTCAATTAATTTGATTGGAAGGTGCAGATGGAGATTCTACTAAGGAGCAAAGGGCTCTACAGGGTGACCATGGCAATTGAAGTTGAGCCAACCTCAACAGTAGAGAAATCTAAATGGCATAATCGAAGGGATGAATCCTATGGGATGTTATGTCTCACTACATCCAGAGAGATTCTATTTCATCTTGATGGCCTAACTTCACCCAATGAAGTATGGCTGAAACTTCAAGAATTGTTCGGGAAAACTGATGAATTGAGAGGCCACCAATTGGATAACGAGCTAGTCTCTTTGAGTCCACAAAATTTTGATAATATACAGGATTTCTTATCCAAATTTAAATCTCTTATATTGCAGATGAAGCAATGTGGTATTGACAAAAAGGATGAGCAATTAGTTTTGGCCATTCTCTCCAAGCTTGGCCCCGACTATTCAATCTTTGTCTCGACCTTCCATTCCACCCGGAAAGCAATTAAAAATTGGAAGAGCCCAACACTTTCAGAATTCATGGAGTCTTTGACACAAGAACAAGACAAATTGGTCTTGATAGGAGCCATTAAAAATCCATCCAAATACCATTGTCTAAATGTTGGATATTCAAAGGGTTCGAAAGGCAAGAAGAAGGGCAATTTCAAGAAGCCCACCGGTGAGAGGAAAGACAAGCAAAATTCTAATGGAGAGACATCCAACTTCAAGAAGAATCTGAACAAGAAGAATGAGAGGACAAAGTGCAATTATTGCAGCAAGTACTTTCATCCTGAAAGCTCTTGCATGAAGAAAACCATTGACCAAATGGCTCAATTCTTGGAGAAATCCAACATTCCTCTTCCAGAGAGCGCAAGGAGGAAGGATGGAGGAAAAAATTCCGATGATAAAGAGAGAGTTCATGCACTAATGGCCAACACATCCAAATCTTCTTCATTCATTATTGATTCCGGTGCATCGAGACACATGGTGTCTACAAGTAAGTATTTCACTTCACTTGACTCTTCCAATGGTCCAAATATTCTATTGGGAGACAATTCTGAAACTTCTAGCAAAGGAAAAGGTAGCATAGATCTCGAGTTTGGGTCATTTAATAATGTTTTATATGTACCTGGACTTGCTACAAACCTACTGTCAGTCTATCAGATGACCCATACACTGCTTCCCAAGAGAGTAACCGAGTAACCTTTACGCCCAATGATGTTGAGATAACAGAAATTTCAACAGGAAAAATTATTGCATTTGGTACTGCTGATCACTACTCTAGAATCTAAAAGTTTTCTCATTTTGTGCCAAATCCCTCACCTTTTGCTTTGTTAACCCATGCCAATGAGTCCAGCAAACTATGGCATGAAATATTTGGCCACCTAAATTACAAATACCTTTCCCAACTTCATGATAAAGAGATGGTTATAGGGTTGACCAATATCAAGTTTTCCAAAGGTGTCTGTCAATCTTGCATCCTAGGAAAACACCTTGAGCACAAGTATGGGAGATCTAGTTATGAGAGAACCACTGCACCATTAGACCTTATTCGTACTGATATATCAGGTCCATTCCCTCATGAGTCTTTGAACCATGCCAAATACATCCTCACATTCATAGATGACTTTAGCAGGTACTGTTGGATTTATTTCATCAAGCTAAAATATGAAGTTTTTGGTCTGTTCAAGCTATTCAAAGCCCCAGTTGAGAACCAGTTTGGTAGGCATATTAAAATTATCAGATTTGATAATGGTGGTGAATATGTGAAATCAAAGTTTCAGCAATTTTTTTTCTTCTTCAGGCATTCAGATGCAACACACAATTCCATATACACCTCAGTAGAATGGGGTTGCTGAGAGGAAAAACAAGTCTCTAAAGGAGATGGCCACTTGTATGCTTGAGGAAAAGTCATTGTCTCCCAAGATATGGGCTGAGGCAATAAATTGTGCCACTTACATTCATAATAGAGTTCCACACAAAGCTCGCAAAGGTATCACTCCTTTCGAGGCTTGGACAGGTCACAAACCTGACATCTCTCATTTAAGGATTTTTGGCTCAAAGGCTTGGGCTAGGTTTCCACTTGAGAAGAGGAGGGAATTGCAGCCACAAATCCAACCATGTTTATTTGTTCAATATTCAGAGGAATCCAAATCTTATAAGTTGCTGAACATGACCACTCATAAATAATTCATCGAAAGATGTGTGCAGTTTGAGGAAGAGCCCTCTCAGAGCGCTGAAATTGGAGAACCATCTTCACCACCACCTGAAGAAGAAGTAAGTGATGTTCTTGATGTTTTTCATTCTAATATTTCTGATGTATATGTAACTTCGGAATGTATTTCACATATATGTATATTGTATTCCTATAGAGATGTTATTATTCCTCTATACGGAAGTGTCGTCATTTATATTGTAAGTGTCGTAACTTATACTTGATGGGTTATTAGACCACCTTGTTGGGGTCGGCCCCCGTATAAGTCATGTGGGTCAAAGGGTTATTAGACCACCCTATTGGGGGTCGGCCATGTGGGTCAAAGGGTTATTAGACCACCCTAGTGGGGTTCGGCCCAATCAGCATTATGTTAAGTGGTTAATTTGAGGCCGACCTAGTTGAGTAAAGGTCAAGTCAAGTTAGTGTATAAATAGAGAGTGTGTCTCTCTCATTTTACACATTCTATTCTCTCACTCACACTTGGGAGAGTGGCGCACTTGTGGAGGAGGAGGCTCTACTGCTAGGAGAAGACTATCTCTTGTATTCTGGTTGTATCATTGCTCTATCTATCTCTGAGGAAGTTATTGGGGTTTTTCACCTTTATGGTTTTCCCCCAAGTAAACTCTGTGTCTCTTGTGTGCTTCCATTGCTGTGTCCATGATTGATATGCTGTACATGTTGTTCTCTCAGTTAATATCCTAGATCATATTGAAGTAAATTCTGAAAATTTAACATGGTATCAGAGCTAGCCTGAAAGAAGGCATGATATGGCATGTATGACACTTGTTGCACTTACGATGCTAGGGCTTGATATAGCAAAAACCAGTCATCGTAGCACTTTCGCTATAAATCCGTTTTGGTGAATTTTTCGGATCTGAAACTTTTACAGGTCGAAGCTTAGATCCCCATGTACCGTGTATCCAAAGGACAACCTCTAATTCATTGTACTTTGTGATTTATGATTTGTACAATATAGGGTTTCTGCCACTTCCAGATCTGAGTCAAAATCAGGGGACCTTGGGAAAAAGGTTATAACTTGGGCTAGGAAGCTCCAAATGAAATTTTGTAAATATTTATAGGTAGTAAATAGACTGTACTATCTCAGGAAACATTTTTAGAGGCCGAAGTTGAACCAATGACACGTGGCACTCCGTACACGTTCACTCTCCTGTATTATCCCATAAACAGGTCACATTACGACACTTGGCATAACTCTCTCTCAGAGAATCCAATTGAGGTCAGACCTATCGGGATGGAAAGATAACAGGTCGAGCTATCTTAGGAAATTTTTTCAGAGGCCGAAGTTGAAACACTGACACGTGGCATGCCATACAAGTTCGCTCTCCTGTATTATCCCATAAATAGGTCACATTGCGACACTTGGCATAACTCTCTCTCAGAGAATCCAATTGAGGTCAGACCTATCGGGATGGAAATACAACAGGTCGGGCTATCGCAAGAAACATTTTCAGAGCCCGTGGATTGAAAAGTTCAGAGTTACACCAGAAAAAATCAGGTACATATTTCTATCAAAACATAATTATTTTTTAGTACCTTCATTCATGGCTTCCGGAATTTAGGGCTTCGGAGAAAGTTGGAATTTTTGTAATCGGAGAACACGGCTGGATGCTACTCATCAAAATCGAAATTTAGAGACCAAGATCAGAATTTTTGGTTGGGCAGAAGGCCGGGCTTGATCAGACCCTAGTTCGGGACTTTGATAAAAAAATTGGAAAATTAGGGCTTCTGCAAAAATGGGAATTTTTGAAATCTGTGACCACGGTTGGAAGCTCCTCATAAAAATAGAAGCTTAGAGCTTTGGATCAAACCTTTTGATTGGGAAGAAGAGTGGGCTTCATCAAACCCTAGTTCTAGGTCACGTCCAGCGAATTCGAAAGTTTCAAAGGCAAAATTGAGGAGTGAAACTTTGCAGTTTTCAAATTCTGAATATACCAGCTTGATCAGCTCATCAAGGCGCATATTTCTATCCTTTCGGAACTTTGAAATTCACAGTTTGAATTTTTGGGGTTTCTCTGACAAACCCTATTACAGCTCTAGATCTAGTTCCTGCAAATCAAGTGGATTGGGTTAATCCTAGAAGAGGATGGATTGGTCACCTGCATAAGTGAAGAAGTTCCTGTTTTAGAGGGAGATGAGGCTAAGGCCTTCCATAAGAAGATTACAAGCAATCTTGACAGGTATGGCTTACAGGTATGTTTCGAATTCTGTTCATGATTAAGTTTATGATATGTTTGTCTTCGTATCATTACAGTACAATCTTGATTAATTACTAGACTTGTCGTATTACTTTATAGAAGATATTCATTGATTAAGGTTTTGACACTTATGATTGTACTAATGCATTGTGAAGTTGTATGAGGTTTATGTTGTTTTCTAACACAAAAGGTACACCAAGAAAGTCAAATCATGTTCTACTTCAAGAACATATGCTCATGGTGACATGAAGACAAAGATTCATCCATTGTCATGGACCACATAGAAGATCTACTTTTGAGGTATGTATAACTTGGTCATACAATGGTTAACTTATGAGACATGCAGGTTACTAGCACAAGTCACTGAAGAGAACCAGAAGACATTATGCGGGTATGTTAGACATAACTAGCTAGCATGCTAATCTAGGTATGTTTTTCCTATATCAAGCTAGAATCCTACCTTGTGTTAGGATCTTATACTGTTGTGTTGTTGATAATGATTATTCATGAAGGTATAGGTTTGAATAATCATGGGTTTTATGCATATTATATCTCTTATCTTGATTGATGATTCAACTAACTAGAAGATTCCTATGATCAAATAAAAATATGTATGAGTAAAAGAAGACTTCCCTAAAACCTTGAATACTAATGTTTATTATCTGTGAATGATCATGAATATACATGTTTAAGATTATTTTGTTTTGATAGTATTAAGATTATACTAATAAATGTGTGATTATGTATGAGACCTCAAGGATAACACAATGATGATACTAATAAGCATGCATAGTGATTAAGGATGGATGTAAGTTCAAGGACAGGTAATCCAGGAAGCAAAGATCAAGAGGGAGCACACACTAGTTGTTCCTGCAAGAAAGCAAAGGAGCACACTTTAGTAGTTTCTGCAAGGATGAAGATATTCAAAGGGAGTTGACCACTTCTCACAATCCACATAAGAATGGAGTTGCAGAAAAGAAGCAAAGACTGAGAGGGAGTCAACCCAACAAACAAACAAAGATAAGTATTTGAATTGTCATTACTTGCATATTTTATTGTTTAAATAATACAGTTCAATAATGCATATACTGATGTTCCTATAATTAGGTTGTGTATTATGCATATTAGAATAGTTGCATTGATGAACAATATACTACTAATATGCATGGGTAAGTGGCCTATGGCACTGTACCACATTCCATTGCTACTTATCTACAATGAAACCTATTTGTTGACATGTTGGTAGTTGTGCACACTCTTAACAATGTTCTGGTAGAGATTTGGAAGGCATCTAGAAAATTACGGGATATGGATAAATGTTGTATTGAAGCATTGGATAAGATAATTGCATGACTATATGACATATTTATTTATGTGTAAGAATTTGTTCTAAAAACTATGAGATGTTTTCTAATCATGCAATTTAACTTGTTGTGTAGGAAAGATCATATGCCATCACCTACAAAAGAAGAACTACAACATTTGTTCAACAACAAAATTATCTATTGAAGATATTGAAGTTCCCAGGATACGAGAAGAATGCCATGATTCGTCGATCATGAAGAACGATGTTTGGGATGTAGTCCCAATACCTGAAGGGAAGTTTGTTATGACTTCCATATGGATCTATCAAGATCAAGCATGTTGCAGATGGCAGCATAGAGAAATATAAAAGTGATGAAATAGAAGATACACTAGCTGGATTTCATGACATCCTTCTTGAATGGTGTAGTTGAAGAAGAAGTGTATGTGGAGAAGCCACTTGGTTCTGAGACACATGACAAGGAGTCATATATGTACAGAACTTGGTATGGTAGGATAGGCAGCTTTCTATCCATTTTGGGCTTTACCAAGAGTAAAGCGGATTCCAACCTTTACTACAAGGTTGAGGAAGGCAATCCAGTGATACTGCTTTTGTATGCGGATAACCTGTTTGTTACAGGTGAAGATAGATTGATTGCCGACTCACAGCGGAAGCTTGCTGCCGAGTTCGAGATGAAGAACTTGGGGATGATGCACTATTTGTTTTTGGCATGGAGGTGTGGTAGAGTGCAGATGGAATCTTCCTTGGACAAGGGAAGTATGCAGTAGATATCCTGAAGAGGTTCAGGATGATGGATTGCAAGGCCATGGCCACACCTATGGCATCGAATCTGAAGCTTCTTTGTGATGCTTCATCTGAGATGGTTGATGTCTCTATGTATCGTCAGATGATTGGGTCCTTGATGTACCTGACGAACATGAGACCAGATATTTGCTTTGCGATGAACACATTGAGCCAGTTCCTGAAGGATCCGAGGAGTGTTCACCTGGTTGCTGTAAAGCATGTTCTAAGGTACCTGAAGGGTATAGTGGATTATGGGCTCAAGTATGAAGCGAATCAAAAGTTTAACCTACAGGGTTATGTTGATTCAGATTGGGCTGGCAGTGCTACAAATAGGAAGAGCACATATGGGTGCTGCTTCAGTATGGGATCAGGTGTGATCTCTTTGTTTAGCAGGAAGCAGTCCTGCATAGCACTGAGTATAGCTGAGGCAGAGTATGTTGTAGCCTGTTCAGCTAATTGTGAGGCAGTATGGCTACGGAAGCTACTGTCTGAGTTATTTTATCTCCCATTGGATGCTACTAGTATCTTTTGTGATAACCACAGTTGTGTGAAGCTGTCCGAGAACCCAATGTTTCATGACAGGTCGAAACACATAGAGATCAAATATCACTATATCAGGGATATGGTGCAGAGAGGAGCTGTGAAGCTCCTGTACATTGTGATGGACGAGCAGATTGCATATGTGCTGACGAAACCACTAGCCAGAGTGAAGTTCGAGTACTTCAGAGAGAGGCTTGGTGTTCTTCGGATTGATGACACTTCGAGGAAGAAGTGATGGACACATTTGCTGAAGCCATTCCAAGCATGTTGGAAGGAGGATCCTTCACATGGCTGTGGATGTAAGCGCTGGATGATGAGCATCGGGATGATGTTCTGGTTTCTGCTTTGTATGATCAGTTGGATCATTTTCATGTATGCATGTATGCATCATGTTGGATGCTGGATATGATCAGTTGGATCATTTATATGTATGTAGGCATCATGTTGGATGTTGGATATGATCGGTTGGATCATGTGTATGTAATTTTGCATATGCATCATGTTGGATGCTTGGACCATGTATCTGTATATGTATCAGGTGGATACATTGTATGATCAGTTGGATCATGTATGGTGATATGTATCATGTATTTGTATCAGGTGGATACACTATATGATCAGGTGGATCATGTATGATGATATGTATCAGGTAGATACTTGGTATGCATCAGGTAGATGCATTGGATGATCAGGATGATCATGGATGACGAGTTTCATGATGTTGCTCCAGATGACATGCAGTAGGATGTTGCAGTGATGATGATCAGGATGATCATGTATACATCAGGATGATGTATGGTGAGTATCAGGTTGATACTCTATGGCTTTGGATCAGGTTGTGCAGATGAGCATATAATTTGTCCCTGGGAGATTTGCAGATAGTCTTTCGAGGTTTTTCCTATGGCATATAATTTGTCCCTGGGATATCTGGCAAATTCTCTTTCGAGGTTTTGCTCTGGGAGGACATATAATTTGGCCCTAGGAGATCTGCAGATAGTCTTTCGAGGTTTTTCCTATGGCATATAATCTGGCCCTGGGATATCTGGCAAATGCTCTTTCGAGGTTTTGTCCTATGGCATATAATATGTCCCTGGGAGATCCGATAGGTTGGGCTTTGTGCTCGTAATAAGTCCTGGGGTGCTCTTGCGAGGTTTTTCCATGACCACATATAATCTGTCCCTGGGAGATCCTATAGGTAGAGCTGTGTGCTCGTAACAACCTGGGATGCTCTTGCAAGGTTTTGTGGTGACCACATATAATCTGTCCCTAGGAGATCCTATAGGTAGAGCCGTGTGCTCGTAACAGCTTGGGATGCTCTTGCGAGGTTTTGTGGTGAGGTCACATATAATATGGCCCCGGGAGATCCTATAGGTAGAGCCATGTGCTCGTAACAACCCGGGATGCTCTTTCAAGGTTTTGTGACGCACGTAATAAGTCCTGAGGATTCCACAGTATGGCCAGTGATGACGAAGACCTGTAGGTGGTGGGCCTACATCTAGTATGAAAAAGGATTGGCTCTATAGAACTTCCTATGACAAGTAGATTCAGAGATTGATTGAGATAGCAGCATCAGTGATGATGATCTAGAGAAGATGACTTGTGCTAGAAGACCTGTGTCGAGAAATACCTTCCTAGCTAAGAGGGAGTGTTGATGTATATGTAACTCCGGAATGTATTTCACATATATGTATATTGTATTCCTATAGAGATGTTATTATTCCTCTATACGGAAGTGGTTGTATTCCTATAGAGATGTTATTATTCCTCTATATGGAAGTGTCGTCATTTATATTGTAAGTGTCATAACTTATACTTGATGGGTTATTAGACCACCTTGTTGGGGTCGGCCCTGTATAAGCCATGTGGTTCAAATGGTTATTAGACCACCCTATTGGGGGTCGACCATGTGGGTCAAAGGGTTATTAGACCACCCTAGTGGGGGTCGGCCCAGTCAACATTATGTTAAGTGGTTAAGTTGAGGCCGACCTAATTGAGTAAAGGTCAAGTCAAGTTAGTGTATAAATAGAGAGTGTGTCTCTCTAATTTTACACATTCTATTCTCTCACTCACACTTGGGAGAGTGGCGCACTTGTGGAGGAGGAGGCTCTACTGCTAGGAGAAGACTATCTCTTGTATTCTGGTTGTATCATTGCTCTATCTATCTCTGAGGAAGTTATTGGGGTTTTTCACCTTTATGGTTTTCCCCAAGTAAACTCTGTGTCTCTTGTGTGCTTGCATTGTTGTGTCCATGATTGATATGCTGTACATGTTGTTCTCTCAGTTAAGATCCTAGATCAGATTGAAGTAAATTCTGAAAATTTAACAACCTGAAGAAGAAGTAAGTGATGTTCTTGATGTTTTTCATTCTGATATTTCTGATAATGAGGATCATTTTATTGAAAATTCCAACTCACCTACAAGGCCTAAATGGCATGCAAAAACTTTGCAAGCAGTAGGTAAACTAGTTGGCAATCCTCAGGACCAAAGGAGGACTAGATGACAATTTTAGACTGCTCTCAATGTGAATGATCCTTACCTTTATGAGAGATGTTATATGTTGATAGAATCTGATCCTCAGTCACATGAGGAATCCTCACATGAACCAAGATGGAATATTTCTATGGATGAGGAGTTCTAGTCATTACATAAGAATGAAACTTGGGAGCTAGTCAAGCTCCCCACAGGCAGAAAATTGGTAAGGTGCAAGTGGATTTTGAAAACAAAATGTGTAGCAGATGGTACAGTGGTAAAGTACAAAGAAAGGATGGTAGAAAAGGGATTTTCTCAGGTCCAAGGACTTGATTATAATGAAACCTTTGCACCCGTGGCACATAAAGACTACATTAGACTAGTTTTGGCAGTTGCAACTTCCAATGGGTGGGAAGTAAATCACATGGATGTTGAAAGTGCTTTCCTCCATGGGGAACTTGAAGAATAAATATATATGCAGCAACCACAGGGGTACACATCATATCCAAATCATGTTTGCAGGTTGAAAAAGTCTTTGTATGGACTAAAGCAAGCCCCCAGGGCTTGGTATGCAAAAATGGACAGTTTCCTATTGTCACAATTTTATGTTCGGTGTAAATTTGACCCAAATGTCTATATGAAGTTATTAGATGGTTCTATAATGATCATAGTTCTGTAGGTTGATGATTTTCTGATCACAAGAATTTCAACAGATCAAATAGCCACATTGAAGACTGCTTTGAACCAAGCCTTCTCAATGAGTGATTTGGGAATTCTTAAGCAATTTTTGGGGCTTGAGATTTCTCAAACAAAAGATGGAACCAAGGTATCTCAGTCCAAATATGCATTTGATCTGTTAAAGAAGTTCAATATGGCTGACTGCAAGCCTTCTAAGACTTCATTCCTTTTAGGAGTTAGAATGGAAGAAGCAAAATCTACACCCTTGTTTGACAACACCTCTTATAGACATCTCGTTGGAAGCTTGCTCTATCTTACTCACACTTGACCTGATATTGCTTATGATGTTAGTGTGGCATCTAGATACATGGAGAAGCCACATGAGCTCCATTGGAGGGCTGCAAAAAGTATATTACTTTATGTGCAGGGCACAAAGAGTGTTGGGATTCACTATGTTGCACCTTCGAGCATATATCTCTTCAGCTTCCTTGATTTAGATTGGGTTGGTGATAGCCTTGACATGGAATCCACATATGGATTTGTATTCATGCTTGGAGGTGGCCCTGTTTGTTGGTCCAACAAGAAACAAAAGTCCATAGAATTATCTTCAGTGGAGTTAGAGTACAGAAGAGCAGTGAATGCTGCTACACAGTGTGTATGGTTATAGGGGATTTTGTCAGAGTTTGAGATTTCTTTCAGTAGTTCTACTATCATTTTTTGTGACAACCATAGTGCTATTAGAGTTTAATGTGATCCAGTACACAAGAATAGGACCAAGCAAATTGAAATTCATATGCACTACATTAGAGGCTTAGTGCATGACCAGATCATAGCTTTTCAGTATTGCCCCACAGGCGAGCAAACTGCAGATATCTTCACCAAGGCTTTCACAGAGAAGACATTCAGATATCTTAGATCACTGCTTGGGATGGTTGAACATGTGTTGGAGTGAAGGGTTGATCAACAACCTTTCAATTTTGATATGTCCATGTTTTGAGGGGAGGTTTTTCCATGAGGTTTTCCTTCTATCCTTGTTTTTTGTGGTCCGACAGTATTGTACAGGGCGACCAAGTCTTGTTACTAGGCCCTTAGTATTTCATTTTATGATATTTAAACCATATAAGTCAGATTTATGAGGGGGTGTTGGAATATTAAATCTTCCTACCATGTCATTTGATTACATTAGATGCATTGATTAATCTCCTATGGTTAATTAATATGTAATAGACTAGGAAATTGCCTTGTGTGGACCACAAGGAAACATGGGGGGACCACAAAACATCCAAGGTGTGGACCACAAGCTACCTAGGAAACTTGGGCACACTTCCAAAAGATTCTGGATAATATTTTACTAGGAAAGGCGCATTTCTGAGTTTTTCTGCTTTTTACAGCTTTTTCCCCCATGGGGAAAAGCTAGTCACCTAGGAAACTTGTTTTTTGCACCCATGACACTTCACAATGTTTACTCCTCTCAAATTTTGTATTTGGAATTTTTTTTCATCATACATCACCTTCAGATCCCTAATTTAGCAATTTGTGAGCTTTTGGAGAGATTTGGAAAGCGTACTTGCCACCTAGGGGGGATGCGCATATTTTAGTAAGTCTGATGATGGAATGATTCTTTTGGAATCCTTAGCCATTTGAATATCTGTTGTAATGTTTTATAACGACATCCTATCAATTTCAGAAGGTTGGATGAATTATTTTGTTCATGAGAAGTTAATACAGAATTCCATCTTGTGCATAATTTTTGTGTCTTTGACTAGCCGTGTGAGATTTTCTTATGAGAGAGTGTAATTTCTTGTTAATATCCTGGTGTGGACTGAATTTCATAGGGAATGGATCATGAAGGAATGCATCATTCAAATTCCTTAATTCGACGCAAATACAGAATCCTCCAGTCTTTTTGTCCTGGACGACCATCGGGCTGATCCATTCTGACTCCTCGACAGGATCAATGATTCCTGTATCCAAAATACTCTTTATCTCATCCTTACTCGTTCTGTGTATCTGGGATTCAATATATATGGTCGTTGCTTCACTAGATTAGCATCGAGTTTAAGGGGGATCTTCATCTCACCCAAGTCCCCAGAATTTCCCTTCATCTTTGAAAACTTTGTTGGGAACAAATATTGAAATTCATGCAATAAGTGGGTGACCTTCCTAATTATTGTGTTGCCACAATAGTATCCAATACCGAAAAACTTTGGATTCTCTAATGACCCAATATTTACTTTCTTAATTTTCAATGGTTGCTTGAATCTATCTAATGGCATGCCTGGTGCTTCAACGTCGCAACTTCCTTCTGATTCTAGGACAAGAAAAATCTAGGATCTTCATCATCATCAGGTCCTCCTAAAACATTGTAACATTCCATCATCATCTTTGGTCTCGCAGTCCATTGTGGTCCCATTGGTATTTTGGTCGGAATTGTCTCAAATATATTTTCATGGATTACCTGCAACATACTCTCAATTAGAGGATTCTCATTGGAAAAAATGAATGTGTGACTGAAACTAGTGGTTAGATCCTCTGATCTAGTTGTTCCTCATCTCAACTCGACTGATATATACGAGATCTGCGGCACTTCGTCTCACGTGTGTATGAATGCATGAACCCATTCTTGCTTTGGCCTCATCCCCCATGTAGCCTGCCATTTTCCTAGATGATCCCTTGGATCAATCCTTTCATCATAATTCTTTCCTTGGTAGCAGTCATTTCCCCCAAATATTACTTCCATTAATCGTCGACATTGTTTCCAGTTTGTACTGATGACTTGTGCGCAGCCCACCACCTCATTGGAGTGGCCTTCAATGCTTCTTCTAATTCTAGCAGGCATTGTGGTTATGATACTTTGTCTTCAAACTCATTGATGAAGATTGCCAGGTTAGGTAGTCCTTCGTATGTCGGCAGATCACATACTTTTGTCGCGACCCATTTTAAATATTGAGTGATCTGAGCACACTTCTGTTAATATTCAATATGCTAAGACAAAAAATATCATTATTTCATTCCATTTCACAATAATAACATATACAAGATCACTAAAGAAACAACAAGCACAGCATAAACACAAGAGACACAGATTTATTTTGGGAAACCCTCATGGGGTAGAAAACCCAGCAAAGCTTCCTCAATATAGATGACCATCAATATACAAAGATGAAAACCAAAGACATGATCTCCTTCTTGTCCATAGCAGACCTCTCTCTCACAAGTGCGCTACATTTCAAGTGAGGGAAGTGTGTGTTTAATGAGGAACACACCTCCTCTATTTATACACATCTTCAACTTGTACTTTATATTAACTAGGTCGGCTCCAAATTTACGACTGGGTTAAACACCCCACTACAACTAACTGGTCCGACCCCACTAGGGTGGTCTAACAACCCTATGACTCACATAACACATACAGGGACGACCCCCACTAGGGAAGTCTAATAACCCAAGTTACCACATTGCGACGGAGGAATAAACATCTCCGGATATACAATAAGATCTTCACGGAGGAATGAAACATCTCCAGAATAATAAAGTACAAATATAATATTCTTAGAAGTTACAATATCTCAACAACTTCTTGATTGATACTTCATGCAACTGATTTTTCCAATTTTCTAGAGCTTCGTCGGAGTTTGATGACGCTAAGATGATACTTCGCCACCCCATTTATCCATCGATGATGGAATTGATGTAATCTTCTGAGACATTATAGATGTTGTCCCATCCTACAGTGAGCTCATCTCTCATTGGTTCAACATATCTCTGTACTTAAAGTGGATCAAGTGGAGCAATGATCCTCATGTCGTAGTTCTCAAAAGAAATCGTTCTTTTCTTGAAATTGATAACTACCTTATTTTCCATTCACCAGTTTATCCCCAAAAACACAGGATATGGGCTATAGTTATCGATTATATCTATGATGTCAAAATATGCATATGTCTTCAATCCTTCTACTTCGACTGGTAGATGAGGCAACCGACCAATTAGTGTAACCTTGATCTGATTTGCTAAATAGAGCTGCACAGGGGACCATACCATTTGTGGCTTCCCCATCACTTCCCATGTTTTCTTCGTTAGGATATTCACGTCGGATACTAGATCTAGAAGGATGGAATCCATATTATATGCGTCGATCTGAGCATTCATCCTTATCTCCCTTCCCGTTTTCTTCTTTTGAAAACGGTTTACTGTACTATCATGTCGCACCTCTTCCTGTCAATACAAGAAGCTAGCTATCTCTGCCAATGCTTCATGATCCTTCGCTAATGTTAAACAAATTTCTAGAAAAAATTTCAAAGTACTAACCTTTCCTGGTGACTTCTGCGACATTGTCGAGTAAAAAATTGGTGGCATCTCATAGACAGTTCTTTGTGGACTATAGGTTTTCATTTAGCGTTATTCTTTATCAGTGCATCTCGGGCTTCCAAAAAAATTACTTTATCTACTTACTCGGTCATAGGCCATACTGTCTTCTCCTATCGCAAATCCTCCTATGGTTACTACTGTGACATTCACTGGTTTACTTCTTACCTCAGCTGAGATCTTCTGCACGTTCTGATTGGGACTCCGGTTCTGCTTCAGGTTCGGATTCGGTTGCGGTTGCATTGCATTCTTAGCCTGCCACTTTGCAATTAGCTAGGGACACTCTTCGATGGTATGATCGATTGCGCTGCAATAAGTACATTGAGGGGTCGGATTCGGGCGTCTACCAAATATGGAACACATCATAGTCATGAACAAGAAGATGTTAATAATGATAATATATGGGTGGAACTGAATAATGATAGAAATAATAACTCATATGAATTACTCCAAACTGCGAGAGACTTAAAAGCTGAATTACAAAATTTTAAGGAATATAACGAAAGAATCTCGAGGGCACAAGAAGAATTAAATCATGTATTGCTGAGTAAATTGCATAATGAAGAGAAGGATAAAAGGAAAGAACCTAAATATGAATCTGGGACTATATCTTACAAGCGTAAAGGCAAAAAGTTAAAATTTTCTGATAATGAAAGTAATTCCTCCATAGAAAATAATGTTAAGCCACATAGAGAGAAATATAATTATTCCAGTTAAAGCAGTGACAGTAGCCATAAAAAGAGAAAATATAAACCTTATGAAGAAATCTCAGGAGAATTTAAAAAGATAAAGCCAACAATTTTTAATGGTGAGGTAGAAAAAGGAGAAGAAGGCGAAGCATGGCTATCTGGAATGAAAAAATATTTTCAAATCTATAATTATTCAGACAGAATAAAAGAAAAAATGGCTATATATAACTTAACTAGAAAATGTGATATCTGATGGCAGGACATAAAAAGAGTGAAAAATATTAAGGAAAAGTACGTAACTTGGAGGACCTTTAAAAAATACTTTAAGAGAAAAAAATTGTCTGAACAATATTATGAAGAAAAAGAGAAGGAATTTTATGATCTAAAGCTAGGTTCAATGACTATGAAGGAACTAAGTAGTAAATTTTTAAGTTTACTATGATACACACATTATATCATTGATGGAAAGCCAAAGATATAGAAGTTTCTAAGTTGTTTACCTCTTAGCTTTAAGGACAAAATTGAATATGATAATCCAAAAACCCTTGACGAAGCAATGAGGAAGGCTAATTTCTGTTATGAACAAAGCAGAAATAAAAGAGAAGGTGTACCTAACTGGAAAGTTAAAAGATCAAATAAATTTGAACAAAGAAGAAAGAACTTTAACTTTAACAGAAATTTTGGAAATGGTTCTCGGAATTATCCTAAAAATAATTATCAAGGGACAAACTTTAAGGGTAATACACAACAAACTTTTTCAGTAGTAAAGAACAAAGACATACCTAATACATATGTTAAAAATATTGAACAAAGAGAACCTGTAAAATGTTGGGAATGTCAGGGACCTCATTATGCAAAGGACTGTCCTAATAGAAAGGGAAATTTCATCAATGCGCATACAATACATGAAGAAGCAACTGTTGGTGACATAGAAAACGAGATGCCCAGAATTAATGCACCATTGGAGAATCGACAGGATGATCACCAGACATCTATGGTTGAAATAGAAGGTATGGTAAAGAACAAACCAATTTCTATTTTGATAGATCTAGGTGCTAGTTTAAGCTATGTGTCATATAGTATAGCAAAAAGTTGTAATTTGCATTTGAATAAGTTAGAAAAGTCTTCGTGGTATAGTTAGCTACATGAACTAAGAGAAAAGTAGTTAGATATGCTAAAGATTGTGAAATGTTTATGAGTCAATTCAAAACTCAAGTGAAATTGAATGTATTACCACTAGGATCATATGATGTTTTAATAGGTATGGACTGGATGGAAAAACACAGAGTAGTTTTAAATTGTTTTGAGAAAACATTTACATGTTTAAATGAAAAAGGAGAAATAGTCATAGTGAAAGGAATTCCTAGGAAAGTTTCTGTTAGATAGATTTCATCTTTACAAATGAAAAAGTATGTACGTAAAGGTTGTAAAGTTTTTGTTGTACATGTAATTAATGATCAACACATGAATAAAGAAGATAAATTAAAATTTGAAGACATACCAATCATAAAATATTTTTCAGATGTATTTCCGGAAGAGATTCTAGGATTACCTCCGAAAAGAGAATTGGATTTTACTATTGAGTTGGTACCTGGAGCTGTACCAAATTCAAAGGCCCCTTACTGGATGAATATCCTAGAACTTAATGAATCAAAACTACAATTGCAGGAATTAATAGATAAAAATTATATAAGACCAAGTGTATCTCCTCGGGGAGCACCTGTCTTATTTGTTAAAAAGAAAGACGGTACCTTACGTTTATGCATAGATTATCGTCAGCTAAACAAGATGACAATTAAAAACTGATATCCATTTCCTCGCATAGAGGATCTGTTTGATCAGATACGTGGAGAAACGATATTCTCAAAGATATACTTGAGATTTGGATATCATTTAGTCAGAATTAAAGATGAAGACATATTTAAACTGCATTTAGAACCCATTATGGGCATTATGAGTTTGTAGTTATGCCTTTTGGGCTAATGAATGCTCGAACAACTTTTATGTGTTTAATGAACAATTTCTTAAGTAAATATTTGGATAAATTCGTAATTGTCTTCATCGATGACATACTGATTTATTCAAAAAAAAAGGAAGAACATGATGAACATTTACAGATAATATTACAAGTCCTAAGAGAACATAAATTATACGCTAAATTCAGTAAATGCCAATTCTTTAAAGATAAGATACAATATTTAGGTAATGTGATATCCAAAGAAGGAATATCAGTTGACCCTGATAAAACAAGAGCGATAATTGAATGTCCTGTCTCTAAGGATGTATCAGATGTGCGATCATTCATGGGAATTACAGGTTATTAGCGAAAATTCATAGAAGGATTTTCAAGAATTGTGAATACTATAATATCCTTATAGAAAAAGGGAAAGAGATTTGTATGGAGTTTAAAATGTGAAGAAAGCTTTAAAAATTTAAAAGAATTATGAAATATTGCACCTGTCTTGAAAATAATAGATCCTTACAAAGACTTTGTTGTATGCATTGATGCATGCAATGAGGGTCTAGGTGGAGTTTCAACACAAGAAGGTCATGTAATACCGTATGAATCAAGAAATTTAAAAATACATGAAAAGAATTATGCTACCTACGATTTAGAGTTGGATGCCATAATCCATGCCTTGAAAATGTGGCGCCATCATCTAATTGGTAGAGTGTTTATATTAATGACCGATAACATAAGTTTAAAATATTTCTTTGATCAACAAAATCTAAACATGAGGCAACCAGGATGGTTAGCTTTCCTTAGCGATTATGATTTTGAAATCAAACATATAAAATGGAGGGAGAATAAGGTGGTTGATGCTTTAAGAAGAAACAAAAGACTAAATTTTATAGTCGTTGTTAGCAGCTACAAAATAGATCTGGAAGATAAGTTTGAAGATGGAATAAAAATGGATAAGAATTATCAAAATTTAAGAGAAAAAGTTGCAGGAAATGAATCTGAAAATACACAAATAGATTTCAGTTTGAATGAAAAAGGTTTAATGTTGTATAAGAACAGATTATATGTACCTAATGTAATAGAAATTAAATTGTTGATCTTGAACGAAGTGTAGAAGAGTTCTTACTCAGGACATCCTTGTTACCAAAAAATTCTAACAATGCTAAGAAAATATTATTTTTGGCTTAATATGAAGAATGAAGTAGCTGAATATATATCTAAATGTATTGATTTCCAATAGGTTAAAGTTGAGGATCAACACCCAGCAGGTCTATTGCATTTATTACCAATCCCATATTGGAAATGGGAAATTATCAACATAGATTTTATAACAGGACTGCCTAAAAATCAAAAGAAAAATGATTATGTGATGGTAGTAGTAGACAAACTTAGCAAGGCAGCTCACTTTATACCTGTTAAATCTACTTATAAGGCTATTAATATTGTTGATGTCTTTATGAAAGAAGTTTTTCGTTTGCATGAAATTCCTAAGATAATAATTTTTTATAGAGATTCTAAGTTTACTGTTAAATTATGCAAATCATTGTTTAAAGGATTGGACAATAAATTAAATTTTAGTACAACTTATCATTCAAAAATAGATGGAAAAACTGAAAGAGTAAATCAAGTTTTAGAAGATATGCTTAGGATGTATGTCAGGGATCAACCAAACAAATGGGAAGAGTATTTGCACTTAGTCGAGTTTGCTTATAACAATCATTATCAAGTTTCTGCTAAACTTAGTCCTTTTGAAATACTGTATGGTAGAAAGTTTAATACTCCCATTTTATGGAGTAATCCGGTTGATATAATAATGTTAGGACCTGAATTGTTAGAAGAAATGGAACTAACAGTGAAATAGGTACAAAGTAATCTGAAAATTGCACAAGACAGACAAAAGAGTCATGCAAACCTTAAAAGAACTCAGAAATATTTCCAAGTAGGTGAGCATGTCTTTGTCAAGGTAAAACCAAAAAAAAGATCCTTTAAGTTAGGAAGTTATGCTAAATTAGCACCCAGGTATTGTGGACCATTTGAGATATTATCAAGAGTTGGATTGGTGGCTTACCAGTTAGCTTTGTCCTAATCTGAAAATACATAATGTGTTTCATATTTCTATATTAAAAACATATGTACATGATGCTACTCATGTAATCGATTGGAATGTTATCCAGGTAGAACTAGAAGGATATTTTCAGGTGGAACCGAATTGTATCCTCGACAAGAGAGAATTTTTTCTCCGGAATCGCACCATTGGACAGGTAAAGGTGCAATGGAAGCACCTTAGTCTAGAAGAAGCAACTTGGGAATTGGAGAGTCATATGCAGGAAGCATATCCAATTTTGTTTAAGGAAGAATTGGAATATAATTAAGCAACATCGAGGACAATGTTGAACTTAAGGGGGGGTGTTTGTAACACACCTAGAACTTAACATTTTATGTTGTGGAAAAACATTATCTTAAAAGTTATTGTAAAGTTTTATGTTTTTTACCAAAGATGGTCAAAGATGACTGTAATTGAATATTTTATTATTTTAATTATAAAAAGGAGAGACACATATCCAAAGGGAATGTTGAAGAGTGTTCATTGACCCACTGGGAGGAATGACAAGTGTAGAATGCAGAAGATACAGATGTCAGAAAAAGTATTTACTTTCCAGCTGATGCAGGAGGCATCCTCCCTCTAAATTGGTCATCTTCCCAAAAGATAGGGAAAACTGAGCAGGTGGCTCCTTAATTACAAACTGACCCAAATACCTAGGCAAGAAATATAACCATCGATTGAGCAAGAGGATCACACACTAGATTTATTGGATTTGCTGCATACTGAAAGGTTAAGGACAAAAAATAATTCGATGAGGGGAGAGATGAAGTAAAAACTGTAGTTAAGTGACTGACAAGAACAACAATGGCAGCATAAAGTATTTATACACTTGTATTTGTCCTGGTGGTTTAGTGAACAGGTTCAGGGGTTCTAGGAAAGTGATTTGGCTATGATGGAAGCAGGTTGGGAGGAACGATGACCTTTCGAGTGTGTTGTCTCCTACGTTTCCAGGTTCCTTACTGTTTATTTGATTACAGATAAATGTTTAATTCCTGTGATGGTTAACTTACTGCTATGTTTTATATATGTTGTTAGTAGTACACTACTGTTAGTATTTAGATGATGAATATTAAATGATATTCAGTACATGAGTAATATCTATCATCACTTAACCGATAAGTAATATTATGACTTGGTATTTGAATTCCAAGTAGATTATTAATAGTTAAGTTTCATACCAAGAAGCATATAAATAATCAAAATAAGCTTATATGTATAATATATTTGTCCAAGCTAGTCTTTGCATTTAGATCTAGACAGATAACTAGTTACAATACACACACACACACATATATATAGATATAATAAACAATTATCATCGAAAAACATAGGCTATTTTTCTGAATGCATAATATCATCTCACATCATATCTGAATATTATATATACAACTAACATATAGTATAGAGATCGATTAAACATTATTGAAACACAGAGTTCATATAATTTACAAGTAGGGCTTGCCAGAAATATACAAATTATTTATATGATAACAGAACTTTAACAGTACCGAAATAAACCTAGGTCTAGATTGACGTTAATGGACGTCTTAAAACCCAAACAAAAGACAGAGTAGTAAAACAAAAAAATTTAAATCACAGAAGTAACAAATTCTATTATATAAATAGAGTTTACATTTCTATAGTAAGGCATTTCTCAGAATTCGATAGCAATAAGCATTGAAAATATGCATATACAAACATAGTATCTATATCTTCTAATAGGGGCTTTGTCCAGAACAAATAAAACGAATTCCATTTTCCCAATAAAAAGAACAGAGCACGTAATTACATTTAGGGCTTTTCCCCGAATTAACAAAAATAAAAAAATCCTTTATTTAATACCAAAACGAGAACCCGTTCTCATGGTTAGGGTTTTCCTAGATTCAATAGAAAATAGATTCATAACCTCATACATAAACAGAAGAACAACAATAGAATAACAGAGCCCTTATCGACACAAACATAGAAGATCCACTATCGAATCGTTATAACTAGTTAGGGTTTTGCCCAAAAACATTTATACGAATCCATTTCATTTTAAACAAACAGAACATCATTACAATCACCAGAAGCGTGAAACAGGGTCGACTCTAATAATCACATTGAAACCATGAAGCAATAAACCAAGGAAAATGCACTTAACATAATACGAATCTCTCCCATATAAATTCCTATTGGCAAGGAATTACCATAACATTGTATTTTCTTTTCAAAATTTTATTATATTCATCAAAACAGTTGGGAGAAATCCCAACTAAACGATTTTAGCCCAGAAATATTTACAATGAAGTAACGCTATACAATGTCATTACAGGGTCACCATTATCATCCAAAACAAACAAACTAACCCTAAACATACCAACAATGGCAGTGAACCACAACATAACTGTTTACCAGTCGAAAGAGGCCAACTCGCCTTATCCTATTTGGTACACTATAAATGTAACCAGAATCACAACAAATCAGGAAACATATATTCTAGGGAGGCTTGAGGCTTACTGAGGATTCTCCAAACACTGGAGGCTTCCATCTTCCTCTTCCAAGCTTTAAAACATGACCAGAGGACTAAAAGGAAACACGAAAACTCCTATCAGCACACACAAAAAACACAATATATTATGAACTTTTCAATAAATAAAATATTTGAAAGACTTGCACAATAGTTTTGGGCACAATGATTTTACCTCTATGTTAACCATGGTGAACCAGAAGCTATCCTATGTGTGGTTTGGAAAACAATGGAGTTCCTCCATAGCCATGATGGCGGAGAGCTTTGCTCTCCTCCACAAAAACAAATGAACAAAAGAAAAGTCGATACAACCCTTTTGATTTAGGGTTTATGCCAGCGTGGAATGATGTTGTCAAGCTTCACGTGACCTTTCTATCTCAGTAGTTGTCATCCACTAAGTTTTCAATTATTACTCCTTGCCTACAGTTGTTTGTACATGCCTTTAAACATTGGATTAACACCATTAGGATTTTAAGATTGGATAACCATTTTTTTTCCTATAGTTTGGAGCCATGGATTAACTTTTATTGATGCATTATTTTTATAGCTATGGTTCCATTTTACCTTATCAAATATTTTAATCTCCAACCCAAATCTTGGTAGGGTAAATCGTTACCTAAAAACTGTACAAGGAATTCAACATGCGTTAGCTATCACGAAATCTAAGTGAGGTCAGTCACCACTGAAAACACATCCTTCAACAAAAGGAAACATAATGTGTATTACATTTGCAAGAACACTGAAACTGATATACAATGATAATAAGACGTAAGAATAAAATAGATAAACGTCGATTTTAACACTTGGAGATAAACAAGTTAAACATATACTTCACAAAATTAACGTCATTGAGTGTGAGTATGCATTTTGGCAGTTAACAAGATAAAGAAGTAAATCTTAAGCTAAACTCTAGATCTTATGGGTAATTATACCATATAATTTTTATTTTTTTATTTATGGATTTTTTAGAGTTGTTACATGTGGTATCAGAGCACAGTTACAAACACTAGACTTGAAAAATGGCTCAACTCGTGTGTACAATATAAAACAAGAAAACACAAATACTTACTTATGTTTAAATTGTTCCTGTACAGAAATAAAATCTCTATTTTGCAGGAAATGGAAGGAGTAGAGGCATCCGCCGAAGATAGAACACATCGCATTCATGAACAACAAGATGTTAATAATGATAATATATGGGTGGAACTGAATAATGAGAGAAATAATAAATAATCTAAATTACTCCAAACTGTGAGAGACTTAAAAGATGAATTACAAAATGTTAAGGAAGATAACGAAAGAATCTTGAGGGAACAAGAAGAATTAAATCATGTATTCTTGAGTAAATTGCATAATGAAGAGAAGGATAAAAGGAAAGAACCCGAATCTAAATCTGGAACTATATCTTACAAGCGTAATGGAAAAAAGTTAAAATTTTCTGATAATGAAAGTAATTCCTCTACAGAAAATAATTTTAAGCCACATAGAGATAAATATAATTATTCCATTGAAAGCAGTGATAGTAGCCATAAAAAGAGAAAATATAAACCTTATGAAGAAATATCGGGAGAATTTAAAAAGATAAAGCCACCAATGTTTAATAGTGAGGTGGAAAAAGGAAAAGAAGCCGAAGCATGGCTGTCTGGAATGAAAAATTATTTTCAAATCTATAATTATTCAGACAAACTAAAATAAAAAAATGGCTATATATAACTTAACTGGAAAAGTTGATATATGGTAGCAGGACATAAAAAGAGTGAAAAATACTAAGGAAAAGTATCTAACTTGGAGGACCTTTAAAAAATACTTTTAAGAGAAAATTTTTGTCCAAACAATATTACGAAGAAAAAGTGAAGGAAGTTTATGATCTAAAGATAGGTTCAATAACTATGAAGGAACTAAGTAGTAAATTTTTAAGTTTACTACGATGCGTACCTTATATCATTGATGAAAAGACCAAGATACAGAGGTTTCTAAGTTGTTTACCTCTTATCTTTCAGGACATAATTGAATATGATAATCCAAAAACCCTTGAAGAGGCAATGAGGAAGGCTAATTTCTGTTATGAAAAAAGTAGAAATAAAAGAGAAGGTGTACCTAACTAGAAAGTTAAAATATCAAATAACTTTGAACAAAGAAGAAAGAAATTTATGTTTAACAGAAATTTTGGAAATGGTTCCTAGAATTATCCTAAAAATAATTATCAAGGGACAAAATTTAAGGGTAATACACAACAAAAGTTTTCAGCAGTAAAGAGCAGAGACATACCTAATACATATGTTAAAAATACTGAACAAAGAGAAACTGTAAAATGTTGGGAATGTCAGGGACCTCATTATGCAAAAGATTGTCCTAATAGAAAGAGAAATTTCAGCAATGTGTGTACAATATAGGAAGAAGCAACTATTGGTGACATAGCAAATGAGATGCCCATAATTAATGCAGCATTGGAGAATCAACAGGCTGATCACCAGACATCTATGGTTGAAATAGAAGGTATGATAAAGAACAAACCAATTTCTATTTTGATAGATCCAGGTGCTAGTTTAAGTTATGTGTCACCTAGTATAGCAAAAAGTTGTAATTTGCATTTGAATAAGTTTGAAAAGTCTTGGATGGTACAATTAACTACAGGAACTAAGAGAAAACTATTTAGCTATGTTAAAGATTGTGAAATGTTTATGAGTCAATTCAAAAATCAAGTGAAATTCAATGTGTTACCTCTAGGATCATATGATGTTTTAATAGGTATGGACTGGCTGGAAAAACATAGAGTAGTTTTAAATTGTTTTGAGAAAACATTTACATGTTTAAATGAAAAAGGAGAAACAGTCATAGTGAAAGGAATTCATAGGAAAGTTTATGTTAGACAGATTTCAGCTTTACAAATGAAAAAGTTTGTATGTAAAGGTTGTAAATTTTTTGTTGTACATGTAATGAATGATGAGCACATGAATAAAGAAGATAAATTAAAATTTGAAGACAACCAATCTTAAAAGATTTTTCAGATGTATTTCCGGAAGAGATTCCATGATTACCTTCGAAAAGAGAATTGGATTTTACTAATGAGTTGGTACCTGGAGTTGTACCAAATTCAAAGGCCCCTTACCAAATGAATATCCTAGAACTTAATGAATCAAAACTACAATTGCAGGAGTTAATAGATAAAAATTATATAAGACCAAGTGTATCTCCTTGGGGAGCACCTGTCTTATTTGTTAAAAAGAAAGATGGTACCTTACTCTTATGTATAAATTATCATCAGTTAAACAAGATGACAATTCAAAACAAATATCCATTGCCCCACATAGATGATCTGTTTGATTAGATACGTGGAGAAATGATATTCTCAAAGATAGAATTGAAATCTGGATATCATCAAGTCAGAATTAAAGATGAAGACATATTTAAAACTGCTCTTAGAACCCGTTATGGGAATTATGAGTTTGTAGTTATGCCTTTTGGGCTAACGAATGCTCCAACAACTTTTATGTGTTTAATGAACAATGTCTTAAGTAAATATTTGGATAAATTTGTAATTGTATTCATCGATAACATACAGATTTATTCAAAAACAAAGGAAGAACATGATGAACATTTATAGATAATATGATAAGTCCTAAGAGAACATAAATTATACGTTAAATTCAGTAAATGTGAATTCTTTAAAGATAAGATACAATATTTAGGTCATGTGATATCCAAGAACGAATATCAGTTGACCTTGATATAATAAGAGAGATAATTGAATGGCCTATCCCTAAGCATGTATCAAATGTGCGATCATTCAAGGGAATTATAGGTTATTAGTGAAAATTCATAGAAGGATTTTCGAGAATTGCGAATCCTATAACATCCTTACAGAAAAAGGGAAAGAGATTTGTATGGGATTTAAAATGTGAAGAAAGCTTTAAAAATTTAAAAGAATTATTAACTACTGCACCTATCTTGAAAATAGCATATCCATACAAATACTTTGTTGTATGCATTGATGCATGCAATGAGGATCTAGGTATATTTTTAACACAAGAAGGTCATGTAATAGCATATGAATCAAGAAAGTTAAAAATACATGAAAATAATTATGCTACCTACAATTTAGAGTTGGCTGCCGTAATCCATCCCTTGAAAATGTGGTGCCATCATCTAATCGGTAGAAGATTTCTATTAATGATCGATAACATAAGTTTAAAATATTTCATTGATCAACAAAATCTAAACGCCAGGCAAGCAAGATGGTAATATTTCCTTAGCGAGTATGATTTCGAAATCAAACATAAAAAAGGGAAAGAGAATAAGGTGGCTGATGCTTTAAGTAGAAATGCAAGACTGAATTTTGTAGCCGCTATTAGAAGCTACAAAACAGATATGGAAGATAAGTTTGAATATGGAATAAAAATGGATAAGAATTATCAAAATTTAAGAGAAAAAGTTGCAGGAAATGAATCTAAAAATACACAAATAGATTTCAGTTTGAATGAAAAAGGATTAATGTTGTATAAGAACATATTATATGTACCTAGTGTACCAGAAATTAAATTGTTGATCTTGAATGAAGTGCATAAGATTCGTTACCCAATACATCCTGGTTACCAAAAAATGATAACAATGCTAAGAAATTATTATTTTTGGTCTAATATGAAGAATGAAGTAGTTGAATATATATCTAGATGTATTGAATGCCAACAAGTTAAAGATGAGCATTAACACCCAGCAGGTCTATTGCAGCCTGTTATCTCCCAAATTGACCACCGTCATTTTGGGTGACAGAATGGGTAAAATTTCTTATTTCTATGAGTCTTGGGCTTCAAAATTCGAAAAACAGGTTTCGGCAGCTAACTCTGTTTTGCAGGAGCCAGTTAGCTGCCGAAAGGGCCCATTTTTGGCAGCTAAAGGCGTTAATAGAAAATACATAAGCTGTCGAAAAGGTTTTTATAAGAAAATTTAAAAGATCGGGTCCGTACTCAGTTTCATATCAAGAGAGCTTGTGTTTTAGCCACCGAAAGGAAGATTAGAGTGCATGTTAAATGATCATCATGAGGTGTGATGTCATAAGCTGCCGAAAGTGAACAAACATAAGCCAAAGTCTCGAGGTGTCTTCATGTTTTCGTGCAGTTGAAGTTCCTGTTTCAGCCAGGTGGCTTTCATCAGAGTAGAGCAGCGGTTCACAGGCGGTTTTCATCAGTGTGAGTCTCAGTTTTCCAAGCAGCTATGCCTATGATCTCATACCGTTACCTATCACATCCAAGATCTCAAGTCTGTGGTTAAAAATCTTCAGCTACAAATCAGGAATCATAAACGAACTCCTTCTTTCAACAAATAACTGAGACGCTAACCCTCTGATTTGATTTAAGAGGAGCTCGGCAAAACGTTAATAACACAGACCTGTAACAGAAAATTGGAGGAATTTTCTGCTGAAACCACGTGATCTTGCGAGGCGATTTTGACAGCCTTCCTGAACTCCAAATTCAAATCTGAAAGCACCAGTGGATAGCTTAGGTTCTGTAGATCAAAATCGACTATTTGAACAGCCAAAATGGACATCGGACGGTGGAGAAAATCGATTTTGGCTGAAGGCAGTCTTTTTGGAATTCTACAGGCTTTCGGCAGCTTAGGCGGGTTTCTACAACACTCATTAGCTGCCGAAAAGCCATCTTTCGGCAGATAAGTCATGAAATTGGCAGCACTGTTAGCTGCCGAAAGCCTGTTTTTTGTCAGTTTTCTCTATTTTCGCCCAGATCGCGGATTTTCTAGTTGGAATGACAGGAGACCGGTCAAAACAAATGAGTTATGAATTATGCTATCAGTATCTAAAGGAGTTTCAAACGAGATCTCAGTTAAGTGGTCATTTTGCTTTGTTTTTGGCATATTTTGAGGAGACAAGTTGAAGATCTCGTGCCACATCACTAAGGTCGAATCTACATGCACTTAATTGAAGTTCACCGAGCCTTGGGAGGCTACTTCACTTCATCAAACACCGAGCACTAAAGGAGGAGATCACACTCATCATTCCTTGATTCAAGCAATCAATCCTTTCTCTTTGCATTTACTTTTTTAGTTTGATGTTTCAGTTAGCTCAGCCAGATCCACGTTTTTAGGATCTGGAAATTGCTTTGTAAAGGCTATAAAGCCTGAGAACCAAGACATTTTATGGGTTCGATTTTGGATGGAATAATTGGCTACTTTATTCAAGTTTTTCTTATGCTAATATAGATCACAGGTTCCCCTCAGTTTCGATATCAGTTGTCACTTTCTCTTTCACTGTATCAGTGTTGTCTAGCTTTGAATGTGAATGTTTCTTTACATTGTTTAGCTCACATCTTGATTCCAGTTCTTTGAATGTATCTCGAGCCCTACTTCGTATTGGTTTGGTTACATGTTTTCTTCATCCACCTTTGATGTTATATATACTGATCAATCGTTTCTTGAGGGCACTGTTTCATCTGTTTACATGTTGAATGTCTAAATACTGTACTCTGATTTAGTCATCCCATTGATCCACCTTTTTTCAAAAGACACAAAAACATATTTTCTGAAGTTACCAGGCATACCTAGCTTATAACCCTAGGTAGTTTCCTGGAGTGATAACAAATTGGCGCCGTTGCCGGGGAGCGAGGTGAGAAGCTGATCTTCCTGGGAGACGACATAGATCTACTCTTTGATGATAGACAAGGGGTAGACATTTATTGGTTATAATCATCTATCTGGCGACTCCATGAAGGACGAATTCAGTGGTGACTCCACAATATTCAGATGTCAAAAGCATTTGATTCTCTTTTGGCTCGGAGGTTTGCACCTCTTGACTTCTCTTCAATTCCTGGTTTCCCACATGCAGTACCTGATATATCAGAATGGGGAGATTTTTTACCTATTTTCAAAGAGAAGAAAGATGATAATCCTGCTGAACACCTCCTCAAGTTTCATGAATGCATGGACCTATTAGATCTGCAGCATGAAGATGTTCGTATGAAGATGTTCATGTATTCGTTGTATGGTGATGCACGTGTATGGTATTCTTCTTTACCTCCTTCATGTATTTCATCTTTGAAAGACTTTCATAAAGCATTCAATGAGCGTTGCAAAAAGTTCTTTCCAAATGAGCTTTTATTTGATAATTGTTGTCAAGAATTTAACTTGCATAACAAGGCTGAAGATGTAAAGAAGGAAAGATCTCTCCATCATCTTTCTAATGATCTTCAAGATACTGTGCCTTCTCATCAAGATAAACCACAAATGGATGATAAAGGAGCTGAAGATTCTCCTATTAATAGTATTTTTGTTTTTCATCAATCTGAAGAATTAGTTTCTTTAGATATCCATCATAGGGATCAGTTTTCATCTGAGGTTTATGAAGGTTTGGTTACTTCTGAAATACCAACTGTCCACCAAAGAGATGATCAGAAATGTATGCATGCTGTGGTTAAGGACACTCATAAAGATTATGCTGCTGTAGAAAATACTCTTCATTATGATCAAGAGATCGTTTATCCACATCATGATAGCCATAGTGATGCTTTTGTTATTGCATCAAATGCATCTCCCAACTTATGTTGTCATGAAGATAAGATTGTTCCTATTGAAAATTTGAAAAGTGAAGAGCAGATTTTTATATCAGCAAGTGACAGTTTCAGATCTACAGAGATTGAAGAGGACAGTCTACAAAGTCCAGATTTGCAAGGACTGTCCAAACTTCAGTTAGAACACATGAATCATGATCCCGAATGTGTTGATGTTGTAGCAGCAGATGTTATGAGCAGCCCACACCTTCCATATTTGCAAACGAAGACAGATTGCAGCAGACATTTGCAGGAGGGGCAGCAGAAAGGTTCTGATCAGAAATTCTGTTCATATATTTCTCCAGCAGATCTCAAGTAGTCTAGGTTCAACACTGAGTTTTGTGGAGGAAACGAAGAGCTGCTGCAACACAGTAAATTGGAGCAGCAGCTGCCAGAGGTATTTCATTCTGATTTTGATGATCCGTTTGCTGACTTTTTAGAGTCTATGAGCAGTATAGATCTTAAAAAATTTCTGCCAGAAGAGGATCATCTTTATCATCTGTTCAAACCTCTGTTCTGCATGATATGGTTTTCATTGTTTTATGAGTCAAGATCTATCATGATGACTGTAAACCAGTTTCTCTTTTGGTTACACTGGAAATCGAGTTTTACTTGATCATTCTGCTCCTATTAGTTAGTGTAGGAGTAGATAGGACAATAAGCTCTTTTATAAGAGCACGTAGATCAGTTTTCAGTTGTTATTGAATAAGCAGAACAGGATGCATGTAAGCTACAGGTGGGATACAGGTTTGCAGAGGTATCAGTGTTAAAGACTTAATGACTCCATGCCCAATGCTAAAGGCTACTGGAACTACTTGTTCTTTGGAACCTCACTGGGAGGTTTCCATCCCCGAGTAGGAGCCAGATGTTATCTCCCAAATTGACCACCGTCATTTTGGGTGACAGAATGGGTAAAATTTCTTATTTCTATGAGTCTTGGGCTTCAAAATTCGAAAAACAGGTTTCGGCAGCTAACTCTGTTTTGCAGGAGCCAGTTAGCTGCCGAAAGGGCCCATTTTTGGCAGCTAAAGGCGTTAATAGAAAATACATAAGCTGTCGAAAAGGTTTTTATAAGAAAATTTAAAAGATCGGGTCCGTACTCAGTTTCATATCAAGAGAGCTTGTGTTTTAGCCACCGAAAGGAAGATTAGAGCGCATGTTAAACGATCATCATGAGGTGTGATGTCATAAGCTGCCGAAAGTGAACAAACATAAGCCAAAGTCTCGAGGTGTCTTCATGTTTTCGTGCAGTTGAAGTTCCTGTTTCAGCCAGGTGGCTTTCATCAGAGTAGAGCAGCGGTTCACAGGCGGTTTTCATCAGTGTGAGTCTCAGTTTTCCAAGCAGCTATGCCTATGATCTCATACCGTTACCTGTCACATCCAAGATCTCAAGTCTGTGGTTAAAAATCTTCAGCTACAAATCAGGAATCATAAACGAACTCCTTCTTTCAACAAATAACTGAGACGCTAACCCTCTGATTTGATTTAAGAGGAGCTCGGCAAAACGTTAATAACACAGACCTGTAACAGAAAATTGGAGGAATTTTCTGCTGAAACCATGTGATCTTGTGGGGCGATTTTGAAGGCCTTCCCGAACTCCAAATTCAAATCTGAAAGCACCAGTGGATAGCTTAGGTTATGTAGATCAAAATCGACTATTTGAACAGCCAAAATGGACATCGGACGGTGGAGAAAATCGATTTTGGCTGAAGGCAGTCTTTTTGGAATTCTACAGGCTTTCGGCAGCTTAGGCGGGTTTCTACAACACTCATTAGCTGCCGAAAAGCCAGCTTTCGGCAGATAAGTCATGAAATTGGCAGCACTGTTAGCTGCCGAAAGCCTGTTTTTTGTCAGTTTTCTCTATTTTCGCCCAGATCGCGGATTTTCTAGTTGGAATGACAGGAGACCGGTCAAAACAAATGAGTTATGAATTATGCTATCAGTATCTAAAGGAGTTTCAAACGAGATCTCAGTTAAGTGGTCATTTTGCTTTGTTTTTGGCATATTTTGAGGAGACAAGTTGAAGATCTCGTGCCACATCACTAAGGTCGAATCTACATGCACTTAATTGAAGTTCACCGAGCCTTGGGAGGCTACTTCACTTCATCAAACACCGAGCACTAAAGGAGGAGATCACACTCATCATTCCTTGATTCAAGCAATCAATCCTTTCTCTTTGCATTTACTTTTTTAGTTTGATGTTTCAGTTAGCTCAGCCAGATCCACGTTTTTAGGATCTGGAAATTGCTTTGTAAAGGCTATAAAGCCTGAGAACCAAGACATTTTATGGGTTCGATTTTGGATGGAATAATTGGCTACTTTATTCAAGTTTTTCTTATGCTAATATAGATCACAGGTTCCCCTCAGTTTCGATATCAGTTGTCACTTTCTCTTTCACTGTATCAGTGTTGTCTAGCTTTGAATGTGAATGTTTCTTTACATTGTTTAGCTCACAGCTTGATTCCAGTTCTTTGAATGTATCTCGAGCCCTACTTCGTATTGGTTTGGTTACATGTTTTCTTCATCCACCTTTGATGTTATATATACTGATCAATCGTTTCTTGAGGGCACTGTTTCATCTGTTTACATGTTGAATGTCTAAATACTGTACTCTGATTTAGTCATCCCATTGATCCACCTTTTTTCAAAAGACACAAAAACATATTTTCTGAAGTTACCAGGCATACCTAGCTTATAACCCTAGGTAGTTTCCTGGAGTGATAACACAGCCATTACCAATCCCAGATTTGAAATGGGAAATTATCAACATAGATCTTATAATAGGACAGCCTAAAAATCAAAAGCAAAATGATTATGTGATGGTATTAGTAGACAAACTTAGCAAGGCATCTTACTTTATACCTGTTAAATCTACTTATAAGGCTGTGTTGTAGCCCTAGGCATGTAGGTTGCTATAATGTTGTCCAAGGCTAGCAACAGAGGGTGAAAACCCAATCTGAAAGGATTCAAAAAACTCTGTGCAAGAGAAGTTCTATCCCCAAACTGTTTGGTGTAGTTAACTCCCACAGATATAAAGGCCTCCACTGGCACTTATAGGGTTTGATCCTGAAAGGATCTGTCTTCTAGTGAGGGAAGATCAAAGTGTTCTAACTCTAGAAGTGAATCTACCTTAAAAGAAATCTAGACTAAGTTATATCTAATCTAAAGAAAGTGATTTTTTTATGTGCAGGATAACTTGATCTGAATTTTAATAACTGTTTTACCAGTTTGATAGAAATGTAAAGCGGATGATTACTTATCTACTTAAGAAACAACCAGAAAATGAAAATCAAATGATAGTAACTTAAGGGTTTAAGCACATACAAGTTTATCCCGTGTATGAAATTCTAATTGAAAAATGAGTATTAATTCATTAATGTCTCTTAATCATTTGCAGAAAAAGATAAATGTTTTAAATAAATAAATTCACTTAAAACATAAAGACACATAGATCATCAATTAAGACAAATCTAAACTGTAGATCAATGTATTGACTATTGATTGCAAAAATTAAATAGTGTTCATTAACAAGCTAAAGTGAAAATCAACATTCATCAAAGAAATTTGAGAAATAGACAAAAGAGATATCAAGAGGAAACTAATTGTTTTTCTTCAAGGCTACAAAACATTACAATCTCTTATGAATTAGAGTCTCTCCACTCCTCTTTTGAGGATTTTCTCCCCCCTCCCTTACGAGATCTCTACCCTTTAAATAATATTTACCAAGGATAAAGTTCCCATAAAATAAGGATTGCAAAATCAAACTATCCTAAGAAGAACCAAGGGCACCTTGCCACTTGGTCCATACTTCCAACAACTCATCAACATCTGGATAATTTGCTTGCTCGAGCCCCAACTATGCATCACACATAAAGGACTCCATCTCATTCTTTGATAACTTATGCCAAGTGTGCAGGAAAATATGGATCTTGCCTTCCAAGCTGGCAGGTTGCTTGATGATCTTGTCAAACTTTGAAATCCCTATGTGGTCGAGTTGTTGAACTTTCTCTTTGACTTGCTCGCATCTGCTCTCAACCTATTCAATCATTAACTTTGGTGGACAAGCCTTCTCAATGAGATCCATGGTAGGAAACTGCAGCTTAACCATGATATTGTTTGCAACATACCATCTTCTTCCACATATGGCTTGTGATTTCTTGATTGTGTCATCAACCATGTCAGAAATGTTGTGCCAGGCATTCAAAGATGTTCTGATTCTTCTCAATTTGAAACTATCCAAAACTGGGATGTCTTCTGTTTTGTCTTTGATATACCTCTACCAATCAACAATGTCATCGTAAGCCTTGGAATCCTATTTCTCTTTTTCAATATGTTGTTCAAGTGTAGTAGACATTCGCTCAAAAGAATTATGAGTTTCCTTAATTTGATTCAGGGAACTAAATAATTCAGATAAGAGTTTATGATGCTCTTCATTCACTTGATTAGACAAGTCCTTAAACTCTTCCTGAGAAAACCTGGAGAAAGAAGAGGTGGCTGCATCTTTCAGCTGTTGTTCCAATATTTCTATCTTCTCCATATTTGTAGTGTTTAGGATTTGTGCATCTTGCAGTTCATCTTGGAGAGAAGTGTTCTGTTCTTGCAACTCTTTGAGTTGATTTTCATGCTGAATTCTTAATTCATGAATCTTAGATTCATGTTCTTCATTGACTTTAATAAGCTTCTCCTGAAGCTTCTTCAACTCTTCTTTCTTTATGTCAATATCTTTAATCAGAGAAGTAACTGAATCAAAATTGGCCCCAGTAAATGCGCCCATAGTTGTTGCAGTGTCTAATGCTTCCCGTTGGATATCATTAGACTATGTGGCCCAAATTATTTGATTAGGGAGAGGTGCTTCCAGCACAATTGATCTCTTGTTTCTCTTGCTACCTCTTCTAACCATTGCTTTTGCTAACCTGCGGTAAAATTATTCCCCAAGGGGAACCACAACATCATCTTTAGGATCCATTGTCAACTCGGTTGAGGATGTAGAAATATCACTGGTTGCCACTAATGGAGCTGTCTGAGTGACCGTAGAATTAGGTATAGACATGGTAATCTAGGAGGTAGATGGAGGAGAAGGAATAGTTACAGAAACTGATGGTACAAAAGTTGAAGAACTAGTTGAAGTGAGAACCTCAAAAGGAGAAGTAGGAGGAATGGCTGATGAAGGTTGCAGAGAGACAGCTGGAAACTGGATCTCTATAACTATTGGTGGTGAAGTGGCAAGTGGGACTGACAAGGTTGGAAGTGAAGCAAGGATGGAGGCTAGTGCAACAAATAATTGAGATATGGTAGATGGTGGTAATGTATCCTCGAAAGATGAAGTGGAAGGAAGCTCAACAAAAGAAAGGGGGAGTGCAGAAGCTATTGTATCAACAACAATAGTGACTTCGAGAAAGTGATGATCTGGGATGTGTTCATCCATCACTATGCTGTCCAACAAATCTGTAACTTCCTAAGAACCTTCAATTATCTCTTGTACCACAGGAATAGAAGGAAGTCTTTCATCTTCAACATCACTATCTTCAATATTCATTGTTGGAATTTGACAGGCAGGAGTCTGAATTTTTCGTCTTTTGGCTGGGTTAATCACAACAACTACTTGAGTATCCAGTACCGAAGTCATTTGTGCCAATTGATTTTTAAGCTGTTCAAATGTTTGAATCAATCTCTTGTATTCTACAAATGGTTTCAATTTTGGACCATCCTCCATAAGGCGCTTACCCTTGCCTTCATCTGGATATGTTAACATCAATGGAGCACTTACCTTTTGTGCTTCTTTCTCTTCTCTATCCTTCCTAGTCTTCTCTTCAAGCTGCAACTCCATTTTTCTATAACTCAAGACCTTAGTCCCTGAATAATAAAGCTTTGTTCCTATTTGTTTTTATCCCTTGTCAAGACTTCAAAAAACATATTTACTCCTTGGTAAATGGAGTCATCAGGGGAATCTTTATGGGCATAAGAGGTCTTCATGTGTTCCTGAGAAAAGTGAGCAGCCAAGAAAGCCTTGGGGTCATGCATCCTCTTGGGGGCTTGTCCCAACTTGAATGAAACAATTCTTTTTCCCAATACTGTTTCCCATGTTGAGGTCGGAACGACCAAAGGCCCAAGATTCAAAGGGAATTTAGGCCATCCATTTATTTTAAGTCTAGTGATCTTGAGGAAAACCCCATCCCTGACAGTTTGGATAGCTATTTCCTCAAGCAGGAGTCTATCTGGGATTATCCACGGTAACAAATGCATTGTATTACCCCCCCAAACTCTGACATATGAGAAATATTCTCCCACATACTAATATCCAATGGGGGGAATGAGGGTTTTGGCATTAGGGGAGAAAGCAGGTGCATATTCTCTGAATATATGATAGTAAATGTGCCAAAGAAGTGATCACATATATCATATAGAGAAGGAACAAAGTTGCTCTCCCACAATGATGAACAATAAATGTGAACTGGGGGAGATGTCTAAGTCCAATTCCATCCCATGAAAGGGTATTGAAATCCTGAATAGAACACATCGATGACATAGGCTGAATAGAAGAAAGAAGGCTTCCTTGTAGCTGGTGTTTTTTAATACCGTTCAATGGCTAAATTTAATTCCGCTGAATTGAAGCCCAATTGAATGACTCCCCAGTTGTGAGGACATGATGGGCCATAGGTGCCCATTCATATTTGAACATGTTACAATTGGGTAGACCATAAATCCTGCAAAACATGGCTTCCAAGAGGGAATAGGGTTCCTTGAACCATGCAACAGGGTATAGGTTATCTTCTCTAGACATGAAGTTAGTCGGGTTATTCATCCATGGCTTTATCATTTCGTCGAAGTTAAACCAAGTATTGGCAGAATGCAGGAAAGTAACATTAAGAAGTTGGGTAGTCAGCTTCAGGGAATAAGCTTTAACAAAAACTTCAAGGTGAAAAAAAACCAGAAGGGACCCTATGCTATTGTTAAAGGAATGGTCTTTAGGGTTGGCGTGGTCAATTATCCACTTAAATGCGTCTGTGTAGGGGAGAATGGAAGGTTGAGATGCTATGGAGTGTAACTGTGAATCCCTAATTCTCTCATAGACAGGATGGTTGTCTTGTATATCTAACAAGTCATCATTATAAAAAATGGCGTAAAGTTTAGACCAATCTATCTAATAGGTTTCCGAGACTGTGTCACTGGTATCAGAAAGGATGCCGAAGTTGGGTATTTGTTCAACAGGTCTTTCTGAGTTGTTTTGCAGCGGGTGTTCCTTGACATGTTGAAAAACTGGAAATTTCTGATAAATAAATTAACACAAATAAAAAATAATTCCAAAATGGCGAAAAACTATAAACAAAGAATAGGAAAATGACATGAAACCTACCTGTGGTGACTGAAAATGGCAGAAAACGACCCCTGGTAAAAGCTTGTGGTAAAAATACTTACATTAGGTAAATTCTCAAAATTGAAAAATGGTAAAAGAAAATCGAAAAATCAACATATTTAACAATTTTGTCGAGTAAAATCTTGACTGTAGGACTAAGATAGATCAATGACTGAGATCTAACTTGTGGGATGCAGAAGAAGAGTTGTGAAAGTTTATTCTTGCAAATATGTACATTCTTTCCGCAATCCGCAATGTGGGTTGCAGATTCACAACTCAGAACATATACAAACCCAAAAGTTTCTGCAATCAACAATTCGCAACTGCAGGTTGTGGGTTGCGGAAATGCATACGACACTATTTAAAATAATGACCTTTCCGCAATCCGCAATGCGGGTTGTGGAAAATCAAGACGCAAATTTATTGTACAAATACTTTCCGCAATCCACAATTGTGGGTTGCAGAAGCGCAAAGTGGAAAACTGTTTTGAGACTCTTCCCGCAATCCAAAATTACGGGTTACAGGTTGCGTAAGAGAAAGACCACAATTATTAAAAAATATTATCAGCAATCCGCAATGCGGGTTTCGGATTGCGGAAAGAAAAAGTTTCAAATCCAAAAAACCAAGCTTCCGCAATGCGCACTAAGGATTGTGGATTACGGGTTGTGGAAAAAGCAAACTCTTTGGAAAAATTACTTCTTTCCGCAACTCACAAAAGCACTCAAAAATGAAAGAATTTTCAAAGAGAAAAATTATTAACTGAATCAAATCATGACAAAGACGTTAAAACATGATAAGAAGGATGAAAAACCCCAAAATGACTAAGAAATTTAAGCATTATCTTTGCATCTAAAAATTGGGGCTCCCATGTTTTATTGAAAACATGGGATATGTTGTCCCTACAACAGGCTGTTAATATTGTTGTTGTCTTTATGAAAGAAGTTTTTCGTTTGCATAGAATTGCTAAGATAATAATTTCTGATAGAGATTCTAAGTTTATTGGTAAATTCTGGAAATCATTGTTTAAAGGATTGGACACTAAATTAAATTCAGTACATCTTATCATCCACAAATGGATGGATAACTGAAAGAGTAAATCAAGTTTTAGAAGATATGCTTAGGATGTATGTTAGGGATCAACCAAACAAATGGGAAGAGTATTTGCACTTAATCGAGTTTGCTTATAACAATCATGATCAAGTTTCAATTAAACTTAGTCCTTTTGAAATATTGTATGCTAGAAAATGTAATACTCCCATTTCATGGAGTAATCCAGTTGATAGACTAATGTTAGGACCTGAATTGTTAAAAGAAATGGAACTAAGAGTGAAACAGGTATAAAGCAATCTGAAAATTGCACAAGACAGACAGAAGAGTCATGCAGACCTTAAAAAATCTCAGAAAGAATTCCAAGTAGGTGATCATTTCTTTGTCAAGTTAAAACCCATACAAATCTCCTTTAAGTTGGGAAGTTGTGCTAAATTACCAACCAGGTATTGTGGACCATTTGAGATATTATCAAGAGTTAGACTAGTGGCTTACCAGTTAGCTTTGCCACCTAATCTGAAAATGCATAATGTGTTTCATATTTCTATATGAAAAGAATATGTACATGATACTACTCATGTAATCGATTGGAATGTTATCCAGGTAGAACCACAAGGATATTTTCAGGTGGAACCAGATTGTATCCTCGACAGGAGAGAAAATTTTCTGGGGAATCGCACCATTGGACAAGTAAATGTGCAAGGGAAGCACCTTAGTCCAGAAGAAGCAACCTGGGAATTGGAGAGTCATATGCATGAAGCATATCCAATTCTATTTCAGGAAGACACAGAAGATACTTAAGCAACATTGAGGACGATGTTGAACTTAAGGGGGGGTGTTTGTAACACACCTAGAACTTAACATTTTATGTTGTGGAAAAACATTATCTTAAAATTTATTGTAAAGTTTTATGTTGTTGACCAAAGATGGTCAAAGATGACTGTAATTGAATATTTTATTATTTTAATTATAAAAAGGAGAGACACATTGTTGATGTATTTGTAACTTCGGAAGATATTCTTCTATGTATTACATTTGCACTTTATTGTATATCCCACAAAGATGTATTATTCCTTTGATTGGAAGTGTCGGCATTTGTATTTGTAAGTGTTGCAAGTTACATTGTAAGTGCCGTCATTTGTATTGATGGGTTATTAGACCACCAGTGTGGGGTTGTCCCTAGTTAGGTCATGTGGATGGGTTATTAGACTTGAGTAGCAAGTCAACCCCAGTGAATTATTGGTAGGTCAAGTCAGTGTATAAATAGAGAGGTTGTGTCTCTCATTCTATTCACTCACTCACTTCTCAAGCTCGCATAGCTAAGAGATAAAGTGGCGCACATGTGGAGGAGGAGGAGCATCTCCTAGAGACATCTTATTGGGTTTGATCCTTGTGATCTTGTATTGGGGCTTATCTTATCTCTGAGGAAGTTGCATGGTTTTTCACCTTCTTGGTTTTCTTTGGTGAAACTCTATGTCTCTTGTGTGCTTGCATTATTGTGTTTATGATTGATATGCCGTTGATATGCCATTGATATGCTGCACATGCTATTCTCTTAGAGATCCTAATGATAATGGAATGAAATTATTAGAAAATTAACATGGTATCAGAGCTGACCTAAGAAGAAGGCACTCTGCAGTTGTGGAAGCTAGGGATTCTTAATATTTGGGTTTCTCTCCACATATCATCAAAGGAAGGAGGCTAGATTGACTCTCCTTGGAAGGGCGCATCTTTCTGTTGAGACAAAATTCAATTATGAGCTGTTTCAGTTTTTGACCTAAAAATTAGGGTTTCTGCAAAAATTGGAATTTCTAAAATCCAAGACCACGAATAGAAGCTCCTCTGAAAAATAGAAGTTTAGAGCTTTGGATCTAAATTTTTGGTTGGGTGAAGCTCCAGGAAAATCAAACCCTAATTCAGGGTCTTGTCTAGTGAATCTGGAAGTTCGAAACGCAATTTTGAGGGGTGAAAATTTACAGTTTTCAAATTCTGAGTATACCAGCTTGACTAGCTCAGCAAGGTGTAGCTTTCTATCCTTTCAGAAGTTTGAAATTCAAGTTTTTAATGTTTAGGGTTTCTCTGACAAACCCTAATCCACCTCGAGATCCAGTTTTCAACAAATCAAGTGGTAAGACCTAAATCTTTTCTATTTCCATTTGAAGTACTCTTTAATATGTCTCACCACACCAAGCTTGAGGATAAGCTTGAAGGGGCTGATAAATTCTGAGCCTGGAAGTATATGATTGGGTTAATCGTAGAAGAGAATGAGTTGGACACTTGTATAAGTGAAGAGGTTCTTGTTCCAGAGGGAGAAGAGGCTAAGGCCTTACAGAAGAAGAATCTGGTCAAGGCTAAGAGAATCATTATTTATTCTATAAAGGACCATCTCATACCCCATGTGTCTTTCCTAAAGACACCTAAGGAGATGTTTGACTCCTTGACCAAACTGTTTGAAGGAAAGAACATAAATCGAAAGATGACTATGCAGAACCAATTGAAAGGAGTAAAGCTTCAGAATGGACAGACCATTCAATCCTACTTTTCTAAGGTCTCTCAAATCAAGGAACAACTTGAAGTTGTGGATGAAGTAGTGGAGAATGGTGAAATTGTAATGGCCACATTGAATGGCCTACCCAGGTCATGGGACTCCTTCATCCAAGGAATCTGTGCAAGAAGGAAACTGATTTCCTTCAGTAGACTATGGGAGGAATGTTCACAAGAAGAAGCTAGGCTTATGGCCCGACAAGAAAAGATGGGAAATGAATATCAATCTCTCACAACACATACCAAGAAAAGTAAGTTCAAGAGGGATCCATCTCATAGAAAAATATCTTCACACCATCATTATCATAGAGATAAGAAAGATCTAAGATGCTTTACATGTAATGAGAAGGGACACTTTGCCTCAGATTGTACTAAGAACAAAAGGAACAACAACAAAAAATTCAACAAGAAGAAGAAGGGCAACAAGAAGAGATATCTTGCTCATGCTACTGAGGATGATGAACCACCCAAGAAGAAGGATAGAGAAGAAAGTGATGACTCATCAAGTGAAGATGAATATGTTCTAATATCTACTCTCACAGGTACTATCTCTCATGGATGTGATGATTGGCTTATTGATAGCGGGGCTTCCAAACACATGATTGGGTTTAAAGAATCCTTTGTAGATCTATCTGAACATGAGTCACCTCATAAAGTGAAACTTGGGGATGACTATCAATATCATATCAAAGGAAGTGGTGAAGCCTCCTATACACTAGACTCTGGGAAGTCTTTGAAGATGAAAGATGTTCTATATGTACCTGGGCTCAAGAAGAATCTCCTTTCCATATCATCTTTGGATGCAAAGGGAATTAGAGTTGCATTTGTGGATGGCCAAGTACTCATGTGGCCAAAGGGTAAGACCATATATGATGCAATAGTGATTGGAGAACAAGAGGGAGGATTGTACAAATTGAAGGGACAACTTGAACATGCTATGGTACATGAATTTATGGATCCAAGTGAACTTTGGCATAGAAGGCTTGCACATGTGCACTATAGAGCATTACCAATTGCAAGCAAAGTTGTAGAAGGTCTTCCTAAAATCTAGTCAAAGCATGAAGGTGTTTGCAAAGGATGTGCAAAAGGAAAGAACACAAAGAAGGCATTTCTATAGTGAAAGCAAAGAAAAAGGAATCTTGGAGATTATCCACTCCAATGTATGCAGTCCAATGTCTTCTAGTTCTCTGAGTGGGTATGTATACTATGTTTCTTTCATTGATGATTTCTCTAGGAAGACTTGGTTTTATTTCTTGAAGAATAAAGATGAAGTGTTTGATAAGTTCAAGGAATTCAAAGCCTTGATAGAAAATCAAACAGATAAGAAGATTAAGACCTTCAGATCCGACAATGGTGGAGAATTCACTTCAGGTGATTTCAAGAAGTTATGCTGTTATTCAAGAATTAAGAGGGAATTGACTGCTCCCTACAATCCACAACAAAATGAAGTTGCAGAAAGGAAGAATAGAACTATCATGGAAGCAGCATGGGGAATGCTTCATGACCAGGATCTACCTATGCATCTATGGGAAGAAGCAGCTAGGACAGCTGTATATGTACAGAACATAACACCTCACAAGATACTTGACAACAAGACACCAGAAGAAGTCTTCTCTGGTAAGAAACCAGAAGTTAGCCATCTCAGGATATTTGGCTGTCCAGTATATACACACATTCCAAAGGAAAAGAGGACAACTTCAGGAATGAAGGGCATCTTTGTGGGTTACAGTGAAAGCTCGAAGACTTACAAAATATACTTTCCAGGCTTCAAGAAAATTGACATCACCAGGGATGTAACATTTGATGAAGACTCAGCATACATCAAATCAAGGAAGACACCTGTTGAAGACCATGAAGAACCAAAGGTAACCAGATTTCAAGACACCACTATGAATGAAGCAATTCCAGAAGAAGATCATGAAATTGAAGATCCAAAAGAACCTATAGACCCACCTCGTGAGAAGAACTCTCACAAGAGGAAACTTGCATGGACTAGAGAGCTCATTCAATATGCAGAAAGGTATAGAATTCCAGAAGAAGAACACAGAGAAAGGAAGAGGACTAGATCACAGACCAGTTATGTTGCCTTACTCTATGACATTATGGACAAAGAACATTCCAGTTATGAAGAAGCGGCGGACAAGAAAGAATGGAAGGATTCCATGGTCGAGGAGTACCAGTCGATCATGAAGAATGATGTTTGGGCTGTAGTCCCAAGACCTGAAGGGAAGTCTGTTGTGACTTCCAAGTGGATCTATAAGATCAAGAATGATGTAGATGGTAGCATAGAGAAATACAAAGAGAGCATTTTAGCTCGTGGCTTCTCTCAGAAAGAGGGGATAGACAATGAAGATACTTTTGCTCCTGTATCCAGATACACTTCCATCATAATAGTACTTTCTCTGGATTCAATGATGAAGTGGAAGATACACCAGATGGATGTCGAGACAACTTTCTTGAATGGTGTAGTCGAAGAGAAAGTGTATGTGGAGCACCCACTCGGTTTTGAGACACATGACAAGGAGTCATATGTGTGCAGGTTCAAGATGTTGATGTATATGTAACTTTGGAATGTATTTCACCTATGTATTTCATCTATGTATATTGTACTCCTATAGAGATGTTATTATTCCTCTATACGGAAGTGTCGTCATTTATATTAACAAGTGTCACAAGTGTCGTAACTTGCCGATGGGTTATTAGACCACCATGTGTGGGGTCGGCCCTGATTAAACTAACCATGGGTTATTAGTCTAAGCTAGACAAGTCGGCCCCATTAGTTTATTGGGCAGGACATGAAAAGTATAAATAGAGATCAGGAGATCTCTATTTGGACATCTCATTACTCACTTCTACATCACTCGAAAAGTGGCACACATGTGAGAAGGAGGATCATCTGCTAGGAGAAGACTATCTCTTGTACTTGGGTTGTACTTTGGTTGTGTTATTACTCTATCTATCTCTGAGGAAGTTGTGGGTTTTTTCACCTTAGGGTTTTCCCCATGGAAACTCTGTGTGTCTATTGTCTCTTATGTTTACCTCTTGTTGTGATTGACATGATTGACATGCTTGATATGATTGATATGTTGTACATGTTATTCTCTCAGTAAAGATCCTAGAGTATATTGAATTAATGCTCAAAATTAACATGGTATCAGAGCTTCCCTGAGAAGAAGACATTGTGTAGTGGAGGAAACTAGGGTTTCTTATTTATTGGGTTTCTCTCCACAGATTTTGGAAAAGCAGTAAGGTAGATTGACTCTACTCATAAAGGAGAATCTACCTATCCAATCAGAATTCAACTCTGAGCACTTTCTGTTTTGGCCCTAAACATTAGGGTTTCCACAAAAATAGGAATTTATGAAATTTGAAGACATAGCTGGAAGATCCTTGGAAAAATCTAAGTTTAGATCTTTGGATCGAGATTTTTGGTTGGGTGAAGCTCTGGGAAACGCAAACCCTAATTCAAGGTCCTCCCTAATGAATCCGGTAAGACTAAAAGGCATTTCTGAAGGGTGAAACTTTGCAGATCTCAAATTCTGAATATACCAGGCTGATCCGTTCATCAAGGCGCATGTTTCTATCCTTTCAGAAAGTTGAAATTCACATTTTGAATTTTTAGGGTTTCTCTAACAAACCCTAATCCGGGACCAAATCCAGTTTTCAGCAAATCAAGTGGTAAGACCTATATATTTTCTATTTCCATTTGAAGTACTCTTTAAGATGTCTCACCACACCAAGCTTGAGGATAAGATTGAAGGGGATGATAACTTCCGAGCATGGAAGTATAGGATTGGGTTAATTCTAGAAGAAAATGAGTTGGACACTTATATAAGTGAAGAGGTACATGTTTTAGAGGGAGAAGAAGCTAAGGCTCTTCACAAGAAGAACTTGGTCAAGGACAAGAGAATCATTGCTAATTCTATCAAGGACCATCTCATTCCACATGTGTCATCTCTAAAGACACCCAAGGTAATGTTTGACTCTTTGACCAAGCTGTTTGAAGGGAAGAACATAAATCGGAAGATGACTCTATGGAACCAATTGAAAGGTGTAAAGCTTCATAATGGAGAGACCATTCAATCCTATTTCTCCAAGGTCTCTCAAATTAAGGAACAACTTGAAGTTGTGGATGAAATGGTGGAGGATGGTGAAACTTTCATGACCACTCTGAATGACCTACCTAGGTCATGAGATTCCTTTATTCAAGGAATTTGTGCAAGAAGGAAGTTGATCTCCTTCAGTAGACTATGGGAAGAATGCTCTCAAGAAGAAGCAAGGCTTGTGGAACGAGAAGAAAAGATGGGGAATGAAGATCAAGCTCTCACAGCTCACACCAAGAAAGGGAAGATCAAAAGGGAGTCATCTCACAAAAGAAGACCTTCACACCACCATCATAAGAAAGATCTCAGATGCTTCACTTGCAATGAGAAGGGACACTTTGCTGTAGATTGTCCCAAGAACAAAGGGGACAACAACAAAAACATCTTCAAAAAGAAGAAGAAAAATAACAAAAGAAGATATCATGCTCATGCTGCTGAGGATGATGAACCACCAAAGAAGAAGGCTAGGGAAGAATGTGATGACTCATCAAGTGAAGATGAATATGTTCTAATCTTTGCTCTCACAGGTACTATTTCTCATGGTTGTAATGATTGGCTTATTGACAGCGGGGCTTCCAAACACATGACTGGGTTTAAAGAATCCTTTGCTAATCTATCTGAACATGAGTCACCCCATAAGGTGAAACATGGGGATGACAACCAATATCCTATCAAAGTAAGTGGTGAATCCTCCTACAACCTAGACTCTGGGAAGTTCGTGAAGATGAAAGATGTGCTATATGTACCTGGGCTAAAGAAGAAATTACTCTCCATATCTGCATAGGATGCAAAAGGAATGAGGTTTGCATTTGTAGATGGCCAAGTTCTAATGTGGCCAAAAGGTAAAACTATTGATGATGCAGTAGTGATTGGAGATCAAGAGGGAGGTTTGTATAAATTAAAGGGACAACCTGAACATGCCATGGTACATGAATCCATGGAGCCAAGTGAACTTTGGCATAGAAGGCTTTCACATTTGCACTATAGAGCACTACCAATTGCAAGTGAAGCCATAGAGGGTCTTCCTGAAATCCAGTCAAAGTATGAAGATGTTTGCAAAGGATTTGCAAAAGGAAAGAACACAAAGAAGAAAATCACAAGCAAGTAAGGAAAAAGAAATTATCTACTCCAATGTATGCAGTCCGATGTCATCTAGTTCTCTAAGTGGGTATGTATACTATGGTTCTTTCATTGATGATTTCTCTAGGAAGACTTGAGATTTATTTCTTGAAGAACAAAGATGAAATATTCAACAAGTTCAAGGAGTTCAAGGCCTTGATAGAAAACCACACTGAAAAGAAGTTCAAGACCTTCAGATCCGACAATGGTGGAGAATTCACTTCAGCAGACTTCAAGTGCTATGCAGTGATTCAGGAATTAAGAGGGATTTCACCACTCACAATTCACAACATAGAGGTGTAGAAGAAGTTACTTCAGAATAGCACTCCAGTAGCTCCTGCAAGGAAGAAAAGATTCAGATGGAGTCCACCCAACAAACAAACAAAGATAAGTATTTGAATTGTCATTTCTTGTATATTCTGTTTGTTTAAAATAATGTTATTCAGTGATGTATATGCTTATGTTCATAGAATTAGGTTGTGTATTATGCATATTAGAATAATTGCACTGATGAACAAGATACTACTAATATGCAAGTAATGGGTAAGTGGCCTATGGTACTGTACAACATTCCATTTCTACTTATCTAGAATGAAACCTCTTTGCTGACATGTTAGGAGTTGTGCACACTCTTAACAATGTTTTGGTAGAGATTGGAAGGCATCTAGAAAGTTACGGGATATGGATAAATGTTGTATTGAAGCATTGGCTAAAATAATTGCATGACTGTATAACATATATTCTTATGTGTAAGATTTTGTTATGAAACTATGAGATGTTTCTAATAATGCAATTTAACTTGTCTTTTAGGAAAGATCGTATACCATCACCTACAAAAGAAGGACTGCAAAATTTGTTCCAGCAACAAAGTTATCTATTGAAGATATTGAAGTTCCCCGGATTTAGGAAGTATGCCATGATCGAGGAGTACCAGTCGATCATGAAGAATGATATTTGGGATGCATTCCCAAGACATGAAGGGAAGTCTGTTATGACTTCCAAGTTGATCTACAAGATCAAACATGCTACAGATGGTAACATAGAGAAATACAAAGCAATATTTGTAGCTCGTGGCTTCTCCCAGAAAGAAGGGATTGACTATGAAGAAAATTTTTCTCCTGTAGCCAAGTACACTTCCATTAGAACAATACTTGCTCTGGATGCAACGATGAAATGGAATATACACTAGATGGATGTCAAGACAACTTTCTTGAATGGTGTAGTGGAAGAGGAAGTGTATGTGGAGAAGCCACTCGGTTTTGAGACACATGACAAAGAGTCATATGTGTGCAGGTTGAAGAAAGCCTTGTATGGCTTCAAGCAAGCTCCTAGGACTTGGTGTGGTAGGATGGACATATTTCTATCCAGTTTTGGCTTTACCAAAAGTAAAGTAGACTCTAACCTTTACTACAAGGTTGAGGAAAGCAATCCTGTGATGCTACTCTTGTATGTAGATGACCTATTTGTAACAGGTGAAGATAGTTTGATTATTGATACCAAGAGGAAGCTTGCTGCCAAGTTTGAAATGAAGGACTTGGGAATGATGCACTATTTTCTAGGTATGGAGGCGTGGCAGAGTGCAGATGGGATCTTCCTTGGACAAGGGAAGTATGCAGTAGATATCCTGAAGAGGTTCGGGATGATGGACTGCAAGGCCATGGATACACCTATGGCATCGAATATGAAGCTTCTATGTGATGCTTCATCTGAGCCGGTTGATATCACTATGTATCATCAGATGATTGGGTCCCCAATGTACCTAATGAACATGAGACCAGATATTTGCTTTGTGGTGAACACATTGAGCTAGTTCCTGACGGATCTAAGAGGTGTTCACTTGGTTGTTGTAAATCATATTCTGAGGTACCTGAAGGGTACGGTTGGTTATGGGCTCAAGTATGATGCAAATCAAAAGTTTAACCTGTAGGGTTATGTTGATTTAGATTGGGCAGGCAGTGCTGTAGATAGTTAGAGCACATCTAGGTGCTGCTTCAGTATGGGATTAGGTGTGATCTCTTGGTTTAGCAGGAAGCAGTCTTGCGTAGCACTGAGTACAGCCGAGGCAGAGTATGTTGCATATTGTTCGGCTAGTTGTGAGGAAATATGGCCGAGGAAGCTATTGTCTGAGTTATTTGATCTCCCACTGGATGCTATTGGTATCTTCTGTGATAACCAGAGTTGTGTAAAGCTGTCTGAGAACCCGGTGTTCCATGACAGGTCAAAACACATTGAGATCAAACATCACTATATCAAGGATATGGTGCAGAGAGGAGCAGTGAAGCTCCTGTATATTGCGATGGATGAGCAGGTTGCAGATGTGCTGACGAAACCACTAGCCAGAGTGAAGTTTGAGTACTTCAAGGAGAGGCTTGGTGTTCTTCAGATTTACAACACTTCGAGGAAGAAGTGATGGACACTTTTGCTGGAGCCATTCCAAGCATGGTGAGAGGAGGATCCTTCACATGGTTGTGGATGTAAGCGCTGGATAATGAGCATCAGGACAATGCTCCAGTTACTGGTCTGTATATGCATCATGTTGGATGCTTGTTATGATCAGTTGGATCATTAATATGTATGTTTGTATATGCATCATGTTGGATGCTTGTTATGATCAGTTGGATCATTTATATGTATGTATGTATGCATCATGTTGGATGCTGGATATGATCAGTTGGATCATTTATATGTATGTATGTATGCATCATGTTGGATGCTGGATATGATCAGTTAGATCATTTATATGTATGTATGTACGCATCATGTTGGATGCTGGACATGATCAGTTGGATCATGTATATGTATATGCATCATGTTGGATGCTTGGACCATGTATCTATATATGTATCAAGTGGATACGTTGTATGATCAGGTGGATCATGTATCTGTGTATGTATCAGATGGATACATTGTATGATCAGGTGGATCATGTCTCTATGTATGTATCAGATTAATACATTGTATGATTAGGTGGATCATGTATGATGATATGTATTAGGTAGATACTTGGTATACATCCGGTGGATGCATTGTATGATCAGGATGATCATGGATGATGAGCTTCAGGATGTTTCTCCAGATGACATGCATCAGGACGATGCAGTGATGATGATCAGGTTGATCATGTGATGATGTACATCAGGATGATGTATGGTGAGTATTAGGTTGATATTATGTGGCCGTGGACAGGTTGTACAGATGAGCATATAAGTAGACCTTGGAGATCCGACAGGTAGAGATGTGTGTTCGTAACAGCCTGGGATGCTCTTTCAAGGAATTGCTCTGGGAGGACATATAAGTAGACTTGGGAGATCCTACAGGTAGAGATGTGTGCTCGTAATAGCCTGGGATGCTCTTTCGAGGCATTGTCCTATGGCATATAAGTAGACCTGGGAAATCTGATAGGTTGGCCCGTCTGCCCGTAATAAGTCCTAGGATTCTCTTTCGAGGCATTGCCATGACCACATGTAAGTAGACCTGGGAGATTTGATAGGTTGGGCTGTGTGCATGTAATAAGTCCTGGGATGCTCTTTCGAGGCATTGTGGTAGGGGTCACATGTAATAAGTCCTGGAGATCTGGACAGGATGAAAAAGGCCTTAGATTCTCTTTAGAGATCTTGCTTGGAAATACACTCTTTTAAGGTTTTGTGATGGTCACATATAAGTGGACCTGGGAGATCTTGCTGGTCGTGCTTCGGCACATAAATGGTCCTTAGATACTCTTTCGAGTCATTGTGACGCACGTAATAAGTCCTGAGTATTCCACAGTATGGCCAGTGATGTTGAAGACCTGCATGTGGTGGGCTTACATCCAGTATGAAAAAGGACTGGCTCTGTAGAACTTCCTATGACGAGTAGATTGGAGATTGATTGAGATAGTAGCAGCAATGACGATGACGATGATTCGAGGACAATGATTTGCTGACGATGATCCAGAGAAGAAGACTTGTACTAGCATATCTATGTCGAGAAATACCTTCCTAGTTAAGAGGGAGTGTTGATGTATATGTAACTTTGGAATGTATTTCACCTATGTATTTCATCTATGTATATTGTACTCCTCTAGAGATGTTATTATTCCTCTATACGGAAGTGTCCTCATTTGTATTGACAAGTGTCGCAAGTGTCGTAACTTGCCAATGGGTTATTAGACCACCATGTGTGGGGTCGACCATGATTAAGTTAACCATGGGTTATTAGGCTAAGCTAGACAAGTCGGCCCCATTAGTTTAATGGGCAAGACAGGACAAGTATAAATAGAGATCGGGAAATCTCTATTTGGACATCTCATTACTCACTTCTACATCACTCGAAAAGTGGCGCACATTTGAGAAGGAGGATCATCTGCTAGGAGAAGACTATCTCTTGTACTTGGGTTGTACTTTGGTTGTATTATTGCTCTATCTATCTCTGAGGAAGTTGTGGGGTTTTTCAGCTCAGGGTTTTCCCCACAGAAACTCTATTTGTCTATTGTCTCTTATGTTTGCCTCTTGTTGTGATTAACATGATTGACATGCTTGATATGATTGATATGTTGTACATGTTATTCTCTCAGTAAAGATCCTAGAGTATATTGAATTAATGCTCAAAATTAACACAAGAAAGCCTTGTATGGCTTGAAGCAAGCTCCTAGGACTTAGTATGGTAGGATGGAAAGTTTCCTATCCTATTTGGGCTTTACGAAGAGTAAAGCGGATTCCAACCTTTACTACAAGGTTGAGGAAGGCAATACAGTGATACTACTTTTTTAAGTGGATGACTTGTTTGTTATAGGTGAGGATAGATTGATTGCCAACACGAGGAGGAAGCTTGCTTCCGAGTTCGAGATGAAGGACTTGGGGATGATGCCTTACTTTCTAGGCATGGAGGTGTGGTAGAGTGCAGATGGATCTTCCTTGGACAAGGGAAGTATGTAGTAGAGATCCTGAAGAGGTTTGGGATGATGGAATGCAAGGCCATGGCCACACCTATGGCATTGAACCTGAAGCTTCTGTGTGATGCTTCATCTGAGTCAGTTGATGTCACTGTGTATCGTCAGATGATTGGGTCCTTGATGTACCAGACGAGCACGAGACCAGATATTCGCTTTGCGGTGAACACATTGAGCTAGTTCCTGACGGATCTAAGAAGTGTTCACCTGGTTGTTGTAAAGCATATTCTGAGGTACCTGAAGGGTACGGTTGATTATGGGCTCAAGTATGATGCAAATCAAAAGTTTAACCTGGCGGGTTATGTTGATTAAGATTGGGAAGGTAGTGTTGTAGATAGGAAGAGAACTTCAGGGTGTTGCTTCAGTATGGGATCAGGTGTGATCTCTTGGTTTAGCAGGAAACAATCCTGCATAGCACTGAGTACAGCCAAAACAGAGTATGTTGCAGCTTGTTTGGCTAGTTGTGAGGCAGTATGGGTGAGGAAGCTACTGCCTGAGTTATTTGATCTCCCGTTGGATGCTACTGGTATCTTTTGTGACAACCAGAATTGTGTGAAGCTGTCCGAGAACCCCATTTTCCATGACAGGTTGAAGCACATCGAGATCAAATATCACTATATCAGGGATATGGTGCAGAGAGGAGCAGTGAAGCTCCTGTATGTTGCGACGGATGAGCAGATAGATGATGTGTTGACCAAGCCGCTGGCCAGAGTGTATAAATAGAGAGGTTGTGTCTCTCATTCTATTCACTCACTCACTTCTCAAGCTCACATAGCTAAGAGAGAAAGTGGCACACATGTGGAGGAGGAGGAGCATCTACTAGAGACATCTTATTGGGTTTGATCCTTGCGATCTTGTATTGGGGCTTATCTTATCTCTAAGGAAGTTGCGGGGTTTTAACCTTTTTGGTTTTCCTTGGTGAAACTCTATGTCTCTTGTGTGCTTGCATTATTGTGTTTATTATTGATATGTTGTTGATATGATGCACATGTTATTCTCTTAGAGATCCTAACTATAATGGAATGCAATTATTAGAAAATTAACACACATATCCAAAGGGACTATTGAAGAGTGTTCATTGACCCACTAGGAGGAATGACAAGTGTAGAATGCAGAAGCTATAGATGCCAAAAAAAAATTTAATTTCCAGCTAATGCAGGAGGCATCCTCCCTAAAAAGTGGTCATGTTCCCAAAATATAGGAAAAACTGAGTAGGTGGCTCATTAATTACAAAACTGACCCAAAAAACTAGGAAAGCAATATAACCATCGAATGAGAAGGAGGCTCACACACTATATTTTGTGGATTTCCTGCATACTAAAAGGTTAAGCACACAAAAGAATTCGATGAGGGGAGAGATGAAGTAAAAAATGTAGTTAAGTGACTGACAAGAGAAATATTGGAAGCATAAAGTATTTCTACCCTTGTCTTTATCCTGATGGTTCTGTGAACAGGCTCGGGGGTTCCAGGAAAGTGATTTTGCTGTGTTGGAAGCACGTTGGGAGGAACAGTGATCTTTGGAGTCTGTTGTCTCCTACCTTTCCAGGTTCCTTATTATTTATTTGCTTGCAGATAAATGTTTAATTGCTGTGATGGCTAATTTACTGCTATATTTTATATATGTAGTCAGTAGTACACTACTGTTAGTATTTAGATGATGAATATTAAATTATATTCAGTACAGGAGTAATATCTATCATCACTTAGCCGAGAAGTAATATTATGACTTGGTATTTGAATTGCAATTAGATTATTAATAGTTAAGTTTCATGCCAAGAAGTGTATAAATAATCAGAATAAGCTTATATGTATAATATATTTTTCCAGTCTAGTCTGTGCATTTAGACCTAGTCAGATAACTAGTTACAATACATATACATATAGATATAATAAAAAATTATCATTGAAAAACATAGGCTATTTTTCTGAATGCATAATATCATCTCACATCATATCTTAATATTATATATACAACTAACATATAGTATAGAGATTGATTAAACATTCTTGAAGCACAAAGTACATATAATTTACAAGTAGGGCTTTCCATAAATATACAAATTCTTTATATGATAACATAACTTTAATAGTACCGAAATAACCCTAGGTCCAGATTGCCATTAATGGACGTCTTAAAACCCAAACAAAAGCAAGAGTATTAAAACAACAATTTTTAAATCGGAGAAGTAACAAATTCTATTATATAAACAGAGTTTACATTTCTACAGTAAGGCATTTCCCATAATTTCGATAGCAATCTCTATAAACAATAAAATTGTAAGAAAACTCAATCATTGGTAAAATCCTGCGAAACTAAGCATTGAAAATATGCATAGACAAACAGAGTATCTATATCTTATAATCGGGGCTTTGTCCAAAACAAGTAAAACAAATTCCATTTTCACAATACAAAGAACAGAGCACGTAATTACATTTAGGGCTTTGCCCAGAATTAACAAAAACAAACAAATCCTTTATTTAATACCAGAATGAGAACTCGTTCTCACAGTTAGGGTTTTCCTAGATTCGATATCAAATCTCTTCATAACCTCATACATAAACAGAATAACAACAATAGAATAAAATATCCCTTATCGGCACAAACATAGAAGATCCACTATCGAATCGTTATAACTAGTTAGGTTTTTGGCCAGAAACATTTATACGAAGCCATTTCATTTTAAACAAACAAAACATCATTGCAATCACCAGAAGCCTGAAAGAGGGTCAAAGTCTAACAATTGCATTGAAACCCTGAAGAAATCAACCAAGGAAAATGCACTTAACAAAATACGATTCTCTCCCATATAAATTCCTATTGGCCACGAATTATAAGAACACTATATTTTCTTTTCAAAATTATATTATATGCATCAAAATAGTTGAGCGAAACCCCAACTAAAGGCTTTTAGCCTAGAAAGATTTACAATGCAGTAACGTTATACAATGTCATTACAGGGTCGCCATTATGGAATCCAAAACAAACAAACTAACCCTAAACAGACCAACAATGGTAGCGAACAACAACAAAACTGTTTACCAATCGAAAGAGGCCAACTCGCCTTATCCTATTTGGTACACTATAAACGTAACCAGACTCACAAAAACTCAGGAAACGGATGTTCCAGGGAGGCCCGGGGCTTACCGAGGTTGCTCCAACCCTTGGAGCCTTCCATATTTATCTGCCAAGATTTAAAACATGACCAGATGACTCAAAGGCAACACGAAACCTCCTGTCAGCACACATAGAAAACACAATATATTATAAGCGTTTCATTAAAGAAAATATTTGAAAGACTTGCACAATAGTTTTGGGCATAATGAGTTTACCTCTGCGTTAACCATGGAGAACCAGAACCTATACTCTGCGTGGTTTAGAAAACAATGGAGTTCCTCCATAGCCATGACGGCCGAGAGCTCTGCTCTCCTCCACAAAAAAAATGAACAAAAGAAATTTTGATACAACCGTTTTGATTTAGGGTTTATGATAGCGTGGAACCATGTTGTCAAGATTCACGTGACCTATCTATCTCAGTAGCTGTCATCCACTATGTTTTCAATTCTTACTCCTTTCCTATATTTGTTTGCTCATGCCTTTAAAAACTGAATTAACGCCATCAGGATTTTAAGCTAGGATAACCATTTTTTTCCTATAGTTTGGAGCCATGGATTAACTTTTACTTGATGCATTATTTCATAGCTATGGTTCCATTTTTCCTCAGCAAATATTTTAACCTCCAACCCAAATATTGGTAGGGTAAATCCTTACCTAAAAATTGTACAAGGAATTCAACATGCGTTAGCCTTCACGAAATCTAAGTGAGCCCAGTCACCACTGAAAACACATCCTTCAACAAAAGGAAACATAATGAGTATTACATTTGCAAGAACATTGAAACTGATATACAATGATAATAGGACATATGAATAAAATAGATAAATGTCGATTTTAACACTTGGATATAAACAAGTTAAACATATACTTCACAAAAGTAACATCATTGAGTGCGAGTAAGCATTCCGGCAGTTAACAAGATAAATAAGTAAATCTTAAGCTAAACTCTAGATCTTATGGGTAATTATACCATATAATTTTTATTTTTATTTATTTATGGATGTTTTAGATTTGTTACAATACCTAAGGTGCTCGGACGTTAACGTCCTCAGACTGCTCCTGAAAGAAAACCACCATCTACATGTGGTGGCTTCTTGTTGAGTCAAGGCCCGAAAAGTGGCTTCCTCAAACTACTTTTTCTCGATCCTGAAACTACTAATGGTCTACATTTTACCACTTCCCACTACGGCACTTTCCCTTATCTTTCCCTTAAACTATTCTTAAATGGTCATACCACCACCATTTGTGAGCCATCGTCCTCCAGCATTTAAGAATCCAAATACCCCTTAACTAGCAGGCTAATCCCAACATGCCACGTAAATCCTACATTAAAACCTGCCAAATTCAAATATTTCCCTATAAATACTTTCCCAGGGAAGCCAATGCACACTCTTACTCCATCTCCAAGATCCTCAGTCTTCATTCTCTGCACCAGTTTTCTTCGAGGCTCCCTAATCAATTCAGATTCAATGTTCCCTGCTATACGCCTACGTTAGCATGGCCTATGTACCCACTCCCAAACTCCTCCATATCCACGACCAGTAATCCATAGGACCACCTCGGTGATGAGTTCTTTGATGTTCATGACTCTATCTCTTCCTTCCCAAACTTGCAGCAGATAGCTCGTGATACTGAGGAACAGGAAAAGAATGGAAATGATCTTTTCAATACATGGAAGTCCAAGATAGCTAAAATGAGTCTCCCTCCAGCTAGACCTTTTCCAGAGGTGATACAGTCGTGTGCAGAGTGTTATGTGCTAGAAAGAAAGGCCATTGTTTCCCGATTGGGAAGCGTAGTATGCCCTATAAATAAAGAACTTATCATGGAATTAACAAACACCGGTGAAGATACCTAAAGGTTTCAGTTTGATGAGGAAGTCCTAATGAAAAATATGCGAGATCTCTCCACGAAAAATAGGGATGCCTTCATCGAATTATTATTTCGACTAGAGAGTAGTTTGTCGGGCACCGAGTCCATGTTTAGCTTGGATATGTTTGTAGATTATGTTAAACCGGTATTGTCAATGATATGTATTTTCCTTGGGTATGATAATGACATAGTAATAGATGATCCCATGTTGGGTTTTTTATTTATCATGAACCTTTCTCAGCAAGAGACCCCTGTCAAACTGGATTGGTCAGCCTTCCTCACCCAATCAATTCATCTCCAACTAAAGAGATTTTCATCCAAGAAGTTGTTTTGTTTTCTGCTCTATTCTCTTGTACATGATCATTTACAGTAACAAGAAGTTTTTTAGCAAAGGTGATCTAGATAGGTCCGTTTTCAAGGCTCCCCCATAGAAATATTTCATCCTGGTGGTGGACACCATCGTTTCTAGTGTTTATACACTACTGTTTGATGCCCCTCCACTGAGGTTTTTTCCAGAAATCAAACAGTTGCTCCAGCTTAATCCAAATGGAGCTATGGGCGATTGGTTTTTCTTTGATACACATACTGAAATATGAGTGTATGGGGAATAATTGGATCCTCACAGTTTACCCATATTCTCGACTCCTCGGTCGTTTGCACTAGAATACATCTGTCAAAGATTCAACTATGACGATGTACAGTTTATGAAGGGGAATAGTGCCAGGACTTTCAAAGTCCCTAATGAAGTGGGGTCGTTCAAAGTAAGGAGAAGAGCCACTCATAAGGAATTCAAGGAGTTGTTAGATTCATACAACTTTCCTGTAAACATGATACACAATTATGATCCTAGGGAGATCATTTCTCAAAAAAGACAGGAAGCTCGTTATGTCGGTAATCTCCATGTGCCACACCCCTTGTTGGACAAGATGGCCAACTTGAATAGCTGGGAAGAATGTCTGGTTGTTCTAGACCCTAGTAAAGCTACTGGAGCACCAATTATTCTGACACCCCTTATGATGGATATGTTTGGGAAAGACACATCAGAGCCTATGTATGCAAACAGAAAAGAAGGATCAGGGAGTGTGGGGTGAGGACAAAAAGGTTGAAGTTAGAGGGTATGTTTAGCGCAACCTCAAAGGTTATGCCAACACCTACTCCTGTGACACCCGTCGTCCTTGAAAATTTCCCATCTGCAACATGGCCTCAGATTCAGGATACTCAGTCTATGGAAGGAGATTTGGTTACCACGTTTCCCGTCAAAGTAGGCTTGTTCGGTATTTATGTGTAGATTAAGGATGATAACATCGACCTGGAGAAGTCATTGTTTCTGAAGAATGATATTGACATGGGAAAGCAGTCCAGGATGTTATCAACGCTAGATCTGAAACAGGGAGCCCTAAAGATGGCTATCCTAGAGAAAATAGTGCCCGAAGGGAAGAAAATACCTTCTAATTTTAAAACTACTCAATTAACTTTGAATTTGGATGCATTCCCATCCAAGTATATTATGGAACTTCGTTGATAGATAGGTGAAGGAGTGTACTAGGATGTGCAGAAATACACTACAAGCATGAACATGCTACAGGATGCGGTACAGAAGCTAGAGAAGCAACTGAGGAATGGAAAGTCTTCTAATAAAGCCAAGAAGTTGAAAATAGCTGACTTGGAGAAGCAAATCATTAAAATGGCAAAAAATCTGAATGATCTGGCTCTGTTACATGCCATGATAAAGGAGAAGGATAAGGAGGTCGCAACCCTGAAGACAAGGCTCAACATTCCCATGACTGAGCATTCACAGATTGCAAAAGTGGTCGCAATACAATCAGAACTGAAAAAATCAATGACTAATGGTCAAACACTCAAGGAAATGATTGTCTCCTTGGAAGGTGAATTGGAGAAGGAAAGAAAGAGGAATCAAAAGATTCTCCAGCAGAAGGAAGCATCAATCCAAGCCTCCTCAATTTTAGATCTCGCAGACAAGCTTGTTCAGGCAATAATTGAAATGAGCATTAAGGATGCTAAGCTGAACCAAGTCCAAGATCAACTAAGGGCCAAGTGTGATGAACTTTTCAATGTGAATGAAAATCTGGTTAAAAGAGATCAATTCATCTCGGAGATAGAACAAGCTAGTGATGAACTCCGTGGTGAAATTCGGGAACTGTATAGGAAACTCACTGGAAAACCTTTAATCAGAGGTGCCAAAGTTGTAATATGGGATCGGGTGGCAGTTTTGATAAGCTCTCGGTGGATCCATTTCAGCATAACTCAAGAAGAGTTCGAGATTGCTAGAACTGCCGCCCAGGATGCACAAGCTGCGGAAAGTAGTGTAAGTAAAAAGGTCGAGTCTTCCCGAGGAGTGATTGACTTCTTAAATAAGAAAACCTTTAAAGAGCTTCAAAATTATTCAGTCCAGGATTGAACCAAAATAATAATGGAAGCAAACAAAATGATTAATAAGGGAGAGTTGGCTCAGAATGTTGCCGACATGGTGGCTCAACAGAAGCAAGACTTGCACTCATTTAAAGAGATTTTCAAGACATTATTCTCCCTTGGTATCACATATTTCTAGGATGGAAATGGGGATCTCTATCCAGAAAAGGATTATATTTCCATGATGACAGAGGAAAGGGACACTGAGATCCGCTTGACAGATACTCTGCAGGAGCTTAGTGGAAAAGAAGTCATGGACAAGTTACAATCCAATTTAAAAATTCTTAACTGCCTCCAAGATATCTTTAAAATCCTCCCTAAGGCCTCATTTGAGCTTTGTACCAAGTTGTATTCATCTCTTAGAGAGATCAAGTTCTTTAATTACCCTATGGGTAAAGACTGGAAGGCTATTGCTAGATTTATCACAATCAAGCAGTCAGAGCAGTTCACCAGGAACCAAGCCATAGCCACAACTTTTACCGTGTAGCCTGCAACAAAATCCTCTTCCACTCAGCATGGAATTCTTCCTCATCAAGTGAGTGGGTCCCAATCTCGGCAGCATACTAGTCAGCAATAGTCCTCAAGACTGTTTCTAGTGACAAATTTTGTTGGAAAGTTTGAATGGAAATGTATAAGCCATTGAACTATAACAAACTTTGTATAACAACTTATTTTGTAAACACCTATGAAGGCTATATATAGTAGAATAGGCAATGTCCAAAGGGTTAGATCTTTTTGTAAGAAGTGTAACTTCTGATATTTTGCAGTCCGATCAATATATAAAGAAGAACATCATTTTTTCCCGATCTTGGAGTTATATGGATTGAAACTTTTGATATGTCCAGTTAGTATTCTTTTCTCTTGTTAATTCATCTCTCTCATATTGTTCATGATTTATGAATTTCATTCTGGTTTCAATACGAGTGTTGTAAGCTTAAATTATTGCTCCTAGGATGATTATGGCATGAAGTATTCATGTTTGGTTATCTGGAAATAATATCCTCATATTGTTCAGGTTTATTTCTATGATCATTTTTGTTAAACTACTGAATTCATCCCTTAGGCTCAATACGTTATTCTCAAACATAAAACAAATATTTACTCTCTCTACAGTACCTTTGTTTTGTGGCATTCTATTATCATCAATTCATGCAAATTCTTGTCATTGGCAAATTGAAATACTGCCCACATTATTCCAAGCTTGGCTATCTGTATTATTTTATGGTGAATGTAATCTTGGTCAAAGCAAAAGAACAAAGCAAATTTTATTGATTCCTAGGCACAGTTCTAAAAGCATCCTTAGAACGTCTATGGGACCAACACCTATTGTTGCTTGTCTCCCTTCATGAATTGCATATCAATAGTCCTTTCTTGAAGCAAGTCATGTGCTCGAAAATATTTCTTCTCATGGCCTATAGATCGACATAAGTTACAATATAGATTAGATGGCTTCGACACAACCATCTATAAATACATGCATTCCTCCTAGCAATTTACTCTTGTCTGGAAAAATCAACACCAGGGAATCCCTCCTTGATTGAGCGGGTTGGGTGCACCAAACTGTAGATACTTGCAAAATTGAGGACATTGATCTTTATGATTCCCTTCGGACTTGCATCGACTGCACCATACCTCTTCACAAATTTCCTTCCCTTTCTTAATATCCTGCAGCTGAATAGTCAGGTTTTCTAGCTACGACTGGATCTAGCTCATGCCAATCTCTTTTTCACCAATTGGCGAAGTTTCGATCTTCATCATAAGTTCCAAATCCTCCACCTGAGATAAGATATTTTGCTGCATCAACGACATCCTGGTGTGAGGTATCAATGCTGCAATAAACCATTCCTTTTGCTGTACATCGCTCATCCCAAAAATAACTTTATCCATCAGAGTTTTGAACCTTTGATCAAAATCCCATACCGACTCATTATGGAATTGCTTTATCTCCTTCAATTTTGTGATGTACTGTGATTCTGATTTAGGCTTCGTAAACTCGTCAATCAGCCCAACTATGATTTCTTCCAGAGTCTTTTGTAGAATTCCTACAGTTACTTGTATAAACTTCATGTACCAATCCAACGCATGACCTCTAAACTTCGTCGGCAATTGTCCCTTCTTGATATATTCATCCTGCACTTCTGTTACTATCCACACCGCTTCGCACAAGAACCAATATTGCTAAGGATCCTCTGTCCCATTACCCTGAAAGAGAGGAAAATTCAGGGCATCCCCTTCCATCCTTGGTTTTCTACCAATGTTTATATATCCACTACTATTACTGCTATTCTGACATGCATGACAGCCCTATGAAGAGCTTATGTTTCTTCCTCCAAAATTTGGCAAAGTGCACAGGGTTGTGGGTACATCGTATCCTTAGGTATGTACTTCCTTAGGTTTAGGGGTATCCTGGTTGTCGTCTTCTTCACTGTAGGGTCTCTTACTCCCTTTTGGCCCCTCTTCGTAGTTCTCCGTTCTGGTCTCACTAGGACTCTCTATCTTAGTCCTCCTCTTTTTCTCCGGTGGGAACCTTGCCCCACTTCTCAAGCGGCCACAATTTTCCACAACTTCCCTTAAAAAATTTCGTAGCTCATTTCCATCTACCCCACATCATTCTATCAAACCTGCAGTTGCGTAGTACCCACATCCTTCGTGCACCATAGCTCCACTTGTCGAAGTTCATCTTCAATATTCCTTTTTCACAAATGAGCATTTTGATCCATAGTTGTAATGGCAATAGGTACCTTCTTATGGGTCACTTAAAGAACTTCCTTTCTGTGTCATTGTATGATCTAACTGTATCGACGACAAACTCAGTAATGTACCCTTATAAAATTCTATCCACCCAGACATCGACATCCCTTGAAGTTTTATTGTTAACACGAATTAATTGTTGGATCAGTTATGAGGTCCAATGCTCTGCCTCACCTCCTTGGAAACTGTTCTTCTGATAAGTTAGTTGAGCCAACCATTCATACAATAGTATAGGAAACTCACAGAAAAATACCTCATGGATATCAGTATAGATGTACTTTCGTAACCATTTATCTGTTGACCATCTAGGGTTCTGATTTTCTTCCTCAAAAAATTCTCGCGTATTTTTATTGAACCATTCTATGATCTTCGACGTTGTCAGATTCCACAACATGTCCTCTCCTTCTCGCACTAAGGTCCCGATAATGGAACCATTTATTGACACATATATTCTGATAGGGGTTCACTTCACGCAGTGTCAACAAAGCTCGACACAAACTCCCATAGATACCGACCCAGAAAGGGTTTAGCCTTTCCAACAACAATCGCAAAGCAAGTGAGGTATAACCCGAGGAACCTAAGGGGGTTGTAGGAACCAAGATTCCGCATGCATAAGAGGACATGGATTATCAATAGTTAATTGAATCCTAACCCATAGATCAACATTGTTAACATTTGCATCGCAACACCATCATCAGATAAAAATACATACTAATCAAATCTCCATAGAAACAGATTATAGAAACATATTTAACATATATAAGATACATATCATAACTGTGACATTACATATCTAATCATACTGTGACAGAACTAATCATACTGTGACACAACACATAAGTGACAAAGTCATGGGCCAAACATTCCTTCTCATTATACATCAATCCTTACAAATCAGACATACAGATCTGCAAAAACCATCCTCGAAAACTCAGATCAAAGTTGATCCGAAGATAGATCGAACCAAGATAGATAATGAATCAAAATATAGAAAAAGGATCATAAGATTCCCTAAAGGCTTACAATTCGACTTCTATTTATAGGCACAGTGGCTGTTACAAAATCAGTCCACTTCGCAAAGTGGACATATCTTAACCACTAAGTCTAAATAACTACTAACTCCTCTTTAACCGCTTTACCCACTTTGTTCCGCTTTATCCTCTTTTCTCCACTCTGCAATCACTCTTTACCCTTGTCTATGTCCACTTCTCTTCCTTGTCACTGTTTGTACCAAAAATTCTATGAACTATCCCTATGGAAACAGGCTCCCAACACAAACTTGTGGCTCGTCCCCAAGCCACTTCATCCGGACACTACTAGTGTGTTCACATGTGTCTTAGAATCTTTGTATGTTGATTTAATTTTTTCAATGTCTTCCCTCACTACTTCTTCGAGCATTGTGCATTCCTCAACCTCCTGCTCTGTTGGATTCTCACTTTCTGTCTGCTGTACTTTCTCTGAATTTTCCTTGATTTGGGTCAGTACTGGCATTGCTACGATTTCCAACTACTCTGTCTTAGACTGCAACTCATCCAACTGTGTTGTCCTCCTCTGTTGTCTTTGTCACACTTTGTTGACTTGTTGCTGCAATTCCTTCATCCATGTCGCTTTAGTTATTTTCAAAGGTAGGGGCATTGTCTTTAGCGATCCCCTGAGTGTTTCCAATTGTGCTTCTGTTTCCCCAAGTTGTACATTCAACTGATGGAACTTCTCATCTTGTATTAGGCTTCCCAAAAAGTGTGATACTTCCTCTGCTATGTGTTGCGCTGCTTTTTCCAACTATGCGATCTCCATCACAGCATCGTCAATGCTGGTATTCCACCCTTCTACATGTTCTGGTGTTGTGCTTGGTGTCACCCTTGTTTGCAATTCCTCATTAACTTTTTTGAGATCCACAATGATTGCGCCCAGCTCCAATGCCTTGGCCTCAGCAACCATCTCCTTAGATATTTCTGGCATATCCTCGCATGCCATAGAGATGGCATGCTTCAGCCTCTTCTTGGCTTCCATTGATTTCTCTGTTTCCTTCATTGACATTTATTTTTATTCATTGAGTTGTTCAATATATGCCTCAACACTTCTTACCTGCCTCTTATAATTGATCATTTGGTCCTATGTCGATGCTTCTTTCTAGTGGATTTCTTCACTAGTCCCAATGTGGGTGCGATGAAGCATGAACATAGGTAACATATTAAGGTTGATACTTATAGTATCGAGTTGTAGTGTGAACTCCATGTCTTCACTGCCTATTGTGATCACACCAGGTAGTACTTGTACAATGCGCTGCTGAGTACCAATATCAATTTCTTCATGTCGTGCCTCATGATGACTTGCCCCTGCAAGCCCTGGCTACAACCTGGTATCCACAACATCATTGCTCAATGTTTGTAATAACCGCGACACTTTCTCATTTCTCCATTTTCCTCTTTGTTCTTGCTTCTTGTCGCTGTACTTCCAACTCTAAATCTGTCGAAGTGTCGCTCGACCCATCATGAATTCTGTTTCCTGACGTATCTTCCCCACCTTCATCCTCATCCTCTGAGTCGTTTGTCTCAATTTGTGTCTTTGGAACGCCCACTGGATTTCCATTCTCTCGATCTAATAGTTGGTCTATGTTTCATGATGACGATAATGCATGTCCTCTTATACCTGCGGAAGCTTGGTTCTTGCAGCCCCCTTAGGTTCCTCGAGTGAGACCTCACTCACTTTTCAAGTGTTGCTGGAAAGGATAGAGACTTTCTGGGTCGATATCTATGGGAGTTTGTGTCGATATTTGTTGACACAAATCTATCGACAAGGGTTCACTTCGCACAGTGTCAACAAATCTCGACACAAATTACCATAGATATCGACCTAGAAAGGGTTTATCCTTTCTAGCAACACTCGCAAAGCAAGTGAGGTCTCACCCAAGGAACCTAAGGGCGATGCAGGAACCAAGCTTTCGCAGGTATAAGAGAACACACATTATCAATAGTTAATAACAACATAACCCATAGATCAACATAGTTAACATTTGCATCGTAACACCATCATCGCATAAAAATACATACTAATCAGATATATGCAGCAATAGATTATATAAACATATTTAACAGATCTGCGATACATATCAAATCTGCGACATTATAGATCTAATCATATTGCGACAGAACTAATCATACTACGATACAACACATAAGTGAAAATGTCATGGGCCAAACATTCCTTCTCATTATACATCAATCTCTCTTACAAATTAGAGATACAGATCCGCAAAACCCATCCTCGAAAACTTAGATCAAATTCAATCCAAATATAGATCAAATCAAAAGATAGACAAAGGATCATAAGATTCCCTAAAGTCTTACAATGCGAATTCTATTTATAGGCTCAGTGGTCGTTACCAAACCGTTCCACTTCGCAAAGTGGACATATATTAACCACTAAGTCTAACTAACTCCTAACTCCGTTTTAACCGCTTTTCTCCACTTTACACACTTTGCTTTGCTTTATCCTCTTTTCTCCACTCTGCAATCACTCTTTACCCTTGTCATTTTCCACTTCTCTTCCTTGTCACTTTTTGTACCAAAAATTCTATGGACTATCACCATGCTAACAAATCCAAGTGCTTGTGCTACTCAAAATTATAATATCGTTAAGGACCTGGCCTGAGCTCCTTGCGCTATGTCAACTCTTGATGTTCTAGAAAATTGTCCCACTCAACATAGAACCCTGCTATCATCTCTTGTAGATATGGACCCTGAGAATTGCAACACCATCATGTTCAATCAAGAATACTTTAAGACGAGGCTTTCCCATCAACTTGCATTCCAAACCCATATGACAATTTGTGGGGAAAATATCCATTGGACCATTTTGGAAGAAGGGGTCTTGACTTGCATTATGTCCTCATCCTACTGGAGGGCCATTGTCTCTCCTGACCTTAACTAGTCTCCTACCAATTTGAAATAATTTGACGGATTTGGTTTCAAGCCTTACAGACTTTTACAATATTTAGTTGTGAAATTAGGGGGAAAAAACACTTCAGTTGATGTAGACGTAGTTTATCCACCCCTTAATTGCAATTTATTGCTTGTTCATAGTTGGTTCTATGCACTGACTACCATCACATCCTTAGTCTTTCACCTTGTCCAATTCCTTTACCAAGGGAGAATCATGACTATTGACCAACTCAACTACTGTACACACAATATTCGAAACAATATAACAAGTAATATTATGTTCTTGGGAGATTTCAAACCCAATTATGAAAGTGTGGGGGTAGGTCTCATTAAGGATTCCTCACTCATGGGATTTTTTCCCTTTCCTTCCCTTGATCCCCCATGATAGGATACCATGGTAAACATTATTTCATATATGGTGCAATAATCCCCTAAATATTTCGATCCTTGGGTAGTACCTAGCCTGTTCGAAATTGAAACCCTCAGTGACATGTATTATTCCTAAGTTATCATTCTTCCATATGATGAAGAACTCTTGGAAGCCATGTCCAAGCGCTACAAGCATTGTTCTCTTTCTGTTTCAAGCACGTTAAAAAATGAAACATACCCCCCTCCAATTGGGTCAAGTATTCTACTCGAACCCGTATCTAAACCTTCATTTCCTCCACCTATGTCACTTAATACTGTTTCTTCCTCCCTCTCTGGTGAATGTATTCCTATTAGTATCCAATATTCTAATTAGTTTCAAAAGAAGAATCAATGGATGAAATGAAGCTTGTGGGGCATGTACCAACTGTTAGTTTTTCAGAATTTACTTCAATCTGATCTAGGATCTTAACTGAGAGAACAATATGTACAACATATCAATCATGGACACAATAATTCAAGCACACAAGAGACACAGAATTTCACCAGGGAAAACCAAGAAGGTGAAAAACCCTGCAACTTCCTTAGAGATAGATAGATCCATGATACAAAACCCAAGCATAAGAGATATACTCCTAGCAGCATCTTCTCCTCCTCCACTAGTGCGCCACTCTCCAATGAGTGTAAAAATGAGAAGTGAATCATCAAATAGAGTGCCTCCCACACTCTATTTATACATGAATTGACTTGCCTAATAACCTTACTAGGTCGGCCTCAACTTAATCACATAATATAATGCTAACAGGGCCGACCCCATCAAGGTGGTCTAATAACCCATCAAGTATAAGTTACGACACTTACAATATAAATGACGACACTTCCGTATAGAGGAATAATAACATCTCTATAGGAATACAATATACATATGTGAAATACATTTTGAAGTTACAAATCCATCAACACCCCCTCTTAACTAGGAAGGTATTTCTCGACATAGATCCGCTAGCACAAGTCTTCTTCTCTGGATCATCGTCACTAGATCATCGTCATCATTTCTACTGCTACTATCTCAATCAATCTCTAATCTACTCATCATAGGAAGTTCTACAGAGCCAACCCTTTTTCATGCTGGATGTAGGCCCACAACCTGTAGGTCTTCATCATCAGTGGCCATACTGTGGAACCTAGGAATGATTACGTGCATCAACAAAACCTAGCGCAGACTATAGGATCTTTTACATGTTTACCTTCACAAAACCTACTCAGAGCATCCCAGGATGCTACAAGCACACTGCTCTGCCTGTCCGGATATTGATAGAGCATCCCAGGCTGTTACGAGCACACCGCTCTACCTGTCTGGATTTTAAAGGATCTTTTCTATGTGAACTTTCAAAAAACCTACTCAAAGCATCCCAGGATGTTACTAGCACACTACTATACCTGTCTGGATCTCGATAGAGCATCCCAGGATGTTACGAGCACATCGCTCTACCTGTCCGTATTTTAAATGATATTTTCTATGCGAAACTGTAGCAAAACCTACTCAGAGCATCCCAGGATGTTACAATCACACTGCTCTACCTATCTGGATCTCGATAGAGCATCCCAGGCTGTTACAAGCACACTGATCTACCTGTCCGGATTTTAAAGGATCTTTTCTATGCTTGTTAGGATATTTAAACACTTAGGAGTTAGTTAAGATCAACTTGTGTAATATATCCATCAGGGATAGTGTGTTTCTTTAGTATGCATTAGTATGCATTTGTAGATACTTAATCCGACGGTCACGATATGTTTCCGACATAGAGTGATCCGACGGCTCAACTTGTCTTAGATCAAACCTAACCTTGATCCGTGGTTTAACACCCGATTGGTCCATGATCTCTATTTAAAGAGCATGGAGGGTCATTGTTTAGTTGATCGATTATGAGAAGCTCATTTGTAACTTTCTTTCTTTGCATAATAAATTGTCCCATAGAAGCTATTTGGCCGGGGCCGTGGAGTGTTTCCCTCAAGAGGGTTTAAACCACGTCAAAACATCGGTGTGTTGATCTGTGATCTGTTTGTGTGAAGTGGTTTCTCTTGGTGTTCAGTCCTTTAGTAGTACCTTGTGTACCCGAACATGGTATCAGAACTTTTATGAAGTGCCGCTTCCGGTTATGATCTAGATCTTGAACTGTTGTTGCCGAAACTCGAAAGGGTTTTTAGTTCTGGTATTTCTGTGCATTTCTGGGTCGTGGGAGGTGTTCCATTGCGTCCAAAGCGTCGTTTCCATTGGGAAGGAGTTTTCGTTTGATCGAAAACGGTTCCCGGTTGCTCCAGAAACACGTATTTCATCAGATCTGAAGGTGTAATGTTACAGTGACGCATTTTGTTTATTTCGTTTTTTAATAAAAAAAATCTCATATTTCATTTTTTTTTTACTATTAGATTTTTTTGGGTTCGGATTGTTGCTTTCCCATCTGCGTATGCTCTTTTCCGTGCACCTGGAGCGATCTCAGCAAATCAGAAACAGAAAGGGAAAGGGTTTTTCTCGGCTGCGTATGCTCTTTGCCGTGCACCTTGCGTGATCTCGGCAAATCAGAAACAGAGAGAAAACGTAGACTTTCCGGGCAAGCTAACAAGATCTAACTCCACAAGTGTGGAAAAGTTTTTTTTGTTTCGTTTTGTGGTCTATTTTGCAGGAAAAAGGGGAAGCACGCAAACCGAGCAAGAAGAGTAAAAAAAAAAAAAAAAGCCCCCTTCCTCATTCCCATATTTTACATACCTTTTAATCTAGCTCACTTGGTTCAAAGTTGCTTTATTCCTTAATAGGTCTTGAGTTCAAGTCTTAGGAAGTTACTTTTAAAAGGAAAAGTGCATGCAATTTCTATTTTCAAGTTACTTTATTGTAAAAGTGCATCTCACTTAAATAATAAAAAAATAAAAATACAAGTGAGTCACTTAAGTTTTTTTATTGTTGCATTATTTAAAAGTAATATCATTGTAAAAGTGAAATCACTTATTTTACAAAAGTGGTTCACTTAAAGAAACTTTCTTGTAAAGTGATTGTCAAAAGGTTCATCTTGGGAAGAGGGGGGTTCTTTTTTGCTGGACATTCTCTAGCTGCCACGTCACTATTGGGGACATCTTCAACAGTTTCCTTGTTCAAGCATAACTTCATCATACAGAGTCAGTTTTCAGTGCCGTTTTTTTTTTAAACCGCCTATTTTTTCGAGCTCTTCACATCCAGACTATTGGTTTCTGCTTTTACAACCATTAATTTACAAATATGGCCACCCATTGTGATATTCTACTTAACAGTTCCAACTATTTCTCATGGAAATCTCATATGGAGGATGTTCTACGAAGTAGGGGACTTTTCAGAATTACCATAGGGAAAGAAAAAGAACCCACTGATGATGATAAGAAAATAAAATGGGCAAATAGATGTGATGAAGCTCGTGGATTGATTGGGATGTCAATCTCTACTGATTTGCAATTCCACATATCTGAAATTAATGAACCTAATACTGCTTGGGACAAGTTGGAATCTGTGTTTGGTAAACACAATGAAATTCGAGGTCACCAACTCGAAAATGAGTTGATTTCTTTAAATCCAAGTGACTTTTCATGCATTCAAGATTATTTATCTAAGTACAAAACTCTCAAGCTCTTATGTGCATAATGTAAGATTGAGAGGAAAGACAAACAATGCATTTATCATATTCTTTCCAAACTTGGACCTGCATATTCTGTTTTTGTCTCTACATTTTACTCCATGAAAGCATCCTTGAATGCAGCTAGCTATCAAGAGCCTAGTCTTGAATCATTTTGTGATTCCTTGATTAGGGAACAAGATAAACTCATTCATCTTGGAATAATCAACAATACAGATACATTTGGGAAAGCCTTATTGTCCCAACAGAAAGAAAAGTCCAAGCCTCCCAAGAAACAAAATTTTTGCAATAATAAGTCAAACAAGGGTCCAAAACCCTCTCAGTCAACTCCTTCTTTAAAAAATGACAAAGGATCCAAGCCAAAAGGCAAGAAGACTGAGCATCATTGCAACTATTGCGGGAAAGATAATCATGATGAATCTAAGTGTTTCAAGAAGATGGCAGCCTTGGAAGCAGCAATGAAGAAGCACCACATCAGCCTAGATTCGCCTTCAGAATCTGCCTCTCATGGACATGCACTTTGTGCATCTGGTTATTCTTATATGGCATCTTCTTCTTCTACTTCAAATGAATGGCTCATTGATTCTGGAGCATCTTATCATATGGCTAAGGATCAAGCCATCTTTTCTACGATGCATGAATGTAACACCAAACAAATATTTGTTGGTGATGATAGATCTCTAAGTGTTGTAGGAGCTGGAACAGTTCCAGTAGATAATGATCATTTTAGTGATGTACTATGTGTTCCAAGAATTTCCTGCAATTTGTTATCAGTCTATCAGATCACTCATTCTGGTGAAGGTAAAACTGTGACCTTTACACCTCACCAAGTTGTAATCAAGGATTTTAAAGATCCTCAACAGGTTCTAGCTACCGGAATTATTGATGATATTACCAGGTTGTACAAGTTTAACAACTTTGGGTCATCACCTTTCCCTTCAGTTTTTGTTGCTCATAGTGATAACTTGAGAAAACTTTGGCATGAGCGATTTGGTCACTTAAATTATCGCTCATTGCAACAACTATGTAAAGAAAATATGGTGACAGGTCTTCCGATGGTATCTTGCAGAGATGGTGTTTGCTCCAGTTGTGTACTCGGAAAACATCATCGGAACAGTTTTGAAAAACGTGCCTCTTGGCACGCCTCGGTTCCCTTGGAGCTTGTGCATAGTGACTTGTGTGGTCCTCTTCCATCTACTTCCTTTTCTGGTTTCAAATATTTCTTAACTTTCATTGATGATTACACCAGATGCACTTGGGTTTATTTCCTAAAACTTAAGAGCGAAGTATTTAACATGTTCTTGGCCTACAAGGCCCTTGTTGAAAAACAATCTGGTCATCAAATTATTAAGTTAAGATCTGACAATGGAGGAGAATATGTTAACAAACAGTTCACTACTTTCTGCACTGAACAAGGCATCCAACAACAGCACATTGTTCCATATACACCACAACAAAATGGTGTAGTTGAGCGGAAGAACCGCACTTTAAAAGAAATGGCTAATTGTATGATCCAATCTAAGGGACTAAGTCTTCAATTTTGGGCTGAAGCCATAAATTGTGCAAATTACATAGTTAATCGCACCCCCACAAAAGCATTACAAGGTATAACACCGGAAGAAGCATGGAGTAAAACTAAACCTGATGTAAGTCACTTTCGTGTGTTTGGTAGTGAAGCATGGGCTCACATTCCGGATGAAAAACGAAAAGCATTGCAGCCTAAAAGTGAAAAGTGCATATTTGTTGGATATTCTGAAGATGTAAAAGGTTATAGACTTCTTCAACCACATTCTCATGATATAATCATTAGAAGAGATGTTAAATTTGATGAAAATATCTTGGCCTGCGAGCCTAACTCGGCGATTGTGCCATCTTCGGCTTGCGAGCCTGATTCGGCATTTGTGCCTTCTTCTTCTTCTTCCAACTTCCTTAACAGGTTTCCAACTCCTATTTCTGATGATGATAGTGAGGATGAAAATCCACCTCCGCCTGCTCATGTTCCTCCAGTTGCACCAGCACAAGTGCTTCCTCGATGGGTCCGTTCAACATGTGAAGCAGTTGGTGATCTTGCCGGTGATCCTAGAGATCAACGTCGAACACCTTCTCAGTTTCAGTGAGCCTCTTCTCTTTTGGCTCAAGTTTCCGAGAATCATGATCCAGAAACTTTTGCAGAAGCTTCAGGGAATCCAGATTGGGATGCAGCCATGGATGAAGAATATCGTTCCTTAATGGAAAACGATACTTGGGATCTTGTACCTCTTCCAAAAGGAAGAAAACTTGTCAGATGTAAATGGGTCTACAGAACTAAGTATGCATCAGATGGAAGTGTTGAAAGACTTAAGGCAAGGTTAGTTGCCAAAGGTTTTTCCCAAGTTGAAGGGATTGACTACAATGAAACCTTTGCTCCCATCACCAAAATGAACTCCATCCGCCTTGTTCTGTCCCTTGCAGCCTTACACAACTGGGAAGTCCATCAAATGGATGTCAAGTCTGCTTTCTTACATGGTGATTTACAGGAGGAAATTTACATGGAGCAACCTCCTGGCTATGTTCAGAATAACTCTAGCCTTGTCTGCCGCCTTAAGAAATCCTTATATGGCCTTAAGCAAGCTCCTAGAGCTTGGTATGCCAAAATGGATAACTTTCTCCTTGACATTGGTTTTTCTAGATACCATTCTGACCCCAATGTCTATACCAAGAAAGTAGGAAACCATCTCATCATACTTGTTCTATATGTTGATGACCTTATTCTTACTGGTAGTGACCCTAAGCTTATAACCCATGTGAAATCCAGTCTTAAACAAACCTTTGAAATGTCAGACTTAGGACATTTGCATTATTTTCTTGGTCTCCAAGTTTTGCAAACCAAAGAAGGAATCTTTCTTTCTCAGTCTAAGTATGCTTGTGACCTTCTTCGTCGCTTTCACATGGAAGATTGTACACCAGCCCCTTCTCCCTTCCAGTCTGGAGTCAAACTTTCTGCCACTTGTACTTCACTTGAAGTAGATGCCACCTTGTATCGTCAGCTTGTTGGTAGTCTTTTATACTTGACTCATTCCCGTCCTGACCTTTCCTTTGCCGTTGGTCGAGTTTCCCGTTATATGCAGACACCTCATGAATGTCACTGGAAAGAAGCTAAAAGAATACTTCGATATATTCGAGGTACAGTTCAGTTTGGGATTCATTACAGTACAGGGGGGAAACCTTTGTTGGTTGGTTTCACTGATTCAGATTGGGCCGACGATCCTGATGATCGAAAGTCTACTGCAGGTTATGTTTTCAGTCTGGGATCTGGACCTATTACTTGGGCTTGTAAGAAACAACAAGCTCTTTCTCTTTCTTCAGCAGAGGCAGAATATCGAGCAGCAGTTAATGCCAGTCAGGAATCTTTATGGCTTCGACAGATCCTTTCAGAGTTTGGATTCGAGCAGCAGCAACCTACTCCACTTTGGTGCGACAATCAAAGTGCCATCAAGCTTGCCAAAGATCCAGTTCTACATCAACGCAGCAAACACATTGAGCTACATATGCACTTCATCAGAAATCTTGTTCATGATCGGGTTCTTGAAGTGCTCTTTTTCCCTACAGATGATCAAGTTGCAGACATCTTCACCAAGTCTCTTACAGAAGCGAAGTTTTCTAAACTTCGATCTATGTTAGGAGTTTAAGAACTTGTCATTAAGGGGGGATAGGCTCTAATGCCTCCTTCCTTCTCCTAATAGTGTCACTTTTGTAAATCCTTCAATCCTATCCCAAGTTGTTCTTAAGGGGGGATGTTAGGATATTTAGACACTTAGGAGTTAGTTAAGATCAACTTGTGTAATATATTCGTTAGGGATAGTGTGTTTCTTTAGTATGCATTAGTATGCATTTGTAAATACTTAATCCGACGATCACGATATGTTTTCGACATAGAGTGATCCGACGGCTGAACTTCTCTTAGATCAAACCTAACCTTGATCCGTGGCTTAACACCCGATTGGTCCATGATCTCTATTTAAAGAGCATGGAGGGTCATTGTTTAGTTGATCGATTATGAGAAGCTCATTTGTAACTTTCTTTCTTTGCATAATAAATTGTCCTGTAGAAGCTATTTGGCCGGGGCCGTGGAGTGTTTCCCTCAAGAGGGTTTAAACCACGTCAAAACATCGGTGTGTTGATCTGTGATCTGTTTGTGTGAAGTGGTTTCTCTTGGTGTTCAGTCCTTTGGTAGTACCCTGTGTACCTGAACAATGCTACCTGCACAACCTGTCCACGGCCACGGAGTATCAACCTGATACTCACCATACATCATCCTGATGTACATCATCACATGATCAACCTGATCATCATCATAGCATCATCCTGATGCATATAATCTAGAGCAACATCCTGAATCTCATCATCTGTGATCATCCTAATCATCATCATAGCATCATCCTGATGCGTATCATCTGGAGCAACATCCTGAAGCTCGTCGTCTGTGATCATCATCATAGCATCATCCTGATGAATATCATTTGGAGAAACATCCTGAAGCTCGTCATCTGTGATCATCCTGATCATCATCATAGCATCATCCTGATGCATGCCAATTATCTACCTGGTACATATCATAATACATGATCCACCTGATCACACAATTGTTGAAATATTGTAACTTCAAAGAATATTATATTTGTATTTTATTATTTCGGAGATGGTACATTCCTCCGTGGTGACCCTATTGTATATCCAGAGGTGTTTATTCCTCCGAGAGAGTGTGGTAACTAGGGTTATTAGCTCTCCCATGTGAGGTCGGTCCCATTAGGGTAAAAAGTCAGTCGAAAAACAAGTATAAGTAGAGGAGGGATGTTCCTCACTTATCTCACTCATTCATTCATCCACTTGTGATTAGCGCACAAGTGAGAGAGAGGTCTGCATATGAGGAGAAGGAGCTCTTGTTGAGGACTACATCTTGTATTGGGTTGATTATCTATATTGAGGAAAGCTTTGCTGGGTTTTGTACCCCATGAGGGTCTCCCAGGGTAAATCTTTGTCTATATTGTGATTGTGTTTCTTTAAATGATCTTTCTAGCTAAATTAGGCTAAACTTAACATGGTATCAGAGCTAGCCTGAATAGGACATCTTTCACAAGGTGAAAATACCTCTCTCTCCTCCTCTGGTGAAAATTAGGGTTTCTGTAAAAGTTGGAATTTTTGGATTCTAATTGCATGGCTGGATAGCCCTCCTCAAAATCAAAGTTTTGAGCCCTGGATCAAGATTTTTGGTTGGGTAGAACTCCGAGAAAGTCAAACCCTAGTTTGACCAAGAGTGCAGAAAACCAGAAAAGTTGCGCACCTGTGCACTAGAAAAGCTACAAACCTGTGCACCAGAAAACTAGAAAACAGAAGACCAGAAAACCAGAAATTCTGTTGCAGATCCGGAAGGTGTAAAGTTGAAGTTTCCAGAAGCTGATCACACCAGAATTCTCAATTCAATCAAGATCATCTCCTGATAAGTACTATTATATCTTTTGAAACTTCAATCTCTATGACCTCCTGGATAAGATGGCTCTAAGCACTAAGCTTGAAGACAAGCTAGACGGTATAGAAAATTTTCGGGCATGGAAATACAAAATTGGTCTCATTCTTGAAGAGAATGATCTTGTCCAATATCTTAAAGATGAGGTTGCATAAGCTTGAGAAGATGAAGCCAGAGAGAAGTATAGGAAGGACTTGATTAGGGCAAAGAGAATCATTGCTGATTCTATTAAGGACCACTTGATTCCCCAAGTGGCATCCAAGAAGACTCCAAAGGAAATGTATGATGCCCTAGGCAGAATGTATGAAGGGAGGAACATCAATAGAAAGATGAATCTAAGAACTCAATTGAAGAATACCAAGATGAATAAAGGAGAATCTATTCAAGACTATTTCACAAGGGTCTCCCAGTTCAAGGAACAACTAAAAGCTATTGGAGACACCCTTCATGAAGATGAACTAGTCATTAGTTCTCTCAATGGTCTCACTAGACCTTGGGAGTCATTTATTCAAACTATGTGTGCAAGAAAGGAAAGTATGAAATTTGATGTAGTATGGGAGGATTGCATTCAGGAAGAGGCTAGGGTAGCCAGTAGAGAATCCCTACTCAAAGAAGTTGACGAAGCCTTGGCCACTCATACCAGAAGAAGAAGGAGTCATTTCAACTCCATGAAGAATGGACATAAGAAATCTCATCCTCCACATAGATTTCAAAAGAAAGAAGGAGTAAGCTCAAAAAGAGATCTCTCCTCAGTGAAATGTTATAGTTGCCACAAACTCGGACACTTTGCCAGAAATTGTCCCACAAGGAAGAAGAAGAATCCTCACAAAAGACATCATGAACACCTTGCAGAAGATGATAGTGAAGAAGAAGAAGAGGAAAACCCAAAAAGAAAGAGAGCTAAAGTAGTAGAAGAAGATGCATAAGAGTATGTTCTATTCTCTGCACTCTCTAGGTCAGTAACACCTAGAAAATATACATGACTCATTGATAGTGGTGCTTCAAAGCACATGACAGGTCCAAAGAAGACTCTCTCACGACTTGAAGAAAAGACCTCTCCACAGAAGGTATCTCTAGGAGCTGACTAACAATATCCCATCAAGGGAATTGGTGAAGCAAGCTACAAGCTTGATTCTGGAACCCCATTGAAGATGAAGGAAATCCTATATGTACTAGGTTTGAAGAAGAATTTACTTTCTATCTCATCATTAGATAAGAAAGGTTATAGGATTGCATTCATAGATGGACAAGTGCTAATGTGGTCCAAAGGAAAATCAATTGAGGATGCAATTGTTATTGGTGCAAAGGAAAGAGGTCTATACAAACTCAAGGGTCATCCAGAAGCTACCATTTTTCATGAAGCCACAAGTCCAAGTGAGCTATGGCATAGAAGGATTTCTCATATTAACTACAAAGCACTACCTAATTTGAGCAAAGTAGTCATAGGATTACCAGACTTAAAGATTGACCATGATGGCACTTGAAAATGATGTGCAAAAGGGAAGAATGTCAAGAACCCATTCCCAAAGCGTGTTACAAAGACTAAGAGTACATTGGAATTGATTCACTCAGATGTATGTGGACCAATGCCATCCACATCCTTGAGTGGATATGAATACTACCTTACATTTATTGTGGACTACTCAAGGAAGACTTGGATCTATTTTCTGAAGGGAAAATATGAAGTTTTTGGAAAGTTCAAGGAATTCAAAGCCTTGACAGAAAACCATTCAGAAAAGAAGATTAAGATACTTAGGACAGATAATGGTGGAGAATATACTTCAAAATATTTTGAATCCTTTTGTAAGAAAGCTTGAATCAAGAGGGAGCTAATCACTCCCTACAATCCCCAACATAATGGTGTTGCGGAAAGAAAGAATAGAACCATTATGGAAGCAGTAAAGACAATGATACATGATCAAGATCTACCCATGTATTTATGGGCTGAAGCAGCCAGGACAACAGTCTATGTGCAAAATAGACTATCTCATAGTGCTCTTGATTTCAAGACCCCAAAAGAAGTGTTCACAGGGAAGAATCCTGAGGTAAGTCACCTCAAGATATTTGGATTCCCAATATACATTCACATTCCAAAAGAAAAGAGGACCAAGCTAGATCCCTCTGGAAAGAAAGGAATATTTGTTGGATATTGTGAAGCATCCAAAGCATTTAGAATATACATCCCATGATTCCATCATATGGAAATAAGTAGGGATGTGACATTTTATGAAGAGGTATCTCTCAAGAGATCTAGGAAGTGCCAACATTAAAAAGTATATGAGGAAGAGGCACCTTCCAGAATTACAAAAGCTGCACCCACCCCTGAAGAGACAACTCTTGAAGATAATGACATAATGGAACCACAAGAACCCATGTCATGGAAATTTCAAGGAAGAGAAAGCTAGCATGGGAAAGAGACATTATACTAGGAGCAGAAAAATATGGAGCTCCTGAAGGCTCCACTAGGGTGAGCAAGAAACCAAACACATTCTCAAACTATGTGGCCCTGATGTGTGATCTTGTAGATCAAGTAGCTCGTAGTTAAGAAGATGCAATTCATAAGAAAGAGTGGGTAGAGGCAATGACTGAGGAATACCAGTCAATAATGAAGAATGATGTTTGGGATATAGTTCCCAAGACAAAGGACAAGAGTGTGGTATCCTCCAAATGTATATACAAGATAAAGCATGTTGTAGATGGAAGCATTGAAAAATATAAGGCAAGGTTTGTAGCCATAGGGTTCTCTCAGAAAGAGGGAATTGACTATGAAGAAACATTTGCACTAGTTGCAAGGTACACTTCCATTAGAACTATCATGGCACTTGCATCAATGATGAAGTGGAAATTACACCAGATGGATGTAAAGACAGCCTTCCTGAAAGGTGTAGTTGAGGAGGAAGTGTATATAGAACAACCATAAGGATTTGAGGTGGAAGATGGGAGAACCCATGTGTGCAAACTAAAGAAGGATTTGTATGGGTTGAAGCAAGCTCCCAAAGCTTGGTATGGAAGAATTGGCAGTTTCTTAACAAGCTTGGGCTTTACCAAAAGTAAAGTTGATCCTAATCTTTATCTCAAAGTTATGGATGATGAACCTATCATATTGCTGCTATATGTGGATGATCTATTTCTGATAGGAAATGAGAAACAGATTATCGAATGCAAGAAGAAAATCTCATTAGAGTTTGAGATGAAAGATCTTGGATTGATGCACTACTTCTTAGGTCTAGAAGTATGGTAAGGCCCAAAGGGAATCTTTCTCAATCAAGGAAAGTATGCTGTGGAAATCTTGAAAAGATTCAATATGTTGGAATGTAAAGCCATGGCCACTCCCATGGATTCCAACCTGAAACTGTTAGCAGATGACTCATCAGAGTTAGTGGATATGACTATGTACAGGCAAATTATTGGGTCATTGATGTATTTAACAAACACCAGACCAGAGATATGCTTTGCCGTGAATACCTTGAGTCAATATCTAGTGGAACCTAGATGAGTTCACCTGATAGCTACAAAGCATGTGATGAGGTACCTAAAGGGTACGATAGACTTTGGTCTATGCTATCTTGGATATCATGGTTTCATATTGTATGGCTATATAGATGCTGATTGGGCATGAAGTGTATCAAACAGGAAGAGCACATTGGGAGGATGTTATTGTCTGGGATCTTCCATGATCTCATGGTTTAGCAGGAAGCAGTCCAGTGTGGCTCTCAATACAGTTGAAGCAGAGTATATTGCTGCTTTCTCTACGAGTTGTGAAGCAATATGGCTTCGGAAGTTGTTATCTGGTTTATTTGACTTAGAGATGGAACCCACTGAGATCCTGTGTGACAACCAGAGTTGTATCAAGATGACAGAAAATCCAGTGTTCCATGATAAGTCAAAGCACATAGAGATCCGATATTTTTATATACGGGATATGGTGCATAAAGGAGCTATCAAGCTCAAGTATGTAAGCATTGACGAACAAGTTGTTGATATATTGAGCAAACCTCTGTCTCGAGTAAAGTTTGAGTATTTTCGAGACAAGCTTGGTGTAGTTCATAAGGACCCTCCTTGAAAGGGGGAGTGATGTGGTCACTGATCATGAGATTGCCTGCATCGATAGTGAGGTCGATGATGTGGATACCTATATTGGTGATACCGACCGTGAAGTTGATGTGTGGTCCTTAGAACTTATCTAAGTGGAAGAGAGGACTGCATCATCCTTAGACATGAGAGGTGTCTTAAATGGATCAAGGATTGATCATCCTTAGACAGTGATCCCGTAATTTCGAAAGGAAGGATAGTCTTAAAAGTTGATCCTTGGATTGTGGTAGGATTGATCATCCTTAGATAGTGATCTTGTAATTCCGAAAGGAAGGATAGTCTTAAATATTGATCCTTAGACTAATAATCCCGTAATTTCGAAAGCAAGGATTGTCTAAGATATGGTTGATGGACTAAAATATCGTAATTCTGAAAGGAAGGATTTTCCAGGATCCTGTAATTCCAAAAGGAAGGATCACCAGAGTTGATGGACGAGAGTCTCGTAATTACAAAAGGAAAGACTGTCCAGGATCCCGCAATCCGAAAGGAAGGACTGTCTAGGATCCCGTAATTCCGAAAGGAAGGATCAACAGAGTTGATGGACCAGAGTCTCATAATTTTGAAAGGAAGGACTGTCTAGGATCTCGTAATTCTGAAAGGAAGGATCACCAGAGTTGATGGACCAGAATCCCGTAATTCCAAAAGGAAGGACTGTCTAGGATCCCGTAATTCCAAAAGGAAGGATCACCAGAGTTGATGGACCAGAGTCCCGTAATTCCGAAAGGAAGGACTGTCCATGATCCCATAATTTCAAAAGGAAGGATCACCAGAGTTGATGGACAAGAGTCCCATAATTCCAAAAGGAAGGACTGTCCATGATCCCATCAATCCAAAAGGAAGGATCACCAGAGTTGATGGACCAGAGTCCCATAATTCCGAAAAGAAGCACTGTCCATGATCTCGTAATTCCGAAAGGAAGGATCATGTGTGTTGTAGAGTATGCTGATGATCTAGATGACGATGATGTTGATCGTGATGATCTAGATGACGATGTTGTTGATAATGATGATCTAGATGACGATGCTGTTGATCGTGATGATCTATATGACGATGCTGCTGATCGAGATGATCTAGATGACGATGATGTTAATCGTGATGATCTAGTTTACGATGCTACTGACCGTGATGATCTAGATGATGATGTTGTTGATTGTGATGATCTAGATGATGATGCTGCTGATTGTGATGATCTAGATGATGATGCTGCTGATCGTGTAGATCGAGATGATCCAGATGTTGTAGATCGAGATGATCCAGATGCTATAGATCAATATGATCTAGATGTTGTAGATCGAGATGATCCAGATGTTGTAGATCGAGATGATCTAGATGCTGTAGATCAAGATGATCTAGATGATGATGATCGAGATGATCTAGATGCTATAGATCGAGATGATCTAGATGTTGTAGATCGAGATGATCGAGATGATCTGGATGCTATAGATCAAGATGATCTAGATGATGATGATTGAGATGATGATGATGTTGTAGTTGATCAAGCACTGTAGAAGATGAAGACTCAGTATTGAAGATATTGATGTTCCATATGTTCCAGTAACTATAGGAGTTACTGATGATGATGTATAAAGAAAGATTCCAATGATTTATAGATGTATCATGTACCATGTAGTTGATGAATCCTTGCTCCTGCAGATGTTGTTATAATATCCTTATCATTAAGGGGGAGTGTTGAAATATTGTAACTTCAAAGAATATTATATTTGTATTTTATTATTCCGGAGATGGTACATTCCTCTGTGGTGACCCTATTGTATATCTGGAGATGTTTATTCCTCTAAGAGAGTGTGGTAACTAGGGTTGTTAGATCTCCCATGTGAGGTCGGCCCTGAGTTTACCTTTTGGGGGTTATTAGACTCTTTTGGAAGAGGTCATCCCCATTAGGGTAAAAAGTCGGTCGGGAAACAAGTATAAGTAGAGGAGGGATGTTCCTCACTTATCTCACTCATTCATTCATCCACTTGTGATTAGTGCACAACTGAGAGAGAGGTCTACATATGAGGAGAAGGAGCTCTTGTTGAGGACTACATCTTGTATTGGGTTGATTATCTATATTGAGGAAAGCTTTGTTGGGTTTTCTACCCCATGAGGGTCTCCCAAGGTAAATCTTTGTCTATCTTGTGATTATGTTTTTTTCAATGATCTTGCTAGCTAAATTAGGCTAAACTTAACAACAATGCATCCACCTGATACATATATAAATACACGATCCACCTGATCATACAATGCATCCACCTGATACATATATAAATGCATGATCCACCTGATCATACAATGCATCCACTTGATACATCCATAAGTACATGATCCACCTGATCATACAATGCATCCACCTGATACATATATAAATACATGATCCACCTGATCATACAATGCATCCACTTGATAGATACATAAGTACATGATCCACCTAATCATACAATGCATCCACTTGAGACATATAAATACATGATCCACCTGGTCATACAATGCATCCACTTGATACATACATAAGTACATGATCCACCTGATCATACAATGCATCCACTTGATACATATAAATACATGATCCACCTGATCATACAATGCATCCACCTGATACATACATAAGTACATGATCCACCTGATCATACAATGCATCCACCTGCTACATATACAAATACATGATCCACCTGATCATATCCATCATCCAACATGATGCATATACATAGCAGTAATTGGAGCATCGTCCTGATGCTCATCATCCAACGCTTACATCCACAGCCATGGGAAGGATCCTCCTCTCACCATGCTTGGAATGGCTTCGAGAAATGTGTCCATCACTTCTTCCTCAAAGTGTCATCAATCTGAAGAACACCAAGCCTCTCTCTGAAGTACTCGAACTTCACTCTGGCTAGTGGTTTCATCAACACATCCGCAACCTGCTCATCCATCGCAACATAAAGGAGCTTCACTGCTCCTCTCTGTACCATATCCCTGATATAGTGATATTTGATCTCAATGTGCTTCGATCTGTCATGGAACACCGGGTTCTCAGATAGCTTCACACAACTCTGGTTGTCACAAAAAATACCAGTAGCATCCAACAAGAGATCAAATAACTCAGATAGTAGCTTCCTCAACCATACTGCCTCACAACTAGCCGAACAAGCTGCAACATACTTGGCTTTGGCTGTACTCAGTGCTATGCAGGACTGCTTCTTGCTAAACCAAGAGATCACACCTGATCCCATACTGAAGCAACACCCATAAATGCTCTTTCTATCTACAGCATTTCCTGCTCAATATCATAATATGCTTTACAAGAACCAGGTGAACACCTCTCGGATTCGTCAGGAATTGGCTCAATATGTTCACCGCAAAGAAAATATCTGGTCTCGTGTTTTTCAGGTACATCAAGGACCCAATCATCTGACGATACACTGTGACATCAACCGGATCAAATGAAGCATCACACAGAAGCTTCAGGTTCAATGCCATAGGTGTGGCCATGGCCTTGCAGTCCATCATCCCGAACCTCTTCAGGATCTCTACTGCATACTTCCCTTGTCCAAGGAAGATTCTATCTGCACTCTGCCACACCTCCATGCCTAGAAAATAGTGCATCATCCCCAAGTCCTTCATCTTGAACTCGGTAGCAAGCTTCCTCTTCATGTCGGCAATCAGTCTATCCTCTCCTGTAAGAAATAGGTCATCCACATAAAAAAGTAGTATTACTAGATTGCCTTCCTCAACCTTGTAGTAAAGGTTGGAATCTGCTTTACTCTTGGCAAAGCCCAAACTGGATAGAAAGCTGTCTATCCTACCATACCAAGTCCTAGGAGCTTGCTTCAAGCCATACAAGGCTTTCTTCAACCTGCACACATATGACCCCCTGTCATGTGTCTCAAAACCAAGTGGCTACTCCACATACACTTCCTCTTCGACTACACCATTCAAGGAAGCTGTCTTGACATCCATCTGGTGTATCTTCCATTTCATCACTGCAGCCAAAGCAAGTACTGATCTGATGGAAGTGTATCTGGATACAGGAGTAAAAGTCTCTTCATAGTCTATTCCTTTTTTTCTGGGAGAAGCCACGAGCTACAAATCTCACTTTGTATTTCTCTATGCTGCCATCTGCAACATGCTTGGTCTTTGGAACTCACAACAGACTTCCCATCTGGTCTTGGGACCACATCCCAAACATCTTTCTTCATGATCGACGGATCATGGTATTCTTCCATTACTTCATCCCGGATCCTGGGAACTTCAATATCTTCAATAGATAGGTTTTTTGCTGGAACAAATGTTGTAGTCCTTCTTTTGTAGGTGATGGTATACGATCTTTCCTACAAAACAAGTTAAATTGCATGATTACAAACATCTCATAAATTTCAAAACAAATTCTTACACATAAAGAAATATGTCGTACAGTCATGCAATTATTTTAGCCAATGATTCAATACAACATTTATCCATATCCTGTAACTTTCTAGATGCCTTCCAATCTCTACCAGAACATTGTTAAGAGTGTGCACAACTCCCAACATGTCAGCAAAGAGGTTTCATTCTAGATAAGTAGCAATGGAATGTTGTACAGTGCCATAGGACACTTACCCATCACGGGCATATTAGAAGTATATTGTTCATTAATGCAATTATTCTAGTATGCATAATACACACCCTAAGTCTAGGAACATAAGCATTTACATCATTGAACAATATTATTTAAACAAACAAGTATGCAAGAAATGACAATTCAAATACTTATCTTTGTTTGGTTGTAGGGTGGAATCCCTCTCAATATTTGCTTTTTTACAGGAACTACTGGAGTGTGCTCCCTCTTGATCTTTGCTTCCTGGATTAACTGTCCTTGAACTTATATCCATCCTCGATCTTTATGCATACTTACTAGTATCATCATTGTGTTATCCTCGAGGTCTCATACACAATCATACATTCATTAGTATAATCTCAATACTATAAAACATTATGATTCTAAATAATCTTAAACATGTATGGTCAAGATCATTTCATACACAGATAATTTATCACAAGCATTAGTATTCAAGGTTTAAGGGAGTACTTCCTTTACTCATGCAAATTCTTATTTGACCATAGGACTCTTCTGGTTAGTCATATCATTGATTAAAGTAAGAAACATAATATGCATAAGCTCATGATTACTCAAACTTATAACTTCATGAATAATCATGTACAAAAGTATAAGATCCTAACATAGGGTAGGATTCTAAATTGATATAGGAAAAACATACCTGGATTAATGTGGTAGCTAGTTATGTCTAACATACCCACATGATGTGTTCTTGTTTTCTTCAATGACTTGTGCTAGTGACCTGCATATCTCATAAGTTAACCATTGTGGAACCAAATTATACATACCTCATAAGTGGAGCTTCTATGTGATCCATGACAATGGATGAATCTTTGTCTTCATGTCACCATGGTCATATGTTATTGATCTAGAACTTGATTTGTCTTTCTAGATGTACCTTTCATATTAGCGGACAACATCATCCTCATACAACACCACAATGCATTAGTACAATCATTAGTGTTATAACCCAAATTAATGAATATGTTCTATCATGCATTCATACTTTTACTAGGGTGATAAGACAGGTCTAAAATTAGTCAAGATTGTTACTAAACTTAATAACATGAACACAAACATATCATGAACATATTTCAAAACATATTTGTAAGTCATACCTGTCGGGATTGATTGTAATCTTCTTACGTAAGGCCTTAGCCTCATCTCCCTCTGAAACTGGAACTTCTTCACTTATGCAGGTGACCAATCCATTCACTTCTAGGATTAACCCAATCCACTTGATTTGCAGAAACTGGATCTGGAGCTGGATTAGGGTTTGTTAGGGAAACCCTAAAAATTCAAACTTTGAATTTCAAACTTCTGAAAGGATAGAAATATGTGCCTTGATGAGCTGATCAACCTGGTATACTCAGAATTTGAAAACTACAAAGTTTCACCCCTCAAATTTGCTTTTCAATCTTCCAGATTCACTAGGGAGGACCCTAAATTAGGGATTGAGTTTCCCAAATCTTCACCAAACCAAATAGTTTGATCCAAATCTCTAAAATTTGATTTTTCCAAGGAGCTTCTAGCTATGGTCATAGATTTCAAAAATTCCCATTTTTGTAGAAGGCCTAATTTTTCATCTTTCCGATCAAAGTCCTGAACTAGGGTTTGATCAAGCCCATCCTTCTGCCCAACCAAAAAATTCGATCTTGGTCTCTAAATTTTTATTTTTATGAGGAGAATCAAGCCATGGTATCCGATTACAAAAATTACAACTTTCTCCGAAACCCTAAATTCTCGTAGCCATAAATGAAGGTGCTCAAAATCCAATTTTGTTTTGATAGAAATATGCACCTGATTGTTTCTAGTGTAACTCCGACATTTTAGATCCACAGGGTCTGAACATTCGTCTTGTGGTATCCTGATCTATTATCTTTCTAACCCCATAGGTCTGACCTCAAATGGATTCTCTGAGAGAAAGTGATGCCAAGTGTCGCAACTTGACCTATTTGTGGGATAAAACAGGAGAGTAAACTTGTACGGCGTGCCACGTGTCATTGGTTCAATTTCGGCCTCGAAAAATAGGACCTATGAAAGTAGAGTCTGTGCCCTACCTTCCAATTTTTATGAAATTTCATTTGGAGCTTCCCAACCCAAGTTGTGATCTTTTTTCCTAGGTCACATGTTTGTGACTGAGATCTAGAAGAGGCAAAAACCCTATATTATATAGATCATAAATCTAAAAGTACAACGAATTAGAGTCTCTCCTTCTGGCACAAGCTACATGGGGATTGCATATTCGACCTGTAATATTTTCAGATCCTGAAACTTCTCCAAAATGAATTTATAGAGAAAGTGCTACGATGACTGGTTTTTGCTATATTAAGCCCTAGCTTCGCAAGTGCAACAAGTGTCATAAATGCCATACCATGCCTTCTTTCAGGATAGCTCTGATACCATGTTAGTTTTTCATAATTTAATTCAATATGATCTAGGATCTTAACTGAGAGAACATCATGTACATCATATCTATAGCATATCAATCATGGACACAATAATGCAAGCACACAAGAGACACAGAATTTCACTGGGGAAAACCAAGAAGGTGAAAAACCCCACAACTTCCTTAGAGATAGATAGAGCCATGATACAAAACCCAAGCATAAGATATATACTCCTAGTTGCAGCTTCTCCTCCTCCACTAGTGCGCCACTCTCTAATGAGTGTAAAAGTGAGAAGTGAGTCATCAAATAGAGTGCCTCCCATACTCTATTTATACATGACTTGACTTGCCTAATAACTTTACTAGGTCGGCCTCAACTTAATCACATAATATAATGCTGACAGGGATGAACCCCAATAGGGTGCTCTAATAACCCTTTAACCCACATGACTTATACAGGGTCGACCCCATCAAGGTGGTCTAATAACCCATCAAGTATAAGTTACGACACTTACAATATAAATGATGACACTTTTGTATAGAAGAATAATAACATCTCTATAGGAATACAATATACATTTATGAAATACATTTTGAAGTTACAAATACATCAACACCAACCTTTGGATATCATGTTGGGATGAACCCGCTAATGGGTATCATTTCGAGCATAGTTTATTTTTTATTCCAAGCTTGCTAAAAAATGAAACTTCAAGCATAGTTCATCCCCTGTTTCAAGCTCATGAAAAATGAAACAGAAAGCTCGAGCATAGTTCATTCTCTGTTTCAAGATCTTTAAAAAAATGAAACATACATATTATTGTCTGCTCAATGTTCGTTCTTTCTTATTACTGCTTATACATTGCTGCAATTTGATGTTTCCTTTGCTTATTGTCTTCCTAGATATGCATGACACTAGTTGGTTGCATTACATTGCTACCATTTAGTAGTTACCCTCTGCAAAGACATGCTGCTATGAGTGATTCCACTCACATGCTTATTTGTAGTTATTGCTTAGGGTTGGTTCTGTGCATTGGAACTTAGTTGCATTCCATTTGTTCTCTCTATACGAACTCAATATTTGTTCCTTTTCATGTTCATAAATACATCAGAATAAGTTACCGAGAATTCCTTCCACCTATCTTTGAGCTCGTTAAAAATAGTAAGAGGTTTTGAGCTTGCTTTTTGTTTTTTTGTGCTTTGGTTAAAACATGAAAAAAATTTGGAGTGCTTTTGATACCATAGTCACGCTTGTTAAAAATAAGGAAAAAGGTGTCAAGTCTGGTCCACTTTTCTCGTACTCATAAAAAAATGAGGAAGTATCTTCCTGGTATTATTTTATCTTATTTTCAGGCTAGGTGGATTATTTATGAAAAGAAAACTGTGACAAGTTTAATTTTAATCTCTTTCGCACTTAGTTATCAACCATGAAAAGGTAATCTTTCAAATGATAGTTTATCCCTTTTTCGACCTCATAAGACTAACTATGAAAAATGAACTCTTTGGAGTGTCCTTTAATCTCTTTTCAGACTCACTAAATATGAAAATATTGTCAAGCGAGCTTGATTTCTTTCACACTCATAAAAGGGTTTAAAAGAACGTCTGTTTGGTGTAAGTTTACCTCTTTTTCAGTCCGGGTGGACTAGTGACAAAAAATGTATACTCTAGTCAATCATTGACTAGAATATTTATCCCTCGTATTGTTTTATCCTTTTTCGAGTGTAGGAGACTAAAATGATGAAAAAGACACATTGGATTCTTCTTTCGATTACTTTCAGACTCTATAAACATGAAAATATTTCCCATTTTATCTTCTTTGGACTCGTAAAACCATGCATCGAAGCACCCCATATGGGATTGAACCTCTCCTTCTTCAAGTTCATTAAACATATGATGAGGGACTCATCTAATATGAGCTACACCAAGAATTGGTTATCCTCCTCAAACTCGTTAAGAAACAAATAGGTACTCATCAATCATGATGGGGGGGGATTGGGAAAAATAGGTCAATTTCACATTATGGAAGTCGTTTGTTGTCACACTTGAACATGGAACCTTTTTGCATCTTGTCTTACAATTGGGTAATCTATTTTCCTTTGGGTTACACCACTCCTATGGGTCAATATCTTTTCTTCAACTCATTCGAAGAAGGTCTTGGTTAGTGTTGCACTATGTTTTTTTTATAACTCATTGATTCAATGCTTCCAATTCATTTGATGTGTCATTCTATGTTCAAGGGAAGTGTTATCCCGAGTCAACCTTTCTGTAGTATTTTCGACCTTTCATCAGTCTCTGCTCATTTTTTGATACATCATTTTATATCACTTTCCTATGTCGATTTCATTCTGATGATTTGGGATACATCATGGCCCTCATTTGACAAGTCTATTCCTATAGACTTCAACACATCATCCAAGAGTTAGACTTAGAAACCAATTAGTACCTTGGAACCTGCATGCATCAATGGTAGGTTTCCTCACTTTTGAAAGTAGGTTTACATCATTGGTCTCTGATAGAATGATTCCATGAGTGTTCGAATTCAACTCATTTACTCGCATTCATTGGAATGTACTAGGATACCTTGGGATTCATTGCCATCATTGGTGATTTCCCTCTCACTTGTTTACAGTTTACATTAATGACTGCTAATCAAGTGGTTTATACCATGTTCGACTTTAGTATATCTATTTACATGGCTAGAATTGTATCATTTCGGGATTGGGTTGAAGATACTAGGGAGTGCTTATGTCTCTATATCTTTATACCCAAGTTTTGATGGAGATTATTTGAGAGGATTCTAGTATGGACGTCATGTTGCTAGTATTACTAATATATATACTATCACATAGATACACTTTGTATTGGTTAGTGGCTATGTTTTGGTTGTGGCATATATCCATTGTGTACTCTTTCATGGCTACAACTTGATCTTGTCATGTATATATGGATCCGCATTGTATCCTTGGGGGACATAATCCGATCAGTACTTGCATGGATCCACAACGTATTGGTTGGAGGTCATGCTTTGAGTTATTTTATTTTGAGTATGGGTATTCCTACCTCAGGGATGATATTGATATACTATTTGATCTTGGTTTGCAACATCCATCCAGATCTCCTCTTCCTATGAAAATGTTTTCTATATCTAGATTCAATTAGACAACTTCATGAAATTTTTGAAATTTTTCTCAATGATCAGTGTTGAGCATCAAGAATACTTACCTCTGCAAGTTGTTCAAAGTGGCCCATTAGGCCCAATGTTGTAACCTTTGCTCTGATACCAAACTGTAACGTCCCCTCCCATCGATTCAACGCAAGGAAGGGAACATGATACCAATCTGTGGAGATTTTACATAAACTCGGCCCATTCCATTAGATTGATACAACTAAATCAAATGTGTGCAGATGCAAATCAATTAAACATGCATAACGGAATAAAAACATCATCCACACACACCTTTCATATGCATTCAACATATAAAAAACAATCATCAATTTAAAAATATTGCAGAGGAAAAACACATAGATATAAATCACTTATCTTTATTATGAGATGGTCCCAAGCAACTAGCTATGTCGCTACAACGTTCCACCCAACCATAGGTCTCTGCCCAACCTGTATTCTTTCATCACTTAGAGACCATTCTTGAGTTGGGCATGATTTCTACAAGGAAAAGGGGACATTCAAGCTCATACACAACCAAATAAACATTGCATCTAAGCCAAGCTAGTCCACAATTGGGTTTATCAAGCTAAATCTGAACCCTCTTCGTTTCTGGATGCTTACACTCCAGCTCAAGCCAAAGCAATGGATACCCATAACCCATACCCCCAACATACTCTTTTCTCACAAAACAAGCACAAACATTGGCATGGTTACACATTTTTAACAATGGGATTTACAAACAAGATGGCCATGGGTTTTCCCCAAAACGTTTCCATCCAAAAACGGATTGTGGGATGGGGAAAAACAATCACAGGGAGGAAAGCGATTTATTCCCCAATTGTCTAAGCATTCAGTGGCCCAAACAGTCTCTATGGCACCCCAATTCCATTCCCCTTCTTCCCATGTTGAAATGTTACTTAGCAAAGTGATTGTTCACCTGGTATTGCCTTGGGGTGGACAAGGTCACTTAAAAAGGTTGGACCCCTTGTCATTAATGATTAATAAAGTGAGATGTACTTTATGTTCTTAAAGTGACTTTATTTAATCATTAATGTGTCATAAAGTGAGAAGTACTTTATGTTTATGAAGTGACTTTATGATAAAGTTCATAAAGTGAGAAGTACTTTATATTCTTAAAGTGACTTTGTGATAAAGTTAAGTTGTGGTTATATCCTAAGTTTCACTTTAATGAAAATTTAAGTGGGTTTTAATTAATGAGGGTCTCTCATAAAGTTAAATTTAATGAATGACTTAAGTGCACTTAATGTCATTTATTAAATCATAATGGAGCATTAAATGAGAGCCATTGATCTAAATTCATCTTAGCAATTGATTTGGAAAAGTGGTTACCATGAACAAAAAGGGCAAGGGCAAGGCAAATGGAATCATTATTCACTTCACTCATTGAGATTTGAGGAGAGGAGAAGAGAGAGCAAGAGGAGGGCGATTTTCCCAAGGGATCTTCAAAACCCTTCTTAAATTTCTGAGAGAGAATTTGACTGGAAGAGGGCATGATTCCCAAGGAAGATCATAGCCATTAAATACAGTACAGTACCATAGCATTTGGCACGCATTCCAAGGAAGGTTTCTTGTGCATTAGTTGCAAGGGTCGTACTATTCATTTTGGGCGTGTTTTTTTTCAAGGTGATAGACCAGCAATAAATGCAGGCCGTACAACATTTAATGGGAATGGTTTCTTAGGACTGTTTCAGCATCTAAATAGGTCGTACTTCAGCTTTAATTGAGATAGTACAGCAGCTGATTGGGCACACATTTTGAGGCAGATTTGTGGGCACACTTTCCGAGAGGGAAAGTAAAGATAAGTACTGCTGTTTGTAATTAAATTTCTGAAGTTGAATAAGAAGATTCCTCTTGCACAGGTTTTCCCTGGAGGTTGGGGTTTTGCTTGGACCGTTGGTCATTTCTGTGTGTTAATTTTCCTGTGCATGTCATTTAATTTTTTGAGTTTAAATGAATGGATGAAAATCAATTTTTTTGAGTTGGTTGAGAAATTGGGAAAAGAAATTTTTAATTCCATGTGTTTCATCTCAGTCAAATGTTTATTTAAAATTTTTGCATTCTAGGTTGGGCATTAAACTGAATGCAGAGAAGCCAAAAGGCTTAAGACCGGGTGGGGTTAAAAACAGTGGCATGAAATTTGTCGAAAAATAACATGGTATCAAAGCCATAACCAAAACAGAAATCAGAATTTTCAGTGTGGGTCAGAAAAAATCAGTTTGCAAGTTTTTTTTTTCAGTGGTTTGGGGTTTGAAAGTTTCAGCTTCAAGTTTTAGTAAAATTTCTTCTACTTCCAGTGTTGTTGGGTAAAACAGGGAAGCCATGGTGTCTGGGCTTAGAGTCGAAGACAGGTTAGAAGGGGTGGTAAACTTCAGTCCATGGAAGGATAGGATAGCCTTAATTCTCGAGGAGAATGAGTTGTGGGATATAGTAGTCAGTACTGCAACCAATCCTGTCACTGTACCAGTAGATGCTACATTAAAAAAAACCTTCATGAAGAAATATGTGAAAGCAAGAAGGATCATCTTAGATGCTATTAGGGACCATATTATTCCTCATATTTCAAGTAAGGACCATGCTCATCAGATGTGGTAATCTTTGACGAACTTATACCAGAGTTCAAATGAGAACAGAAAGATGGTGTTGAGGGAGAAGTTGAAGAACACAAAGATGAACAAGGGAGATAACATGATATCTTACCTTACTAGGATCTCGCAAGTTTGTGATGAACTTGGAGCGGTGGGTGAGAGGGTGGAGGATGCAGAGTTGGTTCGGACAGCACTAAATGGTGTGGAAAAGCCATGGAAGGTCTTTGTTGAGTCTGTGGTGGATTGGGAGCACATGCCTACATGGGATGATCTGTGGGATGATTTCGTGCAGGAGGAGACTTGTAGGGGTTATGTGTAGGGTAGTTCTTCTCACAGCAGGGAGGATGAGGAGAACGTAGCATTAGCAGCAAAGGGGGAGAAGAAGTTCCAGAAGGGTTCCAAGAGTGGAACCAAGCCTAGTATAGGTGCAGGTGAGAAGAAGAAGGACTTGAGTCAGATCACGTGCTTCACATGCAAGCAGTTTGGGCACTATGCAGGTCAGTGTCCAAACAAGAAGAGGAAAGGTAAGCATCAGCATACATCAGCTTCAGCAGAGATGGATGAGTTCTCATCCTAGTTTGAGGATGAGTTCTCATTATTTATAGGTTGCACAGAGAGGACATCACTTACCAGCAGGGAGTTGGTAGGTGATGATGATGTTGATCAGGTTTAGTGTTCATTGGTTGGACACTCTTTCAGTGCTACAGCCACTACATTGATAGTGGGGCTTCGAGCCATATGACAGGTGTTCGAGAGATGTTCACCAAGATGACTGAGACTGGCTTGAGTCTCGAGGTGGTGTTGGGTGATGACACTACAGTTAGTGTAGTTGGGCGAGGGACTGTCACGTTTCAGAGGGAGTCCATGCATCCCATGATTTTGCAGGATGTGATTTATGTCCCAGGTCTGAAGAAGAACCTTGCTTTAGTTTCCATGATCGAGGACAGAGGATATGGTTTGTATGTCTGTGATGGGAAAGTTCATCTCTTTCCCAAGTTAGCTGGACCATCTGCTTCATGTGCCATTGGAGTAAGATGTGGGAAACTGTACAAGCTTCTCTTTTAGCCACAGTATGCATTAGCCCACACCAACAGCAATAGTGTTGATTCTTGTGAGTTGTGGCATAGGAGGATGGGCCACTTGCATCATCTGACATTGAGGTTGTTGAGGCAGATGTCAATAGGTCTACCTCAGTTCAGCACAGAGCAGGGTGGAGTGTGCAGAGGGTGTGCTTTGGGAAAGTACACCAAGACTGCTTTTCCTAGCAGTGACTCCAGAGCAGGTGGTTGTTTGGACTTGATACATTTAGACTTGTGCGGGCCCATGTCTTCAGCTTCCATATCAGGGTATGAGTATTATGTTATTTTTATTGATGATCACTCCAGGAAGACCTGGATCTATTTCCTGAGAAGTAAAAAATCTCAGGAAATCCTATCACGGTTTCAAGAGTTCAAAGCTCTTGTGGAGAACCAAATAGGTAGGAATATTCGGGCACACAGATTAGACAATGGGGGTGAGTATACCTCCAAAGAGTTTGATGAGTATTGTAGACGGGAGGGGATCAAGAGGTAGTTTACAGTACCATACACTCCATAGTAGAATGGGGTGGTAGAGAGGAAGAACCGTTCGATAGTGGGTGCAGCTAGAGCTATGCTGCATGATCAAATTATTCCTCTGTTTCTTTGGACCGAGGCTTGCTATACTGTTGCTTATCTTCAGAACAAGAGTCTGCACTGAATAGTGGGGTGTAAGACTCCTGAGGAGTTGTTCACAGGAAAGAGGCCTGAGATAGGTCACTTTAGGATTTTTGGATGCCTTGCATACTCCCATGTCCCTTCTGAGAAGAGGACAAAGTTGGAGCCTATAGTGAAGAAAGGAATTTTTGTTGGATATGATGAGACTTCGAAGGCTTTCAGGATATATCTTCCCTCGCAGAGGAAAGTTGTTGTGAGGAGGGATGTCAGATTTGAGGAGGAGAAAGCCTTTAGGAAGTCCATTGACTCAGAGTTGGGGGAGCAGCAGGTTGCATCTCCACAGCTGACAGGTGCACTGAGTCAGGTTACAGGGTCACAGGTTACAGGTACATCCAGTTCAGGGACTTAGTTTACAGGGACAGGTTCACGGATGACAGGTTCACAGGGTTCACGTTCAGGTGATTCAGTTGATACTGGTTTAGGGTCGATAGGTTCAGGTTCTCCAGGTACATGTACTTCTTCATGCAGACAACAATATGATGAGGAAGCCATGCAGGAGCAGATGCAGGAGTTAACTTCTTCCCAGAAACGAAATCCAAGTTGGCTTAAGGATCTGGTGAAGGAAGCTGAGCAGTCTGTGGGTCCTCCCAAGAGGGAGATTAGGGAGAGCAGGGCACCAGAGAGATTTTGTAGCTATATGGCTATGCTGACTACTACCATTGATTTTGATCCTTCTACTTTTGAGGAGGCCAACTACCACCAGGTTTGGAGAGATGCCATGATGGAAGGGTACACTTCCATCATGAAGAATGATGTGTGGGAGATTGTTCCTAGACCAGAGGGGAAGTCAGCGGTGACTTCCAGGTGGCTCTACAAGGTGAAGAAGGCTACAGATGGCAGCGTTGATAAGTACAAGGCCTAGTTTGTTGCACGACGATTCTCATAGGTCGAGGGAGTTGACTATGATGAGACTTTTGCACCGGTTGCTATATTTTCTTCGATTAGAGAAGTGATCTCCATTGTTACAGAGATGGGTTTGAGGATTCGTCAGATGGATGTGAAAACCGCTTTCCTAAATGGTTTTCTACAGGAGGAGGTCTACCTAGAGCATCCACAGGGTTTTGAGATTCATGAGAGAGAGTCTCATGTGTGTAGGTTGAAAAAGGCCTTGTATGGTCTGAAGCAAGCCCCTCGAGCTTGGTATTCCAGGATTGACTCTTACTTTCTTTCGATTGGGTTTCGGAAGAGTGAGGCGGATCCCAACCTATACTACATTGTGGTTGGTGGTGTTCCACTCATTCTTCTGCTGTATGTGGATGACTTGTTCATTACTGGAGGAGAGGACCTAATCGAAGCAAGCAAGAAAGACTTGGCTTCAGAGTTTGAGATGTCTGATTTGGGGCTGATGCATTTGTATTTGGGCATGGAGGTTCAGTAGGAGGAGGGGCATGTTTTCTTGAGTCAGCGGAGGTATGCTTCAGATATTTTGAAGAGATTTCAGATGACAGATTCTTGAGTCAGGGACATGTTTTCTTGAGTCAGGGGAAGTATGCTTCAGAGATTCTGAAGAGATTTCAAATGATAGATTGCAGGCCTATGTCCACACCGATGGCCACCAACTTGGAGGAGCTTTATGCTTCTGAGGGAGAGTTGGTGGACCCTACTTTGTATTGGAAGCTTATTGGTTCATTGATGTATTTGGTCAACACCAGACCAGATATGTGTTTTGCAGTAAACACTCTTAGTCAGTTTATGGTGGAGCCTAGGAGAGTGCATTGGATTGCTGCAAAACATGTCCTACAGTAATTGGTAGGTACAGTGGATTATGGACTAGAATACAGGAGATCTGATGGAGTGCGATTGGTTGTATTTACAGACTCAGATTGGGCAGGCAGTGTTTCGGATCGGAAGAGCACTTCCGATTGTTGTTTTAGTTTTGGCTCAAGTATTGTATCTTGGTTAAGTCAGAAATAGAAGTCCGTGGCATTGAGTTCAGCAGAGGTAGAGTACATGGCAACCAGTCAGGCCAGTTGTGAGGCCTTGTGGCTTCGCAAGTTGATGGTGGATATATTTGGTCAGCAGATGGGGCCCACTGTGATACATTGCGATAATCAGAGTTGCATCAGGCTCTCTGAGAATCCAATGTTTCATGACAGGTCCAAGCACATTGAGATCAAGTATCACTTCATTTGTGATTATGTTAAGAGAGGAGCAGTCCTATTGAGGTACATTTCTACTGATGAGTAGGTGACAGACATTCTTACCAAATCCTTGAGTAGAGGGAAGCATATCTATTTCAGGGATAAGATGGGAGTGGTGAAGAACACTTTCCTCGGTAAGAGGGAGTGTTGAAATGTTACCTAGCAAAGTGATTGTTCACCTGGCATTGCCTTGGGGTGGACAAGGTCACTTAAAAAGGTTGGACCCCTTGTCATTAATGATTAATAAAGTGAGATGTACTTTATGTTCTTAAAGTGACTTTATTTAATCATTAATGTGTCATAAAGTGAGAAGTACTTTATGTTTATGAAGTGACTTTATGTTAAAGTTCATAAAGTGAGAAGTACTTTATATTCTTAAAGTGATTTTGTGATAAAGTTAAGTTGTGGTTATATCCTAAGTTTCACTTTAATGAAAAGTTAAGTGGGTTTTAATTAATGAGGGTCTCTCATAAAGTTAAATTTAATGAATGACTTAGGTGCACTTAATGTCATTTATTAAATCATAATGGAGCATTAAATGAGAGCCATTGATCTAAATTCATCTTAGCCATTGATTTGGAAAAGTGGTTACCATGAACAAAAAGGGCAAGGGCAAGGCAAATGGAATCATTATTCACTTCACTCATTGAGATTTGAGGAGAGGAGAAGAGAGAGCAAGAGGAGGGCGATCTTCCCAAGGAAGCTTCAAAACCCTTGTTAAATTTCTGAGAGAGAATTTGACTGGAAGAGGGCATGATTCCCAAGGAAGATCATAGCCATTAAATACAGTACAGTACAACAGCATTTGGCATGCATTCCAAGGCAAGTTTCTTGTGCATTAATTGCAGGGTCGTACTATTCAGTTTGGACGTGTTTTTTTTCAAGGTGACAGATCAGCAATAAATGCAAGCCATACAACATTTAATGGGCATGGTTTCCTAGGACTGTTTCAGCATCTAAACAGGTTGTACTTCAACTTTAATTGAGACAGTACAACAGCTGATTGGGCACACATTTCAAGGCAGATTTGTGGGCACACTTTCCGAGAGGGAAAGTAAAGATAAGTACTGTTGTTTGTAATTAAATTTCTGAAGTTGAATAAGAAGATTCCTCTTGCATAGGTTTTCCTCGGAGGTTGGGGTTTTTCCTGGACCATTGGTCATTTCTGTGTGTTAATTTTCCTGTGCATGTCATTTAATTTTCTGAGTTTAAATGAATGGTTGAAAATCAGTTTTTCTGAGTTGGTTGAGAAATTGGAAAAATAAATTTTTAATTCCATGTGTTTCATCTCAGTCAAATGTTTATTTAAAATTTGTGCATTTTGGGTTGGGCATTAAACCGAATGCAAAGAAGCCAAAAGGCTTGAGACCGGGTGGGGTTAAAAACAGTGGCATGAAATTTGCCAAAAAATAACATCCCCACTAGTATACAACACAAAAACATCCTTCTCCCAGTTGAGAATGAAGGAAAACACTTAATTTCGATGGGGAAAAATGCCCAGCCAGCTTCCAACTCGTGAGAGAGCCAAATTGGTTGATGACTGATGGCTTGGGGAGAAATTCATGGCTCTTTTCTTTCCCAAGGATCAAAACACATTTTTCCATGCAGAGTGGCTTGCCCATACTCGAATTTGGACAGCCATACCTCCCATTCCCCAAGGCATTAAGTACCTCAACCAACTCTTGGGAGAAATGAATGATTGGGTATAAAAGTTAACATGGGTAGTTGAGGGTTTTATGGGTTCTCTTATTGACACTTGGCTTTACTTGATTGGCTCAAGGGTTTAAATGTTTTCCCTCCCAGGCCCTTGTAAAATCATGCTCCCATCTCTTGTTGCATTGCATAGCTAGTTGTGGGTATTTTATTAAAATGCATATTTACATGATATTGAAATTCCAATGTGCCTGGCTAGCACATAAACCATATGCATCACTAAATTGATGGCGGGGCTTGGCCTTGAGCTCCTCACCATGATTTAATAATGATATTTACATCATTTATGATTTTAATGCCATAGGGTCAAAATGGGGACATTACACTTCACTTAGATTATTTTCAAGTGACAGAAAGAAAATATGAGAAGAAGAATATGGGAGGAAACTAGAGGAAACTCACTCTAGAGCTTGATTTTCCATTAGTATCTTATTAAACAACAACAATACAATATATAGACATATTTAAGGAGGAAATTTGAGTTTCATGGAGGCAATTATATTGGCTCACGTGTGTCAGGGTTAGATTTGACCAAATTCCCATCTATGGAAAGTGTCCATCTCCAAATCATAGTAAATGGTCACAAATTATCTAGGTGGGCCTAGGTTTTCCATGAGTGACCAAGAAACAACTAGTGAGTCGATTTTTCAGGAGAAAATGAAGGAAGTGTTAAATATATAGCATCAGGAGAAATCCTCCAAACCAATCTTGTACAACCAAGATTGATCCTCCCATATAGAGGTGAGCAGTTTGATTTCTTTCTGTGTAAAGGTTATTCCTCCCATTGTTACACCAAGATATTGTCATCATGAAACATGTGTCCTTGACTTGTCTTAATTCCTAAATTATTGATGCCAAATTGATTGAAGGAAGGGATTTGGCATGTTTTTTCCTTTATTGTCACACTGAAAAAACTTTCTTGTTGACAAGTTGCGTCAGAGCCTTGGTGACATGCTTTGCATATTAATAAAGTGCGTCATTGACACTTCAGTTAGGAAGGAAAAAGAGAAGCTTCGAGAGCCTTCTAGAACGAATATCTCCATGGAGGCTTATCCCAATAAATCAATGAAGGTGGCACTCGATCCCCTAAATTATTGGGATTATCCCTTAACCTTCTCCATCAAATCCTCAACCCCTTCTATCGTCGTTGTCCTATATATTCAAGCCTCCTCTTCATAGTTAGAGGAGGAAGTATTAGAGCACCTAAACACTAGAGAAATTTTGCTAGAGTGGGAACCCTTTCATCCATTAAAGGAAAGATAGGATCTTTGAGGCAAAGATCATTTGGAATAAATTGAGATGTCAAGGATTTGGTTGTAATCTCCTCTTCCATATTTTCATTAATATAGTAATATGTACTCTTTCCATAAAGAGTTATTGTATGTTATAGATCTTTAGAATTACTTTGCTTGACCACTAGTTTAGATTACTCAATATTGCATATTACTATCGTTTGTGTGTTTCCACTTGTGTGTTGTATCTTATTTTGTAGATGAATATCAAGGGCTACGTCAAGCAAAAAGAAATCACTACATTTGCAAGGTAAGCAATCCTTCTGCATCTTTTGTAATTTGATTAATCTAGGAAGGTTTGTATGTTCTGTGGTGTTTTGTTCTAGGTCTAAACCATTTAGACTACAGATCTTTGTCCTTGTATGCATAGACAAAGTGTCTAGAAACAAAATTGGCGACTGTACTAGGGAGATTCCATAGTATTTGGGTTTTTTAAGTTGCGATTTGCGTTGTTTTTGTTTATCCTTTTAAATCCTTTCAATTTGCCTCTTTCTTTTCGATTTGTCTTCCTATGAGTTACTCGGTGATCCAATCTATGTTAGGGATCTTTCACTCGACTAGTTACCTCTTTTTGGGTTGGTATTTTTTATCTTTTCAAAATTGGATCTCTCTTGACGCACCTGGGTAGTATCATACCTACGTCACTATAATTTTGACACACCTTTCCTTAAGGCATATCGTGTCACTAACACACTTTTCTAGTGTTCAGATTGAATCACTAACACTCTCTCCCTGTGTGCAAACCACGTCACTGATGTCTTGACACCCTAGTGTATACCTGAAAGCTGCATCACCCTTCAAAGCTTGGCATATAGGGTTAAGTTTCCCACAAAAATTGGATTCGATTGGTTTTCCAAGGTTTGTGTTTCACTTGTCTCAACCATAGTTTTTATCAAAATTGGTTTGCTTATTTCCTTTGTTTAATTTGATATTTAGATCTTGATTAGACTTCTTAGCGAGTCCTAGGTAATCAAGTGGTTGCTTCCTTAGTCTTGGGTAGTTACAATACCTTGCAAGTGAAACTAGTCTTGTGACTCTTTGAGAATCCCTGATTTGTTTCACTCTGAATTCTAAGTCTTTGAGAATATTGGGTTGTTGTTGTTTTAGTGCAATTTGGTATGAGTCTTGAGTTGTGACACTTTTTGGGTGATTGATTTCTTAAGAATTTCTTTGATTAAATATTGTAGTAGTGAATAATATCTCATATTCCGAATCAAGATAGAGGAAGTGATATCATTCTTAGAATTGTTGAATGCATTATTGGAGAAAATCAAGAATTTTACTCTCTTCATCTTGAGTGCATTGCTTGAGGTTGTTGAAAAGAGAATTTGTGCTTTTGGTTGTTGTTTGAAAAACTTTGAAAGGGATGAAATTTCGCATGCTTATTTCTTCTTGTTTTTAAAAGAGTTCATCTTCATCTCTCCAAAAAGATTAAGTGGAAATTAGGCCTTTTCAAAGCTTCTGGGAAACGTTAGTGAATGCTCTCATACTTTTTGGATTTCTCTTTACCTCTTTTATTCCTTGGTTTGAAAATCAGAGACATTGCAAGTAAAAGAAGTTCATCTTTTCATTTTGGCTTGTAGATATAGCTTCGTTGAAAAGGATAATTAATTTTTTTTGGTTTGGTGTGTTATTTTTTGGTTTGTTGGATTAAATGAAAGAGAGTTTTTAGTATTTTGGGTTGGTTGGAAAAGAAAGTAAAAACGGTATTTTGTTCATTCACCGTATGGAAATAAATATCTCTCTCCTCTCTTTAGATAGTTTTCATCAAAAAACAAAATACTTACATCTCATTTAGCTTATTCATGCATATTGGTTCAGGTCTACACTTCATGCATTCACCTAACTGTACAAGATAAAATAAAGCGGTAGTCTAAGTTAAAATATTAGAAACTCATGTGATAGGTTAGAGACTTGTTTTGACATATTTAAACGTAGTAGTTGTCATTATCTTCCTGCACTGCATCCTGGGGGATTCCAATTCTTCCACGTACTAGTCGGTATATCGAACGCCCTTTCACATACTTAAGGGTATATAGAAAGGTACTTCATGTACTCGACGGTATATCGGAAGGATCCTATTGAACGATTGTGCATTATAAATCACTACTATTGATTGGATCTCCCACGTACCTTGCGTATATCGATATACCCTACTAGGATCCTGAAACCATCCTAGTCAACCATTTTTCTAGCTTGGTGTGGCAATAAAATGAGAACAAAACTTAGGGAGCTACTACGCACATACTTCCATGTAGTCGGGTAATACGGTCAGGGGTATGGTCCTAATCCTCCCTACTTAGTGCTCTAAAATATTGGGCTAAGTATTACTGTTGTACCATGTAGTATATCGCGAGTTGCAATGACTTCATACTCCTGTGAGGTTCCAACTCTTCATCCCACCTATCGTATAAGTTTGTTAGGTAGGATTTGAAGTGTGTGTTTCTTTAGAACACTATTAGGAAGATACTTTAATCATCCATCCTAGATGAACAACCCTTAAGGAGATCCCGTAGAATACTAAACTTGCCACCTGAATACCCCCTCAGTCAGGAAGGAAACAAAAGAGCAAGTATGGACCAACCTACTACAATTGGATCGCGTGAAGAAGAGATCCATACCACTAAATAAAGAGGATAATTTTCTCCTCAAGTAAATCCTCCCATCACTGATCCTATGGAACCATCGTTGGTGGAACAACCTCCCTCGCATGACACATATTTCCATCACTCACTTGAAGGTCACCCTAGTGCTGTCAATTGGATCTTCACTCGACCTCCAGATGACTCGATAGCAACTGCTTTTGGTCCAACTGCGTCATTTTAGGGGACCTCATTAGGACATGTTATTTCCGATTTTGGTTCACCACTGATTATGGAGACTCCACCACATCCGCACCCTACCAGACTTATCCTGAACATAGAATTTTTCGCACCACTTCATGATACCATGGCTCAGTTATGGACACTTGGAGAGAGGGTAAGGCACGAGAGTTCCCTTCCCAATCCACTTCAAAAGTACTAATTCCAAAACACCACTCCCCTATGCATTATTTTACTCTTCCTTCAGCAGAAATGACTGTTCTAGATTGCTTTTGATCCCAATAACTGGAGGGAAACCTTCAACCACTGTTAATTTCATAACTGGAACACAACCTCTGACACAAATTCTAATCGGAGGCCATCCTATAGTTAGTGGTATATGCATGGACACAAGGAAACCTATGGTCATTGGTCAAAACACAATTACCGGGCAATAGACAAAAACTAACTAGGGGGAAACCCCTAGTCAATGGAAAAAATCTAACTGGGGGGAAACCTCTAGTTAGTGGGAAACATACAAGTGGAGGAAAAACTTTTTTGATGGTTTATAATACGATCAGAGGTCCATCTCCATTCATGGGACAACCTTCATGGGCTCATCCCATGGGGGGACCATATGTGTGGGCGCAATCCCAATGGGAGTACACATATCTAGGTAATCACAATATAGAAATGGGTCAAATATATCAAAATACTCGAGGAAATATTTATCTTGGAGCACCTTACCCCAAAATCATAAACACCCCATGGGGATATCATAATGTTCCACCGATTCGACCTCCAGCCAGAGGCCCACCACCCCCCACCTCCACCACATATCCCACCCCCTCCTCCACCGCCTATCCCACCTCCACCTCCACCATCTGGACAACCCCCTCATTCAGGAGGAGGACCCCCATCAGGTCCACCCCCTAACATGGGAGGACCACCCCTGTATGGAAAACCCTCTATGGGAGTACCTTATGATCAATTGATTTATGGTCCTACTGGTACTCAAATGCCTTACCATTATTACCAGTATCTGCAACCAAACCAACAGTTGTAATTTCTGGATACTTTAGATCTGCCAGATCCATCACGTTGGACCAATGATCCAATTCAATATGGAATGAATTGGCCACCCATTCCTGTGAAATTTCCATCAGCCATACCCAAATTTGATGGAAAACCTGGTGAGGATCCAAAAAACCACATAATGACATATCATTTGTGGTGTTCCTCAAACTCATTAATGGATGATTGGATTTGTTTAAGTATTTTTCAATGAACCCTCACCAGCATAGCCGCCAAATTCTGTGGTGGTAACTCGATGTACAATTTGGCGGCTAACACAACAACAACAGTTGATCGTGCAACAATCCACTCCTTCTCAAGGAAAATCATCCATGACCGCTAATGGTCTCATGATGCGTAATGAAACTATTAAATTATCCACTAGGGCACATATATATGATTATATTCTTGATAAGGAATCTAATGGGGGTAATACTGAAAAATCCCCCACATTTTCATCCAATATTCATCTGTCACAAGGTCCTTTGACCATAGACAAACCTATACCAAATGCAGTTTTGCGTCCACCAAAAAGCAATATACGAAAAGCAATTTTCAACCCCAATGCCCGGGCCAGTCAAAACTACAATATTGTGGAAGATCTAGCCTAGGAACCATGTGCTATGTAGACCCTTGAAGTCTTACAAAACTTCCCTAATCAGCGTAAGACTCTGGTATCTACTATTCGAGCAGTGGATCTAGAATCATCCAACACCATCATGTTTAGATTGCACTACTTTAAGCCGAGGCGTTCACATCAATTGGATTTTCAAATCATTACCAATGTTGTGGGGAAAAAAATCCATCATACTGTCAAAGACGAAGGAGCCTCTGCTTTTGTAATGTCCTTGTCCTGCTGGAAAGCCATCGGTTCTCCTTATTTGAACCATTCCCCTACCACCCTGAAAGCATTTCACAGACGTGGATTCCAACCACATGGTATTCTACAATATTTATCCATTGAGCTAGGAGGAAATATTGTTTCCATTAACGTAGAAGTAGTCACAGCCCCATTCGATTACAATTTATTTCTTGGTCAAAATTGGTTCGATGATATGACAGTGGTCGCCTCTTCCATCTTTTGCATTGTGCAATTTCCCCATCACTTAAAATTGTCACTATCGATCAACTAGATTTTTGTACACCGGACATCACAACTCATCCTGCGGATAATATCCCTCTTTTAGGATATTCTTCACAAATATATGAGAGTGTGGGGGTAGGACTCCTCAAAGACTCATCTTTGATGGGAGTCTTTCCAACACCTAATACCCCATCACATGTTGCCACAGGGAACATGATCTCTTCCATGGTTCCGTCTTCTTTTGACTCCACGGATCCTTGGATTGTTCCTAACCCTATCGATATTGATTCGATTGGCGCTCAGATGCCTTTCAGCCCAGCCGAGGCTACTTATGATGCCATCCAATCAACATCTGATGACCATCACCTGGTGGCATCAGACCCATGCTCTCTCCCATCGTGGTTGAACTCATCCTCACCATTGTTGGATCATCTTCTCTAGAAATTTCCCTCCGATGAATATATCATGGAGGTTATGAGTTTGGATGAGCCCCATGGGAATACCATCATCATATATCGTCTTTTCTCCCGCTTTTGGACATGGTAGAGAATGTGATTCAAACCATTTTTTCACTGAATGTTGTCTTTTCTCCATGACGTATTTGCATAGAGCTATGAAGAAATGCCCAGGATTGATCATGTTATTGTAGTACATGAGATCAAAACCTATCCCAATGCAAAAGCTATCCGGAAAAAAATTTGTCCAGTACACCCTCGAAATACCACGTTGATTAAGGTAGAAATTGAAAAACTGTTGAGAGCTGGTTTCATTTATCTTGTCCCTTTGCCAGATTGGGTCTCTAATATCGTTCTGGTTACTAAAAAACATGGAACCATCAGATTTTGTGTCGATTATAGGGATCTAAATAAGGCTTGTCCCAAGGACAATTACGCTACCCCATTTATTGACCAAATTATTGATAATTGTGTCGATAGTGTCATCTTATCATTTATGGATGGATTTTTCGGCTATAATCATCTTGAGATCCACCCAGTAGCTCAACACAAGACTACTTTCATCTTCCCATGGGGTACATTTGCATACCACAAATTACCTTTTTTCGTAAAAAATGTTGGTTCCACATTCCAACGGGACTTGTTGTATTCCTTTCATGATATTAAGGATTTTTTGGATCCATACCTCAATGATCTTCTTGCTCATTCCAATCACCGTGAATTTCACCTTTATCATCTGACGACAATTTACCTCAAATGTCAAAATTATAACATCCACCTAAATCCTCACAAATGCATATTATATGTGAAGGCCGAACGTCTCCTTGGATTTATCATCTCGAAAGACAGGATCCGCATTGATCCCCTCAAGGTAGAGGCAATCTTATCCCTACCCCCACCTACGGACATCACTAAACTTCAAAGTTTGTAGGGAAAGGAAAACTACTTGCATTGTTTCATGTGTAACTACGCGGACGAAACACAGGGCTATATGAGATTGTTAAAGAAGGATGTCTCGTTTATCTGGGATGACTATGCCCAAAGTGCCTTTGATCATTTCAAGCATGTTGTTAGTCACACACCTATGTTACAACCACCTGATTACACCAAGGATTATATCCTTTATCTTGTTGCCTCTACCTCGACTATTGGTATGGTTTTAGTTCAGGAGGATATCAACGTGCAATAACATGTGATTTACTACCTTAGCAAGGGTCTTATGGACTCTGAAACTTGGTATTCACATGTTGAGAAGTTAGCTCTAGCATCTATTATCGTTGTCCAGAAGTTCCATCATTATATTATGCTCCAAACTACTACTATAATCATCGATTCCAACCCTATGTACCACATCTTAACCCGTCAGGTACTAGGCAGAAAATATTCGCGCTGGATCGCCATTCTTCAAGAATTCGATCTACAATTCGAAAACGAAAAATAAAAAAAGTCATTAGTATTTGTAGAGATTATTTGCGATCTTCCCCATATCGATAAAAAATTTCAGCCCATTGTCTCTCTTCCCAATGAGTCTTTGTTCTTGATCAGTACTTTTGATCCATGGTACGGACATATCACCATGTATCTCCAAAGAAAATGCTTCGAGCCTCACCTATCCCATGATGAACGTCGTCGTATCCATCATCATGCCAAATATTACCTAATCATCTATGATACCCTATATCGTCATGGAATTGATTTCATCTTCTAACGATGTTTAACTCACGAGGAGGCCGAGCATGTCGTGAATAAATGCCACTCAGGGTCTTGTGGAGGTCACCTCTCTAGGATGGATATATCCCATAATATTTTATGCATTGGATACTATTGGACATCCATATTCAAATATTGTATGGAAGTAGTTAAGAAGTGTCCTCCTTGCTAGCTTTTCCATCATAAAAAGCCACACACCCTACCTCGCTCCATCCTGTTATCACCATTGGCCTCTTTGCAAAATGGGGCATTGACTTCATGCATTGTAAGCCTACATCGGTCAGGGGGGCATGGTTATATTATTATTGTTATATTATTGTCACCATATATTAATTTACAAAATGGGTCGAGGCTATGCCTACATACAAAGAAGATGGCGAAAATGCCGCACTCTTTATGTTTAACCATATTATCTCTATATTTGGAGTCTCGCGAACCATTGTCACAGAACATGGCTCACATTTCTGAAATGATATGGTAACTGAATTAAGCACCAAGTTGGGATTTCGTCATGAAAAATAATCCCCCTACTATCCTCAATCGAATGGACAAGTAGAGGCCATTAATAAAGTCTTGAAAACCATGATTCATCATATGGTAGGCACTCACAAGTGAAATTTGCATGTGATGCTCTTTTCATCCCTTTGGGAATATAGGAATTCTGTCAAAACCGCCACTAGTTTCACACCTTTTCAATTGGTGTATGGACTAGAGGCAGTATTTCCTATTGAGTGTGAAATTCCATCTTTGAAACTAGCTACTGAAATCCTACCAAACACTATCGCTGACGAAGAGAGATTATTATACTTATTCAGACTCGATGAGACTCACCGTGATGCAGCTTTGGCCAATGAAGCGCATAAGAAACGTATAAAGGCCCAGTATGACAAATCCGTAAAGACTCGTATTTTTAACAAGGGTGATTTAGTCTTGACATATGATCAAAAACATGATAAACTGGGGGCAGGTAAACTTGAGTTCTTGTGGCATGGCCCATACATTGTAAAGCATGTTTTGGAAAAAGGATCTTATGAGTTGTTTGATTATGATGAAATATCCCTAGGGGAGCCTCGAAATGGGCTCTACCTAAAATGGTACTATCCTTAGGTCATCCTGCATCAATATTCTGTATATATTATATGTAACGTGTGTTTGATTTGGTGTGACACTTTCATGTTAGTGTGTTAGGGTCTTATTCCAATTGTTGCTTATACCATGTTCTACCTGGATGTGCAGATGACAACTTGTTATGGATTCGCAGATAGCGCTAGTCGGCACACCCAAAACCTCACTTTGGTAGCCTGGGTACTTTATTCCCCTGTTGATGAATTGATAAGTTCATGTGTAGTTTTCTTAGGTTATACAACTAATAATATGTTCGAATACCATGCATGATTGGATTGTTAACCGATGGTTCCTCCCATGGAGTGATCCATATTGTGGTTTACTTAGACTCTCAGCTCATAGACTTTCACTTAAACTGAGTCTATGCCATATGTGACCCTACACTACTTCTCTTGATTTGGCGAGTACATCTCCATGAAAGGTATTTTGAGTTCAGTCAATACCAACATATCCCGAGGTGTATGAACGCGGTTGCAGATTCATTGGCTAACTTTGTATTAGATTGGCACATTGCACATTTTAAAACATTTTTATTAAGGATGTATAATTTGCACAACATGTAAATTATCCATTACTATATAAGAAAAAATACATAAGACCCACATTCATCATAAAGAAACATTTTATAAATCATTGGGTAGTATTTTATATTACGCTTGATAATTTTTTTTACAAAAAGGTATTGGTACAAAACTCTGAATCCCATGGTGTTTAGCCTATCATATCTAAAAAATATGAAGTTCATGGCTTTCAGTACATCACTGCATAAACATTCTATCACTAGTGGTGCTCATGGTAACATATGATGGCCCTTGCCACCCGGCGTAGTAGCCGACCAAAACGACTGGAAACCCAAGCTGTCTGGTGCTGATAATGTCATGGAAAGTCATCTACGGAGATATCAGGAATATCCATGGTCCATTGCTGGAGGTTCTCCTCGATCTCATCAAGATCCTATACAACCTATCGGTTGGCCTCTACCATCTTCCTGACTGCTCTGGGCCTTTCAATAGGCAATGATCCAGCAGGTCTTCTTACCTAGGTGACGCTAGTGCTCTCCCTCTGGAAGCGCTAGGTCTGGATCCCCTTGGAAATTTGCTCCTATGTATGCATAGTCCTCTACCATAAGTAGTTGAGTGACCACATGAAGAAGGTAGGCCCATAAGTGATCATAGGCCCACCACCGCCATGTCGAGCCATCACCTCAGTCCACCTCATCATGTGTGGATCTCGTGGCTCGAGATCACTGATCTCTACCTGTGGACGGAGAAGGGGGGCCCTGTCCAGGAAGAAAGACACTACGATTGAACCATAGCCAAATTGTTTTAGTTCTCCCCTCTTGCATTTGGTAAACTGTTCTTTGAGGTTTGCAAGGAGTCCCTCCCACTAGTTGAATACTATAGGTTCCATGCACTCAATGGCGTAAAGCATATGAGCTCTAGTAGCATGATGTGGAGCCCTCCTTCCCACTACTTTATCGATGGTGAAAAATACAATCCTCAAAGGATGATCTTGCACTTTTTTTATGGGATTATTCCCACCTAACATTTGGGTATTGGGAGTGCAAAATTGTGCGATCAAATCCTCAGTGGTCCTCTCTCCCCCCAAGGACCGGATAGTGACACTAGGGCTCCATGCCTTGAAAACCCCGTTAGAAAATAAATGTCCTCAATGTCCAAAGTGAGGATGTGTGTCCCAACTTGAAAATATTGTTGATCTGGGTCCCATAATCGGATCAAGTAATCCAATAACTGGAGTTGGGATCTCATCCCTTGCACTTGGAAGAACTTCAACAACCCACATTCTCTTAAAGCATTGAACGAATGAGGATCATTGGCCACTTGGATATATTTTAATCCATGCTCCCTTTCCTTCCATTGCACCATCTTGATTGGTAAATCCTGCATGAACATCAATTTGAGAAGCATTGGGACCATTTCATGGAAACAAAAATTGATTTTTTGCTTGCATTATTGATTTTTTGGGTCACTCTGCCACTGACGCACCCCGACTTTGCTGATAGGGTGTTAGCGACGCACTTACCCTATTCGGGATGTGCGTCACCACTAGATGAAACACTTTTTGAAAGGGAAAAGTGCGTCACCCGAGTCATGCACTTTCCCCCTATATAATGACCCTTAAAACCACTCAAGTGTGCATAAAAACAAAATATTAGACCACGAAATTGGAGAGCAAAGGGAGTAGGATTACCTGGTCCTAACGAAATGTTCAATGGTTGACCGATGCTTTCGCAATACTCACTGCAAATATGAGCTAAAAAGGGATTTTTCACTCACTCCCAACTTGGTAAAAAACACAATGGTAAATAATTTTTACTTTTACCCTTTTTAATACCAAAATGGAATATTCCAAGTGGTTTTTTTACTAAGTTGACTATATTTTTTCGTTTTAATCCACCTACAAGATCTAAAAATTGTCGTGAAGCATTGCAAGGCGAGGCTAATAATCATTTAACTATGACAAAGATCATTTTTGACTTTTTCATGCTCGTTAAAAATGAAAAAGCTTATGATTGCTTTTTGATACCATTATCGTGATCGCTAAAATTAAGAAAAATAGGTGTTGAGCTTAGTATTTTTCCTTCTCGTTCTCGTAAATACATGATAATAAGTCACCGAGTTTACTTTTATCTCTTTTTTGGGCTCATAAAACTATTATGAAAAAGGAACCCCCTTGGAGTTTCCTTTAAGCTCTTTTCAGAATCCCAAAATATGAAAAGATTTCCAAGCAAACTTGTCTCTTTCATGCTTGTAAAAGGATAAGAAAGGCCGTCCACATGGTGATAATTTAACCCTTTTTTGGACCATGTGGACTCTTTACAAAAAAGGTCTACTCTAGTCACTTTTGGCTAGAAGGTTCTCTTAGGTATGGTTTTATCCTTTTTCGGACCTCTGAGACTAAATTTATGAAAAATTTCATTCGGAAGTTTCCTTTAGTTTTTTCAGACTCTAAATATGAAAAATCGTTGATTTTTCCTTCTATGGACTTGTAAAAACAAACATTGAAGGGCCCTTTCGGGAACGAACCTCTCCTTCCTCGGGTTTGTAAAACATGTGAGGTTGGACTCTTCTGAAGGATGAGCTATACTAAGTATCTGTTATCCTCCTCAAGCTCGTTAATAAACAAAGAGTTACTTGTCAATCATGACGGGGAATAAGGAAAGAGTGTGTCTCTACTTGCATTAATGGAATTATAGTCACCCTTGAACATGGCACTTGTTTGCATTTCATTCAAACAACTTGGGTAATCTTCTTGTCCTCAAGTCATACCATTTTATTGATTTATTCCACTCCTTTGGGTCATCTAAATAATTCATCAACCATTTGTTGTATTAGGTCTTGGTATTGTTGATGTATATGTAACTTCGGAATGTATTTCATATATGTATATTGTATTCCTATAGAGATGTAATTATTCCTCTATACGGAAGTGTCATCATTTATATTGTAAGTGTTGTAACTTATACTTGATGGGTTATTAGAACACCTTGTTGGGGTTGGACCTGTATAAGTCATGTGGGTCAAAGGGTTATTAGACCACCCTATTGGGGGTTGGCCATGTGGGTCAAATGGTTATTAGACCACCCTATTGGGTGTCGGCCATGTGGGTCAAAGGGTTATTAGACCACCCTATTGGGTGTCGTGCCAGTCAGCATTGTGTTATGTGGTTAAGTTGAGGCCGACCTAGTAAATGTTATTAGGCAAGTCAAGTCAAGTATAAATAGAGTGCGGGAGGCACTCTATTTGATCATTCTATTCTCACACACACTCTTTGGAGAGTGGCACACTTGTGGAGGAGGAGAAGCTACTGCTAGGAGATGTCTCTTATGCTTGGGTTGTATCATTTCTCTATCTATCTCTGAGGAAGTTATTGGGGTTTTTAACCTTTATGGTTTTCCCCCAAGTAAACTCCGTGTCTCTTGTGTGCTTGTATTATTGTGTCCATGTTGATATGCTGTAGATATGTTGTACATGTTGTTCTCTCAGTTGAGATCCTAGATCAGATTGAAGTAAATTCTGAAAAACTAACATGGTATCAAAGCTAGCCTGAAAGAAGGCATGGTATGGCATGTATGACACTTGTTGTACTTGCGATGCTAGGGCTTGATATAGAAAAAACTAGTCATCGTAGCACATTCGCTATAAATACATTTTCGAAAAGGTTTCGGATTTGAAACTTTTACAGGTCCAATATTAGATCCTCATGTACATTGTGTCCAAAGAACAAATTCTAATTCGTTGTACTTTGTGTTTTATGATCTGTACAATCTAGGGTTTCTGCCTCTTCTAGATCTTAGTCATAAATAGGTGACCTAGGAAAAAAGGTCATAACTTGGGCTAGGGAGATCCAAATTAAATTTCGTAAAAGGTGACAGGTAGTGCACGGACTATAATTTCTCAGGTAACTTTTTCATAGGCCGAAATGGAACCAGCGACACGTGGCACTCCGTACAAGTTTGCTCTCCTGTTTTATCCCATAAACAGGTCACGTTGCGACACTTGGCATAACGCTCTCTCAGAGATTCCATTTGAGGTTAGAGCTATGGGGTTGGAAAGATGACAGGTTAGGATACCACATAAAACTTTTCAGACCCCGTGGATCGAAAAGTTTGGAGTTACACTAGAAACAATCAGGTGCATATTTCTATCAAAACATAATTATTTTTTAGCACCTTCATTCATGGCTCCAGGAATTAGGGTTTCGGAGAAAGTTAGTATTTTTGTAATCAAAGACCATGGATGAATACTACTCATCAAAATAGAAATTTAGAGACCAAGATCAAATTTTTTGGTTGGGTAGAAGGCTGGGCTTGATCAAACCTTAGTTCAGGACTTTGATCAGAAAAGTGAAAAATTAGGGCAGCTGCAAAAGTTGGAATTTTTTAAGTCTGTGGCCATGGCTGGAAGATCCTTAGAAAAATTGAAGTTTAGAGCTTTGGATCGAACCTTTTGGTTGGGCAGAAGGGTGTTATTTTTCAAACCCTAGTTCAGGATCATGTCTAGAAGATCTGTAAGTTTCAAAGGAAATTTTGAGGGGTGAAACTTTGCAGTTTTCAAATTCTTAGTATACCGGCTTGATCAGCTCATCAAGTCACATCTTTCTATCCTTTCAGAAGTTTGAAATTCAAAGTTTCAAATTTTAGGGTTTCTCTGACAAACCCTAATTCAGCTCCAGATCCAGTTCCTCCAAATCAAGTGGATTGGGTTAGTCCTAGAAGAGAATGGATTGGTCACCTGCATAAGTGAAGAAGTTCCAGTTTCAGAGGGAGATGAGGATAAGGCCTTACATAAGAAGATTACAAGCAATCTCGACAGGTATGACTTATCCAGGTATGTTTCGAGATTTGTTCATGATTAAGTTTATGGTATGTTTGTATTCATATTATTACGGTTAGTACAATCTTGATTAAATTTAGACTTGTCGTATCACCTTAATAAAATTATGAATGCATGATAGAAGATATTCATTGATTAGGGTGTTGACACTTATGATTGTACTAATGCATTATGGTGTTGTATGAGGTTTATGTTGTCCGCTAACATGAAAGGTACACCAAGAAAGACAAATCATGTTCTAGTTCAAGAACATATGATCATGGTGACATGAAGACAAAGATTCATCCATTGTCATGGATCACATAGAAGATCTATTTACGAGGCATGTATAACTTATGAGATATGTAGGTTACTAGCACAAGTCATTGAAGAGAACAAGAAGACATCATGTGGGTATGTTAGACATAACTAGCTAACATACTAATCCAGGTATGTTTTTCCTATATCAAGTTAGAATTCTACCTTGTGATAGGATCTCTTATATAAGTATGCATGGCATGATTGATAATGATTATTCATAGGTTTGAGTAATCACGGGTTTATGCATATTATGTCTCTTACCTTGATTGATGATATGACTAACCAAAAAAGTCCTTTGGTCAAATATGAATATGCATGAGTAAGAGAAGTCTTCCCTAAAACATTGAATGCTAATGCTTATTATCTGTGTTTGAAATTATCATGACTATACATGCTTAAGATTATTGTGTTTGATAGTATTGAGAATATACTAATGAATGTATGATTATGCATGAGATCTCGAGGATAACACAATAATGATACTAATAAGCATGCATAGGGATTGAGGATGAATATAAGATCAAGGACAGGTAATCCAGGAAGCAAAGATCAAGAGGGAGCACACTCTAGTAGTTTCTGCAAGGATTCAAATATTCAGAAGGAGTTGACCACTTCTCACAATCCACATCAGAATGGAGTTTCAAAGACTGAGAGGGAGTCAACCCAACAAAAAAACAAAGATAAGTATTTGAATTGTCATTTCTTGCATATTTGATTGTTTAAATAATATTGTTCAATGATGTATATACTGATGTTCCTAGAATTAGGCTGTGTATTTTGGCATATTAGAATAATTGCATTAATTAACAGCATACTACTAATATGCATGTGATGGGTAAGTGGCCTATGGCACTGTACAACATTCCATTGCTACTTATCTAGAATTAAACCTCTTTGCTAACATGTTGGGAGTAGTGAAAACTCTTAACAATGTTCCGGTAGAGATTGGAAGGCATCTAGAAATTTACAGGATATGGATGAATGTTGTATTGAAGCATTGGATAAAATAATTGCATGACTGCATGACATATTTCTTTATGTATAAGAATTTGTTCTGAAAACTATGAGATGTTTCTAATCATGCAATTTAACTTGTTTTGTAGGAAATATTGTATGCCTTCACCTACAAAAGAAGGACTACAACATTTGTTCCAACAACAAAGATATCTTTTGAAGATATTGAAGTTCCTAGGATCTGGGATGAAGTAATGGAAGAATGCCATGATGAGTCGATCATGAAGAATGATGTTTGGGATGCAGTCCCAAGACCTGAAGGGAAGTTTGCTGTGACTTCCAAATGGATCTATAAGATCAACCATGCTGCAGATGGTAGCATGGAGAAATACAAAGCGAGGTTTGTAGTTCGTTGCTTATCCCAGAAAGAGGGATTGATTATGAAGAGAATTCTACACCTATAGCCAGGCACACTTCCATCAGATCAGTACTTGCTCTGGCTGCAGTGATGAAATGGAAGATACACCAGATGGATGTCAAAACAACATTCTTGAATGGTGTAGTCAAAGAGTAAGTGTATATGGAGAAGCCACTTGGGTTTGAGACACATGACCAAGAGTCACATGTGTGCAAACTAAAGAAATCCTTGTATGGTTTGAAACGGGAAGCCAAGACCTGATATGGAAGGATAGATGGCTTTCTATCCAGTTTGGGATTTACCAAGAGTAAAGCGGATTCCAACCTTTACTACAAGGTTGAGGAAGGAAATCCAGTAATACTACTTTTGTATGTGGATAACCTATTTGTTACATGTGAGGATAGATTGATTGCCGACACGCAACGAAAGATTGCTGCCGAGTTTGAGATGAAGGACTTGGGGATGATGCACTATTTTCTAGGCATGGAGGAGTGGCAGAGTGCAGATGGTATCTTCCTTGGACAAGGGAAGTATGCAGTAGAGATCCTGAAGAGGTTTGGGATGATGGAATGCAAGGCCATGGCCACACCTATGGAATCAAACCTGAAGCTTTCATGTGATGCTTCATCTGATCTGGTTGATGTCATGGTGTATCGTCAGATGATTGGGTCGTTGATGTACCTAATGAACATGAGACTAGATATTTGCTTTGCGGTGAACACATTGAGCCAGTTCCTGAAAGATCCAAGGAGTGTTCACCTGGTTGCTGTAAAGCATATTCTGAGGTACCTAAAGGGTACAATTGATTATGGGCTAAAGTATTATGCGAATCAAAAGTCTAACCTGCAGGGTTATGTTGATTCAGATTGGGTAGGCAGTGCTGCAGATAGGAAGAGCACTTATGGGTGCTACTTCAGTATGGGATCATGTGTGATCTTTTGGTTTATCAGGAAGCAGTGTTGCGTAGCACTGAGTACATCCAAGGAAGAGTATGTTGCAGCATGTTCGGCTAGTTGTGAGGTAGTATGGCTCTGGAAGCTACTGTCTGAGTTATTTGATCTCCCGCTAGAGGCTACTGGTATCTTTTGTGACAACTAGAGTTGTGTGAAGCTGTCTGAGAACTCGGTGTTCCATGACAGGTCTAAACACATTGAGATCAAATATCACTATATCAAGGATATGGTGCAGAGAGGAGCAGTGAAGCTCCTATATGTTGCGACGGATGAGAAGGTTGTAGATGTGCTGACGAAACCACTAGCCAGAGTGAAGTTGGAGTACTTCAAAGAGAGGCTTGGTGTTCTTTAGATTGATGACACTTCAAGGAAGAAGTGATGGACACATTTGCAAGAGCCATTCCGAGCATGGTGAGAGGAGGATCCTTCTTAGGATGTGGATAGAAGTGCTGGATGATGAGCATCAAGACGATGCTACATTTACTGCTCAGTATCTGTATATATGCATCATGTTGAATTCTTGATATGATTGGTTGGATCATTTATATGTATATGTATGTACGCATCATGTTGGATGTTGGATATGATCAGTTGGATCATTTATATGTATATGTATTTACGCATCATGTTGGATGTTGGATATGATTAGTTGGATCATTTATATGTATATGTATGTACACATCATGTTGGATGTTGGATATGATCAGTTGGATCATGTGTATGTATCTGTAAATGTATCAGGTGGATACATTGTATGATCAGGTAGATCATGTATGTTGATATGTATTAGGTATGATCAGGTGGATCATGTATTTGTACATGTATCAGGTGGATACATTGCATGATCAGGTAGATCTTGTATGATGATATGTATCAGGCAGATACTGTGTATGCATCAGGTGGATGCATTGTATGATCAGGATGATCATGGATGACAAGCTTCAGGATGTTTCTCCAGATGACATGCATCAGGATGATGTAGTGTTGATGATCAGGATGATCATGTGTACATAAGGATGATGTATGGTGAGTATCAGGTTGATACTCTGTGGCCGTGGACAGGTTGTACAGATGAGAATGTAAGTAGACTTGGGAGATCTGGACAGGATGAAAAAGGCCTCAGATGCTCTTTTGAGGCATTTCTCTGGGAGGACATGTAAGTAGACCTGGGAGATCTGGACAGGATGAAAAAGGCCTCAGATGCTCTTTCGAGGCATTTTCCTATGGCATGTAAGTAGACCTGGGAGATCTGGACAGGATGAAAAAGGCCTCAGATGCTCTTTCGAGGCATTGCCATGAACACATGTAATCAGACCTGGAGATCTGGACAGGATGAAAAAGTCCTCAGATGCTCTTTAGGGTTCTTGCTTGGAAATACACCCTTTTAAGGTTTTGTGGTAGGAGTCACATGTAATTAGACATGGAGATCTGGACAGGATGAAAAAAACGTCAGATGCTCTTTAGGGTTCTTGCTTGGCAAGACACCCTTTTGTGACTGTCACATGTAAAAGATCTTGGGAGATCCTATAGGTCAGAGTTGTGTACCTGTAACAGCCTGGGATGCTCTTTCAAGGTTTTGTGATGCACGTAATAAGTCCTGAGGATTTCACAGTATGGCCAGTGATGATGAAGACCTACAGGTGGTGGGCCTACATCCAGTATGAAAAAGGACTAGCCCTGTAGAACTTCCTATGACAAGTAGATTCAGAGATTGATTGAGATAGAAGCAGCAGTGATGATGACGATGATTCTATGATGATGATCCATAGAAGAAGACTTGTGCTAGCAGATCTGTGTCGAGAAATACCTTCCTAGTTAAGAGGGAGTGTTGATGTATATGTAACTTCAGAATGCATTTCATATATGTCTACTGTATTCCTATAGAGATGTTATTATTCCTCTATATGGAAGTGTCGTAACTTGTACTTGATGGGTTATTAGACCACCTTCTTGGGGTTGGCCTTGTATAAGTCATGTGGGTCAAAGGGTTATTAGACCACCCTATTGGGTGTCGGCCCAGTCAGCATTGTGTTATGTGGTTAAGTTGAGGCTGACCTAGTAAAGGTTATTAGGCAAGTCAAGTCAAGTATAAATAGAGTGTGGGAGGCACTCTATTTGATCATTCTATTCTCACACACACTCTTTGGAGAGTGGTGCACTTGTGGAGGAGGAGAAGCTGCTGCTAGGAGATGTCTATCTCTTATGCTTGGGTTGTATCATTGCTCTATCTATCTCTGAGGAAGTTATTGGGGTTTTTCACCTTTATGGTTTTTCCCAAGTAAACTCTGTGTCTCTTGTATGCTTGCATTATTGTGTCCATGATTGATATGCTGTAGATATGTTGTACATGTTGTTCTCTCAGTTAAGATCCTAGATCAGATTGAAGTAAGTTCTGAAAAACTAACAGGTATCCATCTCATCATGTCAATGTTGCCAAGTCATGCCATTCCATGTTCAAGGGAAGTCTATTGTTGAGTCAACCTCTACAGTCATTATACCTTCCTTTGTGTCAATCACCCCCGAGTCAGCCTCAAAATTTACTCTACAGTCTGATCTACTTCAAAAATATATTTGATCTTGTTTCATGTCGATGATGAAGGAAACATCATTTCCCTCCTTCGACAGGTTTATCCTTATCGAATTCAATACATCATCCAAGGATTAGACCTAGAAATTAGTCAAGTACCTTGGACCTAGATGATCTAATGGTAGGTTACCTCACTTTCAATAGTAGGTTCACATCATTGAACTCTGACTGGGATATTCCACCGAATGTTCGATTTCAACTCATTGATACACGTTCGGAGGAATGTACTAGAGTACCTTGGGAGTCATTGACATTAATGATGATTTCCCTCGCACTTATTAACAGTATACATCGATGATCGATAATCAAGTGATTTATACCATGTTCGACATCAAGACATCTATTCACATGGTTAGAATTGTACTTTTGCAGGTTTAGGATGAAGAACCTGGGATAACTTATGTATCTTACTGCCAAGTTGCGATGGACATTTTTTTAGGATTTTCCCACATGCACATAATGATGGAACCATTTTTCTGTCACATAGATCCATATTGTATTGGTATGTGGCTATGTTCAATTCATCTCATAGATCCACTGTGTACTCTCTCGTGGCTACGATCTAGTCTTGTCATTGATGTATGGATCCACATTTGTATTCGTAGTGGCCATAATTTTATTCAGTTTTTTCATGGATTTGCATTGCATTGGTTGACATCCATGCTATGAGTCATTTGAGGCACATATCTTAGAGTTAATTGTACTACAGAATTCTTTGTTCATCATTTCAACTGATGGTCATTTCCTTAAACTTCCATACATCAAAGCACTTCACCTATCCTATTTTTATAGATTCATGCCTTGGGAGGCATTCTGTTACAACAAAATATCATCATCATGAAGCATGTGTCCTTGACTTGTCCTAATTCCTAAAGCATTGATGCCAAATTGACTGAAGGAAGGGATTTGGCATGTTTTTTTCCTTTGTTGTCACACTGACGCACCTTGATTGTTGACAAGTTGCGTCAGAGTCTTGGTGACGTGCTTTTCATATTGACAAAGTGCATCAATGACACTTTCTTCCTTTGTTCAACATGCATCACCCTTCAATGATGCAGGATGGTAGTTGACAAAGTGCATCACTGTTAGTTAGGAAGGAAAAAGAGAAGCTTCGAGATCCTTCTAGAATGAATATCTTCATGAAGGTTTATCCCAATAAATCAGTGAAGGTGGCACTCGATCTCATAACTTCTTGAGATGATCCCTTAGCCTTATCCATCAAATCCTCAACCCCTTCTATCCTCTTTGGCCTATATATTCAAGCCTCCTCTTCATAGTTAGAGGAGGAAGGATTCGAGCACCTAAACGCTAGAGAAATTTTGCTAGAGTGGGAACCCTTTCATCCATTGAAGGCAAGATTGGATCTTTTAGGAAAAGATCATTTGGAAGAAATTGTGACATCAAGGCTTTGGTTGTAATATCCTCTTCTATATTTTCATTAATACAGTAATACATACTCTTTCCATAAATATTTATTGTATTTTAAAGATCTTTAGAATTAGTTTCCTTGACCACTAGTTTAGATTAATCAATATTGCATATTACTATCGTTTGTGTGTTTCCACTTGTTTGTTGTATCTTTTTTTGCAACTGAAGATCAATGGCTATGTCAAGCAAGGTCTGTATGTTTTGTGGTGTTTTGTTCTAGATCTAAACCATTTAGACTAGGGAGATTTTTCCTTGTCCACATAGATGAAGTGTCTATAAACACCCATATAGAGGTACTTGATCAAAGTAATGATGTTCTAAATTCTTGTTGGACAAGACTCCGGACTTGTGTGTCAAGTCATGATTATCATGTAAACCTTATGTATAAAGGTATTCGTGAGATGGACCTCCTGTATAGAGGTGGACCTTCCGTATAAAGGTCATGGTTTACTTGTTAAAAGCATTTAATGTTGTCTGATGTATTATTAACCATGATCACTAGTTGCTATTAAGTATCCTTTAGAGATTGATCACCTCTAAAGTGAATTACTTTAGCATATGATCATTTGGTCCGGAATAATATAATATGATCACAACAACCAATAATTCTTCCTAGTATAATTTAATGTGATGGATAACTAAAGTTAACACATATTAGACATGCAGTAAAAGATAAAGCATAGAGATCAAGAGAATTCAAAATTTCCCATCCAAACACTTCAACTAATTAAAGAGAACTTGAATTATTAAAGCTTCATTTAAGTATCAATGCTTCAGTTAAAACATTAGTTAAAGATACACTTCAGTTAACTAAAGAACTCACAGTGGTCACTTCAAGTAAATCAATCAGCATGATTTCAGTTAACTAAGTATTAAATAAGAAGGACTAGTTAACTAAAGTGAAAACACTTTAGTTAAACTAAAATATGACACTTTAGTAAAGTGAAAACACTTTAGTTAAACTAAAAGATGACACTTCAGTTAAACAGAGTTAACTAATTAACAATAAAGAAGATCTAGTTAACTAAGTGTTATTGCATGATGACACTTATGTTAAACTAAAATATGACACGTGACTTGTGACACTTTCATGTGAGTTGTGACACTTGCATGTTGACACTTAAGTTAGCCACCCAACTAAGTGGGAAAGATTTCAGTTCAAAAAAGATTTCATCCTAAGTGACACCTCAGTGAAATAAAGCACTGCATGAGAAGTGGGGTGCACCTCTGCATGCAAGATCAATACATCCAGTTTGAGGGCGAGTTCATCCTGAATTTAGAAGTTAAAAATAGAAGAGAAGAATGTATAAATATGTTATACAAGATTGATGAATCCAATGCGAAGTGAATTCCCTTGTCCATTGAAGGCAAGGCACACATCTAATTGATATCTCTTCTATATTGATTTTGTATATTCATCAAGGGTGTTTGGTGATCTCTTATCTTCCGAAAGCAATCTTCTAGTTGTAAAAACAATCATTCTCTGCTATCCATTATATTAGACCGAGAAGAATTGTTGGGGTTTTTGTTCTCATAATTTTGAGGATTTTCCCCAGGGCATATCTTGTGTTATGGTTGTGTGAATTTCATGGATTGAATTGTCTCATTGCTTCAAGTCTCTACATCTAAGATAATTAAAGATCAAATATCAACCAAATTTCAACATGGTATCAGAACTCAGGGCATGAAGGAGCTCAGTTTTTCATGCCATCTAGAGCCTATGTTGATCCTAAGAAGTTGAGCACAAGATTTGAATACTATGGCATCAATCTCTATATGAACGGAAGACCGTCTTCAGGAAACCTCAAGCTTCAATACTTGGAAGGATAGGATTCTCAACATCCTATAGGAACTTGAATTGGATGGCTACATATCCACTGTGGTGGAGGAGCCTGCATCTAATGCAAGGTGCCTAAAATTCAAGAAAAATCAAGCTAAGGCCAAATAGATCATCTATGATTCGGTAAAAGATAACTTGATTCCCTTGATCACACCGCTGAAGACTATGAAATAATTTTATGATACATTGAATAATCTATATGAGAAGAAGGCCCCAAGTCAAAAGAGGGAATTGAAGAATAAGCTTCGAAACTTAAAGATGGATACGGATGAGACAGTGGCCTCCTTCTTCTCTAAGATATTTCAGGTATGAGATTAAATTGATAGTATTGGATTAGTGGTGGATGAAGATAATCTTCTCCAAACTACTATTGATGATCTCCCATCCTCATGGGAGAAATTATTTCCTGTGGTTTATGGAAACCTAAATTTGAAAGGTTGTGGCATAACTGCCTCCAAGAGGAGGGGCAAATCTAGAGCAAGCCAATGTGCATCAAAGAAGAAAGCATTTCCCTTGTGGAAAGAATGAAGAAAGGAAATAAACCCTTCTTCCAAAATAAGTTCTCTCATCCAAAGAAGAATGAGTTCAACAAAGGATTTGACAAGTCAAAATATAGATGCTTCAATTGCAACAAGAAAGGCCATTTCTCAAGAGATTATAGAGCAAAGTGGAAAGGAAAGTTTCATGCTTCTATCGCCATAAAAGATGAAATCACTCAAAAGAATGCATATGAAGAAAAGGAGACGAGAAGGGATTATTATGTTGTCTCATCCCTTTCAAGATTTGTCATCACAAATATAGACACATGGTTGATTGAAGTGGTGCATCCAAACATATGATTGGTTACAAGAGTTCTATCATTGATCTAAAGGAGAAAGAATTCACATGCATGGTAGAGTTGGGGGACAACTCAACTTATTCGATCCAGGGATTTGGATCCACCTCATTCCAACTGAGCATCGGTGATATTCTACATGTGGAGGACATTCTATATGTTCTATGCTTGAAGAAACTCCTCTCAATTTCAATTCTTGAAGACAAAGGATTTTGATTTATCTTCATGGATAACAAAGCACTTTTTATGGCCGAAGAGCCTAGAATATGATGCTATGATTCGAGTTCGAGAGGGAGGACTCTACAAGGTACCCGAGAACTACATTCAAGATACGATTCACCACAATATCATTCCATGTGATTTATGGCACCGAAGGCTTGGACACCTAAACTACAAACCGTTACCAGAACTTCAAAAGATGGTAAAAGGTATGCCTGTATTTGATTTTGAGCATGATAGAGTATATCAGGGTTGTGCACTTGGGAAGAATGTTAAGAAATTTTTTTCTAGCAGTTCTACTAGATCTAAAGGGATTTTAGATTTAATACATTCTAATGTATGTGGTCTCATGTCATCCCCCTCCCTAAGTGGCTTCTTATATTATGTAGTATATTATTTTTCTAAGAAGTCGTGGATTTATTTCATGAAGGCTAAAAGTGAAATTCTTAGAAAATTTAAAGAGTTTAAAGCCCCAGTTGAAAATCATAAAGAAAGTGATATCCATGCATTAAGGACTAATAATGGAGGTGAATTTGATTCACATGCATTTAATGAGCTTTGTAGTGATGTAGGAATATGTAGGAAATTGACATTACCATACAACCCTAAAAAAATGGGGTTGTCGAGAGGAAGATTAGAACCATGTGTGAGGCTTTAAAATCCATGATGCATGATCAAGATATGTCTACCTCATCATGGGAATAAGCCACCCATACATATGTTTACATCCAGAAAAGAAGCCCGCATGCCATTCTAGATGAGAAGACAAAAGAAGAAGTGTTTACCAGTGAGAATACAGACCTCTCACACTTGAGAATCTTCAGGATACCAATATACATTCATGTACCAAAATAAAAGAGAACAAAGATGGAAAATTCTAGGAATAAAGGAACCTTTGTGGGTTATAGCGAGTAATCCAAAGCATACCTAATATATGTACCTGGTGAGAGACACATTGAAGTCAGCCAGGATGTTACCTTCCATGAGGAAGCTGCTTTCAAAAGAATGAAAGAGATTCAATTTGATTCAGAGATGGAGGATCCCGAGTTTGATTCTCCCCCTTCATAGTTTGAGAGGGATAAGCCAGAAGATGCCTCATATTCATTAGCTCCTAAAGAACCAGTAGAATTGGTTGAGACCTAATTAAACTCCTGATAAAGAATATCTGCTTTGTGTCGAGACATTTTACAAAATGCAAAGAAACATGGAGCATCAATAGGATCATCCAGAGAGTGCAAGTAACCTGACAAATATTCACGGTAAGTTGCACTGATGAGTCACATCAGTGATTCAAAACCATCCTCATATGAAGAAGCTGCAAAGTAGCAAGTTTGGAAATATGAAATGATAGAATACTACAAATCTATAATGAATAATGATGTTTGGGAGGTTGTTCCCAGACCTGATGGGAAGTCCATTGTGACTTCTAAATGGATTTACAATATAAATCATGTTGCGGATGGTATAATTGAGAAGTATAAATACTGATTCATTTCTAGAGGTTTCTCTCAAAAAGAAGGCATTGATTATGATGATACCTTTTCCCCTATGGAAAGGTACAACACAATCCAAGCAATGATTGCACTTTCATCTGTTCTAGGATGGAAACTTCACCAGATGGATGTGAAGAAAGCCTTCCTCAATGGTGAGGTTGAGGAATAGTTTTATATTCAATCTCCTAAAGGATTTGTGGTGCATGGGAACGATTCCCATGTTTTCAATCTAAATAAATCTCTATATGAGCTTAAGCAATCCAATAGGGCTTGGTACTCAAGAATTGATAGCTACCTTCAGAAACTGGGTTTTAGTAAGGGTGAAGCTGATCCAAATTTGTACTTTAAAGTAGTGAAGAACCAACCATTGATATTGGTTTTGTATGTTGATGGTTTTTTTCTCACTGGATAGGAACATCTGATTGCTTGGTGCAAGAGGGATCTCACCTTAGAGTTCGAGATGAAATACTTAGGTCTAATGCACTACTTTCTTGGCCTTGAGATCTGGAAAAGAAAAGATGAAATTTTTCTATCTCAAGGGAAGTACACTGTGGATATATTGCATAGGATTGGCATGATAGATTGCAAATATATGACTACACCGATGGTTTCCAATCTGAGGAAAATTCATGAGTCGAGCTCTATATCAGATCCAATAGATCCCACTTTGTATAGACATCTTATAGGATCTCTAATGTACTTGATACATTCGAGGCCTGATATATGTTATGATGTGAGCATTCTGAATCAATTTATGTTTGATCCGAGACATTAACACTAGAAAACTGCTAAGCATTTGCTCAGGTACCTTCAAGGTACAATTTCATATGGACTCAGATATGACTCGAGTGGAGGAGTCATGTTACTTCGTTATACAAACTCAGACTGGGCAGGAAGCATTGTGGATCATAAGAGTACATTCAACTATTGTTATATCCTACGATCAGCTATGGTATCTTTGTTCAGCAGAAAGCAGGGATCTGTAGCCCAAAGCACTACCAAAGCATAATACATAGATACTATTATTTCCTGCTGAGAAGTAGTGTGGCTCAGAAAGCTACTTGCAGGGTTGTTCAGTGAAAATATTGAGCCTACAGTTATTAGGTGTTACAATCAGAGTTGCATCAAGATTTCCAAAAACCCAGTGTTTCATGACAATTCGAAGCACATTGAAATGAAGTATCACATCATCCAAGACATGGTCTAGAAAGGTTCAGTGAGACTTCATGTAATAACCCTTTTTCAAAATTCTATTAAAATGCCAATTTTTCCACTTTTTCCCCAATTTCGACCTTTGACTAGTTTAACTGTTTCGACCTCCAAATGAACCCAAATGCTCCCAAATCTTCTGTAGGAGTGTATGAATGGTATTTATACTTTAATATCAAGTTCAGGGATGTTTTATGGCCCTCCAAATACTGCTGCAAACTTTATTTGTATTCTGATCAATATATGTAATTTTGACTAGTAATTTGTGCATCAAATCCCCCCCGAGTAACACTGCAAATGGCCTTCCAAATGCCTCCAAAATCCCGCGAATTTAGGAACATAGATATATAATGTGTTAAGTATGTGATTAAGGTCTCATATTCACCATTAATTGATTTTTACTACTGTTCTAACTCGCTCACATTCAATAGCAAAAACCCCCAATTTGACCCTTGGGGAAATGGCACTATTTCACCTCCCAATACAACTAAACTGAGTAAAAATGCTTCAAATGCTCAAGTAAAGTACATGAAACTTGTATAAGACATCCATGTAAGTATATTGATCACAAATATATCAGAGAATCATCCATCCATTCGAAATAATCAACATTATAGTGTCATACATCAATGCATTGGAGAAATGGACATTGTTTGCTCATTAATCAATAGTTTTGCATACAAACAGTGGGTATTTCGACCTGATACTTTTTGAATATTAATAACATAGGATATTAATCTATTACAATCATAAATATATAATGAGAATCTCTCTCAAGAAGCACAAGTGCTCACCGAAAACGCCCTCCCTCAAGGAGCATGAATATGCCTTCAAAACTGGAAATGGTGGAGAGAAAGTGATGCACTAAAACAAACCATGAAACTTCCTGTATCTTATACCTGCAAATAAGAAATCCATTAAAGCACCATGAAATACCTGAGTGGCCTCCCCAAACACCAACTTGGATGGGAATCTTTCACCCTCGAAATTGGCTAAGGCAAGAAACTAGTCATCCACTAGCTCTCTCTTCACAAATGCAATTTTTCTCCAATCATCAAAAGCCATTCTCATACTTCATTTCTACATTTTATAACCAACATTAGCCTTCTAAGGGTTTAAATCCTCTCAATAGATTCAATAGATTTCCATTTAGGAAATATTCCACATTTACCACTTGTCTCCTAGTTCCAACCTTCCATCTTCTCCCAAATTCGATTTTGAGTCTCTTTGGCATCTCCAACTCCCAAATTCGCCTTCCTTGAGCCTATTTTTGGTGTTGACATGTCATAGTGGTCAGATCTCAGAGTTCAGGTCTGCAATTTGTCATAGTTGTCATAGATGCTCCATCATTGGTGTCATAGGGGCTACTCCATCATTGGTGTCATAGGGGCTAGGGAATCTAACCCAAGTGTCCACAAACTTCCACTTTGACTCTTTATCTTCCATGGAGGTTACCAATCCTTCCCAATTCGACCTAAGATGCTCAATTACATGTGTTATGACTTACCAACTCACCCAAGAGTGTTCACATTCCCATTAATTCAAATTTGCAAAAGAGAGATACCATGTATTATGAAAAATCAAGCTAGTGTGGGTCCCACATCCTCCATATGTCTCCAAAACCATTTGTCACCTAGGATTTCTCTTGAATTTCTTTATTCACTCTATTTATTAAATACTTGAACCATTCTAATGTCTAAACATCATTTATTATCTTCCTTATTACCATTCCACATGTCCCCATCCAACCTAGGAAACTAGTAGGATTGATGGAATTGTCTTACTATGAAATTATTGGAATGGGGACATTACAGTCCTCCCCACCCAAGATTGCTCACCCTAAAGAAATCTCAATCTACCATGCTGCAAACTTGTCCCTCCTCTATCAGGTGGCCTTCCATGAGTAATGTCTCCCATAATATTTCTATTTCGGTGCTTCATGCTGTGGGAAGAAACTACTTGATTCGAATAGGTGTGTTGCCCTCTCACAATCCTTAGTACTCCTTTTGAATCTTGGAATTTCATTTTAGGAATTTTATAATTTACTGTATGCTCTCCTATTGAATACAACCATTGCACTCCCAAAACAACATTAGTATCAACAATATCAACCACATAAAAACTATCGACAAAAGTATAGTTACCTACGGTGACTTGCAGCCAATCTTGTACAACCAAGATTGATCCTCCCATGTAAAATTTATTCCTCCCATATAGAGTTACTTGATAAAAGTATTGATGTTGTAAATTCTTGTTGGAAAATACTCCGGACTTCTGTGTCAAGTCATGATTATCATGTAAACCTTCCGTATAAAGGTATCCATGAGATGGACCTCTCATATAGAGGTGGACCTTCCATATAAAGGCCATGCTATACTTGTTAAAAGAATTTATTTTTTTGTGATGTATTATTAACCATGATCACGAGTTGCTATTAAGTCTCCTTTAGAGATTGATGACCTGTAAAGTGAATTACTTTATAATATGATCATTTGGTCCATAATAATATAATATGATCACAACATCCGATAATGCTTCTTAGTATAATGTAATGTGATGGATAATTAAAGTTAGCACATATTGACCATGCAGTAAAAGATAATGCATAGCGATCAAGAGAATTATAAATTTCCCATGAAAACACTTCAACTAATTAAAGAAAACTTTAATTGTTAAAGCTTTAGTTATAAATCTTCAGTTAAGTATCAATGCTTCAGTTAAATCATTAGTTAAATATACGCCTTAGTTAACTAAAGAAATCAGAGTGGTCACTTCAAGTAAATCAATCAGCTTGATTTCAGTTAACTAAGTGTTAAATAAGAAGGACTAGTTAACTAATGTGTTTTCACTTTAGTTAAACTAAAAGACAACACTTCAGTTAAAGAGATTTCACTAAGTGACAATAAAGAAGATCTAGTTAACTAAGTATTATTGCATGAGGAAACTTATGTTAACCTAAAAGATGACATGTGAGTTGTGACACTTGCATGCCGACACTTGAGTTAAGCCACCTATATAGTGGGAGATCTTTCAGTAAAGAGGCGATTTCATCCCAAGTGACAGCTCAGTGAGATAAAGCATTGCTTGAGAAGTGGGGCACACCTCTACATGCAAGATCAATACATACAGTTTGAGGCCGAGTTCATTCCGAAGTTAGAAGTAAAAAATATAGGAGAATAATGTATAAATATGTTATACAAGATTGATGAATCCAATGTGAAGTGGATTCTCTTCTCCATTGAAGGAAAGGTGCTTCTCTATGTGCAGGGTATTGTTCTTGCTTGTTATTGTTGTGTTGGGAACACATCAGTTGGATCTCTCTTCTCTATCGCTTCCATATCTTCATCAATAGTTTTTGGTGATATCTTATATTCCGAAAGAAATCTGCTATGTTGTAAAATAAATCATTCTCTGTTATCCATTATATTATACTGAGAAGAATTGTTGGGGTTTTGTTCAAATAATTTTGAGGATTTTCCCCAGGGTATTTCTTGTGTTATGGTTGTATGAATTTCATGGATTTAATTGTCTCATTGCTTCAAGTCTCTACATCTAAAAGAAATAAATATCAAAGCTCAACCAAATTTTAACAGGAAGATGTTGTGGAAAAAAATAGAAAACTTTCCCAAGTCATCCTAGTGCTCCTAGTTCATCCTAATCCAAGTGAAAAGAAGGAAAAATCTTCCTTAACACACAAAAGCTAGATAAAATAAGGATGAGGGTGCTTTAGCTTAGAAAAGAAGAATAAAAGTAGAAGTGGGGCTCTATTGTGGATAAACTATCACAAAGGTGGACAAGATATGCACTAGGAAGTCTAACTAACATAATCTAAACCACTAGGAAGCAAAATAATTGCATATGCCAAGGTCTAGATGGTTAATTTGTTCTAACACCCCCCCTTAAGCCTAACTTATGTAAGTGAAATATAAACAATATATAGGGTGTAGCTAGTGTTTTCACACTAGCCCGTGCTAAAGAGCACCTACTAAGGACTATGGAACCCTTAGTAGTAGTTCTCAAAAGGTAGATAATATGTGGATGCAAATAAAAGTAAAAAAATCTAACTAATTACTGTAGTAATGAAAATAGATAGGAAGCCATGAATTAAATTTGTATTTTGTATTATGTTGCAAATAATGGTTTACAATCGGAGTTTACCTCATAAGTTGAGGATATGGGGGACCTTGCAACTGTACGAAGAGTAGTGCGTCAGGTCTCCAAGGTTCCTTGCTCTTATCCAAATGCTCAAATGGTGGCAAAGACTCGATTAGATGGGCACAAAAGATCAAAGAGGTGGGCTAGAGTGCAATAGGAATTTTGGCAACATAAGGGTGGGAAGAGTGATACATGGATGTGAAGTGGCGGGCCTCCATCACCTTTTTATAGCAATTTTGGGTTGTGGAGTATGGACCCATGATATTGGGAAACCAATAGTATTGGTTTCCCTCCTTTTAATTTTATTTTGACTTTTTCCCCTTTTTCTTTTTATTTTTTTGGGATTTTAACCTTTTTTGAAGGATTTTCATTAATTAATGAGGAAAATAATGATTTTTTTTCAATTTGGTTACCAATTTAGGGATTTTTTGGTTTTTGGAGGCCAAAAATGTAGGAAAAGGGATGAATGAGTTATGTGACTAGGGGGATGAGCTAGGTGAACAATTTTTGGGTGTTAACAGATTTCCCCCTGATGTGTGAGGGTAGGAGCTCATCGTTTGGCCGATAGAAATCATAGGTTCTGACCTTTTCTAGGGGAGTGAGCATTGTGATGACAGAGAGAAGAAATTGGTTGAATACCGGAACACGTGCTTCATACAAACTGCAAGGACGAAAACTGGAAATACATCACCTTAATAATGGATGATGAACATAATATGAAATATATGGACGAGGCGGGCATACCCATGCTCGTATAAATAATAGTGAGGCCCAAAGGGGACCTAAACAATACATAGATAATTGTTGTGTACATCATAATGGTCCATAGGGGACACAAATATGGGACATAATCATGGTCTAACCATGACTGATCTGAAGAATTGATACATGGTAACAATGGCATTCATACCGAAGGTGGTATCACAACAACTGATGTTCTGTCGGATCTAAAGGTGTCCAAAAATTGGATGATCTCAATGACTGAGAGTCAGAATCTCAAAGGTACACTGAAATGCATCTGAACTGGATACTCTAGGAAGGATATAGTTGAAGGGCTTCCAAACACTGTCGCCAATGCATCCCAGATATTCGTGGGAACATACAGCTAGGGGGTTCCAAATAGACTCACCAATGTGATAGAGTCAAAGGACATCCAAGGTATTTGACCAATAAATGAAGGGACCAATACCCTATACGAATCTCAACGGTGCGATGATGGATTTGAAGTTGAGAACTTTAGAAACAACCATTCTAAGTGGCACTAAGGACTCCTTTCATATTTTTCGTAGGCACTCACCATTGATGGAGATGATTCCAAGGTACAGGGACCTCTGGTTCTATCCTCTGGAATAGATGGCCTGGCATCGATAGAGGGAGACTTGCAACTACCAAGGAAATGATGTTTCCTTGATAGGAGCGCAAGGTGTACAACTAAGAGGTGATAGTACTGGATGTGAGAGTGACATACTGTGGGGGGATACGGGGGTCGCGGAGTGGGAGGACTCAAACTTCCTTTGTTCAGGGTATGATGGAATGGATGACCTGGAAGCATATGAAACTGAATTCGGGGAGGGGAATCATTGCTTAGGGGATCAATGACTATGGTTGCAATGGGGGAGACTCAGGGGAAAAACCGATGAGTGATATCAGGAGACTCCAAGGGTGACACATCACATAATACTTTGAACAAAGGCTACCATGTTGGGGATGATTTCGTAAAGGTGGGACTAGATGTGATCTATCAGGGTGCTGAGAGGCACTGTTTGGGCCTTCTTTATGGTTTAAGGAGCTCAAAGAAGGGAAAAAGTGTGCTCAAAAGGATACCATCGTGTGGATTTGTACGAGCCTAGAACAGTGCATGATCATGGGTGCTTTAAATTTTAAGGAGTTTGAAAGCGATAAGAAGACTTTGAAATGTGGATAGGATACCATCGTGTGTATTTATACGAGCCCAGGCCAGTGAATGATCGTGGCCTCTTTCAATTTTAGAGAGTCTGGAAGCAATAAGAAGACTCCGAGGGGGTTATTTTTTGTGTGTTAGTCTTCAAAGCCTGAAAAAGAATAAAAGTATGCAATGGAGAACTCTTCTAGTCGATGTGACTAGAGTATTTGTTTTTCATAATTAGTCTACCAAGTCCGGAAAAGATTTAAACTTATACCAGATAGATTCCCTTTTGGATACTTTAACGAGCATGAAAGGAAGCAAGATTGGTCGACGATATTTTCATTATTTAAGGAGTCAGAAAAGAGATTAACAGAAACTCCCTGAGTGCCTTTTTGTAAAGGAGCTTCTCGGACCCAAAAAGGGATAAAATTATACCGAACAGTTGTAAAATCCAAGCAAGGATGAAGTGTTCAATCAAGGGACAAAGATGGGAACCAAGAAGGTGAGCGGGGGGAACACTGATGGGGCCTCCTTGCGAGTAGATGAATGGTGGAAAAATAACATAGTAAATGCAATATGGAGGGAGTGAAGGGATCATGAATAGGTCGCGGTAGACAAAATGGTCAAATGTGGGAAAATTTTCGATTGCTATGATGGAATGCAAATCAAGGCAGTGAGGGGCATGGAAAAAATGCCCAAAAAGGGACTAAGTGAGAGTGATAAATTATATCAAGCATCCTCATGGGTGTGTAAATTTGAATCCGGTAGTGCAAATGGCACAGAAAACGGAGGTCAGATGACTCTGGAATGGGCAAAGGAAAAACTAGGGTAAAAATGGCTTTAAATAGAAAGGGAGCCCACCTCCACGTGTCATTTTCACTATGCAAATTGGGAGGAGTGTGGAGTGTTGTAGAGATTTCTTCCTATGGATAGAAAGAATCCCTCTTAGGATAAAGCAGGATGAATTGACTCTATACTAAGACAAAAATGAAACAAATGCGATCTTGAATCCTAGATTAAACAAGTATTTCAAGGTTTCTGTATTGAAGAAAGTGAAATAAGATGATTGACCTTTCACTTTGATGTTTGTCCCACTTGTAGTCAAGATCTTGAAGTCCTCGCGATGAACCTATTAATATCAAACAACGTACAAGCATATGCAATTCTCCAAGTACCCTGAACCACAAGTTAGAATCTAAATCTAGCTAGATACAAATTATGTTATTGAATCAAAATCAGCACACATAAATTGGGAAACAAGACAAGTTATCTTTATTACAACTTGAAAATGCTTACAATGGTTGCTTGATCTCCAAGTCAACTTTTAGCTCCAAGTTCCTCCTCTAGCTATCTCTACAAGAGTTTCAAGATCATAGGTTGGATGCCCCAAAAGTCCTCTCTTTGGCTCATGGAAGGCCTCTCCTTTATAGTGCTTGGAAGGGTTAACCAAAAGGAGAGTAAGATGGATCTAATGATTGTTTAGTGGATCATGCATACTAAACACAGAGGGGGGGTTGGGATCGATCAGAGCTGGTAATCCCAAGAAAATCTCTCAAAAGATGAGATCCATGATCCATGGCAAAAAGGCTAGAAAGGGATTTTTGCGCCCCTGGGTCTAAGCATAACACGAAATTATCGTGCACTAGGGTATGAGCATAGCGCGACAACCCTAATTGTAGCTACCCAACAGATGTGAAAAGCGCGAAAATATATGCAAATAGAGTCAGATTTGGTGACACGTGGCAGATAAGGTGTTGTCTTCATCATTCAGTCAATGGATTTTGATCCTGGGTGTCCAGATGAGACCAAGGAGGGTACCAGTAATGTATGATGATCATTAGGGAGAAGTGTCGTTAGGTCACATGGTATAAGGATGTGACACTAGGGATTAATGTGTAACTTTGAGGTATAACAAATGCCCCCTAAAATGTGAGGTCAATAGAGACTGATGGCCGAAAGACTTTACAAATAAATTTCGTGGAGATAGCATCAAGGGAAGCAACAAGGAGATGAAACAGAAACAAGATGTCAAAAAACACCACTGAGACGGGAATACCCATGCTCGGAAAAACTGACTCAAAGCATGGCTGCCGACCAATACATTGCAGATCCATGAGATGAGAGATGATATAGATTGTAGACAAATCATGGCTACTATGAACAATCGTAGATCCATGAGACAATAATGACACAACCACGACCAATACATAAGTGGATCTGTGTGACAATACAATAGTGAGGTTACCCACGTAATTGATTATGTGGAAACTTGTTCAATAATCACCATCGTAACCTGGATGTAATCAATATTGAAATGTGTCCAGGGTCTTCTACCTGATCCCAAAATGATACGAATCTAGCCATGCGATTACAAGGTGTTGAATTCGAACATGGTAGAAACTATTTGATTACTGGTCAATGATGTGAACCGTTAACAAATGTGAGGGAAATCACTAATGATGACAATGATCCCCAAGGTATCCTTAGTACATCTCAACGAAATGTGAATAAATGAGTTGATGCTGAGCACTCGTGAGATTATTAGATCAGAGTTCAATGATGAAAACCTACTGTCGAACACGAGGAAACTTGCCATTGAGGCATGCAGGAACCAAGGTACTGATGGTTGATTCCTAAGCCTGTTTCCTGGATAGTGATTTGATGTCGACAGGAATAGACTCGTCGAAGGTGAGCCATGATGAATCCCACATAATCTACATGGAATCAGAATGAGAGAGGTGTGTAACAATGGAACAAAAGGACAGATACTGACACAACGGAAGATTTGACCTAAGGGATGACTCGAAGCAACGCAGACCCTTTGAAAATGTAACGTCATGAAGCAGAACTTGGAAGCAGGGATTATAGACAGTAGAAAACAAACACACGACGACTGGACTTGTGGCCAAAGAGATGACTCGAGACTATGATCATAACTCAGCAGGAAAAGATGAATACCCAAAAGAAGACAAGGGACAGATGCATGCCATGTTCAAAGGTGACGACTGACAATATGCCAACAAGGTAAACTTGACTCATTTCCCATTTTCCCCCCGACATGATGGATGAGTACCTCTTTGTTTTTTTACGAGCTTGAAGAGGATAACAGATACTCGGTATAGCTCATCTCATAGATGAGTTTGATCTCACATGTTTTACGAACCTGAGAAAGGAAGGGTTCGTCCCAGAGATGGGCCCTTTGATGTTAAATTTTAACGAGTCCAAAGAAGGAAAAACTCGGCAGTTTTGCATATTTAGAGAGTCTGAAAAAATTAAAGAAGGATCCAAAATGTACTTTTTCATAATTTTAGTTCCCCAGTCCCGAAAAAGTGTAAAACAATTCCTGAGAGAACTCTCCCAGTCAGAGATTGACTGAGGTCTTCCTTTCTCGTAAATAGTCTAGACGGGCCGAAAAAGGGGTAACCTATCACTGAATAGACGTCCTTTCGAATACTTTTACAAGTGTGAAAGAGAGAAGTTCACTTGGAAATCTTTTCGTAACGAGGGAGTTCGAAAAGAGCTTAAAGAGAACTCCAATGGTCTTTTTCGTAATTTTTTAATCATTTCGGTTCGAAAAAAAGAATAAAATGATACTTTCCTCATCGTTTTACGAGCATGAGTAAAGTCGACTAAGCTCGACCCCGTTTACTTAATTTTAACAAGCACGAGACGAATGTGAAAAGGTGCTTGGAATCTTTTTCAAGTTTTAATCCAGAGCACGAAAAAGCTAAAGTCAACTCAAGTGAAGGTAAAAACAGCGATATATCGCCAGTGTGAACAATGTATAGAGACCCTGTCAAAAATGGTTTAAAAAACCTTGGAAAAAGATATTAGTAATGTGAAAATTGACCTAAAAGATATTTATAACAAAATAATGAGAAAAAATAGACATGTAACTTATATAAATAAGAGGTAAAAGAGGAAGTTACATTTTAACTTGGCCATTTTCACTTATAGAGGGAGTTGTACCTTATTGGAGGGAAAATCTTCAAGCGACCATATCCGGAGACTCGAGGCACCATTTTGACAGCCGTATGTGTCAGGTAAGATCTCTTGAGCTTCTCTTTCATTTCATGCTTTTACTTTTTGATTTCATGTCAATTTTTTATTTTTTGAGGAGCCTCTAGGGAATCTTTTTCATGCCTGGAATTTTTGCAGCATCCCTATGTCGAGAAGCGCAAAAATTACCTGATTATCGCACAGGGGTCTTTGACAGGGGCACATAAATGTATAGTTTTCGCGCAGCCCAAAAACGCCCAGGTGCGAAAATCACAAAAAATAAGAAAAAAAATGAGTTGGTTCCTCACGTTTGGCACAAAATCAGTTTTCCAACTTCTCATGAATGCTTTGTCTGGATTTTGATAGGAGTTTGCATCCCATTTGAGTCAAGATGGTGGATTGGAAAGAGAGGGAACATGAGAATGATGATCAATTGGCTACAGATGACCAAATGACACTGAATGCGTTGCAGGAATGTGGGTTACTTAAAATTTTCAAGACGAGGGGCATTCAAAAGCATGGAAGGCTTCTGAATCACATTATACAATTTTGAGATAGTGACATTCAGGCTTTCCACATTGGGGAACATACCCTCGAGATCGAGATCGAGGAAATTTACTTTTTCACTGGCCTCTCCAAGAGAGGGGCAAGGGTCAACCTGTCTAGCCATAGGGCTTCAGAAGAGAGTACAAGTGACTTGATTGTACGTTACTACAAACAGGGTTATTCAAAGAAAAGTGGGAAAGTGGCCATGAAGGATGTGATAGAGCTTCCAATGAGAACCATATTGTTTGCCATAACACGAGCAGCGAGTAGTGTGGGTCCTCACCATGCAACCCAAGGGAAAATGACTCTTTCCATAGAGTGCATGGCACCAACTCTATTCAACTGGTGTGAAGGGTTCTTAACCAACCTCAAGGAACAAGTTACCAAGTGCATAAATGGGGACACTTGCCTGTTTGGGTATGGGAGTATCCTGGTCACCTTCTTGCTAGAGAGGGTGCCATTGTTGCGTCCTCAAATATCCATGACTGTTCGTCCTGTGACTGAGCCTCGGATGGGACAATGGAGTGATTACGCAGGTTGACTCGGCGGGCAACAAGTCTTGGCATTCAGCAAAGACTTCTTCTCGTGGCTCAAGGAGCAGATTATCATGATAGAGGACTTCCCTTATGAAGGGGTGGACTTTTGTGAGGACATCGACTTGGAACTTCCTGAGGATGAGGATTGGGACAACTCAGGTATATGACCTTCACCAATGTGTTTTTAAATATGTTTAACATATGTGATTTTTAGTGATTTTTTAATGTGTAGAAAGATCTGATGTATTTCCATGTGTATGTCGCAGATCGCGGACCAAGGAGACCAGCGGGTTACTCGCCATTGCATCGAGGTGGGGTCCAGCATCAGGCTACTACTGCTGAGGAGGAGGAGGATGATGAAGAAGAAGTAGGAGGTATCTATAATGTAGAGCAGAACCTTCATGTCTTGACTATGGGAGTCCCTGCTATGAGGATGGATGACATCCCTCTTCATCTCCAGCAGCATACTGTGGGTGTGCCCAGGTGTGTCTACCAACTCCTTTGTAAGGTTGCTAGAGTTGTGGTATGTTACCACGAGCAGCGCGAGGATGATGATTAGTCTCCTTAGACAATAGTATTTATTTTTTTGCGGCATATACATGATATGTAGGCTAGAGGGCCAAATTTTGTATGGGACGAGATCCCAATTTTTTTCTTTGGACACATCTTATTATATGAATTCAGGAAAAACATTTTACATGTGATTATTTACATGTGGATCTATTTCTATGATTCATTCATTTACAGTGGCTTGTGTGTTTGAATTATGATGTATTTTTACGTATGAGCTAGATGCCAATTCAATATGTAGTTAGCCAATGAGTCAGCTACAAAATTTAATTCCCTTGGTATATGTTGATATGAAATGTAATCAAAAGATCGTTCCAAGAGGCGTACCCTTCTAAATAAGCGAAGTAATATAGGATCGCGGACAGTGTAGACATGGTTTAGATGCGAATTGGGAATCCAAAAAGACCGAAAAGGTGCGGTTTGCAAGGGAAGCAACTTCAGTTAAGAGTCCGATGACTGCATGGTACTCTGCAATGTTGTTGGTTGCGGGGCCCAAGAAAGTGCCCCTTGAGGATACCAACTCATCAACAGGAGAATAGATAACCCATGTTGCGGAAGCAAGGTTCCAGGTGTGTTGGCTAGCACCATTTGAGAATCCGTAGTAGGTAGACATCTGTGCATATAAGCACAAGTCGAGGTAAATAAGGATACATGAAATAAAATCCATGCACACACAAACAAAAAGAAATATCCAAAAACAAGTTAAGTATATTGTGTACAAGATGTCTCGTGCTGGATAAACCTACATGTAGAATCATTTTAGGTACATCCCATTATGGGGCCGTGCCAGAGGTGTACCATCACAGTTGACGAGCTCGTAAGCTCCTTTTTCCAATACACGTTTTACAATGAAGGGACTATACCACATCAAATCTAGCTTGCCTTTTCCTAACTTGTCATGCATTTGGTCATATGTGAGTACAAGGTCACCTTCGTTAAAGATCCAAGGTTGAACAGATTTGTCATACTGTGCTTTGACGCGTTTCTTTTGGGCTTCGTTAGCCAAAGTGGCATCGCGGTGGGTTTCATCTAGCTTGGCTAGATACATAAACTGTTCTTCCTCAGAGGTTGTATTGGGAAGTAGCTCAACGGCTATCTTCAGTGACGAAATTTCACATTCAATCGGAAAAATGGCTTCCAGGCCATACACCAGTTGGAATGGTGTGAACCCGGTGGCACTTTTCATTGAGGTTTGGTAGGCCCACAAAGCCGAAAAGAGAGCTAAGTGCCAATTGGACTTATGGGTACCCACAATGCGTCGGATCATGCGCTTCAAGACCTTGTTTATGGACTCTACTTGGCCATTTGCTTGTTCGTAGTAGGGGGTTGAATTTTCATGACGAAAACCCAACTTGGCACTCAATTCTTCAATCATATGGTTCCTGAAATGGGAACCATGATCGGTCACAATAGATTGCGGGACTCCAAACCTAGCTATAATATGGTTGAATATGAATTGCGCTGTTGTTTTACCATCTTCTGCAAAAGTAGACATTGCTTCAGCCCATTTTGTGAAATAATCTACATCTACTATGACATAGACATGCCTCTCGACTGAAGTGGGATTACAATGCGTGAAATCGATGCCCCATTTGGAAAAGAGGCTGACGGCAACAATAGGATGGAGTGGAGAAGGATGTGAGCATTTTTTTCTATGGAAGAATTGGCAGGGTGGACACTTCTTAACTATTTCAATGCAGTCTTTGAAAATTGAGGGCCAGAAATATCCTGCTCGTAAAATATTCTAGGTCGTAGCAATCCTAGCGAGGTGACCACCACATGCTCCAGAGTAGCAGTCATTGAGAATGCATTCGGCCTAGTCTAAAGTTAGACAACGTCATAGAACGGTATCGACACCACGGTGATAAAAGGTATCACTAACGATAAGATAGTACTTGGCATGGTGTCAGATGGGTCGAAGTTTATCCCGGTTGAGTTCGAGCCAAAAACGTTGGGTTTGGAGATAGAGTATGATATCCCCATACCGTGGATCAGATGTTCCAATGAGAATCAACGATTCGTCAGGGAGAGAATCAATGGGCTCTGGTTGCTTAGTGACATAGGGCAAAGTACAAATCAACTCTACGAAGACCAAAGATTTCTTGGATTTTGCTTTGGAAAATTCCAAGTAAAAATCTTAAAGGAAAACAATCCAACGAGAGTATTTTTCCCCAAGCACTTAGCATGTGAGGATGTAGTACATTGGATTGAAATCAGCTATGGCATTGGTCTGGTGGAGCAGAATGTAGTGGCGAAACCTCTGGATAGAAAAAACTGTGTCCAAAGCCAGTTTTTCAACATGCGAGTAGCGGGTTTCGGATTCGAGAAGACTCTTACTGAGATAATAAACCACATGTACTATGCCGTTGGAATCTTCCTGTACTAACACCATGCCAATGGTAGAAGTGGAAGCTGCGAGATATAAGATGTAATCCCATGTGTAATTGGGGGGTTGGATTACGAGATCCTTAGTGAGGGCTGCCTTTAGATTGTCAAAGGACCATTGGGATTCGTCGTCCCAGATGAAATGGATGTCCTTTTTTAGAAGCCTCATGTAGCCTTTTGTCATCTCAACAAAATTGCACACGAAATGGCGTAGAAATTTTGCATGCCCTTGCAAACTTTGAAGTGCTGGTATGTAAGTGGGTGAAGGTAGGGCTAGAATGGATTCTAGCTTCACTAGTTCTAGGCATATGCCGTCATTGGAGATTATGAATCCCAATATTTTTCCAGCTTCAACATAAAAGACGCATTTGTGTGGGTTTAAACGAATATTGTAGTGATGGCACCTTGAAAAGATGGCGCTCAAAGGGTCTAAATGATCGTCCCGAGCTTGTGAATGGGCTGGAAGGTCGTCGAGATAAGGTTCCACAATATGTTTAATGTCATGAAATGCGTATGACATTTCCCATTGGAAAGTTTCCCCATCATTCTTGAGGAAAAAGGGTAGCTTTTGGTATGCAAAGGTCCCCCAGGGACAAATGAAGGTTGTCTTATGCTGGTCGGCAAGGAGTATCTCTATCTGATTATAGCTGGAGAATCCATCCATAAATGAAAGATGACACTTCCGGCACAGTTATCGATAATCTGGTCAATAAATGGAGTTGGATAGTTGTCTTTTGGACAAGCTTTGTTCAAATCTCGGTAATCGACGTAGACTCTAATCGTACCCTATTTCTTTACTACGGGAACGATGTTAGACACCCATTATTTCAACGGGACAGGATAGATAAAACTAGCATGTAGAAGTTTTTCAATTTCTGCTTTGATAGGCGCTGTGCCTTGTGGGGATGAACAGGCCATAGTTTCTTCCAAACCGGTCGGGCACCAGGAAAAGTTTGGATTTCATGGACCACGATGGATAGGTCTATTCCTGGCATCTCTTCATAACTCCAAGCAAAAACGTCGCGGAACTATTTGAATAAGGCAGTGTAGAACTCCACCTCAGTGGGAGTACATGTCTTTCCTATGTGAATATTTTCCACGACACCAGGTTTCACTGAAATGTTAATAGGAGTGGTTACCATGATGTTGGACAAGTTTCCTTAAGAGAATATCTCGTCGAATGAAGTGGGAAACTTGGGTTTAACAATTTCAAGTGAACTACTAGGTTTGGTGTTTTGTTCGATCGCCTGGATAGTAGGGAAAGAAGATCGATGATGGTAATCTTCCCAAGGTGGTTCATCGACGACATAACCTCCATAATCGACTCATCAGAAGGAAACAACAGTGTGAAAGGATCAATAAATGGCGACAATGGACCGACCTCAGACGAGAGTTGTTCCACAGCGTAATGCGTAGTAGAATCGACCCAATATGTGGCTGACTGGATCACCTGGTAAGTTGTGAGGTTCCTGTTTAAAGGCATGGAATTGCCATAGGTTTCAAGCTCTGTAGGACCTGGTATCACCCAAGAATCAACAGGTTAATTGGATGGAATGACACTTGACGATATCATGTTTGTGGAATAGATAGGGGATATGAGCTCTAGAAATACTCCGATGAGGGAGGAATCCTTCATAAGACCAATGCCAACATCTTCAAAATAGAACTGGGACTGACCCAACAATGGGACATTGTGGGAGGAGTTTGAATGAATGTTCGGAGTATAGAAGTGTAACTAATCTATAGTGACAATTTTCCCATGATGAGGAAATTGTACTAGGCATAAAATGGAGGATGCAACAACGATCATGGAATAGAACCAATTCCGACCGAGTAGGAGATTATAATCCAATGGTGCATCTATGGATTCGATGTGTATAGATACTATTTTTCCCCCTAGTTCGACGACAATCATAGGGATGAGTCTGTATGGCTGAAAACCATGTGCGTCAAACACCTTGATAGTAGTAGGAGAAGGTGTAACTTCAGGTGAGCCTATGGCTCTCCAACAAGTCAAGGACATGATCGACATGGAAGCACCTTCGTCTAAGACAGTGCGATGAATGTTGTTTCCATGGATCTTTGTTTGGATCTGGAAGGCTAACTGGTGAGAAATCCTAGGTTTAAAATACTCCAAGTTAAACATAATCGTGTTAGAAGTATCCGGGACCACTGCCCCCAGTGCTGAAAGTAAGTTCCTACGTTGCGTGGGGAAATGTTAGAGAACCTTGAGAGTCGACATTATGCATGGTGCTTGATCTAGGTCCTCAACAATATTGTAATTTTGGGTTTTTCACGTGTTAAGATTAAATGTCTCCTTTCGGATGGTGCCTTTGGGTGGGCGTTGCACTATGTCTATGATAGGTCTCTCAATGTGGATATGACCATTGGGGGGAGAGGTGATAGAAGGATCTTCATGAGGTGACTTGCCATGGGCTGTATCCATTTTGTTTTAACTTGGAGGGGTATCTTATGTCCTTGCTTGAGTGGATATAAGGATCTCTTCGTTACTCATCATCAAAACATCGCAGTTTACGAATGTTTCTCCATGTGGTGGGTTGCTCAGATTTCCCCCTTGTGGGGGATTGTGAGCAACCATCTATTGTTGCTGATGTGGGAAAGGATCAGTTAGCACTGCCAGACGGGAAGATACTTTAACAAACTTATTGAATTCATCCTTGTAAGGACAATCTCGTGTATAGTGTTCTTCCTGACAAATAAGGCAGGGAAAATTTGCTTTCCGATGTGGTTTGGGATCGTTGTTGGTTGGTTGCGGCTGGGGGTTCTCCCGCTGGTTAGATGTTTTCTTGGATTTCCTCTGTTATTCTTCCTCTTTCCATCGGATTGTTGTGACATGGACTGAACTGGGTTCACCTCAGAGGAGGGAGTAGGAGAAGTAGAAGCTTTGGGTGCATCCTGGGGTGGAGACATGGCAACAGTAGCTTGTTTCCCACTCGGTTTGGTTGTAGGCTAAGCCTTAACTGAACCAACGATACCGTCAATGGGGGGTTCAGTGGTGGGCTTGGTTGGATCAGTAGTGGGGCAGGAGGCGTGAGGAATAATATTGTATAAAGTTTTGGATTGAGTATATACCAAATCAATGTACTGAGCATGAGAAATCGCTTGTTCCTCCGTGATAGGTCCGCCCATGGCAATATATCTGGTGATGGGAAGTAGAAATGACTTAGTGAAACAATCAACAAGTAATTGGTCTGGAATGGGTGCCTTAATTAACCTTCGGCGTCGACACCACTCATGAATATTATCAGATATATGCATAGAAGTGGTTTGACGTAGTGAGGTCAACAGGTCTGTTCCAGTCTCATACTGGATGGGGAGCTGGAAATGTGTCAAAAACTACATTGCCAAGGTATTAAAATCGTGAAAGTAGTGTTGTGGCAACTCAATGTAAAATTTTGCTACTGTTCCGGTAAGCATGCACTGGAAGAGCCGCAACCGAATGGAGTCATCCATCAACAAGTTTGAAGAACACCAAAGATGGAAGGTCATAACATGGTTCTTGGGGTCTTCCCCAGGCTTGGCATCGAACTTTGGAATGTCTGATGGTATTTTGGCCGGGATGGGTGGCCAGTGTGGTTCATGCCATATTGGATCGTTAATAATCCTAGACAAATCGGGAAATTCTAGTGTGGCCAAGAAAGAAAGTTTCCGATTGGGCTACGGGTATGAGTAATAATTGTATGGTGTAGGGATGCTCGTGGGACCCTGCACAACATAGTGTTGCATATTGTACCCATACATGTTTCCCGTAGGATACTGTTGAAAATTCTGAGTATAGTAGACCATCTAATTAACCGGTTGTGTGTTCAAAATCATGGGATTTATCGTCTGATTCGGAATTACAGTAGTGGTCGGTTGTTGAACGTTCTGTTGAGTAGGGATGACAGGTATAGTAATTTGGGGTTGTTGCATCCCAGTAATGTTTCATGTTCCTTGTTGGGGTATAGTTCCCTGGGATTATTGTGTCCCAGGAATGTTTCCAACACCTTGATTGGGTGGAGGATTTCCCATACCAATGTTAGGGGATGCTTGAAAGAATGGAGTCCATGGAATGTTGGTTCCACCCTAATGAAGAGGTGGAGGTTGAAGAGGTGGGTTCCATGGAGTATTCATGATCGTAGGATAAGGAATTCTAGAATTCAAGTTGGGGGGAATGAAAGGTTGAGTAGGTTTCCCCTCAGCTTGATTCCAGTTTCCGAAAAGAGAGTACCCCCCACTCTGTGGGATGTGAGGTCCCCAAGAAGGAACTGTTCCTAACGAGGGATGTTGGAAATTGGTCCCGGTTGGGATTCCAACATGAGGTTGTCCACTTCCAGGTGAATTGTATGTGCCCAATTGAGCAGATGATGCTGATGGAGGGAGTTGTTAAGTGGTTCCAATGGGGGCATTAACAAGCGGTATTCCTCCAAATGATGTAAGTTATGGACCTTGCTGAGCCGATGGAAAAAATGGAGGTGTTTGTTGAGTAGCCCCGCTTTCGATAGAACCAATGGTTTGTCCTCCAGCAGATGGATTGGACGGTCCGGTCAGAGGAGGTTGGTTATTGGGACCAATGGTCCCACCATATGGTTGTCCTCCTATGGGAGGGTTTGATGGTACACCTGGAGGAGGCTGGTTATTGGGATCGATGGTTCCAGTAGACGGTTTTCCCCCTCCGGAAATGGTATATATGGTGGCTGAAGATGAACCTTGTTCATCATGGATGATCCAACAGTATGGATAGATGTTCTTCCAATACGAGCACTGGAAATATTGGGTAGTGCCGATTGGCCAATAGCAACAAAGGTGTCGACTTGTGGAGGATATATTCCATGCGTTTCGGGTGGTGACGGTGAAAAGATGGGGTTATCCCTGATAAGGGGTGCATCCCCTGAAGTTAAGTTGAACATATTGTGCGATAATAAGTGGGGGGACTATAACCGAGGGCTATCGGGCATCATGTCCATAGGGATTGGAAAGATGGGAAGATCATCGAGGGCTTGGCCCATATTTGTATCCCATAAAGTAGAGGTTGGGTTGAAAATGTGAGCTATCCTGTCGGGGTCCGGAAGGAGTTCAGGTATAGTCTCGTCTGAGGATCCGGATCCATCGACGTAGGATGTGTGGTACTCCATACTAGATGGAGGAAGGGGAGCTTGATAACCAGGAGGACGGGTCGTTGGAGAGGTGTGTGCAGGGGGGTATTGGGAAGGCGATGAGATCATTTTCTCTATATCACGTCTAAATTGTTCCAATGCTAAGGGTGAATTAGATAAACTAACCATGCTATATTGGGTAGATGCCATAATCTTGTGTCCTGAAGGGAGATTAGGGAAGGACACCGTGAACGGTACATTGCTAGAAGAGCCCATTTCATAACTATGAATACCTGATGGTGTAGTGGTGGCAGGTGGAGGTTCCACCTGCATGGTGGAAAATTCAAACTCAGGTTGAAACAGTGTAGGGGGTAATTCAGTTTCTTCAATGATTTCAATGTATCCTCTCGGGACTTGAATAAAATCTATTGTGTCTTCATCGGATCCTTTAATAGTTTCAATGTTCCCTTCAGGGACATCGTATAATATGGTCGAGTGTGGTATAGTGCTAATATTTGGGAGGATGATGACCTCCAGTGTAACATTGTGTGAAGTACTAACTTCAACAGCTGGTGTAATGTCCACTGTGGTAGAAACTTCTGGAATAGAAGTGGACTATGGGATAGCAGGAATCTTAGGTGGACTATGAGGTTCAATGACTGTAGATGGTTATGAGATGGTGCCATGGTCTATAGGTACAGAAGAAACTGGAGATGTAGTATTGATAGGTGGTGGAACGGTACCCCGACCAGCACTGCGGCTAGCGGTGGCAGGGATACGTGATGCAAGCAGATGAGAAGTCTGTGGTGGTGGTAGGTCAGGGATTCATCCCTTTATTCTCTGTGATCTTCGTTGATCATCCATAATGGTGGGATTACAAGGTTTGGGGACAGTCTCATAAAAAAGAACTAAAAAACCCTAAAGCAACCGAGTGTGCAAAAGGGGAGCTAGAAAAAGACAAGGCTCGCAGGCCAAAAAAGACGAGCTCAAAAAAATATAGTGAGACCGACGTCACAGTAAGCGAGTTGAAACAAAGGTGGCCAGAATGCCAACAAGCAACACTAAAAATAAAAATGACCCTCTAAGAAGATGAAATAGCAAGCAAAACCTCCTAACTAAGAGTTGGAGACCTCGACAAGTTGTATCCTTCGTAAGGTGATGAAATCCAATTCGAACAATACAAAATGAGATACCAATAATGGAAGGATATCTCTCTACCGAAAGGGATCCTGGGTAAAAGAACCGTAGAAGAAAATTCACTAAGCTACCTCATTCATGACATGTCGGAGAAGGTTTTTGGCACTTATGTCTTATCACCCCTGTATCACCAATACTGTAGAGTACAAGGAATACATTGGATCGATATGCCTTAGGCGCTAAGTGGAGTGCAGCATTCCACAAAATCCATCCAGAATCAATCTTCGCGGCTTAACCCTAGAAAAAACGGGAGGCCCCTCCACAAACTGGTCGATGACCGTGTCAACAAGTACAAGAGGATTTTAGCACCCTAGAGGACAAAAACTATGTTTCAAATGAAAATGACAAGGGAGAATTATTTGGATGCCTATCCTCGGTGTCCTACCTAACTATCAAATTCTTTTTCTCATCAAGTGAGGTTAAAGTGTGTTGAGTTAGGGAGTGTAAATTTTAATGGTTGTATTACGCAATCGGGTGATGGAAGCGCAACTTGTGGTGTTATGACGAATCAAACCATGCAAATGAAGATGAATCGAAATGAGCCTTTATGTTCGATGAATGCTAGCTAAATTAAAGGGAGAGTTCTTTGATCACAATGCATAAACCTTTTCAAAGAAATGAAAAAACCACTCCAAAATTTTTTTGTTGTCTTTTTTGAATAAGCCAAACTAATATAACTACTTTCAAAATGCAATTGATCTACAACTAATGGTACTTCAAATGAGTAAAATTATGTGACAAGCAATGATAATCGATTCACTTCCTAAATGAAAAATTATAAACTTGATCTTTTCAACAAAAACAAGACATGTTCAAAGAGTCTTCCAATATTGATTTTTTAATAACAACAATGGAATGTTACTGCTGGTAAGAACAATATAGTCTTGGAAATAATATAATCAAGGAATTAAAAAACAGTCATAAAACTTGACTATCATGAGAGGACCAAGCAAATGCAAGAATGATAAAAAGATGATCAAAATGGGTACAATGTCACAAAACTCAAAAATCCAAGCTCGAAAACAAACAAAACAATCCACAAAACACTTGCAACTTGTGAAAGGTGACAAGATGTGTAGACAAGATGCAAAAGGTAATGAGTAAGTAGGTATGGATATGACAATGACCTAAAACCCAGAAATTTCCAAAGTGTCTACAAAAATTCAAAAAATGAAATGCAAGTAATGAACTACAACTGGGTAGGTTACAGATGTCTAATGAAGACCAGAAAAGCAATTAGAAACATAGAAACTAAACTTGACTAAAGGTCACCAAACAAACTTGAAGAAATTCCTTTTTTTTATAGATATTTTCGCATGCCTGCAAGCAACCCAGGCTCGATAATTAGGAATTATCACTTTCTGAAAAATGTATGGGTAGCGAAAATCTGGTAATTTTCGCTCTATAATCAGTGGAAGGGGCACGAAAAAATGCTCAGAAAGAGGATGGGGGCAGGAGTTTAAGAAGGATTTTTTAGTCTTCCAAGGCTTTCCAACCCAGAGGATTCACTAATCACTGACAGAGATCTAATGTAGAGGGGAGGGGAGTGAATGAAGGTAAAAAAGACCAACTTTCACAACTGGTTTGAAAGAACAAATTCACAATAAAAAGATGAATGAAAGTAAAATAACTCAAAATAAAGGGGTTCAAACCAACGGAGTCGCCATTTTTTTTTGTAGATATTTCTTCCTACGGATAGAAATAATCCCTCTTAGGATAAAGCAAGACGAACAGACTCTATACTAAGACAAAAATGAAACAAATGCGATCTTGAATCCTAGATTAAACAAGTATTTCAAGTTTTCTGTATTGAAGAAAGTGAAAGAATATGACTAACCTTTCACTCTGATGTTTGTCCCACTTGTAGTGAAGATATAAAAGTCCTCACGATGAAGCTGTTAAGATCAAACAACGTACAAGCATTTGAAATTCTCTAAGTACCCTGAATCATAAGTTAGAATCCAAGTCTAGCTAGATACAAATTATGTAATTGAATCGAAATCAACACACATAAATTGGGAAACAAGACAAGTTATCTTTATTACAAATTGAAAATGTTAAATTTTGAGCATTAATTCACAATACTCTTGGATCTTTACTGAGAGAATAACACATATAGTATATCAATGCATAACAATCACAATAAGCATCACAATCATCACAAGAATCAAAAGCATGAGAGACAAGAGACACTGAGTTTTCGTGGGGAAAACCCTAAGGTGAAAAACCCCACAACTTCCTCAAATATAGAGAGAGCAATGGCTCAACCAAGGTACAACCAAAATACACTTGAGATAGTCTCCTATAGCAGATGATCCTCCTCCTCACTAGTGCGCCACTTTCTGAGTGAGAGAAGTGTGTTTTTTCGAATGATCAAAATAGAGATCTCCCGATCTCTATTTATACTAACCTATTTTCCCAGTGACCTTATGGGGCCGACTTATCTAGCTAGGTACATCCACAATATAATATATATTTCAGGGCCAACCCCACACATGGTGGTCTAATAACCCATTGGCAAGTACACACACTTGCGACACTTGTCAATCCACATGACGACACTTCCTTATAGAGGAATAACACATATCTAATAAGGGTACAATAAATATATATGAAATACATAGATGAAATACATTCTGAAGTTACATATACATCAACACTCCCTCTTAACTAGGAAGGTATTTCTCGACACAGATATGCTAGACAAGTCTTTTTCTCAGGATCATTGTCATCGATGCATCGTCATCATCATCGTCACTACTGCTGCTATCTCAACCAATCTCTGACTCTACTCGTCATAGGAAGTTCTATAGAGCCAGCCCCTTTTCATACTGGATGTAGGCCCACCACCTGCAGGTCTTCGTCATCACTGGCCATACTATGGAAATCTCAGGACTTATTACGTGCGTCACAAAACCTTAAAAGAGTCTCTTGACTAGCAAGAACCCTAAAGAGCATCTGAGGTCTTTTTCATCCTATCCAGATCTCTAGGACTTATTACATGTGACCCCACCACAAAACCTTGAAAGAGAATCCCAGGACTGATTACGAGCACAAGGCTCAACCTATTGGATCTCCCAAGGCACAAATTACATGTGGTCACCACAAAACCTCGAAAGAGAATCCCGGGACTGATTACGAGCACAAGGCTCAACCTATTGGATCTCCTAGGGCACAAATTACATGTGGTTATGGAAAAACCTCGAAAGAGCATCCCAGGACTGATTATGAGAACATGGCTCAACCTATCGGATCTCCTAGGGCACAAATTACATGCCATAGGAAAAAACCTCGAAAGAGCATCTGCCAGATATCTCAGGGCACAAATTACATGCCATAGGAAAAACCTCGAAAGACTATCTGCAAATCTCCCAGGGCACAAATTATATGTCCTCCCAAGCAAAACCTTGAAAGAGCATTTGCCAGATATCCTAGGATACAAATTACATGCCATAGGAAAAACCTTGAAATACTATCTGCAAATCTCCCAGGGCACAAATTACATGCTTATCTGCACAACCTATTCCACGGCCACAGAGTATCAGCCTGGTACTCACCATACATCATCCTGATGTACACATGATCATTCTGATCATCATCACTACAACATCCTGCTGCATGTCATCTAGAGCAACATCCTGAAGCTCGTCATCTATGATCATCCTGATCATACAATGCATCTACTTGATGCATACCAAGTATCTACCTAATACATATGATCATACATGATCCACCTGATCATACAGTGTATCCACCTGATACAAATACAAATACATGATACATATCACCATACATGATCCACATGATACATATATAGATACATGGTCCAAGCATCCAACATGATGCATATACAAAATACATACAAATGATCCAACTGATCATATCCAACATCCATCATAATGCATACATATATAAATGATCCAATTGATCATACAAAGCAGAAACCGGACATCGTCCTGATGCTCGTCATCCAGCGCTTACATCCACAACCATGTGAAGGATCCTCCTTCCAGCATGCTTGGAATGGCTTCAACAAATGTGTCCATCACTTCTTCCTCGAAGTGTCATCAATTTGAAGAACACCAAGCCTCTCCCTGAAGTACTTGAACTTTACCCTGGCTAGTGCCTTCGTCAGCAAATATGCAATCTACTCGTCCGTCGCAACGTACAGGAGCTTCATAGCTCCTCTCTACACCATATCCCTGGTATAGTGATATTTGATCTCTATGTGTTTTGACCTGTCATGAAACACTGGGTTCTCGGATAGCTTCACACAACTCTGGTTATCACAAAAGATACCAGTAGCATCCAATGGGAGATCAAATAACTTAGACAGTAGCTTCTGTAGCCATACTGCCTCACAACTAGCTGAATAGGCTGCAACATACTCTGCCTTAGTTGTACTCAATGCTATGCAGGATGGCTTCCTGCTGAACCAAGAGATCACACCTGATCCCATACTGAAGCAACACCCAGATGTGCTCTTCCTATCTGCAGCACTGCCAGCCCAATCTGAATCAACATAACCCTGCAGGTTAAACTTTTGATTTGCTTCATACTTGAGCCCATAAAACACTGTACCCTTCAGGTACCTCAGAACATGCTTTACAGCAACCAGGTGAACACTCCTCGGGTCCATCAGGAACTAGCTTAATGTGTTCACTGCAAAGCAAATATATGGTCTCGTGTTCGTCAGGTACATCAAGGACCCAATCATTTGACGATACATAGAGACATCAACCGGCTCAAATGAAGCATCACATAGAAGCTTCAGATTCAATGCCATAGGTGTGACCATGGCCTTGCAATCCATCATCCCGAATCTCTTCAGGATATCTACTGTGTACTTCCCTTGACCAAGGAAGATCCCACTTGCATTTTTCCACACCTCCATACCTAGGAAATAATGCATTATTCCCAAATCTTTCATATCAAACTCAGCAGCAAGCTTCCTTTTAGTATCTGCAATCAATCTGTCATCTCCTGTTACAAATAAGTCATCCACATACAGGAGTAAAATCACAGGATTCCCTTCCTCAACCTTGTAGTAAAGGTTGGAATCCGATTTACTCTTGGTAAAGTCCAAACTAGATAGGAAACTGTCCATCCTACCATACCAAGTTCTGGGAGCTTGCTTCAAGCCATACAAGGCTTTCTTCAATCTGCACACATATGACTCCCTGTCACGTATTTTGAAACCAAGTGGCTGCTCCACATATACTTCCTCTTCAACTACACCATTCAAGAAAGCAGTCTTGACATCCATCTGGTGTATTTTCCATTTCATTGCTGCAGCCAGGGCAAGTACTGTTCTGATGCAAGTATACCTGGATACAGGTGCAAAAGTTTCTTCATAATATATTCCCTCTTTCTGAGAGAAGCCACGAGCTACGAATCTTGCTTTGTATTTTTCTACACTGCCATCTACAGCATGCTTGATTTTGTAGATCCATTTGGAAGTCACAACAGACTTCTCTTTAGGTCTTGGGACAACATCCCAAACATCATTCTTCATTATTGATTGGTATTCCTCAACCATGGAATCCTTCCATTCTTTTTTTTTCCGCTGCTTCTTCCTAACTGGAAAGTTATTTGTTCATAATGTCACAGAGTAAAGCAACATAGCTAGTATGTGATCTGGTTCTCTTCTTTGCTCTATGTTCTTCTTCTGGAATGCCAAATCTTTCTGCATCTTGAATGAGCTCTGTAACCCATGTAGGTTTCCTCTTGTGAGAGTTATCCTCATGGGGTGGATCTACAGGTTCTTGTGGATCTTCAAACTCACGAACAACTTCTGGAATTGCTTCAGTCATGGTAGTGTCTTGAAATCTAGTTTCCTTAGGTTCTTCATAAACTTCGATATGTGCTTTCCTTGATTTGATGAATGCTGAGTTTTCATCAAATGTTACATCCCTGCTGACATCAATCTTATTGAACCCTGGAAAGTATATTCTATAAGCCTTCGAGCTTTCACTGTAACCCACAAAGATACCCTTCTTTCCTAAAGGATCTAGTTTGGTCCTATTTTCCTTTGGGACATGAGTGTATACTAGACAACCAAATATTCTGAGATGGCTGACTTTAGGTTTCTTACTAGAAAAGACCTCTTCTGGAGTTTTTTCGTCCAATATCTTGTGGGGTGTTCTGTTCTGCACATATATAGTTGTTCTAGTTGCTTCTGTCCATAAATGCATAGGTAGATCCTGGTCATGCAGCATTGCCCTTGCTGCTTCCATGATTGTTCTGTTCTTCCTTTCTGCAACTCCATTCTGTTGAGGATTATAAGGAGCAGTCAACTCCCTCTTAATCCCTGAATCATTGCAAAGATTCTTGAAGTCACCTGAGGTGAATTCTCCACCATTTTTGGATATGAATGTTTTGATCTTCTTGTCAGTTTGATTCTCCATCAAGGTTTTGAATTCCTTGAACTTATCAAACACCTCATCTTTGTTCTTCAAGAAGTATACCCAAGTCTTCCTAGAGAAGTCATCAATAAATGAGACATAGTAAACATACCCACTTAGAGAACTAGATGACATAGGACCACATACATCTGAGTGGATGATTTCCAGGATGTCTTTTGCCTTGCTTTCACTGCTTGGGAAATCCTTCTTAATGTTCTTACCTTTTTCACATCATTTGCAAACACCTTCATGTTTGGTCTTGATTTCAGGAAGACCCTCTACAGCCTTGCTTGCAATTGGAAGTGCCCTATAGTGCATATGAGCAAGTCTTCTATGCCAAAGTTCACTTGGCTCCATAGATTCATGTACCATGGCATGTTCAGGTTGTCCCTTCAATTTATACAAACCTCCCTCTTGCTCTCCAATCACTACTGCATCATCTATGTTCTTTCCCTTTGGCCACATTAGGACTTGGCCATCCAAAAATGCAACCCTCATACCTTTTGCATCCAATGCAGAGATGGAGAGTAAGTTCTTCTTGAGCCCAGGTACATAAAGGACTTCTTTCATCTTCAAAGATTTTCCAGAATCTAGGTTGTAGGAGGCTTCACCACTTCCTTTGATTGGGTATTGATAATCATCCCCAAGTTTCACTTTATGGGGTGATTCATGTTCGGACAGATTTACAAAAGATTCTTTAAACCTAGTCATGTGTTTGGAAGCCCCACTATCAATCAACCAATCATTACAACCATGGGAGATAGTACTTGCGAGAGAAGAAATTAGAACATACTCTTCTTCACTTGATGAGTCATCATCACGATCACTTTCTGCCCTAGCCTTCTTCTTTGGGGGTTTATCATCTTCGGCAGCATGAGCATGATATATTCTTTTGTTATTCTTCTTCTTCTTGTTGAAGTTGTTGTTGTCTTTCTTCTTCTTGGGACAATCTGAAGCAAAGTGTCCCGTCTCATTGCAATTGAAGCATCTGAGATCTTTCTTATCTTTATGATAATGGTGGTGTGAGAATTTCCTATTATGAGATGATTCCTTCTTGGACTTACCTTTCTTGGCATGTGCTGTGAGAGCTTGATCTTCATTTCCCATCTTTTCTTCTCGGTCCACAAGCCTAGTTTCTTCTTGAGAACATTCTTCCCGCAATCTGTTGAAGGAGATCAACTTCTTCCTTGCACAAATTCCTTGAATAAAGGAATCCCATGACCTGGGTAGGCCATTTAGAGTGGTCATCACCACTTCACCATTCTCCACCATTTCATCCACTACTTCTAGTTGTTCCTTGATCTGGGAGACCCTTGAAAAATAAGATTGAATGGTTTCTCCATTCTGAAACTTTACTCATTTCAATTGGTTCCGCAGGGTCATCTTCCGATTTATGTTCTTCCCTTCAAATAGCTTGGTCAAGGAGTCAAACATCTCCTTGGGTGTCTTTAGAGAATACACATGGGGTATGAGATGGTCTTTGATAGAATCAACAATGATTCTCTTTGCCTTGACCAAGTTCTTCTTATGCAATACCTTAGCCTCTTCATCCTCTGGGATAGGGATGTCTTCTTTTACATATGAGTCCAACTCATTCTCTTCCAGGATTAACCCAATCCTATACTTCCAAGCTCGGAAGTTATCAGCTCCTTCAAGCTTATCCTCAAGCTTGGTGTGGTGAGACATCTTAAAGAGTACTTCAAATGGAAATAGAAAAGATTTAGGTCTTACCACTTGAAATGCTAAAAACCGGATATGGTCCCGGATTAAGGTTTGTCAGAAAAACCCTAAAAATTCAAAATGTGAATTTCAAATTTTTGAAAGGATAGAAAGATGTGCCTTGATGAGCTGATCATCCTGGTGTGTTCAGAATTTGAGATCAGCAAAGCTTTACCCTTCAGATTTTCCTTTTTGTCCTCCCGGGTTCACTCGGGAGAGCCCTGAATTAGGGTTTGAGTTTCCTGGAGATCTACCTAGCCAAAAATCTCGATCCAAAGCTCTAAACTTTGATTTTTGCAAGAAGCTTCCAGCTATGTCTTCAAATTTAAGAAATTCCTATTTTTGTGGAAACCCTAATTGTTAGGGCCAAATCTGAAAATGCTCAGAATTGAATTTTGATTGGACAGATAGATTCTCCTTGATGAGTAGAGTCAATCTACTATACTGCTTTTCCAAAATATGTGGAGAGAAACCCAATAAACAAGAAACTCAAGTTTTCGTCACTGCAAAATGTCTTCTTCTCAGGTTAGCTCTGATACCATGTTAAATTTTGAGCATTAATTCACAATAGTCTTGGATCTTTACGGGGAGAATAACATATACAGTATATCAATGCATAACAATCACAATAAGCATGACAATCATCACAAGAATCAAAAGCATGAGAGACAAGAGACATAAAGTTTCCATGGGGAAAACCCTAAGGTGAAAAACCCCACAATTTCCTCAGAGATAGAGAGAGCAATGGCTCAACCAAGGTACAACCAAAATACACTTGAGATAGTCTCCTAGAGCAGATGATCCTCCTCCTCACTAGTGCGCCACTTTCTGAGTGAGAGAAGTGTGTCTTTTCGAATGATCAAAATAGAGATCTCCCGATCTCTATTTATACTAACCTATTTGCCCAGTGACTTTTATGGGGCCGACATGTCTAGCTAGGTACATCCACAATATAATATATATTTCAGGGCCAACCCCACACATGGTGGTCTAATAACCCATTGGAAAGTACACACACTTACAACACTTGTCAATCCACATGACGACACTTCCTTATAGAGGAATAACACATCTCTAATAAGGGTACAATAAATATATATGAAATACATAGATGAAATACATTCCGAAGTTACATATACATCAACAGAAAATGCTTACAATGGTTGCATGATGTCCAAGTCAACTTTCAGCTCCAAGTTCCTCCTCTAGCGATCTTTGCAAGAGTTTCAAGATCATAGGTTGGATGCCCCAAAAGTCCTCTCTTTGGCTCATGAAAGGCCTCTCCTTTATAGTGCTTGGAAGGGTTAACCAAAAGGAGAGTAATATGGATCTAATGAGAGTTTAGTGGATCAGGCATACTAAACAGAGAGAGGGGGTTGGGATCGAATCAAAGTTAGTAATCCCAAGAAAATCTCTCGAAAGATGAGATCCATGATCCATGGAAAAAAGGCTAAAAAGGGATTTTCATGCCCCTGGGTCTAAGCATAATGCGAAATTATCACACCCTAGGGTCTGAGCATAGCGCGAAAACCCTAATTGTCGCTACCCAGAAGATGTGCAAAGCACGAAAATATATGCAGATAGAGTGATCCTTTGTGATATGTGGCAGATAAGGTGTTGTCTTCATCATTCAGTCAATGGATTTTGTTCCTGGGTGTCGAGATGAGACCAAGGAGGGTACCAGTAATGTATGATGATCATTAGGGGGAAGTGTCATTAGGTCACATGGTATAAGGATGCAACACTAGGGATTAATGAGTAACTTTGAGGTATAACATGGAGGGCCCCAAAAGAGTAAATTATGATTTCTCTCAATCTGTTCGGTGGAATCGATTTCTATGACTTGCAAGTAACTTGTGAAGTTATTTTTTTCGTTATACCATGGGTCATCCGAGGTGACGCTAACGAAGATGGTAAGTGTGTCATGAGATTTTCCAATGTAAGGGCTTTGGTACTCTTAGGTGTAACAAATTTCAGGTCATATTCTTGAAGGATAATGATCCATTTAGCCACGTGGCCTTAAAGGAGGTGACGAATCAAGAGATAGACCATGGGGTTCGAGTCTTCCACAGCTGTAGTTCATCTCAGAAGAATGTGGTGGTGTACCTTTTGAACAGAGAAGATGATGGTGAGAGCCAACTTATCCTCATGGGGGTAGCGGAGTGGTGGGCATTGACGACTTCAACATCAATCATGACATTTTTTCCAGCTAATTAGACTGGAACATTAGCCAGAAGGACTTACGGCTGAGATGAATGGCCATCATAATCTCATAAGGTGGTCGTGTATGGTTGTATGGGAGGGGATCCTAGTTTCTGCCACACAAATGTAGGCATGACGCATGCAGAGGCACCCTCATCAATGATGCATCGATGGATAACAAGATTCTGGATTGACACAGAGACTTGAAATGCTAAGGTGGAAGGCATGCGTGGTTCAGATTGGTCTAAGTCGAATGCCATCATTCGTGAGTCAGAAGGATCCATTGCACCTATGGTGGAAAACAGTGTTTTGCGCTTCACTGGGAAGTTCTTTAAAACTTCGAAGGCTGAAATAGTAGCGAAAGATTGATAATTCATCCACAATATTATATTTGGGGGTAGCAAGAGCATTGATGTTGTTATTGATGTGGCGCAGAGGAAATCGAGGAGCTTTGGGGGCCCCGTCGAACGGTGCTGGGGGTAGACGTAATGATTGATATGTGGGAAGAGTAGTAGTGTCCTTGTCCACGGGAATGGTTTCGATGGTTGAGCCATACTAGTTACGGCGTGTTTGAAGGTTGACATCATCTGAAGACATCATTAAAAGGTGGTGGGTACCTGAGTCAATGGGTTGACTAACAGGATCAACGTAGGAAACTGGCTATTGTGGTGCGACAACCCCTTGAAGGTGAACCAAAGGCTGGGTGGCTACTACCCCTTGCTTAGGTAGGGGTTTTTCAACACCATAGGTTGTGTGTTGGTTTACGGTGGGTTTGGTGGTGTTAGAGGTGCAACATGTCCTTGGCGTTGGGCGTCGTCGCTCCAAATTTTGTGAGCTTGCTCTAGGTGGGGACAATTGTGTGTGTAATGGCCATAGACTCTGCAAATAGAACATGGTTGGTTCATATGTAAGTTAGGATTTTTACCTTGACGAGGGGGTCGATCATGATTTTGGTTAGCCAGTGCAGTTCCATTGTTATCCAGGGGGATTTGTGGTGGTTCGCCTCTACCAAGAGGCTGGTTATCACCTTGATTATGTCTATGTCCTTGATTTTGTTGTCATTGTTGGTTTCGTTGGGCAGGTTGGTTCTGCAGTTGGTTTTTTTGAGCGTAAACTTTCCCTAAGGGGATGGGGGGTTTGCGGTTGCGAAGGTACTGGGGCAGCCTATGGTGGATAATTAGCAGGAGGGGTTGGAGGTTGTACAGGTGCAGGTGCAACTGGTAGATGGTAGTAAGTGGGTGGTGCGGTAGGGGGGACGTATGTTGGAAAGGTATGTCTGTAGCAATGTGTTGGACAAGAAGGTCCATGTATATGAGGAGCCTAGGTCAGGGAACATATGAAGGTGTTTCTCCAAAGTGGGTCATGCCACGGGAAAGGTTAGTACCACTACTCATGGAGGGTAGTGTAGTGCTAGGTGTAGCATTATAAGCTGGGGTGGTGGCGGGAGACATATGGGCAAATGGTTGACTACAATATTTAACATTTCCAATAATTTTGTCACCAGCGTGGGATGTTCTAGGCGTGTCCTTCCGGGAGGAATCACCGCGAGGAGAATGAAGTAAAATGGAGTAAAGGTAGCCCGACTATGCATAGATAAGGCCAAGCTGTTGGGATTTAAGTATGGCTTCTTCTTCGGTTTGGGGTCGTTCGAATGCCACATCCTTGGAAATAACTGGTATGAGGGACTTCAATAATGAATCTAAAAAGATATGGTCATGTAACTTGATCTTAGAAAAAATATGGTGTCTACGTCATTCATGGATATGGTCAATGATATGGGTAGCCATATTCTATCTGCAAGATAGTAAATTCTCAACACCAGCGTCATAACAGACTGGTAACTGGAAGAATTGTACGAAAGTAGAAGTGAGGGATGTAAAAGTGGAGTGCGTCCATGTGGCTATTCAATATACCACTTTGCTGCAGCACGAGTGAGTGTTTGTTGTAAAAGGCGTAGGAAGATCGAATCATCCACTATAGAGTTGGAAAAGCACCATAAGTGGAAGGACATGATGTGGTTCTTGGGGTCCTCACCACCATTCCCTTGGAATTTTGGGATGTCCGAAGGGAGTTTGGTAGGCATGGGAGGCCATGTAGGGTCATGTCGGATCAGATCATTAGTCAATTGGGCCAAATCAGGTGGGTTGATACTTGATGAATGGAAAAATAGCAAGAGGATGTGACATCGTCGAGGTGGCTTGCGTGCTAGCCATGGAAGCGATCATGGGGCCACCTCTACCAAGTGGTGGGGTAGTGGCATGTATCATAATGGGGATCAAGGGACCACTGGTAAAAGGTGTAGGGATTGGGGATGAAGGTACGGTGCCCACAAGGGTACTACTGGTGACCAAAGGGACGGTGGTCAAAACAGATCCGCTACCGATGGGTATAAAAGTAGTGACTGAAATGCCAGGTGTAGGTCCTATAGATTATCATGTTCCTATTTTTCAGCACCATGAATTAGATCAAACCGAATGGATCATATTGACATATTGGAATTAATTAATTAATGAGGGGTTAGCTCTGAATTTCGGGCATTTAATTAATTAGGTGTGAATTAATTTTTATCTAGTGTTTATTATGCACTTGGAATATTTAATTTTCACGCATTTAATAATTTTATCATAAATAAATGAGAATAATGCTCCACTAGGGAAAATTAGTGGATAAGATTGACTTGGAGATGGATTGAAGAATACGTTAAGGATACAGCACCCAAATCTAGAAAATCAGGAAAAAGGAAAGAAAGATGGAGCAAATCATAAAAGCAACAAAAACTCAGGAAAAGAAGCATAAAGCATAAAGCAGGATAAAACAGAAAAGAAAGAAAGTTTTAAAAAGAAGGATAAATCAGAAAATCCAGAAAAAATAGGAAAAGCTAAAGCAAAAAGTGGAAAAGAAAACAGAAAAGGAAAAAGAAGGAAAGCAAAGGAAAAAGGAAAAAGGAAGGAAAGCTAGCTTTCCTTATCCACTCTTGGAGGGCGCATTAGCTAAGGAGAATTTATCCTCAAGTAATCCTCTCTCTATAAATGAACTAGTGCACACCCCCTTCACATATTTTGAGAGTTTAAGTATTGGCATGAGAGCAAATTTTTCTTACAGACTTGGGAGATGTGCCCCTAGTCCAAGCTGGGAGATGTGCCCCTGCTTCTTGTGAGAGGATGATGGTATTCAACCATTATCACTGAGTTTATTTGCAGTTCCTGTAACTGATCAAGCCTGGTTTGAATTTAAGAAGAAGCATCATTCAATTCATGGTTCGAATATGTAAGCTTCCTATGGATTTATAGAGCTAGATTATTGTGTAGAAGAAAAGATTTGTTTCTATAATGTTTTGAGTGGATTCTTGGAACATATATGATCTAATTAAAGTAAATTTAAACCTATTATATCATTCATGTCATTTAATATTATAGAAGTCTTAAGTATTCTCATATTTCTCCACCCCCTCTAGATTTGCATAGAAATTGACTAGTTTTCAGACTATCTTGAATAAATGAATGAGAATAGATACAAAAGAGTTGATTTATGCTCCTGAAGTTAATTAACATGTTAACTTACCCAATACATGTCTAATTTGAGGAATTCATGAGCCTTCTCTACTTATTTGGGAGTTCCTGAATTTTACTAGTTGTGCAATTTTGAATTGAAATTTTCCTTGTATATTTGTGAATCTTTCTCGGAGCTTCCTTAAAATTTATGGAGAAACCTATGGCTGTGTATTGAATTATATTTCATTTTTATTACCCTCCCTGAGTCAAAAAAATTCATCAATAGCTTCCAGTCAAAGTTTAAAGAAATACTAGTCTACATATGCTGGGGTACCCAGGAGCATTGGAGTAGATTTCAGCCTGGTTGATCTTGAAACATCAATGGTACCAATAATTTTTGTGTAGGTATTAACATCTATCATATCCTACCTTCCTTCCAGACATTTTGATCTTGTCCACCCACAGTCAAACTAGCTCCCTGAAACATTGTTTTTAATTGATTCTTTGAGGAAGTGAGTTTTTGTATCACTAATCCTAGTTGGTACATTCCAGTGGTATAAAAGAAATTTCCTTTGCTCGTCCTGTGGAAATTAAATATCATATGAATAAATATCTCAGAACTATTTTCAAGTTGCAGCTATAAAACTAGATACAATCATGGAAGATGAAGGGTTTGAGTTATACAAGGAAGAAATCATTTACATTGATGGAGGCCTACCAAGATATGATGAGGGATACATTTGTGATAATATGTACAGTGAACTATATTGGGTAGAACCATCGATGGATAATCCAAAAAAAAGATTTACCAAAAGTAATATATGCATGTGAAAACTTGCCCCACCACTACCAGGAGTATTGGATTTGAGAGAAGAGATTTGTAAATCCCTTTCCTTCAAATATTATTTTTATTCCAGATTTGGATTTGAGCCCAAATATATAGATGAGGATTCTTTTGAGAGAATCAAGCCGTCCATAGAGAAACCAAGTTTTGCTACTACCCCAAGAAAAGAAGAAGAAAGAGGAATCGAAAGTGAAGCCTCATTGGATGCCATTGTTTCTAGCATGAAGAGACTTTTTGGATTCTCTTTAAACAAAGTCTCCAATAATACTACTTCTAAGGTTACCAATGATAAAGATGCATCAACTAGCTTGAAGGAGAAAAATCATAGTAACAATCAGCCATCAAAGGAGAGGAGCAACAATCTTCCAAGAGAAGAGCCATGTGTTTCCTCTAATGAATGCATTGAGAAAGAACAATAGGACTTCAAGATAAGGAAGTAAGGTAATGTTAAAATTTGAGCTTTAATTCACAATACTCTTGGATCTTTACTGAGAGAATAACATATATAGTATATCAATGCATAACAATCACAATAAGCATGACAAGCATCACAAGAATCAAAAGCATGAGAGACAAGAGACACAAAGTTTCCGTGGGGAAAACCCTAAGGTGAAAAACCCCACAACTTCCTCAGAGATAGAGAGAGCAATGGCTCAACCAAAGTACAACCAAAATACACTTGAGATAGTCTCCTAGAGCAGATGATCCTCCTCCTCACCAGTGCACCACTTTCTGAGAGAGAGAAGTGTGTCTTTTTGAATGATGAAAATAGAGATCTCCCGATCTCTATTTATACTAACCTGTTTGCCCAGTTACACTATGGGGCCGACTTGTCTATCTAGATACATCCAAAATATAATATATATTTAAGGGCCGACCCCACACATGGTGGTCTAATAACCCATCGGAAAGTACACACACTTGCGACACTTGTCAATCCACATGACGACACTTCCTTATAGAGGAATAACACATCTCTGATAAGGGTACAATAAATATAGATGAAATACATAGATGAAATACATTCCGAAGTTACATATACATCAACACTCCCTCTTAACTAGGAAGGTATTTCTCGACACAGTTCTACTAGACAAGTCTTCTTCTCGGGATCATCGCCATCGATGCATCATCATCATCATCGTCACTACTGCTGCTATCTCAACCAATCTCTGACTCTACTCGTCATAGGAAGTTCTACAGAGCCAGTCCTTTTTCATTCTGGATGTAGGCCCACCACCTACAGGTCTTCATCATCTGTGCGAACGGTCTAATAGAGGTGGCCTCTTAGGACTAATTTTATGTGAGGATGCAATACCAGAAAGAGTATCCTAGGAACATTTATGTGCCTAAGCACGACCAACAAGATCTCCCAGGACTGATTACATGCATCTCCTCCACAATACCTTTAAAGAGCATCCTAGGAACATTTATGTGCCGCAGCATGACCGACAAGATCTCTAAAGAACATCCCAAGACTTATTATGAGCACACAGCTCAACCTCTTGGATCTCCGGGACTGATTACATTTGGATAGAAAAAACTTTTTAAGAGCATCCCAGGAACATTTATGTGCCGCAACACGATTGGCAAGATCTCTAAAGATCATCCCAGGACTAATTACGAGCACACAGCTCAACCCCTCGGATCTCCAAGACTGATTACATGTCTCCGTAGTAATACCTCATCCCAGGACTGATTATGAGCACACAACTCAACCTATCGGATATCTGAGGACTGATTACATACTACATAGAAATACCGAAAAGAGTACCCCAGGAACATTTATGTGTTGCAGCATGACTGACAAGATCTCCCAAGACTGATTACATGCTATTTGCACAACCTGCCACATATCATCTCTGACCTCCAAGTATCAATCTGATACTCATAATCCAACGGATCATCATCGCACGAGGCATCATCCTGATGCCCATGATCATACTGATCATCATCACTATACCATCCTAGTACATATCATCTGGAGCAACATCCTGAAGCTCATCATCATGATCAACCTAATCATACAATGCATCCACCTGATGCACACCAAGTATCTACCTGATACATATCATCATACATGATCCACCTGATCATACAGTGTATCCACCTGATACAAATACATGATACATATCAACATACATGATCTACCTGATCATACAATATATCCACCTGATACATATACAGATACATGGTCCAAGCATCCAACATGACGCATATACAAATACATACAAATGATCCAACCGATCATATCCAACATCCAACATGATGCGTATATACATATAAATGATCCAACTGATCATATCTAGCATCAACACGATGCATACATACATACAAATATAAATGATCCAACTGATCATATCCAGCATCAACATGATGCGTACATACATACAAATATAAATGATCCAACTAATCATATCCAACATCCAACATGATGCATATACAGAGAAGTAACTGGAGCATCGTCCTGATGCTCATCATCCAGCGCTTACATCCACAGCCATGTGAAGGATCCTCCTTCCAACATGCTTGGAATGGCTTCAGCAAATGTGACCATCACTTCTTCCTCGAAGTGTCGTCGATCTAAAGAACAACAAGCCTCTCCCTGAAGTACTTGAACTTCATCCTGGCTAGTGGCTTTGTTAGCACATCTACAATTTGCTCGTCCATCGCAATATACAAAAGCTTCACAGCTCCTCTCTGCACCATATCCCTGATATAGTCATATTTGATCTCTATGTGTTTCGACCTGTCATAAAACAATGGGTTCTCAGACAGCTTCACACAACTTTGGTTATCGCAAAAGATACCAGTAGCATCCAATGGGAGATCAAATAACTCAGACAGTAGCTTCCGTATCCATACTACCTCACAACTAGTTGAACAGGCTGCAACATACTCTACCTCAGCTGTACTCAGTGCTATGCAGGACTGCTTCCTGCTGAACCAAGAGATCACACCTAATCCCATACTGAAGCAACACCTAGATGTGCTCTTCCTATCTGCAGCATTGCCAGCCCAATCTGAATCAACATAACCCTGCAGGTTAAACTTTTGATTCTCTTCATACTTGAGCCCATAATCCACTATACCCTTCAAGTACCTCAAAACATGCTTTACAGCAACCGGGTGAACACTCCTCGGATCCGTCAAGAACTGGTTCAATGTGTTCACCGTAAAGCAAATGTCTGGTCTTGTGTTCGTCAGGTACATCAAGGACCCAATCACCTGATGATACATAGAGACATAAACCAACTTAGATGAAGCATCACATAGAAGCTTCAGATTCGATGCCATGGGTGTGGCCATGGCCTTGCAATCCATCATCCTGAATCTCTTCAGGATATCTACTGTGTACTTCCCTTGACCAAGGAAGATCCCACCTAAATTCTGCCACACCTCCATACCTAGGAGATAATGCATCATTCCCAAAGTTCTTCATATCGAATTCGGCAGCAAGCTTCCTCTTTGTATCACACCAAGTTCTGGGAGCTTGCTACAATCCATACAAGGCTTTCTTCAATCTGCACACATGTGACTCCCTATCAGGTCTTGGGACTGCATCCCAAACATCTTCTTCATGATCGACGGATCATGGCATTCCATTTCTTCATCCCAGATCCTAGAAACTTCAATATCTTCAATATCTTCAATAGATATCTTTGTTGCTGGAACAAATGTTGTAGTCTTTTTGTAGGTGAAGATATACGGTCTTTCCTACAAAACAAGTTAAATTGCATGATTAGAAACATCTCATAATTTTCAGAACAAATTCTTTACACATAAAGAAATATGTCATGCAGTCATGCAGTTATCTTAGCCAATGCTTCAATACAACATTTATCCATGTTCCACAACTTTCTAAATGCCATCCAGTCTCTACTAGAACATTGTTAAGAGTTTGCACTACTCCCAACATGTCAGCAAAGAGGTTTCATTCTATATAAGTAGCACTGGAATGTTGTACAGTGCCATAGGCCACTTACCCATCACATGCATATTAGTAGTATATTGTTCATTAATGCAATCATTCTAATCTGCACAATACATCTCCTAATTCTAGGAACATAAGCATAATATTATTTAAACAAACAAAATAGGCAAGAAATGATAATTGAAATACTTATCTTTGTTTGTTTGTTGGGTGGACTCCCTCTGAGTCTTTGCTTCTTGGAAGGAGCTGCTGAAGTAGCTTCTTCTACACCTTTCTGTTGTGGAATGTAGGAAGATGGTCAACTCCCTCTGAAAATCTACATCCTTGCAGGAGCTGCTGGAGTGTGCTCCCTCTTGATCTTTGCTTCTTGGATTACCTGTCCTTGAACTTATATTCATCCTTGCTGACATCAATCTTCTTGAACCCTGGAAAGTATATTCTGTAATCCTTCGAGCTTTCACTGTAACCCACAAAGATACCATTCTTTCCTGAAGGATATAGTTTAGTCCTCTTTTCCTTTGGGACATGAGTGTATACTAGACAACCAAATATTCTAAGATGGCTGACTTTAGGTTTCTTACCAAAAAAGACCTCTTCTGGTGTCTTGTTGTCCAATATGTTGTGGGGTGTTCTATTTTTCACATATACAATTGTTCTATTTGCTTCTGCCCATAGATGCATAGGTAGATCCTGGTCATGCAGCATTGCCCTTGTTGCTTCCATCATTGCTCTGTTCTTCCTTTCTGCAACTCCATTCTGTTGAGGATTGTAAGGAGCAGTCAACTCCCTCTTAATCCCTGAATCACTGCAAAGCTTCTTGAATTCACCTAAGGTGAATTCTCCACCATTGTCGGATCTGAATGTTTTGATCTTCTTGTCAGTTTGATTCTCCATCAAGTTTTTGAATTCCTTGAACTTATCAAACACCTCATCTTTGTTTTTCAAGAAGTATACCCAAGTCTTCCTAGAGAAGTCATCAATAAATGAGACATAGTAAACATACCCACTTAGAGAACTGGATGACATAGGACCACACACATCTGAGTGGATGATTTCCAAGATATCTTTTGCCTTGCTTTCATTGCTTGGGAAAGCCTTCTTAATATTCTTACCTTTTGCACATCCTTTGTAAACACCTTCATGTTTGGTCTTGATTTCAGGAAGACCCTCTACAACCTTGCTTGCAATTGGAAGTGCCCTATAGTGCATATGAGCAAGTCTTCTATGCCAAAGTTCACTTGGCTCCATGGATTCATGCACCATGGCATGTTCAGGTTGTCATTTTAATTTATACAAACCTCCCTCTTGCTCTCCAATCACAACTACATCATCTATGGTCTTTCCCTTTGGCCACATTAGGACTTGGCCATCCAAAAATGCAACCCTCATACCTTTTGTATCCAATGCAGAGATGGATAGTAAGTTCTTCTTGAGCCTAGGTACATAAAGGACTTCTTTCATCTTCAAATATTTTCCAGAATCTAGGTTGTAGGAGGCTTCACCACTTCCTTTGATGGGATATTGATAATCATCCCCAAGTTTCACTTTATGGGGTGATTCATGTTCAGACAGATTTACAAAGGATTCTTTAAACCCAGTCATGTGTTTGGAAGCCCCACTGTCAATTAACCAATCATTACAACCATGGAAGATAGTACCTGTGAGAGCAGAGATTAGAACATACTCTTCTTCACTTGATGAGTCATCATTACTATCATCACTTTCTGCCCTAACCTTCTTCTTTGGAGGTTCATCATCTTTGGAAGCATGAGCATGGTACCTTCTTTTGTTACCCTTCTTCTTCTTGCTGGAGTTGTTGTTGTTGTGTTTATCCCTTTTCTTCTTGGGACATTCTGAAGCAAAGTGACCCTTCTCATTACAAGTGAAACACCTTAGATCTTTCTTGTCTTTGTGAGAATGATGAGAAGATTTCTTCTTGTAATGGGATGGCTCCCTCTTGAACTTGTCCTTCTTAGTGTGAGTTGTGAGAGCTTGATCTTCATTTCCCATCTTCTCTTCTCTTGCCACAAGCCTTGCTTCTTCTTGAGAACATTCCTCCCATAATCTGCTGAAGGAGATTAACTTCTTTCTGGCATAGATCCCTTGGATAAAAGAGTCCCATGACCTAGGTAGGCCATTCAAAGTAGTCATAACAATTCCACCATTCTCCACCATTTCATCTACATCTTCAAGTTGTTCGTTGATCCGAGAGACCTTAGAGAAATAGGATTGAATGGTTTCTCCATTCGACATCTTGACCCCTTTCAATTGATTCCGCAGGGTCATCTTCCGATTTATGTTCTTCCCTTCAAATAGCTTGGTCAAAGAGTCAAACATAGCCTTGGGTGTCTTTAGAGAAGACACATGGGGTATGAGATGGTCTTTGATAGAATCAGCAATGATTCTCTTTTCCTTGACCAAGTTCTTCTTATGAAATACCTTAGCCTCTTCATCCTCTGGGATAGGGATGTCTTCTTTTATATATGAGTCCAACTCATTCTCTTCCAGGATTAACCCAATCCTATACTTCCAAGCTTGAAAGTTATCAGCCCCTTCAAGCTTATCCTCAAGCTTGGTGTGGTGAGACATCTTAAAGAGTACTTCAAATGAAATAGAAAAGATTTAGGTCTTACCACTTGAAATGCTAAAAACTGGATCTTGTCCTGGATTAGGGTTTGTCGGCAAAACCCTAAAAATTCAAAATGTGAATTTCAACTTTCTGAAAGGATAGAAAGATGTGCCTTGATGAGCTGATCAGTCTGGTGTATTCAGAATTTGAGATCAGCAAAGCTTTACCCTTCAGATTTTCCTTTTTGTCCTCTCAAGTTCACTTGGAAGAGCCCTGAATTAGGGTTTGAGTTTCCCGGAGATCTACCTAGCCAAAAATCTTGATCCAAAGCTCTAAACTTTGATTTTTTCAAGGAGCTTCCAGCTATGGCTTCCAATTTCAGAAATTCCTATTTTTGTGGAAACCCTAATTTTTAGGGCCAAATCTGAAAATGCTCATAATCAAATTCTGATTGGACAGATAAATGCTCCTTGATGAGTAGAGTCAATCTACTATACTGTTTTTCCAAAAACTGTGGAGAGAAACCCAATAAACAAGAAACTCAAGTTTTCGTCACTGCAAAATGTCTTCTTCTCAGGTTGGCTCTGATACCATGTTAAAATTTGAGCATTAATTCACAATACTCTTGGATCTTTAGTGAGAGAATAACATGTACAGTATATCAATGCATAACAATCACAATAAGCATCACAAGCATCACAAGAATCAAAAGCATGAGAGACAAGAGACACAGAGTTTCCGTGGGGAAAACCCTAAGGTGAAAAACCCCACAACTTCCTCAGAGATAGAGAGAGCAATGGTAACCAAAGTACAACCAAAATACACTTGAGATAGTCTCCTAGATTAGATAATCCTCCTCCTCACTAGTGCGCCACTTTCTGAGAGAGAGAAGTGTGTCTTTCCGAATGATGAAAATAGAGATCTCCCGATCTCTATTTATAATAACCTATTTGCCCAGTTACACTATGGGGCCGAATTGTCTATCTAGATACATCCACAATATAATATATATTTCAAGGCTGACCCCACACATGGTGGTCTAATAACCCATCGGCAAGTACACACACTTGCGACACTTGTCAATCCACATGACGACACTTCCTTATAGAGGAATAACACATCTCTTATAAGGGTACAATAAATATATATGAAATACATTTCAAAGTTACATATACACTAACATGTAAATTTTATCTTGGCAGCATCAATTATTTTTTACATCAATATGAAGAATATCCCACTAAGTTAATCACAAAATAGAAAGGATCAACCCTTCAAGCATTCTCAGAACAACGTTATGGAGAAAAATACAACCACACTCTAGTTGAGAGTGAACTTGGAGATTTGGAGGGGGAGCATGCCATCACCACTCCACGTCATGAAGAGATAGATGTGTGACAAAGGTATTACAGCCATTCTGATTTTTTCATTCACCAAATTCCTTTGTTTCATTTTGATATGGAAGCCATTTTTGGTGATAAGGTTGGTAGAAAATATCCTTCTAGTACTGAGATCCAAATTTTTGAGAAGGCTGAATTTTTAAAAGAGATTTTGCTTGATTCTCAAGAGTGGCATGAACACACATGTGATCAGATGTGTGTTTCTAATAGTACACATGACATTATGGAGCATCATCATTTCCAAGGTAAACATAAGGAGTCCTCATATTTACTAGTTCTTCAAGAAAGCATTGACTTGCAGGATGATTTCTAGGCACCTGTTTCACTCCAGATATATTATGAGCCTTTTTCATGTAAGGAAGGCTTATCCTTGATGAATATGGATGATTACATTCCATTTGGATCAGCAATAAAAGAATCCTATTCATCATTGAATTGGATGGATAGATACATCAATGAGATGGAGACTCAAGATTGTGCAAGACTGGTTCACATGGGTAAGAGTTATTTTTGCATTAGTAATGGATCTATTGTTGCATTCAAATTTGTTATGATCAATGAGCAGCATTCAATTCATATATGGCTGCAATATGATGCTTACCATACATTTCCATTCATACTTGGGAGGAAAAATTACATAGAAGATGGAGATTTATCCCATGGCATGATATTCATAGTAAAGCATGGTTACATTATGGGGGCTACTGAGGGCCTCACCACCATTCAAGGCACAAGTATGGACTACTTACATGAGATTGAGGTCATACGGAAGTCACTACAACAACATGAGAAATTTCTTGAATACCACCCACCGGGTAGACCACCTGATAGGATGAAGAAGCATGAGGATGAATTGATGATGGATGTGCAATCCATCAATATATTTCATTATAAGAAATTGAAAAGGCTCAAGGAAGGAAATGAAAGGGACCTCAAGAGTTTCTTTGACTATAGACACATAAAACCAATTCCTCTTTCATTTCTTATGGGCCTAGTGAAGATGAAGGTCATAATAGAGTACATGTGCATAAGGAACAAAGTCCTTAGCATAGATATCGAGGAGGCCTTAAACATTCTCCATGACACACATGATTCAGTGGCACAATCTGGTTGGAAAGCTGCTTCATTGGAAAATTCATCTTTCCTTGAAGCCATGGAGAAGATTCAGAAAGCAAAGACTACAACCCAAGGTAAATTTTTCACATATGCTTTTTGACAGAGATTGTTTGCATGATCTTCTTCATATGTTGCAGGAAGCATACTTGAAGGATGATGAAGATATTTGCAAGCTCAATTATGAGTTGATGGCCACCCAATATTATTTGAGAAGCACTCAAAGTTCCCTCTTGGAATCCAACATTGAGATAGAACAATTTCACCAAGAATTGCATAAATCAAATACTCCCTCCTACATTCAAATCTGCCATCCTCTTTCGGTTGATGACATTCAAATTTATATGGGGGAACCTCATGATATGGTGGTTCATGAGATTCATGATGACATGCATGTGCTTGAGGAGTTTAGAGATGCAAATGATGAGTTCCAAGCACATACTACCTTCCAGAGCCAAATTGAACTTCTTCCTGGAGTGAGTCATTCCTCAAATGAGGAGTCAGAAGAGCTCATGTTTGATGGAACAGCCTTTGATGGATTTGATGCATCCACATATTTGGTGGATACTTGTTGCAGAAAGTTGGTTCATATTTGGACCAACGGCAGAGAGTTGAGCCATTGGGAGCACTCACATAGGGAATCATCTTTCTTGGCTACTCAGAGCATTGGGTTGGAGTGTCTCTTCTTTCCCTATTTAGGAGAAAAGAAACATGAGTTATATTCTTGCTTGCATCTATGGAGACTTATTGGATACATTTTACACTTTTTGTGAGCAACATGGGCCTCCATGGACTTTTGATGATGCATATTCTCTTTGTGATTGGACATGGGACTTTCACCCTTGTCATTGGAACAACAATGTTTTAATTTTTGGTACTTGTGTGCATTGGGCATATGAAGTACAATCTGATTTGCATGTGCTTGGTGAGTTTGAGGTCAAGGAGAATGAAGATCAAGCACCTATTCATTACCAGAGAAATTATGAGTTGTCTCTAGGTGATGGTTGTCTTGTTTTGAAGGAGGCTCATGATCTCCCTTCGGTTAAGCCTGCCATGATGGATGACTATTATAGAGAGTTGATTCACCATTCTCCATCCAAATCAGTAAGTTGGATTATGCATTCATATACTAATTGGGTGGATAGTTACATAAGGGAGTTGAGTACCCCAAGAGGTAAGTTTGTTGCTTGCATTAGTGGAAAGCTTATGGACACATCATCCATCTTTTGTGATTAGTTGTATAGGAATTTATGGCTTCTATGTGATGTCTTCAGTATACTTGGATGGACATGGGATTTCCATCTATGTCTCAGGAATGGGAATTGCAGTGTTAGTTCACACATGTCTTATGAGGAGATTCAATATTCCTTTAGGAGTGATGAATTCTATTTTGGTGGAGTGTTCTAGACATCCCCCATGATGATATATTCTTTTTGTTGATACTGATTTTTGGGAGGATGCAGTTAAGACAATGGGACGTTGGAATTCTTTGGGATGGTAGTTTTCCACAAGCAACAATGCTATCGGGAGACATGCAGCAATGGAAGTGGGATCCAAGAATTGATAGGTCATTTCAGTTTGCATTGATGTTTGGATGAATGAAACATAAGAAGTGGGACCCTAGGATCAATATTGAATATCTAGATATAATCATAGTGGTGCAGCAGAAACGTGGTGTAATTTGTTATTTTGCTTAGAATTCAGGATTTCAATTCTAGACAGCCAACAACATATTTTGAGGAGTGAAGTCACTGGTTGGCTTCATAGATGGTTGGAATTGGATTCTTGCTTGAGGAAAAGAAAACTTGGGAGAGGAGGACTTTCATGTTCCTATTTTGTCAGCACCATGAAGCAGATCAAACCCCGTGGATCCTATTGACATATTGGAATTAATTAATTAATGAGGGGTTAGTTCTGAATTCCAGGCATTTAATTAATTAGGAGTGTGAATTAATTTTTATCAAAAGTTTATTATGCACTTGGAATATTTAAATTTCATGCATTTAATAATTTTATCATAAATAAATGAGGATAGTGCTCCACTAGGGTGCATTAATGGATAAGATTGACTTGGATATGGCTTGAAGAAGAAGTTAAGGAGAAAGCACCCAAATCTAGAAAATCGGGAAAAAGGAAAGAAAGATAGAGCAAATCATAAAAGCAACAAAAACTCAGGAAAAGAAGCATAAAGAAGAAATCAGCATAAAATAAAAAAGCAAGATAATCAGAAAAGTAGGATAAATCGGAAAAACCAGAAAAAAACAAAAAATGCTAAAGCAAAAAGTGGAAAAGCAAATAGAAAAGGAAAAAGAAGGAAAGTAAAGCAAAAAGGAAAAAAGAAGGAAAGATAGCTTTCCTTATCCACTCATGGATGGCGCATTAGCTAAGGATACTTGCTCCTCAAGTCATAATCTCTCTATAAATGAACAAGTGCGCACCCCCTTCACATCTTTTGAGAGTTTGAGTATTGGCATGAGCGTAATATTTACTCAGAGACTTGGGATATGTGCCCCTAGTCCAAGATGGGAGATGTGCCCCTGCTTCCTGTGAGAGGATGATGGTATTCATCCATTATAACTGAGTTTATTTGCAGGTCCTATAGCTGATCAAGAGTGTTTTGAAGTTCAAAATAAGCATCATTCAGTTCATGGTTCAAATCTCCAAGCTTCCTATGGATTTGTAGAGCTAGATTATTGTGTAGAAAAGGATAGGTGTTTCTATAATTTTTTGAGAGTCCTATTGGCACATATATTATGTAATGAAAGTAAATTTAATCCTATGATATCATTCATGTCATTAATATTACATAAGTCTGAATTATTCTCATATTTCTCCACCCCCTCTATATTTGCATAGAAATTGACTAGTTTTTAGACTATCTTGAATAAATGAATGATCATAGATCCAAATGAGTTTATTTATATTCCTGAATTTAATTAACATTTTAAATGCGCCAATTCATGTCAGAGTTGAGTAATTAATGATCCTTCTCTACATGTTTGGGAATTCCTGAATTTTACTAGTTGTGCAATCTAGAATTGCAATTTTGCTTGTATGTTTGTGAATCTTTATCAGAACTTCCTTAAAATTGATGGAGATACCTATGACTATGTATTGAATTATATTTCATGTGTATTATCCTCCCTGAGTCAGAAACATTCATCCATAGCTTCCATTCAAAGCTTAGAGCAATACTAGTTTGCATATGTTGGGGTGCCCAGGAGCATTGGAGTAGATTTCAGACTAGATAATATTGAAACATCAATGCTCCTAGTACTTTGTGCAGAGTTATTAACATATATCATATCTTACCTTCGTTCCAAAGCTTTTTATCTTGTCCACCTACAATTAAACTAGCTCCCCGAAACATTATTTTTAATTAATTCTTTGAGGAAGTGAGTTTTTGTATCACTAATCCTAGTTGGTACATTACATAGATGGAATAGTGGGGATGGATGCTCAAATGGTGGTTTTTCTAATGGTGGAACCACTACTGACAAAATCGCCATTAAATGGATTGGGATTCACGTCGGCCATGGGGATAGACGAAGCTATGTATATAGGTGAATCTGGCTCAGAATCATATGCGAAGTAAGGGGCATTAGAATGAAGATCCAGCAATGAAGATGTGCATATCAAGGGAGCATGACGAGTGGGGTCAAGTGGACCATACTATGGGGACTGTCCCCGTAGGAGAAGGGAGTGTCTCAGTGAATCAATGGTGAGAGGTGTAAGAGTGTTGAAGAGTTGTGGGAGATAAAACACTCAAAAATCCTAGTGCAACCATGTGTGCAAAAGGATAGCTCATAAAAATACGGCGCTTGGGCCATCAACAACCTCAAAAGCACTTACTGCAACAACGTGCTACAACAAGTGGAGCCGCAATGAAATGGTCAAAATACCAACAAGTCATACTCCTAGAAAGAAAAAGAGACTCACTAACCAAGGGGGTGTAGCAGCATGCAAACACCTATCTAAAAGATATGGAAGTTCACACAAATCATATCCCCTGCAGGGTAATGAAATTCGCAGTCAAGCAATACGAAATGTAGAACCAAATGGCTAAAGGATATCCCTCTACCAAGAGGAATCCAGGTAAAATATTCCTAGAAGAATGGAAACTAAGATACCCCATTCATGGCACGTCCAGAAAGGTGTCCCATGGATTCAATTCTTTGGTCGTTGCGCACCCGGTATGGGTGCCAACATGCATGATGAGAACAACGAGTTGGTATCCTTCAGTATAGAATGGAGAGCGGTATTCCACTCATAATTATGGAACCAGTCTTTCCACTTTCGCTCATAAGGGAGGGGCCCTCCAACAAATTGGTGTCAACTGTACCAATAAATAATATGGGATTTTGTCTCCCTAAAGGACAACAACTATGTCTCAAATGTGTATGACAAAAGGGGTGTTATTTGGATGCCTAACCCCAATGCCCTACCTAGCTACAATTTTTTTTTGGGTCCCCAAGTGGGGTTAATGTGTGTTTAATTAATCTAATTTTAGTCTCACTTGAATTATGGGGAGTGTGTGGGTGCACAAGTGGTGTAAACCCAATATCACTGAAAGTAAATGCTGAAAATAAACAACTAAGACTGAAATAAAAGTAGTAACTGCTATGAGATGTATGTAATAAATGAAATTGTTGAAAATATGATGCAAGAGATAGAAATGCACTAAGGATAAATGCACAATGAAAATGTCTCAAATGCTATAGCAAGAAAACAACAGAAAGGTACCAATGTGAAATGGGTGCATTAAAACAAGGGGTTTTGGTGCAGCCAAGGTCAAGAATAAATGAAAAAACAGGTGTAGGGTGCGGTTGTGAAGCAAAAGGCCATGCTCTGGGAGCTGCAGGATGTAGAACAATCATGTCGAAATAGAAAAATAGGAAAAAGGGCATGGGTCTGGGAAGAAAAGGAACAACTAAGGAATAGGTTGCAGTCTTGTAGGCGCACAGACTGGGCAGGTTTCAGGAAAATAGGTGCGTGAAGTGTGCAGGTATCAAGCCGGAAAACGCACGTAGCATGCGACTATCAGGATGAAAAACGCTCTTGGGGCGTGAGTTGCGGGTTGAAAGTTACACTGGAGTGCAAGTTTTGGGATGGAAGTTGCATGGAGGGCATAGGTTTTAGAAAGAAATTCATGCTTTGCAACGTGGGAAGATGTATCTGCAGTTGCGAGATGAATCATAAAAACATAACTCATGAAGTGTATTGTGCAGGAAAGGACCAAATATGCAAGTATAGTGTTCTAGGCTAGGCCAGAACTGTAAAATTCAAGCAAAACAATAAGTACAAAAAAAAAAATAACTACTGATCATACCAAACCATAGATCGATGGGAATCAACCCGGTTGGAGTCGCCAAAATTATAGCTAGTGTTTTCACACCAGCTCGTGCTAAAGAGCACCTACTAAGGATTATGGAACCCTTAGTATCATTTCTCAAAAGATAGATAATATGTGGATGCAAAGAAAAGTAAAAACAAATCTAACTAATTACTACAGTAAAGTAAATAGACAGGAACTGATGAATAAAAATTGTATTTTGTATTATGTTTCAAATAATGGTTTACAATCAGAGTTTATCTCATAAGTTGAGGAGATGGGGGTCCTCACAGCTATATGAAGAGTAGCGCGTCGGGTCTCCAAGGTTCCTTTCTCTTCTCCAAATGCTCAAATGGTGGCCAAGAATCGATTAGATGGGAAAAAAATCTCAATGTCATGTTCCCAGTCACCTTAGTACCCTTTAGAAGTAATGGGAGAGCTCCCTTGAGTCACCTTCTAATTTTGCTTTCTTCTTCTCCCAAGAAATTCAAAGGATCTGCAACTTTGAACCCACAATGATTATTGATCCACAATCCGTAGTTCTACAACAACCTCTGATCTACAACCCGCAATCGGAATTCGGAATTCGGATTGCCAAAAATTATCCTTCCGCAGAAATCGCCATCCTGAATTCCGCAATCTACAATCCACATGGGGAAGTCAGAAGTTGGAATTCAACGCTGCCCTAGAAAAATTCCCTCCAACATGCCGCAATCTACATGCGGGATTCGGAAATGCAGAAGCCCAAATACGTAGCTCCGATGAATTCTCCTTTCTAATTTTTGCAATCTGCAGTCCGCCTTGCGGAACTCGGAAATCGGAATGCCCATCTCACCAATCCATAAAAGAAAAACCATACTCCGCAATCTGCATTCTGCATTGCATATTCAGAAATGCAAAAATCCCAAATATCCGTTCCAGGAAAAATTACCTCCCACAATCCACATTTCGCATTGTGGATGTGAAAATGAGGAAATCCAAATTTCAATTCTAGGGAAAAATTACTTCCCGCAATCCGCATCTCGCATTCTACATTGCGGATGTGGAAATGCGGAATTCCATACGCCACCCATGGTTGGTCCTCGACTTCTGCAATCTATGATATTTATTACGGATGTGGAAAGATCCTTGCTGATGCGGAAGGGTCAAGACCAAAGATCCCTGCTCTATCAAGCTTCTAAAAAAAACTTCCAAGGGTCATAACTCCCTCATACTTGGTCCAAATTGGACAAGGCCGGTACTGTTGGAAATATTTTGGAGAAATATATCCAATGGTATGACCCCCTACCGAATTTGAGAACTCTAGCCTTATAACTCTCCAACTAAAATCTGGCTTATAACTCCCTCAATGCACCATTAACCTTATGCAAGGAGCTCTACTCCACTTCTGCCAAATTTTCTCTCCTTCATCTGGTCCACAGGGTATCCATTCTCTTCCCAAATCCTGGTTGGAGTGGTCCGGTACATTTACCAGACTTAGCCCCAACTCATCCAAAGATAATTCAAAAGCATTATCAAGATATTACAATTATGCATAAGCACACTCCATGAACATAAGGGATGAAACATGATCCACACCCTTAGAATGGAATGCATGCACATACTCCTCCCAGGCATAGTGAAGAAAGCATACAAGGCTTGACCCTATTCCTCAAACATAATCACACATAAGTACCAAGGATACATACAAGGATGCAAATGTGCAAGGGCATGATAAATGAATCATGTAGGAAGATGCATGCATCACTAAACACAGGGAGACTGTAACATTATCCATCCACACAAACAACATGTATCCAACATTCAACATGGGAATAATAACAACATAAACACAATCTTAACATAAGCATATGCATACAACCCTATTCATCAAGGGCCATTTCCATAAGCAAATAGATGCATTCATACACAATTCCCTATTGATCCAATCTCATGTAATTCATCAACCAATAACTTAAACATAAGAAGCCTAACACAACACATGAAGTAACATTATTTAAACACCACAAGGAACACTTTTCTTCTCATGGAATTATCCAAGCAACCGGATATGGGATGCAACTTTCCAACCCAACCATAGATCTCTTCTTATCCTCTATTATTTCAGCAATCAAAGATCACCCCCGAGCTGGGGCTATGTAGCCACTAAGGAGTATCACTTAGGATCACTCACAGACCTGGTTCATAGTCCATCAAGGCATTCAACAAATAGTTGATTTGTCAAGCAAGTGGGGAAGCAGGTGAGGGTTTCCTAGGTCATTAATATCATCCATGGATCTATGGGAATATTCCAATGATCTCATCCAATTCAGGAACCCCAATCACCTCCACCCTCAGCCTAATTAAGGTCCCCTTCACTGCTGCCCAGTCCCTAGGGAGCCCCTTCCCTTATAATTGAACTAGGAAAGTGTGGTTGATCCTGACTACTAGAACAAGGTAGATGAGCCCTTGCTGGCCTAGGCATATAGGACTAAACCCTCCTGGCCTCTTTCCACTGCAATCCACACGTGTATCCTCTTCAATGTTGCGAACGAAAGGCTATAACCCGCAATAAGGTATCGACTGTCCAATCTAGTCTTCCCCAAGGGTATCCTAATATTCTCATGCTCTTCAATTCATCCGAGGGCCTGGGTTCAAGGTTTGCTCAATAGAATACCCTTCCCACACAGGGTTTCTGTGTATTATTGACTTTGCAATTCGTGTTCACACAGAATCGTGATTTCTCCTCTTGTCTTCTCTGCTAGGTTCAGCTCAGTCCCCCTACGTGATGAATGAGGTCCTTCATCAACTATCGAGGTATGGATATGGATGGTAGAATTCCCAAGTGTAGAGTGGCTTAAGGGAAATCAAAACACAAGGCCATTCCCTGCCATAGGGATTTGTAGGCTTCCCCATGCTCCATCAAATTCATGGGTTGGTTTTCTCAACCACCCTCTTATATTTGCATTAATGTCAGCATGGGAATTCAAATGGATTCATCAATGGACATGTGGAAGCATGGTTCCAATCCCATAACCCCCTCACCTCTCCCTAGTGGATACATAATTCCTCCTCATTTTGTTGCATCCATAACCAATCCTTGGTATTTTATTTACATGTCATTATTTACATCATTTACAATCTTCCATGGCTTACTAGCACATGGGTTATGAGAATATCAAATACTTGCCTATGGAATTAAACTTAAGCATCCACTACTGGGGGCCTTGGCCTTGAGCTCCACACTAGGGAAAACACACCTTGCAATATTTACATAGCAGCCAAAATAGCTTAAGGGTAGAATGAGGGATATTGCATCCTCCCCCCCTTAGAATAACTCTATCCTCGGTGTTCCAACACCTAGAATTACGTATACAATCTACACATTTCCAAAATTACAAAAATGTTGCAGGTTTTCCCTTGTATTTTTATCTTTACTTTGAAATTTCAGTACCAAATCCTTTGGCTTCCACAAGCTGCTCCGGCTGGCTTTGACCTTCCAGCTCTATTGGTGTGCGCTTCTCCATAGAAATCCCTTATTTTTCCTTGCTTTCCAATCGATCTACAAGTCTGGAATTTTCATGGTTGTTATCTCTCTTATTGTTTCTGGTTGGACAGATGCAGAGGCAATGATCTCCTCCACATTTCCAACATTCCAGGGGCCTATTTTTCTTTATCTAATCCATTTCCTTGGAGTCTTCTCACCTGGAACATTTCTTAGCAAGATGAGTGGATGAATGCCTCTTCATTGATCTATTGTTGGTTGCTTCCAGAGTGTTTCTTACCTCCCTTTCTAGGAAAATAGAGTCCTGCAAAGCCCTGTGGCTCATCTCATTCTGCTGCCTTTGTAGCTTGAGCATTTCTCTAATATTCTCTTGGGTCTTGGCAATTGTTTGCAGGAGATTTCCATCCAAATCTAGCAGTCTTTGGTTTGTTGTCGTGGCCAATGTACATAGCATTCCACTCTTTGCTTTCTAGTACCTTTTTTTTGTAACAGCTGCAACAAATTAACTTCAATTTATCACTTGTGAAATACATCATTGCAATTCTATTAGGCCAAGCATAACATAACATAACATTAAAATCATTCAATTAATTGCCCAAATGACATGAAAATCCCATGATTTATCCATGATACTTTCGCACTTTTCATGCTTTCCCAACATGCACATGAACTCTTATTCATGTTCATCCTTTCACAGGAAACCTACTATTTCAGCATTCACAATTATTTTAAGCAATTAACACAATCATTTTCAGCTATAACATGCATTCAACAATTCTCTGTTTTCTGATTGCATTAATAAAAAGAAGGAAGAGAATAGTAAGAGTTTTCCCCACTTAGTTTTGTACCAATCTGGGGCCACCCCACCACTGTGGTTTCATGCTCCCTAGCCTCTTTCACTCCAATGTGAATGCTTGACTTTCCTTTTTGGCTTATGACACTTAGTGTCTATGTTCTATCCAAGACCTTTCAACCATGGAACCCTTCCACATCGTTTGTCTACAAGACCCTTGGATGCTAGGACTCACACAAGTCCACTAGCACCATCATTCATTGCTGCTCATGCTGATCTTTTTAGGACAGTCACATGTCCACATGCATCCTTAGGATGCCTTCATAGTTCTTTCTTCCTGCAATGACCAAGGTTTCCAACAAGAAACAAAAGTGTATGATCTTGGTTGTCATAAGAGTTTTTCATGAAATTTTCATTATCCAAAATAAGAAATGAATGAAAATTAAATACTTATCTATATTGGGCATTTCCTCTTTGGTCCACACGGTCCTGCTTTACTTTACAATCCTTGGGATCACCTGTGGAATTGGATGTTTTCTATCCCATAAACCACTCCACGCCATCCAAATAATCAATGCCAAGCTAGTGCTCTGACTAGGTTCCCAGGCATTGGTGGTGCCTGTAATATCTCGATTTTGATCTTATTGCATTAAAATTGTAAATGATGTAAATATCGTTATTAAATCATGGTGAGGAGCTCAAGGCCAAGGCCCCGCCATCGATTTATCGTTTTATGTATCGGAAATTAAAAATCAATGCATATGGTTCTTGTGCTAACCATGCACAATAGAAGTTATGACATCATGTAAATATGAATTTTAATGAAATACCCAAAACTAGTTGTGCAATGCAACAAGATATGGGGGCATGATTTTCACATGGAACGGGGAGGGAAAATATTCAAACCCTTGAGCCAATAGTGTTATCCAAATTTCATTGAGAGAACCCATAAACCCTAATCTACACATTTTGACTTATGCACCCAATCATTTAATTCTTCCAATAGTTGGTTGAGGTAGTTAATGCCTTGGGAATGGAGAGGTATGGCAGCCAATTTCATGTATGGGAAAGCCATCAATCCGGGAAAACATATTTTTGCTTCTTGGGCAAGAAAAAACCAACGAAATTGTTCCTAAAGCCATTCTTCACCCATGGTATTTTCTCTCTCACGCAGCTGGAGCTAGCTGGGGCTTTCTCCTTCACGTTTTCCATCATTTTCCAGCATTTACCATAGCTGGAAATTCATTTTTGTATTGCATAGTGGCTGGGATGAAGGGTGTCACGATTTGGGGGTTTATGGAGCCCGTTTATGTCCCTTGAATTCCCATAAACATTTTTTGAAAATGATTTTGCTCTCCTAGGGTTGATTTTCCATCTGCCATTTCGTTTTTGGTTGCCTACGTTTTTCTAGAACTAATGGAAACCCATTTTGAGGCATCCCACTATCAAAACGTTTCTCCTCATGCCCAACACTTGTCATTTTGTTGTTATGTGCATCCTTGTTTTGGTTTGAACTTGTGAGCAAGGAATTAGGAGTGGAAGTGGACCATGATTGGCTTGATAAACCTAGAGAGGAAGGTAACCTCTCAAGAATATCAAAAGGGATGGCTACTCTTCTATGCACACCTTGAAGAACACTAGAATGGAAGGTATTGCATAAGGGACTTTGTAGTGGTGAAGGGAATACTTCCTTTTGTCAGGTGTGTAGTTATTGTGGGGACCAAGCTAGATATATCTTGTAGAGGGTATCCATATCTCTGTGGTTGAGCTCACTAGCTTAGCAATTCATCCTTTCCATTGCCTTTGTAGCCTGATAAACCCAACCGTAGATTAGCTTGGCTGATTTTGGTGTATATTTTCCTATGTGTGAGTCTGTTGTTCCCCTTTTCCTTGTAGAAAACATGCCCATCTCGGGGGTGGCAGTTGTGTTGAGAGATTGATGAGCACAACTGGCCTATGGTTGGGTGGAACATTGCAGTTGCATAGCCAATTGCTCGGGACTACTTTGTTTTAAGATAAGTACTCTCTTGTGTTAATTTTGTAATGTATTTATTTAATGACTATCATGAATATCTTGAATGTATGCTAGATGTGTAATAGAATTTACTTCCGTTGTGTTTCTTGCATATATATATATACATCTTCATATGTATTTTTTTATATTCCGTGGATTTTGTTAAAAATCATGGGGCTAGATGCCCAGTTTTAGCATCACATTTTCTCCATATTGCTAGCATGATGGGAGGGGATGTGACAATTCCAGACCAGTCCCATGCTTGGTTTTCCCTCTCCATTGCCAAGTTAGCACATCCGTCTGGGTCAAAGGTCAATGGAAGGAAACCGCATCATGACCATTTCCAAGTCAAGGCTCTACTACGGAGCCATAGGAATGCATCATCCTTTCACACACACTACCCTTCATACACACAACAACTCTTCATGCTCATCACAACTTCTTCATGCACATCACAACCCTTCATGCACATAACAACCCTTCGCACACACCACATCCCTTCACAGCAACCCCTCACAACAACCTCTTCACTTTTCTTATTTAGTTTGTAACACCAATTGCATCTATTCAAGTTCACAACACAAGATGGATAAGTAAGCTCATCAGTATTGTTGCCTCAAAGCTATAAACCTATTTCATAACATTCACTATCAACTATTGAAACACTAGGAATGCATCCATTCCCTTAGGGTGTAATCAATATTGACAACCCTAACATAACTCAGCACCAAAAAGGTGTGCATCCCCTTCCAATGTGCAATATGAAGGCCCTAATCATACTTCAAGAAGTCTGAGATAATATAAATAAAATAAAACATGCTCTGCATATTAACTCTAGTAGCTAGACATCTATATATCTCAGCTTGGGTTACAGAACACTTATCCATTTTGCAGATGTATTCTCCCTTCATTTAGTAGGAATGGGGCTCCCTTCTCTGAGTTAGTGACAGTCCCTCAGTCTGCCACCCCAAACCCTCTCACGTTCCATATCCCACATATGCCTTCTTGACATAATTTTACCATCTCACTAAAATGGTTTACCCATGTGCAGTGCAGATGAGACATCCTCATGTTGTTTATCTCTTGTAAGTGGCACCACTCTACCCATTAGGGTTTCATTATAGCTTCCCTAGCACAACCATCCACTTATAACATGTCCTTTTTGACACAATCCTGGATTAGCCGAGCAATTGGTAGAACTTAACAATCATTATTAAAATCTGATTTCCACAATCCCTTAATGGCACTAATAATTAAATTCAAACATGACTTTATAGTTATGTCTACTACTTAAATTGATTTACAGCCATGAGATCCTTCTCATAATTCTTGGCCTTTGCACATGGTGGATTTCATCCTCTAATATGGACTTACCCACATTGCCATCCCCAAGACATTTTTTCCTGAAGTCTGAAAATTCAGGTTAGTCCAAACACTTGTGAGTTTTCATGTACATAATATTTCATTGCTGCCACAGTCATTGAAGTAATTTTCAAAATTATAACATTCAATAACTCAATCACTTTTAGCTGTTAGGATTTCAATTGCAATGAAATATATATTTATTTATTTTACATGCATCATTGTCACAATGAGATTGGGAGATATTATCACACTATCTATGCAAATCAATAAAATTTCAATGCTCATTACTTCCCAACCATTTGTTTTATGCAATTCTGTCCTTCCATAGAGCATCATGTTGGCCCATCAAACATGAATTCCTTCATCCTGCACTCATAGTGGCTCCTGAAATGATCTCAGAACCATCGTTAATCCATCATTTCATGTATTATTTACTTTGCAACAGAACAAGCACCACGACCATGCATTCATGCAATGTATCACAATATGTGCATCCACACTCATGCACGCATATTTAAAACTTTTACATTATCTTTTAGTGTGTCTTTACTCAATGCAATCACAAATTACAAAATATGTTAATGCATATTGACCTATGCACACTATGCTATCATGTCCTGAATTCCACTATTCGACGCATATGGCCCTAACCATGGCCATCTAACCTAGCCTACACTACTATAACACTACCATACGAGGGATATAAGTCCTTACTTTCCCTAGTTATTAATTCATAACTAGAATGGCATGACATGTCCTTTATGTGAATGTATTCTAAATCTTTAAACAATCACATGGTATGAGGCCTATTTCTTTACTATCACATACATTACCATACCATGTGTAATATCATTCACATACATGCATTTACTATTACATGCATACTCTTTTATGAAGGTTAAAACATGGTTAAGGATTCTTACCCATCCTTTCTCAATACTTGTACAATCATCATGGATGAACATTACCTACACGGTTCTTACTAACCTCTTGGATGTTACCTGATCAGCTTGGCTTCTTACCAAGGACTACATAGTCCTTCCACCAATCTTGATGACCACAAATATGCTACACCAACATTTCTTCATAAGGTTGTTGGTCACATGCAACAGTATCATCAACATCTTCAATCACGCTTCAACCCTTTCTGGTTAGGCAACCATCATCAACCACAACACTTGCCCTTAGTGGCTCATTGCATATGTAAAACCTCACTAGCTTTACCAACATGCAACCTCACATTCATGCACTATGCATTATCTAAAAATATGCCTACTAATTCATATCACTTCACCCATCTAGTCTATTGTCTTTTCAGCATTCCTATGCCATAAGTTTTTGTATACAATTTCATAAATATAAACACAAGAGTAAGATAAGGGTTATGGAATTCTCCCTTTCCAATTATTCATCATACCATGGTCCAATTTATGGAATATCTATGCCTGTAACTCATTCTTTGGCCCCAAAGAAGCCCGAGTGTTGTAACTGAAGCTCTGATACCACTATGTCATGTCCCCAGTCACCTCAGTACCCTTTAGAAGTAATGGGAGAGCTCCCTTGAGAAACCTGCTATTTTGTTTTTCTTCTTTTTCCCAAGCTATTCAAAGGCTCCACAACTGTAAACCCACATTGATTATTGATCCACAATCCACAGTTCTGCAACGACCTCCGATCCACGACCCACAATCGCAATTCAGAATTCGGATTGCCAAACATTATCCTTCTGCGGAAATCACCATCTTGACTTCCGCAATCCGCAATCCAAAATTCGCATACAGAAGTCAGAAGTTAGAAGTCAAATCGTTTCCTTGAAAAAATTCCCTCTGACATGCCACAATCCGCATGCGGGATTCAGAAATGTAGAATCCCAAATATGTAGCTTTGACGAATTCTCCTTTCCGATTTCCGCAATCCACAGTCAACCTTGCATAACTCAGAAATCAGAATGCCCATCTCACCAATACGAAAAAAAACCATCCTTTGCAATCCGCAATCCGCATTCTGTATTGCAGATGCAGAAATGCATAAATCCCAAATATCCGTTTTGGAAAAAATTACCTCCCACAACCCAAAATCCGCATTCCGCATTGCGAATGCGGAAATCCAAATTTCAATTATGGGGAAAAATTACTTCCCGCAATCCACATCCTGCATTGCAGATGCGGAAATGTGGAATTCGATACACCATCCATGGTTGGTCCCCAACCTCCACAATATGAGATCCGCATTATGGATGCAGAACGGTCCTTGCAGATGCGGAAGGGTCAGGACCAAAGACCCCCTCTCTAGCAAGATTCTAAGGAAGACTTCCAAGGGTCATAAATCCCTCATCTGTGGTCCAAATTGGACAAGGACGGTACCGTTGGAAATCTCTTGGAGAACTCTATCCAATGGTATGACCCCCAACCCAATCTGAGCACTCTAGTGTTGTAACTCTCCAACTAAAATATGGCTTATAACTCCCTCAATGCACCATTAACCTTATGCAAGGAGCTCTGCTCCACTTCTGCCAAGTTTTCTCTCCTTTATCTGGTCCATAGGGTATCCATTCTCTTCCCAAATCCTAGCTGGATTGGTCCTACACATTTACCAGAAAACTTATCCAAATATAATTCAAAAGCACTATCAAGAGATTACAATTATGCATAATCACACTCCATGAACACAAGGGATGAAACATGATCCACACCCTTAGAATGGAATGCATACACATACTACTCCCAGGCATAGTGAAGAAAGCATACAGGGCTTGACCCTATTCCTCAAACATAATCACACATAAGTACCAAGGATACATACAAGCATGCAGATGTACAAGGGCATGATAAATGACTCACGTAGGCAAATTCATGCATCACAAAACATAGGGGTACTGTAACATTATCCATCCACACAACCAACATGTATCCAACATTCAACATGGGAATAATAACAACAGAATCACAGTCTTAAAACAAGCATAGGCATACAACCCTATTCATTAATTGCCATTTCCATAAGAAAATAGATGCATTCATACACAGTTCCCTATTGGTCCAATCTCATGTAATTCATAACACATGAAGTAACATTATTTAAACACCACAAGGAACACTTATCTTCTCATGGAAGTCTCCAAGCAACCGGATATGGGCTGCAACTTTCCAATGCAACCATAGATATATTCCTATCCTCTATTATTTCAGCAATCAAAGATCACCCCCGAGATGGGGCTATGTATCCAATAAGGAGTATCACTTAGGCTCACGCACAGACCTAGTTCATAGTGCATCAAGGAATTCAACACATAGTTTATTTTTCAAACAAGTGGGGAAGCAGGAAAGGGTTTCCTAGGTCATTAAGCTCATCCACAAAGCTATGGGCACATCCCAATGATCTCAGCCAGTTAAGGAACTCCCATCACGTCCACTCTCAGCCTAAGTAAGGTCCTCTTCACTGCTACATATTCCCTAGGGTGCCCCTTCCCTTAGCATAGACCTAGGAAAGTGTGGCTGATAGTGACTTCGAGTACAAGGTAGATGATCCCTTGTTGGCCCAAGCATATAGTACTAAACCCTCCTGGCCTCTTTCCACTGCAATCCACACTTGTATCATCTTCAATGTTGCGGCTGAAAGGCTATAACCCACAACAATTTCTCGGCTATCCAATATGGTCTTCCCCAAGGGTTTCCTAAGCCTATCACGCTTTGCAGTTCATCCCAGGGATCAGTTTCAGGGTTTTCTCAATAGAATACCCTTCCCACACAGGGTTTATGTGTATTATTGACTTTGCAATTCGTGTTCACACAGAATCACAATTTCTCTCTCTCGTCTTCTCTACTAGGTTCATCTCGATCCCCCTGCGTGATGAATGAGGTCCTTCATCAACTATCGGGGTATGTATCCTGATGGGAGAATTCCCAAGCATGGAGTGGCTTAAGGGATAAGAAAAACACAAGGCCATTCCCTTTCATACGGATTCGCAGGCTACCCCATGCTCCATCGAATTCATGGGTTGGTTTTCTCAACCACCCTCTTACAGTTGCATTAATTTCAGCATGGGAAGTCAAATGGGTTCATCAATGGACATGTGGCAACATGGTTCCAATCCCATAACCCCCTCACCTCTCTCTAGTTGATACATAGTTTCCCCTCATTTTGTTGTAGCCATAGCCAGTCCTTGGTATTTTATTTACATGGAATTATTTACATCATTTACAATCTTCCATGGCTTACTAGAACATGGGTTATCAGAATATCAAATACCTTCCTATGCAATTAAACTTAAGCATCCACTAGTGGGGGCCTTGGTGTTAAGCTTCACACTAGGGAAAACACACCTTGCAAATATTTACATAGAAGCCAAAATAGCCTAAGGGTGGAATGAGGGATATTACACTGAAAGAGGTAGGCTAGAGTGCAGTAAGAATTTTGGCAGCATAAGGGTGGGAAGAGTGATACATGGATGTGAAATGGGGGGCCTCCATCACCTTTTTACAGCAATTTTGTGTTGTGGAGTATGGACCCATGGTATTGGGAAATCAATAGTATTGGCCAGTGGTATTTGATGTTTTCCCTCTTTAATTTTATTTTGACTTTTTTCCCTTTTACTTTTTCTTTTTTGGGGATTTTGACCATTTTTTATGGGATTTTAACATTTTTTGAAGTATTTTCATTAATTGATGAGGGAAATAAATATTTTTTTCCCATTTGGTTACCAATTTAGGGATTTTTTGGTTTTTGGAGGCCAAAAATGTAGGAAAAATGGATGAATGGGTTATGTGACTATGGGGATGAGCTAGGTGAATAATTTTTGGGTGTTAACATAGGGCCCAACAACAAAGGCTATGGTCACCCTTTGCAATTTATTTTCCAACAACCAAGGTAAAAGAGGAAAATCACTTGGGAAAAACCTTCCCTCTAAATGGACATTAAACACACCAAAAATAAACTGCTCCAAACTCCAAGTAGGTGTGAACTTGATTAGATGTTCGAAGGAATCTTCTTCTTGGGAAGAAGAGAAATGTGCTCAACTGAAATAAGAACATAAACAAATGCATGATGGAAAATGTAACCATGTAGAATAACTAAGATCCACTAATAGAAGAGTGAATGTATGTGCTCAGTAGACTTGAACCTTCTGATATTGGGTCCAAATGAGTCTTGATGAGCTTGAGAATCAATCCCAAGCAAATGTATGTCTCCAATGTCTTGAGTAAATGCACTTGCCATCATGTAGTAGTGGATAGGAAGCAAAACAGTGAGAACGAATACAGCTTCAAATTGATTCATAGTCTCCAAACACCAATTTGAACACCAAAAGTTGAACCAAAATTCTCATGGGAAAGAGAGGAATCGAATTCCTCTTCAGCTTCTAGAGAAGGCTCAGGGTGTGAATCATCTTCCACAACAAGCTTATTATCCTCACAATTTGAAGAATTATAGGAGAGCAATGATGAGATATGGAGAGAGACTTCTTCTTCAACAATAGAGGTTCAAATGTATTCTCTTGTATTGGCTACATGTGAATATGAGAAATCAAAGTTCTCTTGAAATTCTAGAGAAACAAGAGAAGGAGTCACTTCATGGAGCCTTTCACCATTTCAAACTTATGTTGAGATTTCTTACATTTGATCTTATGTACCTGCAAAACAAACCCTATATAAAATATTATACTGGAAGACTATTGGGATCTAAGCTATGAGATCTTCTTTAGTAAGTAGGCACATTCATGAGTGCATTACACCTGGGAAAACCACAAAGTGATCGGAGGAAATATCCCCAGGAATTATTTGGTAACTCTACTACTTCTGGTGCATTAGTGCATGCAACAGTGCTCAACCTAAGTTACCTAGGCTCTGATACCATGCGAAAATATTTCCTAGATCTAGATTCAATTAGACAACTTCACTTAAATTATTTTCAAGGGATATAAAGAAAATGTGGGAAGAAGAATATGGGAGGCAACTAGAGGAAACTCACTCTAGAGATTGATTTTCCATTAATATCTTATTGAATAATAACAATACAATATATAGACATCCTCAAAGAGGAAATTTGAGTTACTTGTTGGCAAATCAAGTGGCTCACATGTTGCAGGCTTAGATTTGACCAAATTCTCCATCTATGGCAAGTGTCCATCTCCAACTCATAGAAATTGTTCACAAATTGGCTAGGTTCCCCTAGGTTGTCCATGAGTGACCAAAAAACAACTATTGAGTGTATTTTTAGGAGAAAAGGAAGTAAGATGTTGAGGAAAAAAGTAGCAAACTTGCCCAAGTCGTCCTAGCTCTCCTAGTTCATCCTAATCCAAGTGAAAAGAAGGAAAAAGCTTCCTTAACTCACAAAACATGGATAAAAGTGAGATGAGGGTGCTTTAGCTTAAAAAAGCATAATAAAAGAAGAAGTGGAACACTATTGTGGATAAACTATCACAAAGGTGGATAATATATGCACTAGGAAGCCTAATTAACATAATCTCAACCACTAGAGAGAAAAATAATTGCATATACTAAGGTCTCGATGGTTAATTTGTTCTAACACTTCCAACAACCTTTGTACCCATATCTTGATAAAGGGTTTAAACCATTAGATCCCTTTTGAACTCATACTTTAGGGGGAACATGTTCCATGTCATGTCCCCAGTCACCTTAGTACCCTTTAGAAGTAATGGGAGAGCTCCTTTGAGTCACCTGTTAATTTTTTTTTCTTCTTTTCCCCAAGCAATTCAAAGGCTCCGCAAATCTGAACCGAGATGATTATTGATCCACAATCCGCAGTTCTACAACGAAATCTGATCTGTAACCTGTAATCAAAATTCAGAATTCGGATTGCCAAAAATTATCCTTCCATAGAAATCACCATCCTGAGTTCTGCAATCCGAATACCACATTCTACATTGCGGGATTCGGAAATGCGGAAGCCCAAATACATAGCTTCGATGAATTCTCCTTTCCAATTTCCAAAATACATAGTCCGCCTTGTGAAACATAGAAATAGGAAGGCCCATCTTGCCAATGCGGAAAAAAACCATCCTCCACAATCCGCAATCTAAATTCGGCATTGCAGATGCGGAAATGTGGAAATCCCAAATCTATGTTCTGGGAAAAATTACCTCCCGCAATCTGCAATCCGCACTCCGTATTGCGGATGCGAAAATGTGGAATTACATATGCCACCCATGGTTGGTCCCAAACCTCTGCAATCTGCATCTACATTGTGGATGTGGAAAGGTCCCTGCGGATGCAGAAGGGTCAGGACTAAATACCCTTGCTCCAACAAGCTTCTAAGGAAAACTTCCAAGGGTCATACCTCCCTCATCCGTGGTCCAAATTGGACAAGTCCAGTACCGTTGGAAAGCTCTCAGAGAACTATATCCAATGGTATGACCCCCTACCCAATCTGAGAACTCTATCCTTGTAAATATCCAGTTGAAATCTGGCTTATAACTCCCTCAATGCACCATTAACCTTCTGCAAGGATCTCTACTCCACTTCTGCCAAGTTTTCTCTCCTTCATCTGGTCCATAGGGTATCCATTCTCTTCCCAAATGTTGGCTGGAGTGGTCCTATACATTTACCATACTTATCCCTAAACATCCAAATATAATTCAAAAGCATTATCAAGAGATTACAATTATTCATAAGCACACTCCATGAATACAAGGGATTAAACATGATGCACACCCTTAGAATGGAATGCATGGACATAATCCTCCCAGGAATAGGGAAGAAAGCATACAGGGATTGACCCTATTCCTCAAACATAATCACACATAAGTACCAAGGATACATACAAGGATGCAGATTTGCAAGGGCATGATAAATGACTCATGTAGGAAGATTCATGCATCACTAAACACGGGGAGACTGTAACATTATCCATCCACAGAACCAACATGTATTTAGCATTTGACATGGGCAGAATAACAACAGAAACACAGTCTTAACACAAGCATAGGCATACAACCCTATTCACCAATGGTTATTTCCGTAATCAAGTCAGACAATATTGAGTGTTGAATCAACGGCTAGATATCCCCCTACCGGGAGGGACACCGGGTAATCAATCCTAAAGAATGGCAACTAGGATACTCCGTTCATGACACATCCAGAAAAGGTAAATCTGCCGTTTGGTCCTTTTATCACAATACCCCCATACAGGGATATCCCGAGAACTGCGAATGGTAGCCTTCGATTACTGAATGGATTTCGGTATTCCACTCAGACTTCTGGAACCATCCTCGCGACTTCAACCCTCCTAGAGGAGAGGCCTTCCGATAAACTGGTTATGACCATGCCAACAAATACTAGGAGATTTTGGTTCCCTAATGGACAATAGCTATGTCTCAAATGTAACAACTGAGGGGTGTTATTGGAACACATATCCCCTCAATACTACTTAGCTACAAAGTTCTTTTAATGTTCCCCAAGTGGGGTTAAAAGTGGGTTGAAGTTAGGGTAAGTTTTAAGGCTTAGTTTAAATTATGTGTTTGAATGGGTGCACGTGTGGTATTTTAAACTGAAATTGAAAAAGTAAATGCTTTGCAGAAAATATTCAAAAAACAAAGGATCTTTTGAAATAGTAAAGCAAATAATATGACTTTTTCAATAAATGGAAATTAAATTCTTTGCAAAGACTATTCAAAAAACAAAGGATCTTTTGAAATAGGAAAGCAAATAATATGACTTCTTTAAGAAATAAATGGATTTCTTTTTCAAAAAATTGCTATGGGCAAAATATCAAAGAAGTAAACAGCAAAATTTTAATCTAGATGAAATGCAAATAAATCCTTCTTTCAATTTCTGAAAATTTTTAAAAAGACTTTTTCAAAGGTGCATTCTAAATAGTAAAATTTTCCTATGGCTGTAAACAATGCTGGAATTTTAGTACTGTAAAATGTGCAATGTGGGCAGAGAATACAGTAAAAAATTAATTTTTTAAACGGATTGGCCGAATGGAAGAAATTAGCATTGCGGGTTTTGACAGGATAGCCGCAATGGACCGCACGGGTTTCTGTCGCACAGTCGCGATGGGCAGCGCGGGTTTCAGCAGCGAAGCCACGATGGACCGCACGGGATTTCATCACACAGTCGCGATGTGCAGCGCGGAAAATGTCCGCGAAGGCACGATTTTTAGCGCGCTAATTAGCCGTGAAGCCGCGGTGAACCGCGCGGAAAAGGGCCGCGCAGTCGCGATGAGCCGTGCAACTGTTGGGTAAAAAGCCGCGAGGCGAAAGCCGTACATGGATGCCGAAAAATGAACCCAAAAATTGAGAATTTCGGGCTATTAATGGCAATAAAATGGGCTAAGATCTAGAACAACAATGGATCTGCTGTCTAGGGTGGCAGATCTATGAAATAAACTAACTAATACTATCAAAAACTAAGATCTAAAGCAAAAATAAAAGTTTGAGATCTAAAGATTCAAAAGCAGCGGAGTCGCCAAAAACTGTTGGCTTGGTTTTGCAACCAAGATTAGTGCAATGGGCACCTGCTAACTAGTAGCAACAGTTTCAATATTAAGCAAAAACAATAAACTAAATCTAAATCTAAACTAAACTAGCATGTGCATTTTTGAATTAAAAAACAAGAACAAGAAATATAAGAAATAATTTTGTATTGAAAATGGGGGCAAGCAAGTGCTTGCAATAAGAATACCTCCAAGTGATGAAGATAGTTGAGAAGCTCCAAGGGTGAGCAGCTCCAAACTCCAATGGGTCCTTTCTCCAAGGTTGCTACAATGGCCAAAAACTCAAGAGAGATTTTGGCAGCATGAGGATAGGAATACGGATGGATGTGAAATGAGGAGCCCCTACCACCTTTTTATAGGTTTTGGTGGTGGGGAATACCATTCTGGTTTTGTGGAAACCAATGGTATTGACCAACATGGTTTAGGTACTTTTCCCTCCTTTTTCCTTTTTTGAATAAAATTAATATTTTTATTCCCTTTTTAATATTTTGGGGAATTTTTGGGCCCTTTTTGAGGGGTTTTTATGCTTTTTTAGGAAAAATAATCTTTTTGAGTGGGAAAAGGGGTGCATTAAGGTCTTTTGGTGACCTTTTGTTGGCTTTAGAGGCTCAGATGGTGGAAAAAGTGGACAAATGGGTCATGTGAATAAGGAAATGAGCTAGTGAGCACTTTTTAGGTGTTAACAGATTGCCCCCTGATGTGTGAGGGTAGGAGCTCATCGTATGGCCGATAGACATCATAGTTCTTTTGTCTCTTTTTTTTTTCTGGGGTTTTGGGGAGGAGAAGAGACCGATTGGAGACTGGATCTGCGGCCCTTGGAAGCTGCAAAAAATAAACAATATTACATGGCCTCAATATGAATGAGGAATAATCCTGATAATGGACGAGGAGGGCATACCCATCCTTATATCAAGACATATATAAACAATTAGTCCCAAGAAGGGGGACTTGAGAAAATACATAAAAAATCTGCTGGTACATCATAATGGTCCAGAGGGGACATCATTTTGGGATGTACTCATGATCATATCATTCCTGATCTCAATAACTAATACAAAGCAACAACCGTTCTGAATAAAGGTCTTAGAAGGGTTGATGAATTGTTGAAACTGAAGGTGTCCAACATCTGTAGGGACTCAACGACTGTGAGCCATCTCTGGGAAGTATATGTAATTGCATACTCGAGGGAGTACAGAAACTGAGGTACTTCTGAATACTGTCGCCATGTGCAACCCGGATATCTATAGAAAAAATGTAACTGGTTGTTTCCATATGTAGACTCTCAAATGTGGAAGAGTCATGAGGTATCCGAGGTCTTCGACTAATAACTGAAAGGACCAATACCTTGTGCGAGTCTCAATGATGCGATCAAGGTGTTGAAGTCAAGCATGTGAGAAACAACCATTTGGAGAAGCACTGAGGACTCTTCTCGAAATGATTCGTAGGCACTCATCATAAATGGTGATGAGTCCAAGACACAGGGAACTCTAGGTCTATCCTCTGGAATAACTTTGGTTTTCGTCGACAGAGGGAGACCAGCAACTAACAAGGCAATGATGTTTCCTTGATAGGAGCACGAGGTGTAGAACTGAAGTGGTGTAGTACTGATGGTAGGATTGACATACTTGTGGGGATGGGAAGTAACTGGGGTCATATAGTGGGTAGACTCAAACTTCCTTTGTTTAGAGCATGATGACATGGTTGACCTGGAAGCGTAGGGAACTGACTTGTAGGTGTGGGTATCATTGCTGTTAGGGACTGACGGGTATGTATTGACTCTAGGGGGGTCAAGCTGATGGGTGCTGTCGAGGGATTCTCAGGGTGACATACTGCAGAATGCTATGAACAAAGGCAACCAAAATGAGGAAGCCACCATATGAGTAGACGTGATTTGTTGTGGCATCGAGAAGCACCATTGGGTCCTTCTTCGTAGTTTTAATGAGATCCAAGAAGGTATAAAAGTGTGCTCTGAAATGGTATTGTCCTGTGGATTTTGTGAGCCCAGGACTGTTCGTACTCATTGGTGCTTTCATTTTTAAGGAGTCTGAAAATGATAAGAAGACTCTGCAGTGGTTATGATTACTGTCCTGTTGGTTTTACAAGCTCAGGATGGTGATTGCTCGTGGTCGCTTTCATGTTTAGAGAGTCTGAAAGCAGTAAGTGGACTCCATTGGTGTTCTTTTTCGTAAGTTAGTCTCCAAGGCCCGAAAAAGCATAAAATGATGCAAATGGAGAACTCTTCTAGCCGATGTGACTAGAGTATTCCTTTTTCGTAATTAGTCTACAAGGTCCGGAAAAGGGGTAAACTTATACCAGGTAGACGCCCTTTCAGATACATTTAGCGAGCATGAAAGGAAGCAAGGTTGCTCGGCGATCTTTTCATTGTTTTAGGAGTCAGAAAAGAGCTTAACAGAAACTCCATAAGTGCCTTTTTCGTAAAAGGGATTGCTCGGCCCGAAAAAAGGAGTAAAATTATACCGAACAAAGAGGGATTGATGATAGCGAGAAAAGGTCTCAAGCATCATCATGAGTGCGGAAAAATGAATCTGGTGACATAAAGATTGTCAAAAAGGGGCAATGGCCAATGTGGCACGCAAATCGAGGTGACGAGGGTCATGGAAAAAATGCCCAAAAAATATGGAGGTGAGAGCGAGAAATGATCTCAAGCATCATCACGAGCGTGGAAAACTGAATCCGACGATATAAGGCTTGTCAAAAATGGACGACGGCCGATGTGGCACGCAAACTAAGGCGACGAGGGGGGCATGGTAAAAATGCCCAAAAAATTTGAGCGTGAGAGCGAGAAATGATCTCAAGCATCATCACGAGCACGGAAAACTTAAACCGTCGATATAAGACTTGTAAAAAATGGACGACGGTCGATGTGGCACGCAAACTGAGGCGACGAGGGGACATGGTAAAAATGCCCAAAAAATTTGAGCGTGAGAGCGAGAAATGATCTCAAGCATCATCACGAGTGCAAAAACTGAAATCGGCTATATAAGCCTTGTCAAAAATGGGCGACGACCGATGTGGCACGCAAACCGAGGTGACGAGGGGGGCCAAAAAATGGTCAAAAATTGGACCTAATGAAAACAGGAAAAGGAAAGATCTATCATGAAGTTCTCGCTGTGTTGATTCCAACAGTACCAACGGTTTGAGAAACGGACATCGTATGATACCGGAATGGCTGTTGGAAAAATGGTGGAATTTCTATAAATAGGGCGTGGGGCCCATATGACGTGTCATTGTTACGTGTGAGTTTGGTAGAGCGGTCAGAGCTCTTTCTCGATTTTTGGGAGATTTCACCGTTGGTTTTCGATTCTGCGAGTTTCAGGTAATCCTATTCGCCTTAGCCTTTTCGATTTTGTCTTTTTTGGTTGGCGGCGGGCCCCCGAAGGCCATGAAATTCCATGTTGACCTTCCAACGTGGAATATCGCGGGTTTTAGGCTGACAGTCGCGATGTTCATCGTGACTATGAGTTTGGAACCCGCGATGTTCATCACGAGTTCATGGGAGATAGTCACGATGTTCATCGCAACTGTTTGGCCAATAACCGCGATGTTCATCTTTGGTTCTTGTATGGAGGCTGCGATGATCATCGCGGCTTTTGATGGAAAAGCCGCGATGGTATTTTTTGCAAAATTTTTTTGCTGGGGCTAAAAGTTTCTTCTGTTTTTTGGCAGGATGTTGAGGAGACCGTTGACTTCATGGCGAGAGCGGAAGATAGATGCTGATCTGATGCAGAGGATTCAGACTGATCTGGGGGTCCGACAGACTCTGGCGGTGAATGGACTCTTGAAGTTCGCTCAGATCCCACCGATGCATTCAGTGAGACGGCTCCTGAACAAGTTGGTGACTTGGTGGGTGTTTGTAGAGGGTGCTTTTATTACTGGGGGACAGAGGTTGGAGATCACCCTCACAGACATATATTTTCTCACTGGGTTGCCTCGTTTAGGGGAGGTGGGAGATCTTTTGCCGAGGATCCCGCCAGGTGTTGATATGGAGGATTTGCTGCAGAAATTTTGTGTTGATGGGGCCATTTTGCAGAACAACGCTTTGAGTCTGCGATCACTACGGGAGTGGGATATGCGGGTTGTTGGGGCTTGTGTTCTGCGTGTATTGGGTGCTGCGGCACCACATCGTTTGTCAGGGGGACAAACGATGATGGTGGACTCTGTGCTTCGGGGGACCTATTATGCATGGGGTCAGATGTTTCTGGCTGGTGTCTGGAGAGATTTGGACAAGGTCAGTCGAGAGGGAGGAGAGTTCTGTTATGCCTCTTTTCTATGTTGTTTTTTCTTCGAGCGGGTGCCGACCTTGCGACCACGGGTGCCCATTCGTGATGGTCTGGTGAGCGAGCCACGCATGGTGCGGTGGGGGCATATGATGCCTCGTGGCGGTGGTGGTTTCTGTGGGTTTTTTACGGAGGAGGTATATGAGCAGTGGGAACAGATGCCCCTGGTGATTGAGGATTACCCATATGCTCGCATGGACTATCGATGCGACCCAGAGATGCCTCGAGCCCAGGGACAGGCCTGGGGTTTAGACAGTATGTTTTGTGGTTTGTTTTATACTATATCATGTGATTTGTTTATGATTATAGTTAGATATGTATATGATGGTTTACTTGCATTGTGCAGATGTTGGTCCTGTACCACCGGCCGACTACGTGGCTCGTCAGGGGCGGGCGATGGTGGTTTCTCAACCTCCTACAGTGGTATCGCCTCCACGTGGTGGAGGATTTGCGGCTCGTGGGCGAGGGGTTGGCCCTCGAGATGATGCCATAGAGGGTGTTAGACAAACATTTGACATGATTCTAGCTGGACTCCCCGAGGATGGCTGGAGAGACTTGGACTGGGACGTCATGGAGCATTGCTTTGGTGCGCCGCGTGAGTGGCGGTCGATCTTGTTGAGGACAACGGTTTTTGTGGCAGAGCACAGGGATGGTGTTTGGGATGACCCGGCAGGGCCGGCTGAGAGGAGGATCCGTCTACGGGATGATCTAGCGGGGCCAGCAGAGCAAAGAGTTCAGGCTCGCCATGATCCGGCGGGGCCACAGGACCGTGATGAGTAGATGATATGTATTTGCCCCCAAATGCTGATAAGCATATGGGGAAGCTCTTTTTGTACGGCTGATGTATTTTTGTATATTGGGTGCTGAGGGCACCTATGACATGTTTTGACTATACGATGATGTATATATATATATATATATGATGTTGGTATATAGTCGTGTATGCACATGGATGCACTTGTTGTCTTTATGTTCGCCCGTGGAAGAATGTTTTTATTCTGTATGCCCGTGGAGGCACATGTTATGCACGTGGATGCAATATTTTGATTTTTGTTTATGCCCGTGGAGGCACATGTTATGTACGTGGATGCACATTTTGTTTTGGTATATGCCCGTGGAGGCACATGTTATGCACGTGGATGAATTATTAGTTTATGGTATGATGTGATTAGTGTGCCAGTCTAGAATGTTGTTGGCCATATGGTCCGCTACACTATTGAGGTTCCGTGGGACGTGTGTAAATGAAATGGATTCAAACTGTCTAACCATTTGTTTAGTGCGCAGGAATTTTCTGAAAAGACAGGGGTCGCGTACCTGGTAATCATTGTTGAGCTGTGAAACAAGGAGTTGAGTCTAGGAAAACGTTGAGGTGACGTATGCTCATTTGGAGAGATGTGGCAAGGAGACCGGTCACAGCATCGTATTCATCTTGGTTGTTGGTGGCAACACCTAAACATACTCCGTCGATGTGGATCAACTCATGTGAGGGTGAATATATTACCCAAGCTGCGGAGGCCAAATTGGGGGACCAACGGCTTGCACCTTCAGCGAAGCCGACGTAGCAGAGTGGAATAGGATCCATCTGTGGTCATGCAGAGAAAATAAATATTTAGGTTTTTTGATTTTTTTGTGGAAAAAAGAAAATAATATTGTACAATAGTGGACGGTGGTGTCCATTAGATTTACTATGGGTAAAATCGCTTGAGGTACAACCCATTCCGTGGGTTGCGGAGGGGGTTTCCTTCTAAATCGGCTAGAATGTATGCCCCCTGTCCGAGGCAAGCGTGGATAATATATGGGCCTTGCCACATGGATACAAACTTTCCTTTCCCTGTTTTGTCATGAGCCTAATCGTAGGCGAGGACAAGGTCCCCTTCAGTAAAAGTTCTTGGGTGGACATGTTTATCATAATTCAATTTGGATCGGCTCTTGGCCGCTTCCATGGTTTGAAGGGCTGTGCGCTGGTCATCATCGGCCTGCTCCAGGAGTAGTAAGCGTTGCTCGATTGGGGAAGTGTCCGGTAGGAGTTCAACGGCCATTTGTAAGGTTGGGATCTGGCACTCAATGGGGAGGACGGATTCGACACTGTGAACTAAGTGGAAAGGGGTAAAATCGGTGGCGGTTTTGGTTGACGTGCGGTATGCCCATAGTGCCGGGAACAACATGTGGTGCCAGTTCGACTTGTGTTTGTCTACAGTGCACTGGAGGATGGTTTTCAAAATTTTGTTGATTGCCTCGACTTGGCCGTTTCCTTGGGTGTAGTAAGCGGAGGAGAAATGGTGTTCAAATTTCAGTAAGGTTGATAGTTCTCTCCAAACAACGTCTTCAAAGTGAGAGCCGTGGTCTGAGACGAGTTGTTTTGGCACTCCAAAATGAGCGATAACATGGTTGAGAAAAAACCGTGCTGCAGTTTCGGCCTTGCAATTGTAAGTTGGCATGGCCTCGGCCCACTTGGTGAAATAATCTACAGCCACAATGATGTGTTTGTGACCGCCGGCTGACGTGGGATTGCAATCAAGGAAATCAATGGCCCATTTGCAGAATGGTCCGACAGTGACGACTGGGTGAAGGGGGGCGGGTGGGGTTCTTGCCTTTGGGGCAAAAAGTTGGCAGTTTTGGAAATGTCTGACTGCGGTGATGCAATCAGTAAATAATGAAGGCCAAAAGTAACCTGCACGGATGATCTTTTGGGCGGTCGCCATGCCGGAGAAGTGGCCTCCGCAGGCACCACTATGGCAATCATTAAGAACTTGTTCTGCCTTGCTATGGGATAGGCAGCATCGTAAGATGGTTTCAATGCCGTGCCGATAAAGTACATCCCCTAACAAGAGGTGTCGGGGGGCATGGTGTCGTATACGACGATGTCCGTCATGGTTAATGTGGGGTCTGAACTTCTGCGTGTGAAGGTATAACAAAACATCGCCGTACCATGGGTCATCAAATGAGATGATGAATATGTGGTCATCAGTGAGATCTGTTTTGATAGTGGGTGATGACGAAGAGGATGGGAGATCTGTGATGAGTTGAGCTAGTGCTAGGGCCTTGGTGCTCTTTGGGGTCTTAAAAGTAAGGTCGTACTCTTGTAGGATGATCACCCATTTAGCTACGTGGCCTTGAAGAAGGCGATGCGTCAAGAGGTAAACCATAGGATTGGAGTTAGCTACGACTATGGTGTGGCTGAGGAGAATGTAATGCCTCAGTTTTTGCACTGAAAAAACGACGGCGAGGGCCATCTTTTCTTCATGTGGGTATCGAAGGGGTGGGCCGGACAAGGTCTGGCTCACATAGTAGATGACATGCTCTTGGCGAGCGTCATCTTCTTGCACAAGGACCCTAGAGACAGCATGTTCGGATGCTGAAACATAGAGGATGAAATCTTTGGTGAAATCTGGAGGAGAAATCAATGGGGCATTTGTGAGTGCTTTCTTTAAGCCAGTGAAAGTTGTCTCTGCTTGTTGGTCCCATATGAAACGGGTATGCAAACGTAATAACCTCAAGAAACCGTGGACGGTTGTGGCATAGTCAGGGACAAAGCAGCGGAGGAAGTTGGACCTCCCTTGTAGGCTTTGTAGTTGTCTTAATGTGTGGGGTGATGGTAACTCTAGAATGGCTTGGACTTTTAAGGGGTCTATAGTGATGCCTTTTTCTGAGATAACAAACCCTAGTAGGCGACCTGATGTGATGCAGAAGACACACTTGAGGGGGTTCAAGCGGATGTTGTATTTTCGACAACGCATGAAAACTTGCCGAAGGTCGTCTAAATGATCAGATCACTTTTTGGATCGAGCTGTGAGGTCGTCCAGGTAAAATTTTATGATCTTGTGGAGATCGTGGAAGCAGTAAGTCATGGCGCATTGAAAGGTGGCTCTAGCATTCTTGAGGCCAAAAGGCATGACGCGATAGGAGAAGGTGCCCCATGGGGTGGTGAAAGCCGTCTTATACTGATCTTCTTTACGGATTTTTATTTGGTTGTATCCGGAGAAACCATCCATAAAGGAAAGGACCTCGTGTCCTGCGCATTCATCAATCAGTTGGTCAATGAAAGGTGTGGGGAAGTTGTCCTTGGGACAAGCGAGATTAAGGTCTCGGAAATTAGTACAAACACGTATAGTGCCCACTTTCTTGTTTACTGGTACTAGGTTTGAAACCCAGGTGGTGTAAGCAATAGGATATATGAATCCTGCTTTTTGAAGTTTTTCAATCTCAGCTTTAACAGCTAGGAGTTTGGAAGGGTGAATGGGCCGTTGTTTTTGTCGGACAGGGGTCACATTTGGCCAAGTGTCGATGTGATGTTCCATAATTTTGGGATTGAGGCCAAGCATCTCGGTGTAAGACCGGGCGAAGACATCACGAAACTCTTGGAAGAGTTTTTTGTATGCCTGAGTTTCCGCTTGAGTGCAAGATGCACCTAGTGAGATGAGCTCAGGTTTTCTAGGTGTGGTGGAAATGTCGTTCTGGATAGTAGGGGATATGTTAGACATGTTCCCTTCTTCGAAGGCATCAGGTGCTGGGATGGGGTCCTTTAACCAATCAACCTTAGTTGGTAGAAAGTCCTTTGACTCGACTGATAGCTGGTTTGCTACGGTGGATGTAGATGCCTCAGGGAGGAAGTATGAGTGATGATGCATAATGTCCCAAGGGTAATCCGGTGCAGTAAGTGTTTCTAAAATTTGTTCGTCAATATGGAAGTAGTCAGACAACAAATTGACGGGTTCTGGTTTGTACGTGGTTGAAATCATATATATGGTATTGAATTCTTCCGAAGAAGATGGTTTCGGGGGGTGGATCTCTTCGATGAGGGGAGGAGATATCTCTAAGTCGACGTTATTCAACTCGTACAACACTGATCTATAATCTGGGAGATCAGGGCAGTGGTGTGAATAGTGGCCATAAATGCCACATATCGCACAAGGGTGGTTAGTGCGGAGTGTTTTGTCGCGAGGCTGAGGAGGTGGCTCAAGTATTACTACTGGAATGCCAGTGTCGTCATCCAACATGTTCATGTGTTGCTGTAGTGTAGGTAATTGTGGGCACTGATGAGTGGCATGGCCTACGTCGTCGCACAACGAGCACTTAGGGGGAATACGAATAGATGAGGGGTTCTTAGCTACCTTGGGGGTTGCTGGGGGGGTGCAAGTTATGAGTCCAGTGTTATACGTTGGTGGGCCTTTGCCCCCTGCGTTCCGTAACGGAAGTGGAGCATTCCCGGATGTTGATGCCGTGGTGACCATTGGGGGAGGTTTGTTTTGCGGTTGAATGACCCGGGTGGGTGGGTGGTAGTGGGGATAGGTTGTACCTGTTGTAAAATAACAGTCGGTGTCAGTGGGGGATTCAGCGCAGGTAAGTACCATACAGGTATCCCTAATGTTAAGCCAGGAAGGTTGAGGGTAGCCATTACTGGCGAACTGACAACTCCGGAGAATGGGAACAAGAATGGGATGGTGTGAATTGGCGTTGTGCCAATATGAGTCGGCACTGTGGGTGTTTGTGGTAGCGATGAAGGATGTTGTGTGGTGTGCGACAGGGTGCACAAATCTGATGTTTCTGTCATCGGTAAAGGTGGTGCAATTGAAGGGAAAGTGGAAGTCATAGGTGACTCTGTGTAAAGTCTGGGTTCTACGGAGGATACAAACGAGGTAGTGGCACCGCACACAGGTTGTTCAACCATGGGGAGATCATTTTCGGGTGTAGCGGGGGCCTTGGGGTCATAATATGTGAGTTGGTCAACTGTGACCAGGCGTCCCTCATGGGGGAACATCATGGTACGAAAGACGGATGAGGCAACTGCCCGCATGGCATACATGTAGCTGCGGCCAAGTAAGAGGTTATAACTAATTGGGCGTTGATGACCTCTATGTCAATGAGCATGGTTTTACCAGCCAGCTGGATGGGGACATTAGCTAACAGGCCTTGGGGTTGAGCCGAACGGCCGTCATAGGCTTGCAACGCAGTGGTGGACTGCTGGAGAGTAGGGGATCCCAACTTCTGCCAAATGAATGTGGACATAACGCACGTAGAGGTGCCTTCATCGATAATGCACCGATGGATGAAAAGATTCTGAACGGAGATAGAAACTTGGAATGCTAAAGTGGAAGGCAGGCGTGGTTCAGACTGGTCCAAATTGAATGCCATTAATTGTGAATCATTGGGGTCAATAGCACCAATAGCAGAGAGTAAAGTCTTGCACTGCGAAGGACAGTTTTTTAAGACTTCTAAAGCAGACATGGCTGCTGGAGACTGGGCTAAGTCATCTACAATGCTGTAATTTGATGCGGCGCAAGCATTGGGGTTATTGTTGATGCGATGGAGTGGGAAGCGAGGTGCTTTAGAGGCGCCATCAAGTGTAACCGAGGGTATACGTAACGTCTGATCAGTGGGATGAGCGTTAGTGTTTTTGTCGGTAGGAGGGGTTTCAGGGGTGGGGCCATATTGGTTCCGACAGGTTTGGATGTTGATATCGGTGGATGACATCATTAACAAATGGTGGGTACCTGAATCGAACATGGGTTGATTAGGATCAGCATAAGTGATCTGCTGTTGTGGGGGCACGTTTCCTTGAGGGGGAGCCAACAACTGAGCGTTCACTATACTTTGATTTGGTAAGGTGTTTTGTAATACCATTGGTTGCTGCTGAGGGGGTGGGGGGTTGGGTCACGCCTGGGGAGCCGCGTTTCCTTGGCGATGGGCATCATCAGTCCAGAGTTGTTGAGCTCGCTCCAAATGTGGGCAAGCATGTGTGTAATGGCCATAGACCCCGCATATAGAACAAGGGTGGTTTGTTCTGAGATTATTGTTTTTAGGCTGCTTGGGATGACAATCCGGGTTTTGGTTGGGAGGAGCAGCGTTGTTATTATGAGGGGGATTGGTAGGTGGTGGACCTTGCTGATGTTGTTGGTTGTTGCCGCGGTTACGTCCTCTTCCACTGTTTTATTGCCCACCCTGGTTGCGCTGGTTGTTTTGGTACTGGGGCTGGTTGTGTTGTGTGTACACTTGCCCTTGAGCAGTGGGAGGGTTTTGGTTCACCGCAGGTGCGGGATCAGGTTGCGGTGGATAATAAGCGGGTGGGGCTGGAGGTGGTCCAGTTACCTGCTGGGGTTGTTGATAACCCTGAGCTATTGGATTTGTTGGGTTGGCTGTCGCAGCTTGCTGTGGGTAATACATTGGTTGAGGTGCGGCTGAGGGGGCATATGTAGGTGGTGCGTGACCAAAGCACTGAGGTGGACATGAGGGTTCGTGGGTATGGTGGTGATGTGCCATGGGAGCATATGAATTGGTTGCTCTAGACTGAGATGTAGCCCGTGAAAGGTCGGGGCCATGGCTAGGATGCGCAATGGAGAAGGGTTGATGATGCGAGGCCATACGACCAATGATGCCATCAGCGGCATGGGATGCCCCTGGCGCATCATGTTGGGATGAATCACCCCGAGGGGCGTCTGGTATAATGGTATACAGATAACTCGACTGGGCGTAAATGAGGTCAAACTGTTGGGCTTTGAGGATGGCCTCTTCTTCAGACTGGGGTCATTCGGATGCCACATCCTTGGCAATGAGAGGGAGAAGGGACTTGAGGAACCAATCTAAGAAGATGCGGTCGTCTAAATTTATTTTGGAGAGGCTTCGACGTCGACGCCACTCATGAATGTGGTCAGTGATGTGAGTAGCCGTGTTCTGTCTACAAGACAGTAGGATCTCGACTCCCACGTCATAGCGGACGGGTAACTGGAAGAACTGCAGGAAGGTCGAGGCAAGGGAGGTAAAGGTGGCATGGGTCCCATGGGGCTGCTCGATATACCACTTGGCTGCAGAGCCAGTGAAGGTGCACTGTAACAGACGGAGGTGGACGGAGTTGTCCACTATGGAGTTGGAGGAACACCATAGATGGAAGGACATGATATGGTTCTGGGGGTCCTCACCTGGCTTGCCCTCAAACTTAGGGATGTCGGAGGGGAGTTTGGTGGGCATGTGAGGCTACGCAGGGTCATGTCGGATAGGATCATTGGTTAACCTGGCTAAGTCTGGTAAGTTCAGACTCGCCATGTATGGTAAGCTAGCAGATGAATGTGGCGTAGTGACTGGGACATGACTAGTCATGGTGGTATGATGTAGGGGTCCAGTAGCGCCTAAAGGTATGCTAGGTATTGAAGGTATGTGTCCTCCAATAGTTATGGTCTGGTATGGGCCAGCGCTTCCAAGTGCAACATGGGTTACACCAGGGTTAGGAATAGTAGTAGGGATTCCTGGGATATGGGTTGTGGAAATGAGAGGGGGTGTGACTCCTATGTTCGGCATACCCGTAATAGGAGGTGGTCTTGTGTTGGGCATTCCTAAAAATGGAGTGTCCCCCATATTAGGCATACCCAGGGGGGTGGTTGTTGCCATGGATGGCACCGCAGTAGAAGGGTCTATGGATGTATCACCTATGGTGCTAGTAAAAAGTGGGTTGAATTGTGTCCCAGCCATGAGGTTGGTTGGTAATAACTTGGTAGGGTTTTCGGATTCTGCCTCAAAATCTAATGTGAAGTGAGGCGCGTCAGAATCGGATGACTGTCTATTCGACCGACGATGTGTCGAGTCAAGGGATAAGGCTCGGCATCGGTGACATGGAGATCCAAGTAGGCTGAACTCTGGGAATTCGCCCTGAAGACGACGAGAGCGTCTAAAATTCTCAATGGTGAGAAACAAGTTTTTTGTGAAAAAATCTTTTGTGTAGAATGGTAATGTATAAAAAACTCAATACCCTAATGCAACCAAGGGTGCAAGAAAAGGAGTGAAAATGAAGGCGCTCAGGCCAAAAAATCAACCTCAAAAATGCACTTATTATAGCAGCTGTGCTATAATAAGTGGAGGGATGCAAAAAATGGTCAAAGTACCAACATGCAAACAACTTCTAGAAAAAAGAGGTGCTACTAGACCAAAGGTGGATTGTATCATGCAAACACCTAACTAAAAGTATTGTGAATCAACAAACGATATTCTCTACAAGGTGATGAAATCCAAGTCAGACAATATTGAGTGTTGAATCAACGGCTAGATATCCCCCTACCGGGAGAGACACCGGGTAATCAATCCTAAAGAATGGCAACTAGGATACTCCATTCATGACACGTCCAGAAAAGGTAAATCTGCCGTTTGGTCCTTTTACCGCAATACCCCCATACAGGGATATCCCGAGAACTGCGAATGGTAGCCTTCGATTACTGAATGGATTTCGGTATTCCACTCAGACTTCCGGAACCATCCTCGTGATGTCAACCCTCCTAGGGGAGAGGCCTTCTGATAAACTGGTTATGATTGTGCCAACAAATACTAGAAGATTTTGGTTCCCTAATGGACAACAGCTATGTCTCAAATGTAATAACTGAGGGGTGTTATTGGAACACCTATCCCCTCAATACTACCTAGCTACAAAGTTCTTTTAATGTTCCCCAAGTGGGGTTAAAAGTGGGTTGAAGTTAGGGTAAGTTTTAAGGCTCAGTTTAAATTATGTGTTTGAGTGGGTGCACGTGTGGTATTTTAAACTGAAATTGAAAAAGTAAATGCTTTGTAGAAAATATTCAAAAAACAAAGGATCTTTTGAAATAGTAAAGCAAATAATATGACTTTTTCAATAAATGGAAATTAAATGCTTTGCAAAGACTATTCAAAAAACAAAGGATCTTTTGAAATAGGAAAGCAAATAATATGACTTCTTTAAGAAATAAATGGATTTCTTTTTCAAAAAATTGCTATGGGCAAAATATCAATGAAGTAAACAACAAAATTTTAATCTAGATGAAATGCAAATAAATCCTTCTTTCAATTTCTGAAAATTTTTAAAAAGACTTTTTCAAAGGTGCATTCTAAATAGTAAAATTTTCTTATGGCTGTAAACAATGCTGGAATTTTAGTACTATAAAATGTGCAATGTGGGCAGAGAATACAGTAAAAAATTAATTTTTTAAATGGATTGGCCGAATGGAAGAAATTAGCATCGCGGGTTTTGACAGGATAGCCGCGATGGACCGCGCGGGTTTCTGTCGCACAGTCATGATGGGCAGCGCGGGTTTCAGCCGCGAAGCCGCGATGGACAGCGCGGGTTTCAGCCGCGAAGCCGTGATGGACAGCGCGGGATTTCGTCACATAGTCGCGATGTGCAGTGCGGAAAATGTCCGCGAAGCCGCGATGTGCATCGTGCTAATTGGCCGCGAAGCCGCGGTGAACCGCGCGGAAAAGGGGCCGCGCAGTCGCAATGAGCCGCGCGACTGTTGGGAAAAAATACGCGAGGTGAAAGCCGTACGCGGATGCCGAAAAATGAACCCGAAAATTGAGAATTTCGGGCTATTAATGGCAACAAAATGGGCCAAGATCTAGAACAACAATGGATCTGCTGTCTAGGGTGGCAGATCTATGAAATAAACTAACTAATACTATCAAAAACTAAGATCTAAAGCAAAAATAAAATTTTGAGATCTAAAGATTCAAAAGCAGCGGAGTCACCAAAAACTGTTGGCTTGGTTTTGCAACCAAGCTTAGTGCAATGGGAACCTGCTAACTAGTAGCAGCAGTTTCAATATTAAGCAAAATCAATAAACTAAATCTAAATCTAAACTAAACTAGCATGTGCATTTTTTAATTAAAAAACAAGAACAAGAAATATAAGAAATAATTTTGTATTGAAAATGGGGGCAAGCAAGTGCTTGCAATAAGAATACCTCCAAGTGATGAAGATAGTTGAGAAGCTCCAAGGGTGAGCAGCTCCAAACTCCAATGGGTCCTTTCTCCAAGGTTGCTACAATGGCCAAAAACTCAAGGGAGATTTTGGCAGCATGAGGATAGGAATATGGATGGATGTGAAATGAGGAGCCCCTACCACCTTTTTATAGGTTTTGGTGGTGGGGAATACCATTGTGGTTTTGTGGAAACCAATGGTATTGACCAACATGGTTTAGGTACTTTTCCCTCCTTTTTCCTTTTTTGAATAAAATTAATATTTTTATTCCCTTTTTAATATTTTGGGGAATTTTGGGCCCTTTTTGAGGGTTTTTTTATGCTTTTTTTAGAAAAATAATCTTTTTGAGTAGGAAAAGGGGTGTATTAAGGTCTTTTGGTGACCTTTTGTTGGCTTTAGAGGCTCATATAGTGGAAAAAGTGGACAAATGGGTCATGTGAATAAGGAAATGTGCTAGTGAGCACTTTTTAGGTGTTAACACATTTCCCTATTGATCCAATCTCATGTAATTCATCAACCAAAAACTTAAACATAAGAAGCCTAACATAACACATGAAGTAAAATTATTTAAACACCATAAGGAACACTTATCTTCTCATGGAAGTCTCCAAGAAACCGGATATGGGTTGCAAATTTCCAACCCAACCATATATCTCTGCCTAGCCTCTATTATTTCAGCAATCATAGATCACCCCCGAGGTGGGGCTATGTATCCACTAAGGAGTATCACTCAGGCTCACTCACAGACCTGGTTCACAGTCCATCAAGGGATTCATCACATAGTTTTTTTGTTAATCAAGTGGGGAAGCAGGTGAGTATTTCCTAGGTCATTAAGTGCATCCACAGAGCTATGGGCACATCCCAATGATATCATCTAGTCCAGGAACCCCCATCATCTCCACTCTCATCCTAAGTAAGGTCCTTGTCACTCTTTCATAGTCCCTAGGGAACCCCTTCCCTTAGCACTAACCTGGGAAAGTGTGGTTGATACTGACTGCTAGAACAAGGTATATGAACCCTTCCTGGCCCAAGCATACAGGACTAAACACTCTTGGCCTCTTTCCACTGCAATCCACACTTGTATCCTCTTCAATGTTGCATCAAATGGCTATAACCTGCAATAAGGTCTCAGCTATCCAATCCAGTCTTCCCCAAGGGTTTCCTAAGATTCTCATGCTTTTCAATTCATCCCATGGCTCAGGTTCAGGGTTTTCTTAACAAAATATCCTTCCCACACATGGTTTCTGTGTATTATTGACCTTGCAATTCGTGTTCCCAGAGAATCACAATTTCTATGCTAGGTTCAACTCGGCCCCCCTGCATGATGAATGAGGTCATTTTTCAACTATCGTAGTATGGATTCGGATGGGTGAATTCCCAGGCCTGGAGTGGCTTTAGGGACAAGCAAAACACAGGGCCATGCCTTGCCATATAGATTCGCAGGCTGCCCCATGCTCCATTGAATTCATGGGTCATTTTTCTCAACCACCCTCTTACAATTGCATTAATGTCAGCATGGGAAGTCAAATGGGTTCATAAATGGACATGTGGCAGCATGGTTCCAATCCCATAACCCCCTCACCTCTCCCTAGTGGATACATACTTCCCCCTCATTTTGTTGCAGCCATAGCCAGTCCTTGGTATTTTATTTACATGGCATTATTTACATCATTTACAATCTTCCATGGATTACTAGCACATGGGTTATAAGAATATCAAATACCTTCCTATGCAATTAAACTTAAGCATCCACTAGTGGGGGCCTTGGCCTTGAGCTCCACACTAGGGAAAACAAACCTTGCAATATTTACATAGAAACCAAGATAGCCTAAGGGAAGAATGATGGATATTACATTTCACCTCAAAATGTTATCCTCATTTTTCATTCTTGGTTTTCGTGCTCCATCACCATGAGAAGTATGATTGACATGTTCCCTAGGTGTTTTATGAACCATCATCATATGGTTATTCCAGTCCCTATCCATGTTTGGGAGGGAATCCTATCATTTGGGGGTCAAAACACACCTTCCTAAACCCTAGAATGAGATTTGGTTAAGGATTTCCGCTTCCTTCCCCTTCTACAAGGAGGCATAAAATCCAAATTTTAGCGTTAGGGAAGCAGTAATCTCCCACTTTATCTCCCTATGGCCTTCATTTGGGAGTAATGAAATTGGTCCAACTACTTGGGCATGAATCTAGGAGTGATATTTGGATAATAGTTCAAGTGGATGGCTCTATCCTTTGAGTATCATCCCCTTTTCAATTCTATGCAACCCTAATCTCTCATGATCCAACATATCCTCCTTTGATCCAATCCTTTCTTCAAGTATTTTTTGCTCCCAAACCCTATAAATTAGCCTCACTCTTTGTATTTCAAACATGGAAAGAAACCTTGAAGATGCCATCCTTATGCTAGTCTAATTCTCAAGGGGTATAAAAGGAGAGCTTGGAGGAGATGCTTCTACTAAGTCAGGTATATGCTTATATGTACTTCTTTATCGATTTACATTTAATATAAACTTGGCCTATTTCTCCCATACTTGTGTTAAATGGAATGTATGTTTTACTTTGTTGCATTCAAAGTAGATAGATCACTTTTTTCTTAACAATACTTTGTGGAAAGGAAGGAAATCCTGTCTTGTCTTTGTAGGATTATTCTATATTTTGGAGCTTTGAGCATCGAGTTCAAAGGCTAGAGTAGTGAGGACAACCATTTGGAAAGAGGTAGGTCATTCATCCTTTATTACACTCTTCTCTTATTGTCTTGTTGTATGCATGGAAGTTAGATCTAGGAGGATGTTATTGTCCATTTGATAACCTTTGTCCAATGTCTTGGATTAGGGAACCATTTTATAGCCAAGAGAAGTTCTACATGTCTGCAGGGAGAATTTTCTACCATGGGTTGTGCTATAATATTACCACTAATGTACAAAGAACTACTACTACGTCCTCCTACTAGTGAGCCGGTTTGTAAACTATTAGTACTGCTACTCATTTTATTACGTCAAGGTAATTGTAAAACCAATTTTTGAGAGTTTGTTACCAGATTATGCGAGGGTCCATGGGGGTCAATCAAAGGGATACTACTTTTGTTTCTTTCAGTAACTACTTCCACGACAATGTGGGGTTCACTTTCAATGGTACTTCCATTTTTCACAAGTTCTAATAGTTCAGGTTGTTCCTCAACTATGTCTAGGGATGGTTCTACTGATCGATCGAGTAATTTGATACTTGGTGACTAAGCTTCATGGTCCTCTTTCCAACTTGGGAATTCTCCATATATTCCTCTTATTTGGTTTTCCAACTCTTCTATCCCTCTCTCCCTTATCCTTGAGCTAGTAAGTTCCTCTCTCTGCTTCATTTGACATAGTGCATTTTTACTTTTTTCACTCTTTTCCTCATATTGGATATCTTTTTCTAGTTATGTGCTTCTTCCTCATTCCTTTCTCATTTTCTCTTTCTACCATTGTTCACATATATATTCCCTTATTTCTTGTCTTTCATCCCTAGATTCCCTATTGTCAACCCTCTCCATTGATGGTAGTTCCTATCTTTCGCAACATAGTAGCATCAACCCAACTTTTCCCCCTGGGAATGAGGGGTTTACACCTCCATTCTAATCTAGTTTAGTGATAAGAACCTGAATTCAAACATCTAGGTCTTAATCCACAATGGAAATTATTTTAGTAATTTTCCTCCAACCCCCCTTCTGAGCTCATCTACAGCCTTAGACAATGATTGGTATTTTCAGTTGCAAATTCTAGTATATAGCTAGTAATCATTCCCAAAAGCCAAATATTTGGTCAAGGGTGAATCTAGAAAATCCAATTCAATCAAATCTCTCCATGTCCACTATACCCTTCTTTTTTATTGGAGGCGAGATTCAGATGCCTATGCGAGTCTTCTTAGCCACTCTGTAAGAACTATTGGAATTTCAACCCACAGAATTTTGTATTGATCTAGTGAGGGTCCTCCATAAATAATGTACTTCCTAAGCTTCGATACTTCCCACCTTCATAGTTCAGCTTCCTCTTCCACAAAGTCATCAATATTCTTATCCCGCAGTTGTTTTACCTACTCTATTGTCACATATGCATCATTCTATTAATAGTATCCTATTGAAAACCAAGTCTCAGCAACAAAACAATTTCTTCGCAAAAAATTGATATGGGTTCTTGTGCATGGGACAAAAGAAAAACACTATTGTATCCTAATGTGGTGGCATTTTCAATCCCTCGAAGTAGAAGGTATCACCCAAATCACAACCAAAACCAGTGTGTGATAAGGACTAGATAACTATAAGGATACATATGTGGAGTTATCATTATTCGTATCACAACAATGTTCATCTCAGAGTATCAAAACATCAATATATTACTCATACCAAACAGATAAAGAGTGACACATAATGGATCTATGAATAGATAGAAATATGTAACACATAAAATTGAGGGGCAAAAAAATCCTTCATTATTATATTATATAAACATCAATAAAGCATGGCTCTACAACATTACAACCATAATAGAATTAGTTGTTGCAGCATCATACAAAACATAGAAACGAAACACAACTATCCAAAACCAAAATACATTATATGTTCTGTTGTGTCTCGGTCTTTTTTCCTATGATCATCTTCAAACTCTCTCTTATCTGTTCTTATACTTCTATACTCTTATATACCTATAATATTCTACTACTACTCCTTCTACTTGCTTTCTGCTTCCTTTTATACCTGCGGGGGTGGGTCCAAAATTATTGTGGTTGGTAGAGGATTTATGCAACTCTTGCTCCTTTACCCCATGCTTCATTCTTTGGTCCTTTCCTCTTTCACCTTTTGCAATCCTCTCCAAGAATGAAGGAGCCAAAATTCCCATATATGAAGTCTCGCGATACTCTTTTATGGGCCATAGTGAGCATGTGGTATGCTTAGCGAGGTTGTTTCTGGGTAGGTGATGAAGACCAAATGATCGAGGGTCAAGGTATATACTTTTTGACTAGGCTCCCAATATTTGGGTTGAGGGAGCTCATGCATCTCTCTCTATTTGGTTATTGGATCGTTGACTAGCTCATAGCTCAGTAATGTTGTGGGAACCCAATGGCTTGGGTGTCAGGGAAGACTGGGATTGCACATATCCAAGATATGTATGTCCAAGTAGTAGGAGATTTTGTGATTCAGGTTCTTAGTGTGATGAGAACCAACACAATTTCCAAGGGGAACCTCCTATTGGGGGAGTTATTTATGGTCGGACATTGGGTGGCATGGGGGTGTATGATGTTGCAACATCTCCATGAAAAGTTTAACAAGATGTCCGTGCGGGTTACTGGTGATTTCACAAATGCGAGTGTAGTATACTCATATTTCTTTGAGATTTATCCATCACTATGGTTACTATTGCTAGCACCCCCGAGAGGTCTGGGGGAGCCACAAATGGTGATCTAGGGGTGATTGATGCCTAGGAATGTTGGAAATGAATTAGGCTCATTTTTTGTGGACCAATTCTTATAGGTTTGGAGGAAAAGGATTGGATCCATGGATCAATATCCCTATATTGGGATGGAGTTTCATGGGGATCCATAGCTTCCTATGCCAGTTCATGGGTGGGATGATGTTGGCAGGCAGTTTGATGGGGAAATGTCGCAGTACCGCCAACGCTGCGACACATTGGATGAGGGCGCGAAAGGAGTATTTTGTGTTAAAGGATACCGCAGTTGGCGGGTTTTGGGTCACTTGGACCACATATTATGTAATAGTGAGTCAGTTGTACCGTGGTATGTGGGTTTTTGGGGTCATTTGGACCGAGTCAGTTAGATATTGGGTCAATTGTCCATAGTGTTGGTTAGGAAGTCAGTGTAAGTGGACAAATATTGTAATGGTAGAAGCCTATAAATAGATGAGAGTTGTAAGTGTTAGAAATAGGTGAGCATAGAGGAAAGAGAACAATTGGGTATGGAGATCTGTATTCTGATTCTGGTATATGACTGTGACAGTAATATAATGATGATGTTTCGGTACTATCTTTGTGCAATGTTGCAATATATGAATGTCTTTTGATGCAATGTATGCTTACTGTTGTTGTGATGATAAATGATGTGATTAAGTACATGTTCTATGTCGAATGTGATGATAAATGCTGCAATTAAGGAATATGTTATAACTCCTTGCCGAATGTTTAAAGTTTCTGGTTGAGTACTGCAATAGAGTTAGTATATGCAGCCACAACTCTCCTCCTCCCTCGACGGAAACATGGTTCCGTTTGGCCTTCCTGGACGCCTCGGGCGAGACCTCATCCGCTCTGCGGGTGTTGCTGGGTGGGCTCAAACCTGCCCGGCCGGTGCCTAGGGAGACTGCGGTATGTGTCGACAGTGAGGTGAACCCCTGTCGACCGAGGTTGCATTGGTCAACAAATGGTTCCGTTGCCGGGACCGTGTGCAGAGTGAAAGGAGGTCATGTTGTGGCACCCAATGAAGCCAGAGATACAGAGCTGGTTCGATTGGAAGTTGTAGGAGTTTGCTGAAGAAGAAAGCCAGAACACATGACTGACAGTAGATCACTGGCTGGGAAGATATATTCATGACGGTCCGCACGAATGGTTTTTCTGTGAATTCCTAGTTATTCTGTACGAATGGTTTTCGAAGCTGAACTTCCAAAAGAGGAACTTCCAGGGTGGTGAGCCGACGGATTGGACCCCGGAGTTGATTAAGGAGTTGCAGGAAGTCGATAATAAGGCATCGCGGGCTGTCGAAGTTTGGCTTGATAACATATTGGAGGGATATATCACTAAATTTGTGGTCGACATGAAAAAATCCTATAGTGAAGATGAAAGATACTTCTTTAGAGGACCAAGGGGAAGGTTTCTGCTATTGCTCCAACTGTCGATTAAGATGTTAATTTGTGAAAAGGGTATATTAAAGATGCACCTTAATTAGTAGATAGCCTGGTGGGAGGAGGCCATGGGTACTGCAACTACTGGGGGGAGGTATATGGAATGGTAAGGGGTAGATGGGTGCATACCATGAGGATACTGTGAGCGAAGCCGAGGAAGAAAGTGGTCTTACAAGAGGAGAAGTGTGGTTTCGACAGGAGAAGAGGAAGAGGACAGGAGAAGGTCCTGCTATGATCAAACCGCAAAACTGCGAAGGAAGACCACATGGGACGAAGTGACCTCACAGTACTAATAGGGACAACTAGGCTATGCTTAGGATAGAGGCAGGACCAAACCCTCGGCACCAATGTACCCACACCTCCGCTCACTGACTCTCAAACAACAAGAAATACTACTTCGACACCGCCAAGTTCATCAGTTCCACATAAGTTAATTGGTAGTAGCATAGCTATAGGAGGAAGGAAGCCCAGAATGGAGGGCGATGATGCTAAGTTACTGTTGTTCCCTAGAAGTGCGACAGACAAACCATAATAGTATTGGTTTTTGTGTGAAGCGATCTGGACCATGAAACAGATCATTGATGCCAATGCTAAGAAAGGACAGTTAGCCATGACTCTGCGAGGTCGTGCATTAGATTGGTTCATGAAGTTTATTCTAGTCCCTACAGGGGCCCCAGAGAAGTCCTTGGATGAGATTTAGGATGGGATGATTATTGAATTTAGATGGCCTAAGTCGGCGGCTCAATATATTACTGAATTGAAGGAAATTAAGCAGTATCCCAATGAGACAATATGGGATTTCGACCAATGATTCAAGACATTGATGGAAAAGGTTAGTTTCGATATGAGCGCCATCCAACATAAAGAATGGTTCATTGAGGAATTGCTACCCCACATTCGGTTTCCGTTGATGCAACATAACATATTGACGCCTAGCGAAGCTCTAGAGATTGCAATGCGATTGGAGGCATCACCAATTGGAGATAATGCAGCCGGGATGTCGTAGATACAGACACAGCTCGTCAACCTGACTATACAGTTACAAGATTTGAAGAAGAATAAGGAACAACACGATGAAGCATGGTGTACACGATGCCGAGGAGAAGGGCATACGAAGGATAATTTCCTGGATTTCCGTAATTATTTGGTGTCAGGAGCACCAAACCCGTTGAATGGTGGCAGTATGCCGTGGTGTCATGTTTTTCAGGTGCTTGGGCACAGTCACGATAATTGCCCATATATGCAGAAAATGGTCACAACCCTGTCAAATCTTTATTGCACATTTTGCAAGTCGGTGGGTCATGATGACAAGGATTTTTGTGCATATGGGTTGCTACAGGAGAGGATGTGTGATGCATTCTACATCAAAGATGATCAGTGTGTGGTGCAACAACCACAACTGCAACCGCAGGTAGCCCAGCCACTACTGCTATCGCAGATGTAGTTTGCACCATAGAAACAACAACCGCAACAGTTCATGCCACAATACACTCCAATGCAGATGACTCCTCCACAGCCACAGTACATATAGCAACCGCAGTATGCACCACAAGGGCAAGGGATACCACCGGCACCAATGCAGCAACATTTTAACCAACCTCAATACCAACAGCAGGGCATCTACCGAGGACGATACAGGAGCGGACGTGGTGGTGAATTTGGTTGTGGAGGAGGAGGCCAAGGAGGTTGTGGACCTGTTCAATGTTACCGGTGTATGATATGGGGGAATTATCAGCACGACTTCCCACTGCTACAGAATCAATGTACGTTTTGTTTTGGTAATGATCACACGGTTGAGAATTTCCCATAGTTGATTGCACGATGGTAGGTTGGGAATGCTTCGCAGCTACAGAATCAGGCCCAGCCACAACAACCAGTACAGAATCCAATATAGCAACCAACACAGAACCAGCCCCCATGACCACCGCCGAATTCCAATCAAAATGTCAATCAACCGGGGAATCTGCAGCAGAACCAGACGCAGGGTGCAAATATTGCGACCATTTCTGCAGAACCACGACCACAAGATGCTTCAGTGGTTGTTGTCACTCATGTAGGAAAGACGACTGGGGAAGATGGTTTGTGACCACTGATTCAATTGGCTAGTCAGAAGACGGTACCTTTCGACATTGATACGGAGCAAGAGACATTCCTAGAGACATGTCACAATTTGGAGAAAGAACGCGGTAAGGCTGTTGTTTGCGATATGCCACCTGTCTTTGATACTACATCAGACACTGATCGGCCACCACCACTGGGGACATTGCAAAAGTTCCTTGAAAGCTGTCTGTCATTGGCACAAGACCCGACTACCCTAGTTGAGATTGAGGGATGGTTGCAGCGATTTCCGAAAGGATGACAGGATTCAGTAGTAAACTCCCTACAGCGGCAGAAGACTGGTAAGGAGATGCGAATGAATATTCAGATTGGTGAATATGATGTTGACTCTGTGATTCTTGACCTTGGTTCGAATGTTAACATATTAACTAAGCAAGCATGGCAGAAGATGGGGATTCCCCCATTGAGCTGGTCTCCTATGCAGTTTCAGTTAGCTAACCATGCAAAGGTAACACCCATTGGGCGAGTTCCACGGCTCACGATTGATATTGAAGGAATGAACACTTATGCTGACTTTGATGTTATTGAAGTGGTTGAGGGAGGAAGCTCTTATCTGGCGCTCTTGGGGATCAGTTGGGCTAACGATAGTGGAGCTGTCATTAACTTCAAGAAGTGCATGATGACCTTTGAGAATTGCGATTTCAGAGTCATAGCCTCGTTGGATCCAGCTGAAGGACGTCGCTATGTGGAGCATGTAAAAGATGATGATCCCGCTAGATGGGACCATGCATTATATATTTCTGAATATTATATTCATCCTACTGCCTATGGTGAGTTGGAGTGGCACAGCAAGAGCTTTGTGTCTTCCGACTCTGATGATGCCTTAGAACATTAACAGAACTGAATGCATGAAGTACCATTCCGGAAATGTGGCTTAGTTAAACAATCCTTATGTCATGTTACAATAGAAACGATCACATTTCCTGTCTATGAGGGGTTGCTTGGCCTAACCACCCTTTTAGCAGAATTTGAAGACCGCGTCTTAGAACCACAACGATTGCTGGCATTGGATGAAGCGCTGAAGGCTGCTCCAGCCTACTGGTGGGTGACACATAAGAAATTCATTAAAGGTTGGCCACAATGTCGAAGGTTGATGATGGTTCGGTTCAGCGATACTGAGGTTTATCACACTGGAAAGTATGATGGTCGGACTGATCCCAGTGATCATGTGATGGAATGCCAACGCTTATGGGTAGCGCGACCCAGAGATGAGTGGGTCCATGTTTTTATCCATACTTTGGATAAGATACCGTGCTCATGGTACATTGCAGTCGAGTTACACCGAGACATTACAACATGGGGGGAGTTGACAATCTGTTTCACTCATACGTTCACTTTTGCGAATGCCAACCCTGATGTCCATAATGCCCTGCAACTCATCCACGACGTGGTACTTTAGGTTGTTCCAGCGCCTACCCTATCGATGCACACACACATTGTTAGATGCAGTCTCTCATGGAGTGCTTCAACATCAGCGGTGGGCCAGAGGATGATGATGATCCCCGAAATATTAACATTCCCGAATTTGAAGGAAGTCGCGATGTGGTCCCACTTGCTGCGCTAAGTAATCCGTCCAGTCAACCATTGCAGCTATGCAAGATGAATATCGACACCGAGGCTACTCCCAAGTTTGCCAATGTTGGGGATTATTGGGACGATGAGATGATGAGTAAGGTTACTGAGTTACTTTATGAGTTTCAAGATGTGTTTCCCAATAAGTTTTCTGAAATGAAGGGAATCCTGGGTGATTTACGAGAGATGAAGATTCCATTGAAACCAGATGCTAAGCCAGTCCAACAGTGACCTTATCGGCTGAATCCACAACATAAAGAAAAGGTCAAGGCGGAACTTGATCGCATGTTGGATGTTGGTATCATTGAGCCTGTGGAAGAGTCTGAATGGATCATTCCTATGGTGGTGAAGGACAAGAAAACAAGCGAAGTGCGCATTTGCGTCGACTTATGAAAGTTGAACGATTCCTGCTTGCATGACCCTTTTCCGACCCCGTTTATTGATGAAGTACTTGAAGGAGTGGGTGGCCAGGAGATGTACTCTTTCACTCATGGATTCTCTAGCTACCATAAGATTCGCATTGCCAAGGAAGATCGCCATAAGACAACTTTTGTTACTGAATGGGGTTGCTTTCAGTACATGGTAATGCCATTTGGTTTGAAAAATGCACCTGCGATCTTCTCCCGGGTCGTTGTTTCTGCATTCAAAGATTTTATTCAAAAAATTTTAAAGGTATATATGGATGACTTGACAGTTTATGGATTGATTCGTGATCATCTGACCAATCTCCGGTTAATGCTTGAACGATGCCGACAGCACCAGATATCGTTGAACTTGAAGAAATGTATTTTCTGTGCACCGTTTGGGATATTGCTGGGTCATATCATGTGTAAGCAGGGATTGCTGGTCGATCCAGCCAAAATTGCGCTCATTTTGGGGTTTCAACCACCCACCACCGTTAAGCAGTTGCACGTGACCTTGGGTCATACGGGATATTATCGCAAGTTCATTAGGGGGTATGTTGCGATTAATGCCCCTATGGAAAAGTTGTTGAAGAAGGACGCGGCATTCCAGTGGAGCCTGGAATGTCAGGATAACTTTGAAATGCTTAAAGCGAAGATGGCGTCAGCCCCAATCTTGGTCTTTCTAGGCTGGAGTAAGAACTTCCATGTCTATGTTGATGCTTCATCGACTGCATTAGGTGTTGTGTTGGCTCAACCTGGAGAAGGTGACCTTGATCATCCCATTTCTTTTTCCAGTTGGAAGCTGTCCTCTGCATAACGCAATTACAACACCACAAAACAAGAAGGTCTGGCCATGGTTTACGCACTGCAGAAATTTCGGCACTACTTGTTGGGTGGCCACTTTAAAATGTGCACCGATCATTTTGCATTAAAATACTTGGTCAACAAGCCTGTGTTGGGGGGAAAGATCTGCCGTTGGCTACTCTTATTTTAGGAGTTTGATTTTGAAGTTATTGTGAAACCGGGGCAGTTGAATGCTGGACCAGATAATTTGTCATGGATTGACACAGGGGAGGAACCGACTAATATCGAAGACGGGTTGTTGGATGCCCAACTATTTCAAGTTTTTGCCACTGATCAATATGTTGATGACATCCTTCAGTTTCTGGTGACTGGCACCGCACCCGTTGACTTTACCACCACTCAGAAGAAGCCGTTGGTTGTCAAGGCTGCTAACTTTCAGCTAATTGCAGGAGAGTTGTATAAATTGGGTGCTGATGAGATATTACGCAGATGTGTCTTGCTGCATGAGCAAGCGCAGATATTGGCCGAGGCACATGGTGGAGTAGCAGGAGGACATTATGGCAGTCGAGCGACTGCCCGGAAGGTTCTGCATGTAGGACTTTGGTGGCCCACATTGCGACATACTATGTGCGGTCTTGCAATGTTTTTCAGCAAACTGGCAAGCCATCCAGATGCAACGAGATGCCGTTGCTACCTCAGGTGACACTTCAACTATTCGAGAAATGGGATGTCGATTTTGCTGGACCGATCACTCCACCAGGGAAACATACAGGTGTGCAGTATATTGTCACGACGATAGTGTACTTGACCAGATGGGATGAGGCAACACCCATAGTTGATTGCTCGACTGCAACGGCTGCTCGATTTTTGTTTGATCACATTATCACTCACTTCGACTACCCCAAGATATTGCTGAGTGATCAAGGCAACCACTTTCTTAATCGCACTATCAACGCATTGACGGAGGAGTCGCAGATACAACATAAGAAGAGTACACCCTATCACCCATAGGTGAATGGAATGGTGGAGGCGTTTATCAAGGTATTGGAGCATGCATTGACAAAGGTGTGCAATGCTAACCACGACGAGTGGGATCTGAAAATCCCAGCAGTGTTGTGGGCCTATCGCACCACATGCAAAAGGTTGACTAGTCAGACACCTTTTAAGCTGGTATATGGGAAGGAAGCAGTTATGCCTATGGAGTACATTGTTCCAAGTCTACGAATTGTGGCTATTACGAGCATGGATGATTTTGCATCATTAGATGAACGTCTAGCACAATTGGTGGAGTTGGAAGAGGATTGATTTTATCGCTGGATTTCACCAAGAGGTGGAGAAGGATCGCCAGAAGGCATGGCATGATCGCCACATCAAAAGTGAACAGTTTCAGCAAGGCAACTTAGTGTTATTATACGATAGCAAGTTTATGAAACATCTAGGAAAATTGCAGATGCATTGGCTAGGTCCATATCGCATCAATAGTATTACTTTAGGTGGCATGGTTCAATTGCAGCGGTTGGATGGGGCGATGCTCCCCAAGCTGGTAAATGGTCACAGGTTCAAGCCCTATTGATCAGGCTTGGAGAAGTGTGATGTTTGAGTCGTAGAAGAAAAAAAAAAGAGAGAAAGTGTGTGTTGCAGGTTGCTTGGTGGCAGATGGTGCACCAACAGAAGAAGGTATGCGAAAGCAGGGAGACTTGTGCAACAAGTTTGGAGACCCATGGCAGTATTGCGACTAGGACCGATCGCAGATTTTGTTGAAGGATTTTGTGATGATTATGAAGGATTTGGGGGGTACGAGGCAGTGTTGTGACTATTGTTCCACTAATATCTTGTGACCACTGCCCATCATCCCTATACATGATTGCACCAGACAGATTCGGCTGGATTACCACATGACGACGGCATGTTTTGCACATGGTACATTGGGCCAGTATGATCAACATGATCTGAGGAGATTGCTCACACGTCGGCATGTGGGATTTTTGATGACAGTATGGTCACCCCCCCGTTGCATCAATTGATGGGTTCACACACGCATATGAGAGGTAGTAGGGCATCATTCCCACTGTCGTGACTTGCGAATGGTATGGCTATAAGTAACCGAGGCAACTGATAGTTTGCTACAGCAAAGTTGTTTTCAAATAGAGTGGTTATGCTGGTTGATCAGTTTGCAAGTTGATTTGTGCGGAAGGGCCGGTCCAGCATGATTAAGTACATAGTATTTGTTCGAAGGATTTTGCTCTTCTCGACCCCTAAGAGGGTTGGGGTGGTAGCTCCCCACCCACAGTAGGTACTGTTTTTCGGTGTGAAACAGATGTGCCAGAGTCATCTACTAATTTCACACCTTGGTACTATTCATCCTCTTTTCCTTCCCATCAGTACCCTTCCAAGAGACTCGAGGATGAGTTTGAGAAGTACATGACAGCAAGTTGGGCGATGATGATTTTGGGTTACACATACAACAGAATGAGTTGACGATCAATGTAGAAGAAGGAGTGGGACAACACCACATGATCTAGACAGCAAGAATAGTTATGGGAACATAGTTCAGTTTGACGTGCACTATGTCCAGCAGTTGACGTGGCTCGAGGGTGAGCCACAAGATTGTGTTAGGGGCATGTTGGCAGGCGGTTTGATGGGGAAATGTCGCGGTAATGTCGACGCTGCGACACATCAGACGAGGGTGCGAAAGGAGTATTTTGTGTTAAAGGATACCACAGTTGGCGGGTTTTGGGTCACTTGGACCACATATTATGTAATAGTGAGTCAGTTGTACCGCGGTATGTGGGTTTTTGGGGTCATTTGGACTGAGTCAATTAGATATTGGGTCAATTGTCCATAGTGTTGGTTAGGAAGTGAGTGTAAGTGGACAAATATTGCAATGGCAAAATCCTATTAATAAATGAGAGTTGTAAGTGTTAGAAATAGGCGAGCATAGAGGAAAGAGAACAATTGCGTACGAAGATCTGTATTCTGCTTCTGGTATATGACCGCGACAGTAATATAATGATGATGTTTCGGTACTATCTTTGTGCAATGTTGCAATATATGAATGTTGTTTGATGCAATGTCTGCTTACTGTTGTTGTGATGATAAATGTTGTGATTAAGTAATATGTTCTATGTGGAATGTGATGATAAATGCTGCGATTAAGGAATATGTTATAACTCTTTGTCGAATGTTTAAAGTTTTTGGTTGAGTACCACAATAGAGTTAGTATGTGCAGCCACAACTCTCCTCCTCCCTCGGCGGAAACATGGTTCCATCTACCCTTCCTGGACGCCTCGGGTGAGACCTCATCTACTCTGAGGGTGTTGCTGGGTGGGATCAAACCTTCCTGAGCTGGTGCCCAGGGAGACTGCGGTATGTGTCGACAGTGAGGTGAACCCCGGTCGACCAAGGTCGCATTGGTCAACAGATGCCTGATGTAAGTGTGATATTATTACACACATTTTGGACACTTTTAGATGAACATGATTTGTTGTTATCTGTATATATATATATATCAGTTACTGATCTTGGATTATTTTTTTATGCCTATGTTGGGGTAGTGAGACCAGATGAGGTACCAAATAATACTGATGCAACACACCCCATAGGGCCGCATTGCCATAGGTGATGCAATGAGGGGGCTGCCAGAGCAAGGGTGAAGTGAGGGGAGCAGGATCATGTAGTGCTACACCCGCAAGTGATGTTGTTTGAGGAGTCCTGATTATCGAGGAGAGGCATCTTAGCCTTCTGGTTATGGGCATGGATGAGTCCCCACTCAATGCTCTTAGTGAAGAGAATCTCACTCAGGTGGTGGGGATTTCAGCGGTTTATGGACCAGGTTGGTGGAGGATGATAAATCAAGTAACCATGGTCAGTCATCTTACACTGGAGGTCCAGAGGGGACATATCCTCCACCTTCCGAACCAACACCAGTTCCAGGTCCACCAGCATAACTGGCACAATAGGTGAACCCTTTGGAAATCTTGGAGCCTCGTGCTCCACTACTAAGGGAGGTTCCAAGTGTCTGGAGTACTCATGTATTATATTTTTGTATAAGGACAAAAGACCCATTTTGTATATGTCATTGGCATATCCTATGGAAGGTAGTTTTTGGTGTATCCCATAAGGTGTATTGTTTTGTATGTATTTCCCATGAGGCCCATGTTGTATATAACACTTTGGTGAGACAAATATATAGACACGTCATTTTTTGTGGCATGATGACCTCATTTATGTGTTTGATGTATTTATGATTGTGTTCGTATATGTTTTTATAATGTTGTGTAGTTTTTAGGGACTAACTCATAACTTGTATGGTAAAAACACATAGGTTGTAGTTCTTCATAGGACCATATTTATTCTCAATGTAACAAGTGCCAATCTAGGACCTCATTAGCAATGTGATCAGTGAATGGAATGGATTTTCTAGAGACATGGATGAATGTGATGGTTTCAAACTATCGGACCAAGAGGTGCACTCACAAAAACTTGTGAAAGAGGAGTGGATTCAGTACACGAAATACATTATTTATCTGTGAGATAATGAGTGGGGAATATAAGTGGACATGAAAGTGTTGTATCTTGGTGTCAATGGAATTGTTCAATAACCAAAATATTGCTTCAAACTCTACTTGGTTATTAGTGATTGACCCAAGGCATGCTCCACGTGTGTGGTATAGAGCATGAGTTGGGGTATAAATGGCCCAAGAAGCTGATGCCAATTTACTTGACGAATGGCTCACACCATCGGTCAAGTTGACGAAGATATATGAGGTAGAGATATCTCCATAGAAAAACATGTTTGGTCACATTTCAAATCTTGATATTAAAAATGTGAAAAAAGAGATGTTAAATTTTATTTAAATGAAAGGGAAAACATATGGGTGAATAGTGGAATCACCTACCTGACATAGAGACTACTGGTGTTGGAAATTGGTGGAACTTATCTAGTTGTAAGAATGTTTGTGCATTCATATGACATATCGAGTTAGTCGATTTGTGGAGATATTTTTTGAATGCAACCTATTTGTGGCATTGTATGGAGTATATCTCCCAAGGATACCCAACACATGACATAGGTCTCATATTGTCTAAGGATTGTTTAATTGGTTGTGGTTATCTTCCATGATAGAGGTTGGGATTTTCAGTGGACTATGGTTCTCTTCAGTGGATGAAAAAAATGTGTCATCACTAGTAGAGAGAATTTTTAATGATGACATATTGAATATATTAATGTGATCAGTGGTATTCAACAGTGGGGGGAGGATATATATACTTTTCGAGTAATGTTGGTGGGTTTACCCTTGTGTGAGCAGGGTTTTATTCTAGCCATATTTGTTATATGTGGACTGCTTGTTGCATGCATAGGATGGGGCACTAAAATGAGTAATGGGTTCATAGCTCGAATTATATACAAGGATGATTGGAGAATTCATGATTAAGTAAATTTGTTAGGTTTAGGGGTCTAGTGGCACAGTCAGGTATGACTGTTCCAAAAGTGCTTGGTATCATATGGGTGTGATTCCCAAATGATGAACCCTCGTGGGGTTTCATTGCTGATGTGGGAACTTTAATTGTTGGTACCCCTAGTGTCGTAACCTATGACGTCAACACTCCAATAGTGGTAACGTTGATGGAATTTGTTTCATGGTGGTCAGGTAGGGGTCTTTGAACCAAAGAGTGTGTGAGGCAAATGGTAGTTAATGCATCACAAAACTGAGGTAGTTCGGGATAGTGATGTGTAAAATTCCCAAACTAAGAATACATTTTGCATGCATGATTTGTGTGCACTTTCTTGTGTTAATTTTTCGATAATTTAATTCCATTATCATAAGGATAACTAAGAGAATAACATGTACAACATATATCTACAGCATATCAATCATAGACACAAAATCAATCACACAAGAGACACAGAGTTTCACCAGGGAAAACCAAGAAGGTGAAAAACCCTGCAACTTCCTCAGAGATAAGATAAGCCACAATACAAGATCACAATGATCAAACCCAATAAGATGTCTCTAGCTGATGCTCCTCCTTGTCCACTAGTGTGCCACTTTCTCTCTTAGCTATGCAAGCTTGAGAAGTGAGTGAATGAGATAAATAAGAGACACAACCTCTCTATTTATACACTAACTTGACCTGCCAATAATCCATTGGGGCCAACTTGCTAATCAATCCTAATAACCCAACCACATGTGCTAACCAGGGCTGACCCCACACTGGTGGTCTAATAACCCATCAATACAAATGACGACACTTGTCGATGCACATGACAACACTTACAAATACAAATGATGACACTTCCAATAAAAGGAATAATACATCTCTGTGGGATATACAATAAAGTACAAATGTAATACATAGAAGAATATCTTCCAAAGTTACAAACAGATCAACACTCCCTCTTAACTAGGAAGGTATTCTGAACACAGTTCATCAATACATATTGGCACAAGACTTCAATTCTAGAGCTGGATCAGCACTGGATCACGGAGCATCATCATCATCACTACTGCTGTACTTGACATCTCGATCACTGGGCTATCTATTAATTCTTCTCGTCATAGGAATTTCTACAGAGCCAACCCTTTTTCATGTTGGATGTAGGCCCACCACCTGTAGGTCTTTGTCATCACTAGCCATACTGTGGAATCCTCAGGACTTATTACGTGCATCACAATGCCTCGAAAGAGTATCCCAGGATCCTTTATGTGTTGAAGCATGACCGACAAGATCTCCCAAGTCCACTTACATGTGACTGTCACAAAACCTTAAAAGAGTGTCTTGACTAGCAAGAACTCTATAGAGCATCCGAGGCCTTTTACGTGACTAGCACAACCTTTCCAAATCTCCAGGATGTATTACATGTGACTCCTACCATAATGCCTCAAAAGAGCATCCCCATATTGATTACGAGCATATTTCTCAACCTATCAGATCTTCCAGGTCTAGTTACATGTGGTCATGGCAAAGCCTCGAAAGAGCATCCCAGGACTGATTACGAGCGTACTTCTCAACCTATCTAATCTCCCAGGTCTAGTTATATGCTCATCTACACAACCTGTCCACGGCCACAGAGTATCAACCTGATACTCACCATACATCGTCATGATGTACATGATCATCCTGATCATCATCATAGCATCATCCTAATGCATATCATCCAGAGTATCATCCTGATACTCATGACATATGATCATCCTGATCATTGTCACTGCATCGTCTTGATGCATGTCATCCAAAGCATCGTCCTTATATTCATCACATATGATCATCCTGATCATCGTCACTGCATCATCCTGATGCATGTCATCCAGAGCATCGTCTTGATACTCATCATCCATGATCATCCTGCTCATACTATGCATCCACCTGATGCATACCAAGTATCTACCTGATACATATCATCATACATGATCCACTTGATCATATAATGTATCCACCTGATACATACACAAATACATGATCCACCTGATCATACAATGTATCCACCTGATCCATACAAAGCATCCAACTGATGCATATACATATACATGATCCAACTGATCATACAATGTATCCACCTAATACATACAAAGCATCCAACTGATGCATATACATATACATGATCCAAATGATCATATAGAGCAGTAACTGGAGCATCATCCTGATGCTCATCACACAACGCTTACATCCACAGCCATGGGAAGGATCCTCCTCTCACCATGTTTAGAATGGCTCCTGCAAATGTGTCCCATCACTTCTTCCTTGAAGTATATTCAATCTGAAGAACACCAAGCTTCCCTTTGAAGTAATCAAACTTCACTCCGGCTAGTGGTTTCGTCAACACATCTGCAACCTGCTCATCTATCGCAACATACAGGAGCTTCACTGCTCCTCTCTGCACCATATCCCTGATATAGTGATATTTGATCTCAATGTATTTCAACCTATCATGGAACACCAGGTTCTCAGATAGATTCACACAACTTTGGTTGTCACAAAAGATACCAGTAGCATCCAATGGTAGATCAAATAACTCAGACAGTAGCTTCCTCATCCATACTGCCTCACAACTAGCCGAACAAGCTGCAACATACTCTTCTTTGACTGTACTCAGTGCTACGCAGGATTGCTTCTTGCTAAACCAAGAGATCACACCTAATCCCATACTGAAGTAGCACCCATAAGTGCTCTTCCTATCTGCAGCACTTCCTGCCCAATTTGAATCAACATAACCCTCCAGGTTAAAATTTTGATTCACATCATACTTGAGCCCATAATCAACTGTACCCTTCAGGTACCTCAGAATATGCTTTACAGCAACCAGGTGAACACCTCTCGGATCCGTCAGGAACTAGCTCAATGTGTTCACCGCAAAGCAAATATCCGATCTCATATTCATCAGGTACATCAAGGACCCAATCATCTGACGATAGATTGTGACATCAACCAGCTCAGATGAAGCATCACACAAAAGCTTCAGGTTCGATGCCATTGGTGTGGCCATGGCCTTGCAGTCTAGCATTCTGAACCTCTTCAGGATCTCTACTGCATACTTCCCTTGTCCAAGGAAGATCCCATTTGTACTCTGACACACCTCCGTGCCTAAAAAATAGTGCATCATCCCCAAGTCCTTCATCTTGAACTCGGCTGCAAGCTTCCTCTTGGTTTCGGCAATAAACCCATCCTCTCCTGTAACAAATAGGTCATCCACATATAGGAGTAGTATCACAGGATTGCCTTCCTCAACCTTGTAGTAGAGGTTGGAATCTTCTTTACTCTTAGTAAAGCCCAAACTGGATAGAAAACTGTTCATCCTACCATACCAAGTCCTAGGAGCTTGCTTCAAGCCATACGAGGATTTCTTCAACCTATACATATATGAATCCCTTTCATGTGTTTCAAAACCAAGTGGCTGCTCCACATACACTTCCTCTTTGACTACACCATTCAAGAAAGTTGTTTTGACATCCATCTGGTGTATCTTCCATTTCACCACTGCAACCAGAGCAAGTACTGTTCTGATGGAAGTGTATCTGGCTACAAGAGAAAAGGTCTCTTCATAGTCTATTCCCTCTTTCTGAGAGAAGCCATGAGCTACAAACCTTGCCTTGTATTTCTCTATGCTACCATCTGCAGCATGCTTGATCTTATAGATCCACTTGGAAGTCACAACAGACTTACCTTCTGGTCTTGGGACCACATCCCAAACATCATTCTTCATGATTGATTGGTATTCCTCGACCATGGCATCCTTCCATTCTTTCTTTTCCGCTACCTCTTCATAACTGGAAGGTTCTTTGTTCATAATGTCACAGAGCAAGGCAACATATCTAGTGTGTGACCTTATTCTTTTCCTTTCTCTGTGTTCCTCTTCTGGAAAGTAAAATTAGTCACAGCAGATCTAATGAAAAAGTAAATCAATCACAATAGATGAAACTCAGAAAATATGGTGTAAACTGTGCAAAAACCATGCATCAGTGCTCTATATCCCAATAAGGGTGAAAATACAATACAATACTATCACAATGAGTGAGCAATTCAAATTATCCAAGGAGGTCATTCGAATATACTGCATGGCATAGCTTGGCTTCAACTAGGAGTCCACATCATCAATCAATGGTGGTCATCAATGCACAAGTCACTATCAAACAGGTGTCAAACTGAGTCTAACTGAGTGTAATAAGTGTAACTGATGGTAAGTGGCACTAATGTAGGGATATAGGCTCAGTGAAGGGCGCATGAGGAGTTAACTGCACTCAAAATAGGTAGTCATGTCTCATCGGAGGTCAATCGGAGTGATAACAGCAGTGAGGAGTCAGTCTGGCCTTAAATCAAGGAAATATTGGTGGCTAACTGAAGCGAAACTGGACGGGTAGGTGAGAAAGGTGCCCTTCTTCAGTGGAAGGTGAGAATTGGGCGTATGAAAGGATAGGAAGGCTTAAACTGAGTGGAAAGTAGCTCCCAAGTGTTGGGATACTAAGGACTAGGTGCTGGAGGTACCATACTGATGACTGGGCAGCATGCGGATGCATGCAATGCATGCAAAGTACATAAGTGAATGATGAGATATCCTAACACCCCCCCTCAAGCTATACTATGATGTAAAAAATAAAATGTATGGCCCTGGTTACTGAGACCAAAGGTCACCCCAATACAATAATCCAAAAAATGTTGAAATAAGCTAAGTGAGGAAAGAGGGAAAACCCAGTGGGAAGAAAGCCCCCCCTCAAGCTAAACATACAAATGGATCTAATCTATCTCCACCATGATGAAAATCACCCCCAACAGTGAACGAAGGTAAGAGAACTTCTTCTCAGTGAAGCTCTTGGTGAAGATGTCTACAATTTTCTCATCGGTAGGGCAATATTGTAGAATGATGGTGTGATCATGCACCAACTCTCGAATGTAGTGCATATGAATCTCAATGTGTTTGGTCCTCTACCGCTGAACTGGATCAGTGCAGATCTTAATAGCACTTTGATTGTCACAAAATAGGAAAATCGAAGTAGTTCTACCAAAATCAAACTCAGAAAGAATACCCTGCAACCAAACTGCCTGAATGCAGGCATTGACTGCCCCTCGATACTCTGCCTATGCTGAAGAAATTGCAATGGATGCCTACTTTTTGCTTGACCAACAAATAGGCCCATGTCCAATCATAAAAACATATCCGGAATTGGACTTTCGATCTATTCTATCACCTTCCCAATCTAAATCAGTCAAACCAATGAAATCTATCTCAGAATCTGCAGCATAATGTATGCCAAAATGTTTCGTACCTTGCACATACTGCAAGATCCGCTTAGATGCCTGCCAATGAAGCTCATGGGGATGCTGCATATACCTTGATATAACACTCACGAAATAAGATATATCAGGCCTTGAGTGTGTCAAGTAGAGTAGTGAACCAATCAACTGTCGGTACATAGTGCAATCTACAAGTGGTGTAGTATTTCCCTCTTCAAGACTGATTCCTAAGAGGAATGGAAATGGATCAACCTTACATTCTGCCATATTAAACTTTAATAGAAGGTAATTAGCATACTTTTTCTGAGATAATTTGATCCCATCAACTTTTTTAGCTATCTCCAAGCCCAAAAATTGCTTAAGCAAGCCCAATTCACTCATATCAAAAGCTAGATTTAAAGTAGTTTTCAGCTTGTTAATTGTAAGGAGAGTGCTACCAGTAATGAGAAGATCATCAAAATATAAAACCACAATAAATAAATTACCTTTAACTTTCTATAGGTACACATTAGGATCATATTTTCATCTTTTTAAATTATGAGAAAGAAGGAAGGAGTCCATCTTTGCATACCAAGCTCTTGGGGCCTGTTTCAATCCATACAAAGATTTCTTCAATCTGCAAACTAATGATGGATTTGATATGTATCCTTCTAGTTGTTTCATATATACCTCCTCATCAAGGTCTCCATGTAGAAAATCACTCTTCACATCCGTGTGGTGCACATCCCAGTGCTTGGATGCGGCAATGGCCAAAATTAGGCGGATGGAATCCATCTTTGCAACTGGTGCAAAAGTCTCAGTGTAGTCCACACCTTGGACTTGGGAGAAACCTTTTTCCACCAAACTAGCTTTGTATTTGCTGATAGAGCCATCAGCAACAGCCTTCGTGTGGTAGATCCACTTGCATTGAACTAATTTTCTTCCAAGTGGAAGAGAAACTAGCTCCCATGTATTGTTCTTTTGAAGAGAACTGTACTCTTCATCCATGGCAGTTTTCCATCGTGGATCTCGGTGGGAATGATAGTATGATTTGGGATCTGAACCAATCATAAAATAACATTTCTCAGATAATAATGGATCAGAAAAATAAAGAGCCATACCTTCTCTTTGATAGTCTGCTTGTGTTCTCCTTGGATCAGCAGGATTTCCAATGTTTGGAGCAACAGATTGTAGAGTGTTTTGGGCCCACTTTGGTAACTGAGGAGTATCATTATGGTATGATTCCGAACCTGATATTTCATGGCCATCAAATTCTGATATAATATCAGAGATATCAGATCCAATGCTTTCTTCATAATCACTCGAATCTTCTTCTTGTGGAGGGTGTAGATCGACAGTGTTTTCCTCAACTAGTTTCAGATCTGGCAGCGGTTCTTCAAACTTCACACTTCGCTCTATGAATATCTTTTTGGATCTGATATTCAAGAGTTTATATGCTTTTGATTATTCCCCATATCCTATCAGGATATATTCAATACTTTGTGGATCCAAATACTTTCTCTTATCAGAAGGAATTCTAGCCCATGCAGTGGTGCCAAAAACCCTAAAATTGGACACATCTGGTTTGTGACCAAAGAATGCTTCGAAAGGAGTTTTACCTTTCACGGATGAATGTGGAACTCGGTTTTGAATGTATGCAACAACATTAATGGATTCATCCCAAATATTTTCAGCCAAACCTTTTGACTCAAGCATGCAAGTAGCCATCTCTTTCAGTGACCGATTCTTCCTTTCCGCTACACCGTTCTGCTGGGGTGTGTAGGGAACTGTATGTTGGATCTGAAATCCTCTTTCGGCACAATGTTGCAGCAAATAAATCTTGATATATTCTCCTCCATTATCATTTCTAAGAGCTTTTATCTTTCTCTCAATGGCAGTCTCAACAGAAGCCTTAAAAACTTTGAATTTTCCAAGCACTTCTGACTTGTTTTTGAGAAAAAATACCCAAGTAAAGCGGGAAAAGTCGTCGATGAATGTCAAAACATACCTTGAACCATTCATGGACATATTTTGCAGTGAACCACTGATATCAGAATGTATGAGGCCCAAAATGGTGGAAGCTCTGCTAGCTTTTCCATGGTCGAACCTGTGCTTGGGGTGCTTCCCAACAATGCAACCGGGGCAAATTCCCTTCGAGGAACGGAGTTGTGGAAGACCATCTACCATGGATTTCTGTTGTAGCAGCAGAAAATACTTGTAACTAAGGTGTCCAAATATTTCATTCCAAAGCCTACTAACCTCGTTGCCATGAGTGAGGAGAGCAGTGGGATTTTCAAGTGGCACAAAGTGAGAAAACTCATAGTATTTTGGAGTGTGGTTTGCCTTTCCGACTGCAATAAGTCTTCCACGTTTGATATCAGAAATTTTGACATTGTTAGGGATGAATTTAACTTGCTTCGGTTCACTAGTGTGTGTCATTTGATACCTATAAAGTAGATTTGAAGCCAAGGAAGGAACATAGAGAACATTCTGTAAGCTTCCATGCTCTACATGGATGGTACCTTTGCCCTTCGAAGAAATTTTTGAGTCATCTCCCAAATGGATGGGGATGGAGCTACTTGGATCAAATGAAGAGAAGCAATCAATGTTTGCAGCCATATGATTCGAGGCACTGGAATATATCAGTAGAGTGGTGGGTTTCGAAATAGTTGGCATGAGTGCTTGACCTCTTTCATGATCATCATTCCTATCCTTCTTCCGTGCACCATCGGGAAGAGATATGTTGTTCTTTTCCAAAAGGAGGGCCATTTGATCTATTGTTTTCTTCATGCATGAACTTTCAGGATGAAATCCACGGTTGCAATATGAACATTTATATTTTTCCTTGCCCTCTTTACCCTTCTGCTTGTTCCTCGAACCGGATGGTGCTTTCGGTTGCTTTCCTTTATCTCTTTGCTTGGTAGGATCGAATTTGGGCTTCTCTTTCCTTTGCTTTCCTTTACCATTCGAATTCTTGGATCCTTGAGAAAAGAGGGATGAATCTTTGGAGTTTATGGACCCCATTTGAATCCAATTATCATGCTCTTTTGTGACAGACTCAATGAAGGAATTCAAGGTAGGCATCTTCCAATTTGGGGTAGTTAGCCGACCGGAATTGAAAGTAGAGACAAATACCGAGTAATATTTCCCAAGATTTGTGAGAATGGAGAGGATCAATTACTTATCCTCTTTCACAACACCATTGTTCTTCAACTGCAATGAAAAGTGCTTGAATCTTGTAAAAAACTCATTGATGGTCTCGAAATTGTCAGGACTAAGAGCAATCAATTCATTCTCTAATTGAAAATCCCTAAGCTCGTCCTGCTTGCCAAAAAGTGTGTCAAGTTTCTCCCATATTGCTTTTGGAGTCCTCAATCCACTGAGATGGAAGTGAAGATCCTTGGAAATGGAGAGGCAAAGGAGACCATAAGCTTCATCAAGCTTATTGTAGTGTTTGGTTCTTTCCGACAATGTGCTTGGCTCCAATTCGAGGCCAACAGTGACTCTATAGAACCCTTTTGAGCATAATATAATCTCCATATCATCTTTCCATTCAAATAATTGAAGGGAGTAAGAATTGGCTTGGAAGAAGAGTATTCCATCTCAAATAGCGAGTGCACTTGATGTAGAAGAACTTGTCAAACACAAGAGAGCGAATGCAAAATTGTGACAATGATTAATTTGAAAATCACAATCAAAACAAGAACAGTAAGGTTGAACAATCCACCCTTTTAGAGTTGCATCACACCTGGTATTGGAGATCAAGCAAGTTGAATGGGTCCAATGTATCAAATCTAGGAATTATGTGGAAAACTCAAGCTTCTTGAGTGGATTGGAGTGTATTTTTATGCTTTGCATGCACATGAGATCTTTCATGCCAAAACTTCTGTAATTTTGAGCAAATTGACTCAAATCTTATTGTAGAACACCTATAGAAAATAGATCTTGTCCCTGCAATGGCTCTGATACCATGTAAAATTAGTCACAATAGTTCTAATGAACAAGTAAATCAATCAAAATAGATGAAACTCAGAAAATATGGTGTGAACTGTGCAAAACGCATGCATCAGTGCTCTACATCCCAATAAGGGTGAAAATACAATACAACACTATCACAATGGGTGATCAATTTGAATTGGCCAAGGAGGCCATTCGAATATACTGCATGGCATAACTTGGCTCCAACCAGGAGTCCTCATCATCAATCAGTGGTGCTCATCAATGCACAAGTCACTGTCAAACAGGTGTCAAACTGAGTCTAACTGAGTCTAACCTAGTGTAATAAGTCTAAATGATGGTAAGTGGCACTAATGTAGGGATGGAGGCTCAGTGGAGGGTGCATGAGGAGTTAAATGCACTCAGAATAGGTATTCATGTCTCATCAGAGGTCAATCAGAGTGATAACAACAATGAGAAGTCAGTCTAGCCTTAAATCAAGGAAAGACTGGTGGCTAACTGAAGTGAAACTGGACTGGTAGGTGAGAAAGGTTCTTTTCTTCAGTGGAAGGTGAGAACTGGGTATATGGCAGGCTATAAGGGCTTAAACTGAGTGGAAAGTAGCTCCCGAGTGCTGGGAGACTAAGGACTAGGTGCTGGAGGTACCATACTAATGACTGGGCAGCATGCCAATGCATGCAAAGTACATAAGTGAATGATGAGATATCCTAACATGGAATACCATATCATTCTGCATCTTGGATGAGCTTTCTAGCCCATGCAGGTTTCCTCTTGTGAGAGTTCTTCTCACGGGGTGGATCTATAGGTTCTTGTGGATCTTCAATTTCACGAGTTGCTTCTGGAATTGTTTCATTCATAGTGATATCTTGAAATCTGGATTCCTTTGGTTCTTCATGATATTCAATAGGTGTCTTCCTTGATTTGTTGTAGGATGATTCCTCATCGAATGTTACACCCCTGCTGACATCAATCTTCTTGAACCCTGGAAAGTATATTCTGTAATCCTTCGAGTTTTCACTGTACCCCACAAAGATGCCCTTCTTTCCTGAAGGATCTAGCTTAGTCCTCTTTTCCTTTGGGATATGTGTATATACTGGACAACCAAATATTCTGATATGGTTGACTTAAGGTTTCTTACCAGAGAAGACCTCTTCTAGTGTCTTGTTGTCTAATATCTTGTGAGGTGTTCTGTTCTGCACATATACAGCTGTCCTAGCTACTTCTGCCCATAGATGCATAGGAAGATCTTGGTCATGAAGCATTCCCCGTGTTGCTTCCATAACAGTTCTATTATTCCTTTTTGCAACTCCATTTTGTTGTGGATTGTAGGGAGTAGTCAACTCCCTCTTAATCCATAAATCACTACATAGTTTCTTGAAATCACCTGAAGTGAATTCTCCGCCATTGTCGGATCTGAAAGTCTTAATCTTCTTATCTATTTGATTTTCTATCAAGGCTTTGAATTCCTTGAACTTATCAAACAATTCATCTTTATTCTTCAATAAGTAAACCCAAGTCTTCCTAGAGAAATCACCAATGAAAGAAACACAGTATACATACCCACTCAAATAACTGGATGACATTGGTCCGCACACATCAGAGTGGATAATCTCCAAGATTCCTTTTGCTTTGTTTTCACTGCTTGGAAATGCCTTCTTTGTATTCTTTCCTTTTGCACATCCTTTGCAAACACCTTCATGCTTTGATTGGATTTCAGGAATACCTTCTACAACTTTGCTTGCAATTGGTAGTGCTCTATAGTGCATGTGTGCAAGCCTTCTATGCCAAAGTTCACTTGGCTCCATGGATTCATGTACCATGGCATGTTCAGGTTGTCCCTTCAATTTGTACAATCCTCCCTCTTGCTCTCCAATCACTACTGCATCATCTATGGTCTTACCCATTGGCCACATGAGTACTTGGCCATCTACAAATGCAACTCTAATTCCTTTTGCATCCAAAGATGATATGGATAGGAGATTCTTCTTGAGCCTAGGTACATAGAGAACATCTTTCATCTTCAAAGACTTCCTAGAGTCTAGTTTGTAGGAGGCTTCACCACTTCCTTTGATAGGATATTGATAGTCATCCCTAAGTTTCACTTTATGAGGTGACTCATATTCAGATAGATATACAAAGGATTCTTTAAACCCAGTCATGTGTTTGCAAGCCCCACTATCAATAAGTCAATCATCACATCCATGACAGATATTACCTGTGAGAGCAGAGATTAGAACATATTCATCTTCACTTGATGAGTCATCACTTTCTGCTCTAGGTTTCTTCTTGGGTGGTTCATCATCCTCAGCATCATGAGCATGATATCTCTTCTTGCTACCCTTTTTCTTCTTGTTGACGTTTCTGTTGTTGTTCTTTTTTTTATTAGGACAATCTGAGGCAAAGTGTCCCTTCTCATTGCATGCAAAACATCTTAGATCTTTCTTGTCTCTATGATGATGGTGTGGAGTTTTCTTGGGATGAGAATGCTCCCTCTTGAACTTACCTTTCTTGGTATGTGTTGTGAGAGCTTGATCTTCATTTCCATTCTTTTCTTCTCGGGCCACAAGCCTAGCTTCTTCTTGTGAACATTCATCCCAAACTCTATTGAAAGAGATTAGTTTCCTTCTTGCACAGGTTCCTTGGATGAAGGAGTCCCATGACCTAGGTAGGCCATTCAATGTGGTCATCACAATTTCACCATTCTCCACTACTTCATCCATAGCTTCAAGTTGTTCCTTGATTTGAGAAACCTTACAAAAGTAGGATTGAATGGTCTCTCCATTCTGAAGCTTTACCCTTTTCAATTGGTTCCGCAAAGTCATCTTCCGATTTATGTTCTTTCCTTCAAACAATTTGGTCAAGGAGTCAAACATCTCCTTAGGTTTCTTTAGAGAAGACACATGGGGTATGAGATGGTCTTTGATAGAATCAATAATGATTCTCTTAGCCTTGAACAGGTTCTTCTTGTGTAAGGCCTTAGCCTCACCTTCCTCTGGAACTGGAACCTCTTCCTTTATGTAGTTGTCCAACTCATTCTCTTCTAGGATTAACCCAATCCTATACTTCTAGTCTCGGAAGTTATCAACCCCTTCAAGCTTATCCTCAATCTTGGTGTGGTGAGACATCTTAAAGAGTACTTCAAATGGAAATAGAAAATATTTAGGTCTTACCACTTGATTTTCTAAAAACTGGATCTGGAGCTAGATTAGGGTTTGTCAGAGAAACCCTAAATATTCAAAATGTGAATTTCAAGATTCTGAAAGGATAGAAAGATGCGCCTTGATGAGCTGATCAGCCTCGTATACTCAAAATTTGAAAACTACAAAGTTTTTCCCTTCATAAATACTTTTCAATCTCTCGGATTCACTAGGGAGGACCAGGGTATTTTTTAAGGATTCTAATAGTATACTTAAGTGTAGTATTCTAGGCTATTATTTTGGATTGAAAAAAACATATATATAGATAGGTAGGCGAATATGAAATATGAAACATACAATTTACTATTGAAAATTGTAAATTTTGGCGAATATTATGATAAAACAACATATTTTATGTAAATATAGACGATATTAGAGACTAAAAATGACCAAATAGCGAATTTATTTTTTGAAAAAAAGCCCCAAAAATAGCCATTTGGCGAAATTTCGCCCCTAAAAATTACCCTGGGGAGGACCCTGAATTAGGGTTTGAGTTTCCTGGAGCTTCAACCAACCAAAAAGTTTGATCCAAAGCTCTAAAATTTGATTTTTTCAAGGAGATTCTAGCTATGTCCTTAGATTTTAGAAATTCCTATTTTTTTGGAAACCCTAATTTTTAGGGCCAAACTCAAAATGCTCAGAATTGAATTCTGTCTCGACAGAAAAATGTGCCCTTCCAAGGAGAGTCAATCTAGACTCTTGCCTTTCATGATCTGTGGAGAGAAACCCAAATATTAAGAAGCCCTAGCTTCCGCAGCTGCATAGTGCCTTCTTCTTAGGTAAGCTCTGATACCATGTTAATTTTTCAACAATTTCATTCCATTATCATAAGGATCTCTTAGAGAATAACATGTACAACATATCTCTACAGCATATCAATCATAGACACAAAAGCAATCACACAAGAGACACAAAGTTTCATCGGGGAAAACCAAGAAGGTGAAAAACCCCGCAACTTCCTCGGAGATAAGATAAGCCACAATACAAGATCACAATGATCAAACCCAATAAGATGTCTCTAGCTGATGCTCCTCCTCCTCCATTAGTGCACCACTTTCTCTCTTAGCTATGCAAGCTTGAGAAGTGAGTGAATGAGATAAATGAGAGACACAACCTCTCTATTTATACACTAACTTGACCTGCCAATAATCCACTGGGGCTGACTTGCTAATCAATCCTAATAACCCAACCACACATGCTAACCAGGGCCAACCCCACACTGGTGGTCTAATATCCCATCAATACAAGTGACGACACTTGTCGATGCACATGATGACACTTACAAATACAAATGATGACACTTCCAATTAGAGGAATAATACATCTCTGTGGGATATACAATAAAGTACAAATGTAATAGATAGAAGAATATCTTCTAAAGTGACAAATACATCAACATATTGGTATTAGTATTAGAATTGGGCACAATCGAGGTGGTTGGTTTTCCCCTTGCTGAAGTGTTAGAAACATGGTTCACACTAACAAGGTTATTGAGAAAATTCTTGACCTATGGAAATGTGGGGTACAAGTTAGTAGCATGTCCTTTCTTCCATCATGGATTGCCTGATTGGTTGACTCTAGCTGTAGGGGTAGTAATTTCTACCACAGGGGTTTTTAACTTAGGTTGCTCCATGCCCCCAACATTGGGTTAGTGACAACTGGTGGTAGTTAGGTCACAGGTGGTATTGACCCGATAGGTGGTCCGATTTTGTATTCATGTCGGTGATACTGGGATACCCTCATTGTGGTATATTGGCTTTGGGGCCATTTCGATATAAGGTGGTCTCAAATACCACACATGTATCTTCAAAGTGAGCCTGAGTAATGTTAGTTTGGCCATTACTAGAATTCCTTGTACCCTTGCGGAAGAGAACAAGAAAGGGACCTAGAATATGGGTAGCACTGAAGGCTTTATGATCTGCTCAATGCCTCGTCTTGTAGAAGGTGCTAATGTTGGTCTAGAGGAGGCTTGTGACTTGTATTCATAGGTAAGGAGAAATATTTGTAAATTCCTAGACCTATATCAACATAAAGGGGAGAAGTGGATGATCCTAAGGTGGGTAGGATGTTATTTGGTTTTGTGTTGGTATGTGAGTCATAATAGTTTAGATGAACAAGGGTGGAAATCTTCCCATTGTGGGGAAACATCATAATGTTGAATACTAAGGAAGCTACAACCTTAATGGCATATATATAACTGCGTCCCAACAAAATGTTGTAGTCGAGTTGAGTGTCTCCTACTTCAATATCCAAAAGTACCACTCCCCCCCCCCCCCATATTGATGGGGACATTTTGGTACAAACCCAAAGGTTTTGATCATATCCCATCATAACCATGTAGAGAAATCAATGAGGGAACCAAGTCTAGTGAGCCCAAACATTTCCATGCATGAGTGGTCATCACACAAGTGGATGCTCCATTACTAATGACGCATTGATGAATGATGATGTTCTTTATTGTGACGGGAATATGGAAAGTGACTAACGAGTGTACTCACGCTTTTCCCTTTTCGAGGTTGAAGGTCATGAGGCATGAATCAGAAGGGTCAAATGTGCATAATACACTAATTCATTCCTTCTTTTGAGAAGGAAAATATTGGAGAACCTCCAATGTCGACATGACGACAACAAATTGAGCCAACTCATCCACGACGTTGCAATTGTGGGATACTTTCATGTGGGTTTTATGGGTGGTGTTGGTACCAATATTTACCATGGGAAATACTAGAAGATGGTGGACATGTAAAATCAGTTTGTAGAGAAAGCTTCAAAAAAATCAACCCTGGCAGTGACCAAGTTCAGCTTCGTGAAAGCAATTAGTTGTTAGATCAAAGGAGGGTGATCAAAGAAACATGCATTCATTACATCAAGGGTATTGTTAAACTAAAGCTACATCAGAAGAGAGGTGTGTATGAACAAATGCTATGATAAAAGTAGTAGAGGAGGGAATATAACATTGGAAGTAATTGTGAATGCAACAAGCAATCAATGACATAGATCAAGAGGAAAATGAGATCGACGACTGACAGATGATCAGACTCCACAAATTTCTCAAGTTTTAACTAAAATGAAGGATCTTAACTCCAAACCTCTAAGGACACATGTTAAAAGAAAGTCTATTTAGGCTTGCAAAAAAGTGTGCAACATACTGTATTTTCTCATCCCTGAAATTGTATTTAGAAGCATGTGTCAACACATTATAGCCTGACAAGTGCTAGATTGATAGGATAGGAGATTGGGTCCTACTATCATAAACTAGCATACCATCAGTGGATATGTAATGGATTTTGGGTCAAATGATCAACGATCGAGAACACTTCAAGCCTATCGAGGTGCACGAAAGTTAATATTACTCCGTGATCCTGAATGTTAAATCACCCAGACACATTTCATCATGAAATATTTTTAGAATTACAAAAGCAGTCTTACTATACCACTTTTCCTTGACCCTGAAACCACCATACCACATGTTAAAAGAAAGTCTATTCAGGCTTGCAAAAAAATGTGCAACATACTAGATTTTCTCATCCCTGAAATTGTATTTAGAAGCATGTGTCAACACATTATAGCCTGACAAGTGCTAGATTGATAGGACAGGAGATTGGGTCCTACTATCATAAACTAGCATACCATCAGTGGATATGTAATGGATTTTGGGTCAAATGATCAACGATTGAGAATACTTCAAGCCTATTGAGGTACACGAAAGTTAATATTACTCCGTGATCCTGAATGTTAAATCACCCAGACACATTTCATCATGAAATATTTTTAGAATCACAAAAGCAGTCTTACTATACCACTTTTCCTTGACCCTGAAACCACCATACCACTTCATAGTTGAAGCAAATAGGACCCACCCCCCATGGTCCCAACGAATCTGACTGCCATCACTATTCTTACAATGTGTCTATCCAATTAATGACACTACGCCTCATTGTATAGATCGATGATATCTTGACACATATTCCTCCTATTGAATGCACATAATTTCAAATACTCCTCTATAAAGTCCCAATTTTCAAATTTCTGAGTATTATTTCGCAAGCCATATCGAGAGCTCCCAAATCTCAGTCTTTTTCCTACACAATTCTCACATTTTTTTGTACTTTATCATCACCCAAAGAGTTTTTTACTATTTCCATGGAATCCGTTGTTGAATCTGCACCATATCCATCAACTGCTAACCCATCCAGCTGAGAACAACACCTTGCGGATAACCACTTTGATGTTTATGATCCAGTACTATTAGTCACAGTCCTTCACTAGGCCTTAAGAGAGGCATAAGAATGAGCCAAAGAAGGAGAGGACTACCTGAACCTATGAAGTTACAGTTTGGCTAAAGTGATTATGCTTAGATCCCAACCTTTAATGCCAATTTCATTAAACTTGGACTTATTCTAGTCCAAGTCACTTTGAAGACGGGGCTAAAACCACCTTTATAAACTCCAAAATCAAGCAAAATCTGGTTCCAAAACTGCCAAATCCAGGTTCCAAATGTGCCAAAACCGGTTCCAAAAGTGCCAAAACCGGTTCCGAAAGTGCCAAAACCGATTCCAAAATTGCCAAAACCGATTCTGAAAGTGCCAAATCAAGGTTCCGAAAGTGACAAAATCGGTTCCTAAATAGCCAAAAACTGGTTCCAAAAGCGCAAAATCTAGTTCTGAAAGTGACCAGACCGGTTCTGAAACTGCCAAATATGTTTCCAAAAGTGCCAAAATCTAGGTTCCAAAACAATAATTTTTCTTTTGATATTTATGTCTGTATAATATGATGGTCATTTGAAGTTGAATGTCATTAACCAACACCCCATTTTTTAATGAGGCTCGAGCTAAATAAATGAAGGGGCGACCGACCCTTCTTCTGCCCATTATTATTTTCATTATAGTTCTAGACTGCAAGAAGGGTGGTTTGATCCTTCTTGTGTTCACCATTCTGGATACAGGTGAATTGTCGAATATTGGTGTTCACAATTATCTACTAAAAGATGGGGCAGTTGATCCTTCTTGTCGTCAGTCGGGATAAATATTGTTTACATGTTATAACATAGGCAATGTCCCAATCACTGCCACATAATGCGGAAGTCGGTAGTGGGGAAATGTTGTCCCAACCTTCGTAGATTAATTATTCTTCATTTCTCTTTTAAATGAAGGGTCGACCGACCCTTCTTGTGCTTAGCATTTTTGTAGTCTTCGACATTCAAGATATACATGAATTAGAAGCCTATACTTCATAGGTTGAATATTTGCACAATTCCCTCACAAATGAAGGGGCGACCGACCCTTCTTCTGCCCAATATTATTTTCATACTAGTTCTAGACTACCAGAAGGGTCGGCCAGCCCTTCTTGTGATTTATATTTATCCAGTCTTGACCCTTATGGTTATACATGAATTGATCTCTATTTTGGAAGGCGAAAATCTCACACGTGTGAGCCTCAAAGAGAGAACTGACGCCATAGGAAGTGATGACATGGCATCAAAAGACACATGATGGTGTTCTGGTGTTATCATTAAGTCAGTGTTGTAATGTGACATCATTCTGGAAAAGTATGCCAAGTTTGTGAAACTTTGGAAATTGACAAAGTATGGAAAAAGTAATCAAAACTGCTCTGAGAGAATGCCCACCAGAATTCATGGTTTCAGAAATATGCATGCACCATCATATCATGATATAGTTTGTTGAAGTGGCTATATAGTTATACATGATTGCGGATTGCGATAACTGTTTGAGTAATGGATTTGCGACATGCGTTTCCGCAACCCGCAATTCGGATTGCGGATTGCGGAAACTTTGGTTTGTTTTTATTTCAAGTTGTAGTCCTGCAACCCGCAATTGCGGATTGTGGGAATGTCATATATATTTCAAAACAATTAAACCCCCACAACTCATCTTCCACATTCCCTAGATTAGATATCAGCCGTCGACTTGTCTTAATCTTATGGCCCAGAATTAAGCCGACGGAATTAATAAATATGTTGATTTTGTTTATGTTTCCTTTTATTATTTTCCATCTTCGAAAATTAACTACTGTGTGGATTTTACTACCAAATACGTTTCAAAAATTTCCAAATCCAGGTTCCAAAACCATACTTTTTCTTTTGATATTGCTACTTTTGAAATTGGTTTTTGCGGTGTTCCGAAATGATAATTATGACGGTTATTTGAAGTAGTAAAAAATATACAAATTATCAAATGAATTGGTGTCTGCATAATATGACAATCATTTGAAGTTGAATTTCATTAACCGACACCCCATTTTGAATGAGGCTCGAGATAAATGAATGAAGGGTCAACCTACCCTTCTTCTACCCACTATTATTTTCATAATAGTTCTAGACTGCAAGAAGGGTTGTACAATTATTCCTGTGTTCATCATTCTGGATACAGGTGAATTGTCGTATATTGGTGTTCACAATTATCTACTAAAAGAAGGGGCGGCCAATCCTTCTTGTTGGCAGTCGGATGTCCCGAGAAATATTGTTTAGATGTTATAACTTAGGAAATGTTCCGATCCCTACCATATACTACGGAATTCAGTTGTGGGGAATTGTCGTGCCAACCTTTGTAGATTTAATATTTTTTCATTTCTCTTTTAAATGAAAGATCGACCAACCCTTCTGGTGGTTAGTATTTTTGCAGTCTTCACTATTCAGGATATAGATGAATTGACAGCCTATACTTCATAGGGTGAATATTTGGACAATTCCCTCATAAATGAAGGGGCAGTCGACCCTTCTTCTGCCCAATATTATCTTCATACTAGTTCTAGACTGCAAGAATGGTCATCCGATCCTTCTTGTGTTCACCAGTCTAGATACAGGTGAATTACTGGATATTCGGATTTGATTCCCGCAACTCACATTTGTGGATTGCGGGAAGAGGATTGTAAATGTTTGCATTCTGTGTTTGCGCAACCCGCAAATGCAGATTGCGGGAACAGTTTGAATAATGGATTTGTGATTCTCCTCTCAACATAGTTTATCATTACAGAGTATTGATCAAATTCCTTGGTGGTATAATGAAGAGGATCAATGGAGTTTTATGCATTCCAGGTTTTGTGTGTAACCTAGTATTATTAAGAAAACTTATTCATGTTCGTGTCAGGTTCCTTTTATCTAACAAAGGGTGTAAAATGGTCTAGTAATCTATGGTGTTTGCTAAGGGTGATTGTGTGGGAACTCTATTCAATGTTGATGCATGTATTGTTCAATGTAATAGTTATTCAATTTCTACAGTGAACAAAAAATCACTAGGATCCACAACCTCACAATTAGAACCTGTACATACCTCCAATGGTCTTGAATTTTAGGTACCTAAACAATCCCTTGCTTCAGAAATGAAGATACCTACAAAGGTGAAAAGTCCAATGTCTAAAATATTCACTCATTCTTTGAATAGCCAATCAATCGGCTAAGTTATAACATATAAAAATGGTTTGTCCCGACTTCTGTTTTCCGACAAGAAGGATTGACCGCCCCTTCTTTTCGTAGTTAATTGTGAAAACATTTATCCAACAATTCAGATATATCCATAATGGAGAACACAAGAAGGGTCGACCAACCCTTCTTGCATTGTCGACTATTATGAAAATAATATTGGGAATATGAAGTGTCGGCCAACCTTTAATTTACGAGGCAATTTTCAAAATAGAACACCTTGGATGTTTTAACATATAAAAATTGTTTCTCCTTACTTATGTTTTCCAACAAGAAGGATCGTGTGCCCCTTATTTTCGTAGTAAATTGTGAAAACCTTTATCCAACAATTCATCTATATCCATAATAGAGAACACAAGAAGGATCAACCGATCCTTCTTGTGGTGTCGAACTATTATGAAAAGAATATTAGGAATAAGAAGGGTCGGCCGACCCTTCATTTATGAGGGAATTGTAAAAATAGAAGACCTTGGAGAAAGAGCAACCGCTCTTTATCTGAGAATATTTCCACTTGCCAACCAAGCCTTTGAAGCAAAACGTCTATAAATTTTGTTGTTTAAATGTTGATATCTAGTATCCCAGGGTGACACGTGGAACAATCATATTGTGACACGTGGCATATTTGATTTGGCAAATTGAGTATTAGAAATATAGTTTAATTATAGTATTGACTCGTATAGAATATTTTCTCCTCTAAGCACCATTGAATCCATGCTATGTTTTATTCTCTATTAAACACTATGTTTTAAATATGCTTGGGCGAACTGTAAGGGCAAGTGAATAATTATAGTAGCATTTGTGGTCTCACAGTATCACTGCCTCTCTAGCTACCGGTACACCCCTATTATCTTGGTCATTCACGTTGAATCATCTAGATACTTGCAATCGTTGAGACCTATGGATTGGAAATATTGACACCTAAATCCTCCAAAAACAAAGGTATCGAAGGCAAAGACCATGTTTTGAATATTCTGTGCCTATGTTTCATGTTCTAATCGGCCATCAAACCCAAATGGTTTCATGTGTGCAACTTATGAGATATTGAAAAATATAAATACCCGGCAATTGAAAAACTAGATTTATGGTTTGAATAATATAAATACTCGACAATTGAAATGTTTTGTTACAAATTTAGATATAAATATAAATACCTGGCAATTGAAATGTTCTGTTACATATTTATTATTAAGACATAAAAATCAATAGAAGTTATTCCTGGAAATTGAATTTACTTTGATCTTTCAACTTTTACAGAGCTTGGGTTATTAATACATTTCACGACTAGTACGAGCTTGAGCTCACAAACACAGACTCTTCTACTACATGATTTATATTAAAAAAATTCTTACTAAGAAATAAAAATCAGTAGAAGTTATTCCGGGTTAAAACAGTGCAACTTCGCCACATTACATAGAGATGAAATTTACTTCGATGTTTCACCTTTTACAGAGCTTGGGCTCTTAATACATTTCAGGACTACAAGATTGAGCTCACAAATGCCGACTCTACTACAACAGACTCTACTACATAGAATTTACACAGACTTTATTTTTGCTTCAACTAGAAGCTATACTTTATCTTTGCTTCAACTAGAAGCTATGAGTCACATTAGTGACAAATCTTGGTCTTGGGGATTCGATAGTGCTTGAAATGCCCATATATCATGGTGTGGTGAGGATTTGTGAGGGAACTGCTGCCGAAATGCTCATATATCAGGAAGAGAGCAACCATAAGACTCAAGTATTTCTAATAAAACTACAAAGGAAACAGAACAGAGGCAGTAAAGAAGAGTGCCATGACTTCCCAAAGATTTCATTTTGCTGCGATACCAGGTATACTTTAGTCATTATATAGTGAATTGGTGAATTGGCTTGGATGTTACGGATGGGGAAGGATAATTATGATAGTATGGTGGGATGGTGGTCATAGATATCATCTGTACCGACTGTAGATTTTGCTGGAGTAATTGTACATGTATCACCCTAATTGATGCCTTGAGAAAGGAATGTATGCTGACATGGCGATGGCTTATACGATGAAATTATGAAATGGCGGTTATCCTGACGGTGCTAATGGTGAATGATGGCTTGTATCACATGTGTGAAGAAAATAATCACATCGCTTTAGTCGAAATTATGACTTTTCATAAACACCAAGATCACCGCCATCATTTACCATTAGCACCATCAAGACAAACATTTTTTATATGTTCCAATTAAGCTTGTGCAATATTATTTTATATTCTGTTAATTGTAATGTTGTGATTTCTCTGTTATTTAATTCTATAATATGTATGTTTGAAAAGAGAACATATAAAATCCTGAGAACTATTTGGAAAGAAAGAACACATAAAATTTGAATATTTTAATGCCCCTCAAAGGGATTTAGACTTTGAAAGCGTGAATTTAGACTTTGTAAGTGTGAATATCAACCTTTCTAAAGTGCAAAAACGGGTTCTGAAAGTGGCAATATTGGCTTTGAAATGTGGGTTTTTCTATTCGAGTAGTGTGTTTTTTTACTACTTAAGAACCTTAAAATTGCAGTTTTTTGTTATAAAACTATGAATTTCAATTGAAAATGTGTGGATGTTAGGAACCCATGTCTTTACTTTGTTAGTATGTTATTGTTGGACGCATATGCTTTGTAAGTCATCCCGCAATAATGGTTGATCAATAGTTGTGTTATTGTTGTTGGCGCATATGCTTTATAAGTCGCCCGTAGTATTGTTGATCCATAGTTTGTAACGACCCATGGTTTCGACCCATAGTATTGGCGCCTAGAATTAGTATATAAGTGTGCATTGAGACCTATGAAGGCACCGTGAAGTTATTTGTATTGAGCTTGCTCAAAGGAGGTTTCCCCCTCGAAGTGGCCTGTGATCAATATAAAAGTGATTCTGAGTTCTGTCATTTCTTCTATTTCGCATATTCGTATTAATTAATTGTTGCAGGTGCCTCACATCTGGTATCATAGCACTTTCTTGGGCTCGCTGGGTGAAATTTCTGCCAATTTTTTTTTTTTCGCATCTGTTGCAGGTTCGGATTTGGGAATAATCCCTATCCGCTTAACTGTGGGAAGTACTTGGGCATAAGCCCTAAAAATCATTGTGAGGAGTACCACAGGAACCCCGAAGTAGCTAGCCCATTGAGAGGACCTGCCAGCGAAAAGGACAACGACCCCTACCTGATTGACTAGTTCCCACTCGTGAGGTAAACCAAGAGCTGTCGTTTGTGGCAAAGCGGTTATCAGTTTTACCTGAGCCGTGGAGTGAGGGGTACTGCCCCAATACGCAAGCCGTCAGATAGCATTGGTGGCCGAGTGAAACCCCTAAACTGTTAGGAAGCCGCACATACCTGGGGTCCATATCTACTTTCAGCTGAACTATTGTCGATCACTACTGTGCCGTTCAGATCCATTTTGCAAGTCGTTTCAGATCCGGCCGCTTTCAGTCCATTCGGCGCTGTTCCAGATCCTCGGTTGCTTTCAGTCCATTCGGCGCTTGTTCCAGATTCCTTTCGAGCCGTAGCCGCTCCATCTGAAAAAAAGTATAAAATTCAGTTTTTTGTCCATATCTTCCTTGTTTTTACTCTGTTTCCCTTGAAATTTTTGGGGAACCCCTGTCATCCTATTCTGCATATTTCAGTCCTGAGGACCCTATTCCCAATTCACCTTCCCAAAGCCCGAAATCCCACATTTGTTTTATTTTCAGGGTTTGCCATAACTTCCTCAGATTTCATCCAATCACCTTCAAATTTTACCACAGAGTTCCTTTCTGAATTATGCTTCTTTGTTTCCCTTTGCCAAATTTTCCCATTCTTTCACCCCGCTTCTGAAATCCTCATTTTTGCTTCCCTGTCTATCCAACAGTGTCCAAAACCTAGTCAAACCCCAATTACCCTTGTGATTTTTTCCCAAATCTAGATTTTCCTTTACTGAAGTAGTTTCTGTTTTTGTTTTCCTACCCGGATTAAAAAAAAAAAAAAAAAAAAAAAACATGGTTATGGTTGTCACCCGTGTAGGAGCAAAAACCATGGAGGACGCACTTGCAGCCATCCAAGCCAAACTCTAGGATCTGGATGAAAAATTTCTCTGTCTCCATCTTGAACATTCAGCTATGAACAACAAACGGCAGTCCGAGTCTTCAACAGACAATGGGTTCTCTTCTTCCAGCAATTTCCGTGGTCCGAAGCTTATTTTCCTCGCTTCAATGGTATCGATCCAACTGGATGGAACTATCGTGCAGAACAGTATTTCAGTCTGCATAATACTTTTGATGTCAACAAAGTTCCATTGGCATCCTTTCATTTGGAACAGGAAGCTCTTCAGTGGTACCGTTGGTACATCAAGGCTCATCCAGAGCCCAAATGGCCAGACTTTTGCCAGCTCCTTTTGCAACGATTTGGTCCTAGTGCTTTTGATGACTTCACAGGATCCCTCACTAAACTTCGCCAAACTGGCACTATGAGAGAGTATCAAATCGAATTTGAGAATCTAGCCAACCACACCGAAGGATTGTCTGATGACTTTTCCCGGAGTTGTTTTATCAGTGGTCTAAAGGATGCCATCCACTCTAAGGTCAAAATGTTCTGTCCCAACACAATGATGGAAGCCCTAGGGTTGGCTAAGTTGGCAAAAGACAAGATTGCATCCCAACAACGCTCCAAGCCCAATTTTGTTCCCTTCCGAAATATGGGTTCTCAGCGACCACCTCTACCGCAGGCTCCTCGACCGACTCCTATCAAGCGTTTGTCTGAAACAGAGATGCAAGCACGCAGAGAAAATGGGCTTTGTTATAATTGTGATGAGAAATTCACTCGTGGACATAGATGTGTTCAGCAAAAACTCTATCTCTTGGATGTGGAGTCTCCGCCTGCCTCTGAAATTGGTGACGAAGATCCAGAAACACTGGATGCTCTGGTCGACATTCAGGAACCACCTATTGACCCTCCGTCTCAGGATGACCAGCCAGAGATATCTCTCCATGCTTTAGCTGGAATCACCACCCCCCAAACAATGCGGGTCAGGGGTTACTTCAAGAAGCTTCCTCTTACAATACTCATTGATTTTGGTAGCACTCATAATTTCATTGATCCTCGGATCGTCAAACAAGCTGATTGTTTTATCCATCCTTGCTCCAACTTTGAAGTCATGGTTTCCAATGGGGGAACCTTACCTTTCAAAGGGAAGTGTCGAAATGTGCGTATTTCTATGGGCGACTATACCTTGCGCTCTGACATGTTTTCCTTGCCCTTAGGTGGATGTGATGTGGTTTTGGGCGCTCAATGGCTACGCACACTTGGCCCTATCTTATGGGATTTTGCTGAACTTTGGATGCAGTTTTCCCTCAATGGACAAAAGCACACATTGACAGGATTACAACCAGGTTCTCTCAGCATCATCAGTTCACATCGCATGGAAAAAATCCTTAAGAAGAATTCACATGGTGTCATCGCTCAGATCCATTCCCTCCAGATGCAACCATCAGTGGTCTCCACTACTCCTTTGGATCTACAACAAATTCTGGATCGATATACAGGTGTCTTTGCTGAACCAGTGGGATTACCACCTTCCAGGCCAGAAGACCATCGTATTCATCTCCTTCCTGGCAGTGTTCCTCCCAACATTAGGCCCTATCGCTACCCATTTCACCAAAAAATGGAGATTGAAATGCTCGTTCGGGACTTATTGAAGCAAGGTATTATTCGTCCAAGCACTAGTTCCTTTTCTTCTCCAGTTATTCTTGTCCGCAAAAAAGATGGGTCATGGCGCCTCTGCATTGACTTCTGAGCACTTAATCACCTCACCATCAAGGATAAGTTTCCAATTTATGTTGTTGATGAGCTTCTTGATGAGCTTCATGGGGCTCACTTTTTCTCCAAGTTGGATCTTCGTTCTGGGTATCATCAAATTCGGGTTCATGAGGAGGATATTCCTAAAACAGCTTTCCGCACACATGATGGCCATTATGAGTTTTTGGTCATGCCCTTTGGCCTCACTAATGCTCCTTCAACATTACACGCCTTAATGAATAAAATATTTTGACCCTACTTGCGGAAATTCATTCTGGTATTCTTTGATGATATCCTCATCTACAGTAAAACATGGGATGAACATCTCCAGCATCTGGATCTTGTCATGCAAATTTTCTCTGACCATCATCTCCATGCCAAGCAGTCTAAATGTGTTTTTGGACAGAAGGAAGTTGAGTATCTCGGGCACATTATCTCAACACAAGGGGTTCACGTGGATCCTACCAAAATCGATGCCATGAACAATTGGCCACAGCCTCAGACACTCAAGAGCCTTCATGTTTTTTTAGGGTTGACTGGCTACTACCGCAAGTTTTTCAAGGATTATGGGAAGATTGTAGCTCCATTAACTACTCTATTGAAAAAGGATGCTTTTACATGGACACCTGCTGCTCAGTGTGCATTTGAAAAACTAAAACAAGCTATGTGTACTACACCTGTGCTAGCTATGCCCGATTCTTCCAAGCCCTTCACTATTGAGAGTGATGCTTGCGGCAATGGACTTGGTGTTGTCCTCCTTCAAGATGAACACCCCATTGCGTTCACCAGCAAAGCCCTTTCAGGTAAGAATTTAGCTGCCTCTACCTATGAGAAGGAAATGATGGCTATTTTGCATGCAGTACAGAAGTGGCGCCCATACCTATTAGGGAATCATTTCTGCATCAAGACTGATCACCAGAGTCTGAAATATTTCTTGGACCAACGTGTCTCCTCCCCGGCACAACAGAAATGGGTTAGCAAACTCATGGGTTATGACTATGAGATCACTTACAAGAAGGGTAAAGACAATATTGTGGCAGATGCCCTTTCTCGCACATTTGATGCCCATGGTTCTCTTTCAGCTATTTCTATGTCGGTTCCAAATTGGTTGCAATCTGTTCAACAGGGTTATGTCAATGACTCTTCCTTATCTCAAATCATCCAACGCTTGACCAACAACCCTTCTGCTGTACCACATTACTCTTGGGATGGTGCTTCTCTGCGATACAAGGGTCGTCTGGTGCTTCCCCAAAGCACAGATCTTCAACAGGCTGTCTTCTATGAACTCCATGCTTCTCCCTCGGCAGGGCACTCTGGGTTCCTCAAAACATATGAACGAGCACGACGTAACTTCTTTTGGAAGGGCATGAAAAGGACAATTCAACAGATGGTAGCCGAATGTGATACCTGCCAGTGCAATAAGGGCGAAACAACACTCCTTCCAGGATTGCTTGAACCCTTGCCCATACCTACACGGATTTGGACAGATATTTCTATGGATTTCATTGAAGGGCTCCCTAAATCTGGCAGGAAGACAGTGATTCTCGTTGTGGTTGATCGCCTCTCCAAATATAGTCATTTTTGTGCTCTCAGCCATCCCTATACAGCCTCCTCCGTTGCTCAAATTTTTCTGGACCAGATTTTTCATCTTCATGGCATCCCTTCTTCCATTGTCTTGGATCGCGAGGCGACTTTCACCAGTCATTTTTGGACAGAACTATTTCGCCACACTGGCACCAAACTAAAGATGAGTTCAGGGTATCACCCACAAACAGATGGTCAGACTGAAATTGTCAATAAATGCTTGGAAACTTATCTTCGTTGCTTCACCTCGGAACAACAACATCAGTGGGAAAAGTGGCTCCCTCTCACTGAATGGTGGTACAATACCTCTTACCACACTGCCTCTAAAATGACCCCATATGAAGCAGTCTATGGTCAAGCACCTCCATCTCTTCTTCCATACACCCCCACCAGTTCACTAGTTCAGGAAGTTGACATGGTCCTTCGCAACCGCGATCAGATTCTTCGCATTTTGCGGGACAATCTTCACATGGCAAGAAATCGCATGAAGCAACAAGCTGATCAGCACCGTTCGGAGTGCACTTTTCAAGTCGGCGATATGGTTTTTCTTCGTCTCCAGCTGTACAAACAATCCTCCTTGAAACTCAAAGGGCGTCATAAGCTCGCTCCAAATTTCTATGGGCCATATCGGATTCTTCAGAAGATTGGGTCTGTTGCTTATAAATTGGAACTTCCTCCTTCTTCCCGCATTCATCCAGTCTTTCATGTCTCTTGTCTGAAGAAAGTTCTTGGCACCAACATCAGCGGACAAACGATTTTACCCGAACTGGATAATGAAGGATCCATCCTGTTGGAACCAGAGGCCATCCTCAATCGGTGCACGCGTCAGCTTCGCTCTCTCTCTATCACAGAGGTCTTAATTTAGTGGCACGGCATGCAACCAAAGGACGCTACATGGGAACCACTCCTTTAGATTCAACAACAATTTCCACATCTAAAGCTTTGAGGACAAAGCTTTTTTTAAGGGGGAGGGGATGTTAGGAACCCATGTCTTTACTTTGTTAGTATGTTGTTGTTAGACGCATATGCTTTGTAAGTCGTCCCGTAGTAATTGTTGATCAATAGTTGTGTTATTGTTGTTGGCGCATATGCTTTGTAAGTCACCCGTAGTATTGTTGATCCATAGTTTGTAACGGCCCATGGTTTCGACCCATAGTATTGGCACCTAGAATTAGTATATAAGTGTGTGTTGAGACCTATGAAGGCACCATGAAGTTATTTGTATTGAGCTTGCTCAAAGGAGGTTGCCCCCTCGAAGTGGCCTGTGATCAATATAAAAGTGATTCTGATTTCTGTCATTTCTGTTATTTCGCATATTCGTATTAATTAATTGTTGCAAATGCCTCACAGTGAATTTGAACACTTAGCCAATTTTTTGTTCTTAATATGCAAAATAGAACAACCTTTTTCTCATTTTGGCAGGTTTGTATTTTACCCGTGTGAACTCCAGAGGCAACTCCGATCCTATAAATAGATAGCCAGATCATCACTTAGCCATGTGAGTTCAACACTTAGCCATATTTTTATTCTTTATATATAAAATAATTTTGTTCTTAATATGTAAAATGCTTTTGTTCTTAATATGTAAAATACAATGATTTATATTCAGAAAGATATATTCATCATTTGACCATATTTCTCTATAAAATACTTCTCTATAATTATATTGAAGCATATAGATGGATTTATTCAGAAGGATGTGCACAACCATTCATTACAAAAAGGAGAGCCTAGGAGCATGAATAGATTTCCCAGTATGGATCTATAAATTTAACAAGATGATGCAAAAAAAATCCAAAATTGATGTAAAAATCCAAATTTTGTTTTTGATCCTTATTTTTCAACAAGAAGGATCGGTCGCCTCTTCTTTTCGTAGTTATTTGTGAAAACCTTTTTCCAGAAATTCAGCTATATCCATAATGGAGAACACAAGAAGGATCGACTGAACCTTCTTATAGTGTCAAACTATTATGAAAAGAATATTGGGAATAAGAAGGGTCGGCCGAACTTTCATCTACAAGAGAATGGTGAAAATAGAATGCCTTAGAGAAAGAGCGCCGAGCAGCCGCTCTTTCTCTGAGAATATTTCTACTTGCTAGCAAAGTCTTTGAAGCAAAACTTCTATAAATTTGGAGACATGTGGAACGCTTACATTGTGACATGTGGCATATTTTTATTTTAAAAATTAGTTTAAATATTTTTTAAACGAATATTAAGGATATTAATGGTACCAGGCATGTTGGCCATCGGATTTTCAATGAATCGATTAGAGTAATAAGTGTACGATTACTCCAGCAAAATCTATACTTGCTACAGATGATACCTATGACCACCATGATCCTGCCATACTGTGATAATTACCATTGACCCCAACCAGAGACTTTGTTGGTGACAAGACATAAACATTATGTGGACTGAAAGCATGATGAGATTATTCACATGAGTGATAAAATCCATCATTTACGGTGAATATTATTAAGCCTATTGTAGGCCATTTAATGCACTGGCAGCAGGCATGTTGGCCATTGGATTTTCAAGGAATCGATTGGAGTGATATGTGTACAATTACTCCAGCAAAATATGTAGTTGCTACAGATGATATCTTTAACCACCATGCTCCCACCATACTATGATAATTACCATTTCCCATCCATCCCAGACTCCCATCCCATTCAATCCATCAACACAGTGGCCACTCACTATATATAGGCTAATCCATCAACATAGTGGCCACTCACAGCAAACTGAAATGGAATTTTTCAGTTTGTTCACCTTATGTTCCCTGGGTATGCATGGATTTGTCATTATGTTCCTGCAACCAGGAGCGGACATAGGGAGATTAAGAAACGTTCTCATATAGGTAGATGACGAAACATTCTCATATAATGGATCTAATGCACCATTTTCCTGCAGAGAAATTTGGGGAGAGAATAGGTAGCTTGAAATCATTGAAGAATCTTGATATCCATATTCCGAAGCCTCTTCCTCTTCTCAACTTATTGGAGCAACTTCCTAACCTTGAAAGACTACATATCCAAAAAACATTTTTCTCGGTAAGAAAGAATTTTTGTAGTCATTATTATACACACGTCTAATTTAAGTGTTTGCTTATCATTTGCAAATTATATTTCATTGGTTGAATTCCTTTGCTTCCACTAACTACGGTGTTAGGAGCTAACCCGTCCAAGCAGGATGCCCATACCAACTGTGTGAGGAGCTAACCTGTCCAAGCGGGATGCCGAGACCAATTGTTATGGCGCACTTGGAAATTTAGGAGTAGTTTCTCTTTTTTTATTGTGCATGATGATATGTGTGCTTGTGTGTTGGCTGCAATAAAATGATTATTTTTGCATTTGTTAGAAATGGTTTCTTTTTACGACAACGTGATAAACAATTATTTGTTTTCTATGTAGGTATTCGAGAGAGATGTAATACCGCCATGTCTAGGCTATCTTCGAATCTCTTTGCCTCCATATCATGTTGTCAGCTTCTTCTAACTGTGCATAATTTGTTTCACTTGTTTTAAAGATGCGCACCTCACCCATTTCCACTACATTTTATAGTCAGTCCCATGAAAGTCAGAAATCTCGAGACTTTCCAGCTTCGCATAATGAAAAAACATAATGTTATCAATCATTTATGTTTCTTCCTTGATGAATTTCAGCTCACCAAAGTTCAGCTCACCAACTTAAGATAGTAGTATCAGACTTAATAGATACTAAACTTGGTGATGATGTAGTATCAGAGCTCGATGATGTAGTATCAGACTTAACATATAGTAAACTTGTTATCACCATCCCACATTTTTTGAACTATTCATCGACAAATAAATACATCTGGCCCGGAGAGCTTACCAGTCTTTGCAAGAATATTCTTTTTGTAGCTGAAGGTGGGAAAATCATTAGGGTAGGAGGCTTTCTAAAGTTTCTCCAGGCGCATGCATCCAAGAGTAACTAGGCCAAGTTAATGGGATGGAAATTGGAATCCTTGGATGACTATGGGATTTTCAACACTTTTTTAAGGTTACCTTATACTACCACCTTGTGCAGGAGGTATGATGTATTCAGTGAATGATTTGGTTTCATTCTTTCAAAGATACTTGTAGTAGTCATCGAATGTTGTTTTAGTACAGTCCTTCATGTCTAGAATGAGTCTAGTGCTTCTAAGTCTACAAGTCGAAGCTCCAATAAAAGTTTAGTCTTTTATTACTCCTTCAAATTAGTTGATTTGATTAAGGATAAGGAGAATCTAAAACGTTCAATGACTTTAAGTTATTCTGAAGTTGAATTTAAAATAAAAAAATGCAATTGAAAAGGGCCTTCTGAAAGTGGCAATATTGGCTTTGAAAAGGGTGTTTTTTCTATTGGAATAGTGTGTTTTTTTACTACTTATGAACCTTAAATTGCAGTTTGTTGTTATAAAACTATGAACTTCAATTCAAAAAGTGTCAATTTAAAATAAACAAATGCAATTTCTGATTTGAAAAGTGTGAATTTCAAATCAAATAATGCAATTTTTTATTTGAAAATTGCAATTTTCATTTGTAAATGTTCTAAATTTTAAGGTGAAAAAATCAATGTCTAAAATTTTCAAGTCACTTTGAAGACGGGTCAAAAACCGCCTTTCTAAACTCCAAAATCAAGCAAAATCTGGTTCCAAAACTGCCAAATCCAGGTTCCAAAAGTGCCAAAACCGGATCCAAAAGTGTCAAAACCAATTCCCAAATTGCCAAAACCGATTCCGAAAGTGCCAAATCAAGGTTCAAAAAGTGACAAAATCGATTCCTAAAGAGCCAAAACCGGTTCCAAAAGTGCAAAATCCGGTTCCGAAAGTGCAAAATCCAGTTCCAAAAGTGACCAAATCGGTTCCAAAACTGCAAAATCCGTTTCCAAAGTGCCAAAATCTAGGTTCCAAAACCATACATTTTCTTTTGAACGAGGCTCGACATAAATGAATGAATGGGCGGCCGACCCTTCTTCTGCCTACTATTATTTTCATAATAGTTATATACTGCAAGATGGGTGGTTCGATCCTTCTTGTGTTCACCATTCTGGATACAGGTGAGTTGTTGGATATTGGTGTTCACAATTATCTACTAAAACAAGGGGTGACTGATCCTTCTTGTCAGCAGTTGGAAGTTGAGAAAAATATTGTTTACATGTTATATCATAGGCAATGTCCCGATCGCCGCCACATACTGCGGAAGTTGGTAGTGGGAAAATGTTGTCCCAACCTTCGTAGATTAATTGTATTTCATTTCTCTTTTAATTGAAGGGTCAACCGACCCTTCTTGTGCTTAGCATTTTTGTTGTCTTCACCATTCAAGATATACATGAATTGATAGCCTATACTTCATAGGTTGAATATTTACACAATTCCCTCATAAATGAAGGGGCGGTTGGCCCTTCTTCTGCCCAATATTATTTTCATACTAGTTCTAGACTACCAGATGTTGATGTATATGTAACTTCGGAATGTATTTCATCTATGTATTTCATATATATTTATTGTACCCTTATTAGAGATGTGTTATTCCTCGATAAGGAAGTGTCGTCATGTGGATTGACAAGTGTCACAAGTGTGTGTACTTGCCGATGGGTTATTAGACCACCATGTGTGGGGTCGGCCCTGAAATATATATATTATAATGTGGATGTACCTAACTAGACAAGTCGGCCCCATAAGGTCACTAGGCAAACAAGTTAGTATAAATAGAGATCAGGAGATCTCTATTTAGATTCATTCGGAAAGTTATATCTCTTTCACTTAGAAAGTGGTGCACTAGTGAGGAGGAGGATCATCTGTACTAGGAGACTATCTCAAGTGTATTTTGGTTGTACTTTGGTTGAGCCATTGCTCTCTCTATCTTTGAGGAAGTTGTGGGGTTTTTCACCTTAGGGTTTTCCCCACGGAAACTCTGTGTCTCTTGTCTCTCATGCTTTTGATTCTTGTGATGCTTGTCATGCTTATTGTGATTGTTATGCATTGATATACTCTATATGTTATTCTCTCCGTGAAGATCCTAGAGTATTGTGAATTAATGCTCAAAATTTAACATGGTATCAGAGCTAACCTGAGAAGAAGACATTTTGCAGTGACGAAAACTTGAGTTTCTTGTTTATTGGGTTTCTCTCCACAGATTTTGGAAAAGCAGTATAGTAGATTGACTCTACTCATCAAGGACAATCTATCGGTCCAATCAGAATTCAATTCTGAGCATTTTTTAAATTTGGCCCTAAAAAGTAGGGTTTCCACAAAAATAGGAATTTCTGAAATCTGAAGACATATCTGGAAGATCCTTGCAAAAATCAAAGTTTAGAGATTTGGATCGAGATTTTTGGCTGGGTAGATCTCTGGGAAACTCAAATCCTAATTCAAGGCTCTCCTCAATGAACCTGAGAGGACAAAAAGAAAAATCTGAAGGGTAAATCTTTGCTGATCTCAAATTCTGAATACACCAGGATGATCAGCTCATCAAGGCGCATCTTTCTATCCTTTCAGAAAATTGAAATTCACATTTTGAATTTTTAGGGTTTTTTCGACAAACCCTAATCCAGGACCAAATCCAATTTTCAGCATTTCAAGTGGTAAGACCTAAATCTTTTCTATTTCTGTTTGAAGTACTTTTTAAGATGTCTCACCACACCAAGCTTGAGGATAAGCTTGAAGGAGCTGATAAATTCCGAGCTTGGATGTAATGTCCCCTCCCATCATACCAACATGGTAAGAACGTGATGCTAAAGCTAGGCATCTAGCCCCATGAAATTTTAAATAAGCATTCACATAATATAAAAAGACATATGGAAATGTATAATTATAAGAAAATACAATGGAAGTACTTTCAATTACACATCCATCATACATTCAAGATATTCATCAAATAAATAATTGCAAAGTTAACACAAGAGAATACTTAACTTATAACAAAGTAGTCCCAAGCAACTAGCTATGCAACTGCAACGTTCCACCCAACCATAGGCCAGTTCTGATCATCAATATCTCAACACATTGCCACCCTCGAGCTGGGCATGATCTCTACAAGGAATCAGGGAACAACAGACTCACACATAGCCCAAAGATACACCAAATCAGCCAAGCCAAGCTACAGTTGGGTTTATCAGGATGTTAGGCAATGGAAGGAAGAATTGCTAAGCTAGTGAAATCATCCATAGAGATATGGGCACCCTCTGCAAGATCTATCTAGCCTGGTACCCACAATACCTACACACCTGGCACAAGGAAGTATTCCCTTCACTAATACACAGTCCCTCAGGCCATACCCTCCATTCTAGTGTTCTTCAAGGTGTGCATAGAAGAGCAGCCAACCCTTTTGATACTCTTGAGAGGTTACCTCCTCACTAGGTTTAACAAGCCAATTCTGGTCCACTTACACTCCTAATTCTTACTCATAATTTCCAACCAACACAGGGATGCACCCTACAACAAAACACAAGTGCTGAAAAATGTCGGCAACCAAAACGAACTGGTAGATGAGAAATAAACACTGGGAGAGCAAATTCATTTTCAGAAAACGTTTTTCTGCATTTCATGGACAAAAACGACCTCTATAACCCCCAAAACGTGACTCCCTTTCTCCTAGCCACTGTGTAACACAAAAATGAGCTCCCAGCTATGGAAAAATGCAGGAAATTGGTAAAAAATGTGATGGGGAAATCCCAGCTAGCTCAGACTGCATGAGAGAGGAAAGACTATGGGTTCAGAATGGCTTTGGGAACCATTTCGTGGGTGTTTTCTTGCCCCAGAAGAAAAAGTACGTTTTTCCAGGTTGATGGCTTGCCCATGCACAAAATTGGCTGCCATACCTCTTCATTCCCAAGGCATTAACTGCCTCAACCAATTTCTGGAAGAATTAAATGATTGGGTGCATAACCCAAAATGGGTAGTTGGTGGTTTATGGGTTTTCTCATTGACACATGGATTAGCACCATTGGCTCAAGGGTTTGAATAATTTCCATCCCTATTCCTTGTAGAATCATGCCCCCATCTCTTTGTTGCATTGCATAGCCAGTTGTGGGTTTTTCATTAAAATTCGTATTTACATGATGTCTTAATTTACATTGTGCTTATCTAGCACAAGAACCATAGGCATCTATTTTTTAATTGTCGATACCTAAAACGCTAAATCAATGGTGGGGCCTTGGCCTTGAGCTCCTCACTATGATTAAATAACAATATTTACATCATTTACGATTTAATGCAAAGGGGGTCAAAATGGGGACATTACATTGGAAGTATAGGATTAGGTTAATCCTGGAAGAGAATGAGTTGGACTCATATGTAAAAGAAGACATCCCTATCCCAGAGGATGAAGAGGCTAAAGTATTGCATAAGAAGAACTTGGTCAAGGCAAAGAGAATCATTGTTGATTCTATCAAAGACCATCTCATACCCCATGTGTCTTCTCTAAAGACACCCAAGGAGATGTTTGACTCTTTGACCAAGCTATTTGAAGGGAAGAACATAAATCAGAAGATGACCCTGCAGAACCAATTGAAAGGAGTAAAGTTTCAGAATGGAGAAACCTTTCAATCTTATTTTTCAAGGGTCTCCCAGATCAAGGAACAACTAGAAGCAGTGGATGAAATGGTGGAGAATGGTGAAATGGTGATGACCACTCTAAATGGCCTACCCAGGTCACGGGATTCGTTTATTCAAGGAATTTTTGCAAGGAAGAAGTTGATCTCCTTCAACAGATTGCGGGAAGAATGCTCTCAAGAAGAAGCTAGGCTTGTGGCCCAAGAAGAAAAGATGGGAAATGAAGATCAAGCTCTCACAACACATGCCAGGAAAGGTAAGTCCAAGAAGGAATCATCTCATAATAGGAGATTCTCACACCACCATTATCATAAAGATAAGAAAGATCTCAGATGCTTCAATTGCAATTAGAAGGGACACTTTGCTTCAGATTGTCCCAAGAAGAAGAAAGACAACAACAACAACTTCAATAAGAAGAAGAAGAATAAAAAAAGAAGATCTCATGCTCATGCTGCCGAAGATGATGAACCCCCAAAGAAGAAGGCTAGGGCAGAAAGTGATAGTGATGATGACTCATCAAGTGAAGAAGAATATGTTCTAATTTCTGCTCTCACATGTACTATCTCCCATGGTTGTAATGATTGGTTGATTGACAGTGGGGATTCCAAACACATGACTGGGTTTAAGGAATCTTTTGTGAACCTATCTGAACATGAATCACCCCATAAGGTGAAACTTGGGGATGATTATCAATACCCAATCAAAGGAAGTGGTGAAGCCTCCTACAACCTAGATTCTGGAAAATCTTTGAAGATGAAAGAAGTCCTTTATGTACCTGGGCTCAACAATAACTTACTCTCCATCTCTGCATTGGATGCAAAAGGTATGAGGGTTGCATTTGTGGATGGCCAACTCCTAATGTGGCCAAAGTGAAAGAACATAGATGATGCAATAGTGATTGGAAAGCAAGAGGGAGGGCTGTATAAATTGAAGGGACAACCTGAACATGCCATGGTACATGAATCCATGGAGCCAAATGAACTTTGGCATAGAAGACTTGCTCATATGCACTATAGGGCACTTCCAATTGCAAGCAAGGCTATAGAGGGTCTTCCTGAAATCAAGACCAAACATGAAGGTGTTTGCAAAGGATGTTTAAAAGGTAAGAACATTAAGAAGGCTCTACCAAGCAGTGAAAGCAAGGCAGAAGACATCCTGGAAATCATCCACTCAGATGTATGTGCTCCTATGTCATCTAGTTCTCTGAGTGGGTATGTTTACTATGTCTCATTTATTGATGACTTCTCTAGGAAGACTTGGGTATACTTCTTGAAGAACAAAGATGAGGTGTTTGATAAATTCAAGGAATTCAAAACCTTGATGGAGAATCAAACTGACAGGAAGATCAAAACACTCAGATCCGACAATGGTGGAGATTTCACCTCAGGTGACTTCAAGAAGCTTTGTAGTGATTCAGGGATTAAGAGGGAGTTGACTACTCCTTATAATCCTCAACAAAATGGAGTTGCAGAAAGGAAGAACAGAACAATCATGGAAGCAGCAAGGGCAATGCTGCATGACCAGGATCTACCTATGCATCTATGGGCAGAAGCAGCTAGAACAGTTGTATATGTGCAGAACAGAACACCCCACAAGATATTGGAAGAGGTACTTTCTGGTAAGAAACCTGAAGTCAGCCATCTCAGAATATTTGATTGTCTAGTATACACTCATGTCCCAAGGGAAAAGAGGACTAAACTAGATCCTTCAAGAAAGAAGGGCATCTTTGTGGGTTATAGTGAAAGCTTGAAGGATTACATATTATAATTTCCAGGGTTCAAGAAGATTGATGTCAGCAAGGATGAATATAAGTTCAAGGACAGGTAATCCAGGAAGCAAATATCAAGAGGGAGCACACTCCAGCAGCTGCTGCAAGGATGCATATTTTCAGAGGGACTTGACCATCTTCCTACATTCCACAACAGAAAGGTGTAGAAGAAGCTACTTCAGCAGCTCCTGCCAGGAAGCAAAGACTCGAAGGGATTCCACCCAACAAACAAACAAAGATAAGTATTTCAATTATCATTTCTTGCCTATTTTGTTTAAATAATATTATGCTTATGTTCCTAAACTTAGGAGATGTATTGTGCATATTAGAATGATTGCATTAATGAACAGTATACGACTAATATGCATGTGATGGGTAAGTGGCCTATGGCACTATACAACATTCCAGTGCTACTTATCTAGAATGAAACCTCTTTGTTGACATGTTGGGAGTAGTGCAAACTCTTAACAATGTTCTGGTAGAGACTGGGAGGCATCTAGAAAGTTGTGGAACATGGATAAATGTTGTATTGAAGCATTGGCTAAGATAATTGCATGATTGCATGACATATTTCTTTATGTGTAAATAATTTGTTCTGAAAATTATGAGATGTTTTCTAATCATGCAATTTAACTTGTTGTGTAGGAAAGATCATATACCATCACCTACAAAAGAAGGACTACAACATTTATTCAGCAACAATGTTATCTATTGAAAATATTGAAGATATTGAAGTTCCCAGAATCTGGGAAGAATGCCATGATCGAGGAGTACCAGTCGATCATGAAGATGTTTGGGATGCAGTCCCAAGACCTGAAGGGGAGTCTGTAGTGACTTCCAAGAGAAGCTACAATATCAAGCATTCTGCAGGTGGTAGCATAGAGACTTTTGCTCCTATAGCCAGATACACTTCCATTAGATCAGTACTTGCTCTGGCTGCAGTGATGATAAGGAAGATACACCATATGGATTTCAAGACAGCTTTCTTGAATGGTGTAGTTGAAGAAGAAGTATATGTGGAGAAGCCACTTAGTTCTAAGACACATGACAGGGAGTCATATATGTGCAAAACTTGGTATGCTAGGATAGACAGCTTTCTATCCAAGTTTGAGCTTTACCAAGAGTAAAGCAGATTCAAACCTTTACTACAAGGTTGAGGAAGGCAATCCAGTGATACTACTATTGTATGTGGATGACCTGTTTGTAACAGGTGAGGATAGATTGATTGCCGACATGCAGCGAAAGCTTGCTGCTGAGTTCGAGATGAAGAACTTGGGGATGATGCACTATTTGTTTTTGTCATGGAGGTGTGGCAGAGTGCAGATGGAATCTTCCTTGGACAAGGGAAGTATGCAGTAGAGATGCTGAAGAGGTTCAGGATGATGGACTGCAAGGCTATGGCCACACCTATGGCATCGAACCTAAAGCTTCTGTGTGATGCTCCATCTGATCCGGTTGATGTCACGATGTATCGTCAAATGATTGGGTCCTTGATGTACCTAACGAACACGAGACCAAATATTTGCTTTGCGGTGAACACATTGAGCCAGTTCCTGACGGATCCGAGGAGTGTTCACTTGGTTGCTGTAAAACATATTCTGAGGTACTTGAAGGGTACATTTGATTATGGGCTCAAGTATGATGTGAATCAAAAGTTTAACCTGTAGGTTTATGTTGATTCAGATTAGGCAGGCAGTGCTGCAGATAGGAAGAGCTCATCTGGATGTTGCTTCAATATGGGATTAGGTGTGATCTCTTGGTTTAGCAGGAAGCAGTCCTACGTAGCACTAAGTACAGCTGAGGTAGAGTATGTTGCAGCATGTTCAGCTAGTTGTGAGGTAGTATGGCTTCGGAAGCTACTGTCTGAGTTATTTGATCTCCCGTTGGATGCTACTGGAGTTGTGTGAAGCTGTCCGAGAACCTAGTGTTTCATGACAGGTTGAAACACATAAAGATCAAATATCACTATATCAGGGATATGGTCTAGAGAGGAGCTGTGAAGCTCTTGTACATTGCGACGAACGCGTAGATTGCAGATGTGATGACAAAGCCACTAGCTAGGATGAAGTTCGAGTACTTCAAGGAGAGGCTTGGTGTTCTTCATATTGATGACACTTCGAGGAAGAAGTGATGGACACATTTGCAGAAGCCATTTTAATTATGTTGGAAGGAGGATCCTTCACATGGCTATGGATGTAAGTGCTGGATGATGAGCATCAGGACGATGCTCCAGTTACTACTCTGTATATGCATCAGGAGGATGCTGGATATGATCAGTTGGATTATTTATATGTATATACGCATCATGTTGGATGCTGGATATGATCAGTTGGATCATTTATATGTACATGTATGTACACATCATGTTGGATGCTGGATATGATCAGTAGGATCATTTCTATATGTTTTGTATATGCATCATGTTGGATGCTTGGACCATGTATTTGTATATGTATCAGGTGGATACTGTGTATGATTAGGTAGATCATGTATGTTGATATGTATCAGGTATGATCAGGTGGATCATGTTTTTGTATTTGTATCAGGTGGATCATGTATGATGATATGTATCAAGTAGATACTTGGTATGCATCAGGTAGATGCATTATATGATCAGGATGATCCTGGATGACGAGCTTCTGGATGTTGCTCCAGATGACATGTAGCAGGATGTTGCAGTGATGATGATTAGGACGATCATGTGTACATTAGGATGATGTATGGTGAGTATCAGGTTGATACTTTGTGGCCGTGGAACAGGTTGTGCAGATAAGCATGTAATTTGTGCCCTGGGAGATTTGCAGATAGTCTTTCAAGGTTTTGCCTATGGCATGTAATTTGTACCCTAGGATATCTAGAAAATGCTCTTTCGAGGTTTTGCTTGGGAGGACATATAATTTGTGCCCTGGGAGATCTGTAGATAGTCTTTCGAGGTTTTTCCTATGGCATGTAATTTGTACCCTGGGATATCTGGCAGATGCTCTTTCGAGGTTTTGTCCTATGACATGTAATTTGTGCCCTGGGAGATCCAATAGGTTGAGCCGTGTGCTTGTAATCAGTCATGGGATGCTCTTTTGAGGTTTTTCCATGACCACATGTAATTTGTGCCCTAGGAGATCCGATAGGTTGAGCCTTGTGCTCGTAATCAGTCATGGGATGCTTTTTCGAGGTTTTGTGGTGACCACATGTAATTTGTGCCCTGGGAGATCCGATAGGTTGAGCCTTGTGCTTGTAATCAGTCCTGGGATTCTCTTTCGAGGTTTTGTGTTGGGGTCACATGTAATAAGTCCTGAAGATCTGGATAGGATGAAAAAAGCCTCAGATGCTCTTTAGAGTTCTTGCTAGTCAAGAGACTCTTTTAAGGTTTTGTAACGCACGTAATAAGTCCTGAGATTTCCATAGTATGGCCAGTGATGATGAAGACCTGCAGGTACTGGGCCTACATCCAGTATGAAAAAGGACTGGCTCTGTAGAACTTCCTATGATGAGTAGAGTCAGAGATTGGTTGAGATAGCAGCAGCAGTGACGATGCATCGATGACGATGTTCCCGAGAAGAAGACTTGTCTAGCAAATATGTGTCGAGAAATACCTTCCTAGTTAAGAGGGAGTGTTGATGTATATGTAACTTCAGAATGTATTTCATATATATTTATTATACCCTTATTAGAGATGTGTTATTCCTCGATAAGGAAGTGTCGTCATGTGGATTGACAAGTGTCGCAAGTGTGTGTACTTGCCGATGGGTTATTAGACCACCATGTGTGGGGTAAGCCCTGAAATATATATATTATAATGTGGATGTACCTAGATAGACAAGTCGGCCCCATAAGGTCACTGGGAAAACAGGTTAGTATAAATAGAGATCAAGAGATCTCTATTTAGATTCATTCGGAAAGTTATATCTCTCTCACTCAGAAAGTGGCGCACTAGTGAGGAGGAGGATCATCTGCTACTAGGAGACTATCTCAAGTGTATTTTGGTTGTACTTTGGTTGAGCCATTGCTCTCTCTATCTATAAGGAAGTTGTGTGGTTTTTCACCTTAGGGTTTTCCCCACGGAAACTCTATGTCTCTTGTCTCTCAGGCTTTTGATTCTTGTGATGCTTGTCATGCTTATTGTGATTGTTATGCATTGATATACTCTATATGTTATTCTCTCAGTGAAGATCCTAGGGTATTGTGAATTAATGCTCAAAATTTAACACCAGAAGGGTCGACTGACCCTTCTTGTGATTTATTTTTTTCCATTCTTGACCATTCTGGTTATACATGAATTAATCTCTATTTTGGAAAGGGAATATCTCACATGTGTGAGCCTCAAAGAGAGAATTGATGCCAAAGGAAGTGATGACATGGCATCTATGATGACAGGGAATGTGTCATGAGGATGGAAAGACACAAGATGGTGTTATGGTGCTATCATTTAACCAGTGTTGCAATCTGACATCATTCTCAAAAAGTATGGCAAGTTTGTGAAACTTTGGTGATAAAGTATGGAAAAAGTAGTCAAAACTGCTCTGATAGAATGCCCGCCATAATTCATGGTTTCATAAAAATGAACGCACCATCATATTATGCTATAGCTTGTTGAAGTGGATATCTAGTTATACATGATTGTGGATTGCAGGAACAGTTTAAATAATGGATTTGCGACATGCGTTTCCACAACCCGCAATGCGGAATACAGATTGCAGAAACTTTGGTTTGTTTTTATTTCTAGTTGTAGCTCCGCAACCCGCAATTGTGGATTGTGGGAACGTTGTATATATTTCCAAACAATTAAACCCATGCAACTCGTCTTCTGCATTCCCCATATTGGATCTCAGTCGTCGACTTGTCTTAATCTTACGGCCCAAATTTAACCCGACGAAATTAATAAATATGTTGATTTTGTTTTTGTTTCCTTTTATTATATTTCATCTATGAAAATTACCTTCTGTGTGGATTTTACTACGAGTTTTTTCCAGGGGTCATTTTCGCCATTTTTCCAGCTTTAATGAAGGGTCAGTCGACCCTTCTTGTGCTTAGTATTTTTGTAGTCTTCACCATTCAGGATATACATGAATTGACAGCCTATACTTCGTAGGTTGAATATTTGCACAATTCCCTCATAAATGAGTTGGGAGGAATTATTCCTCGAGAATGGGGCAGCTCCCCAGTAGACAAAAAGCAGAGAGAATGGGGAAGCTCCCCAGTAGACACAAAGCAGAGAGAATGGGGATGCTTTGAATGCGTAGAGGGATGAGGTACCAGAGTTGCAACTAGCTAGCCGGTGAAGGGACCTACGAGCGAAGAATCGAGAAGGAGCCATAAAGCTGCACATGTGAGGGCAGGCAGGTGGAAGCAAGGGAGGTGGTATATTGCATGAGGCACGCATGCCATGTTACGAGTGCTTGGGTCGAGGCTCCTCCCCCATGTTCCCTCCTCGTGTTCGGCACGTGGCCCCTTGTGAGTCATGAGTTGGCCTGGAATTTGACATCGTACAGGATGTTTTTTTCATTCTAGCACGTATTTGACAGATAAATTTGGAATGGACACGTCAATTGTGACAGCTACCAAAATATTCAAAACGTCTATTTGACATCCATGAATTTACATTTCCCATCAGAAATTTTAATGCTTGTTGTACTATACCCTAAACCCTGTACTTCTTAGTAATTAATCTTTGCCATTATGTTGTGTCGCTCTTGCATTGCTCGTTCAGTTTGGATGAAAATATTTAGTTTCCAAGACATAACATCTTAATGTTTCTTCATTAAGACGTTATAGGCCATAAAGTATAGTACGACTAAAGAAACATTAAGACGTTATGTGTTGGAAACTATTAATCCAAACTGAACGAGCAGTGCAAGAGCTGCACAACATAATGGCGAAGATTAATTACTAATAAGTACAGGGTATAGGGTATAGTATAGCAAGCATTAAAATTTCTAATGCGAAATGTAAATTCATGGATGTCAAATAGAACAATTCAGCTATATGCATAATGGAGAACACAAGAAGGATCGACCGACCCTACTTGCAGAGTCGAAATATTATGAAAAGAATATTAGTAATCAGAAGGATCCACCAACCCATCTTCCAGTGTCAAACTAATCTGAAAATAATACGGGGAATAGGAAGGGTCGGCCGACCCTTCAATTACAAGGGAATTGTAAAAATAGAACACCTTGGAAGTTATATCATATAAAAATGTTTTTTCTTGACTTTCGTTTTACGGCAAGAAGGATCTACTGCCCCTTCTTTCCATAGTTAATTGTCAAAACCTTTATCCATCAATTCAACTATAGCCATAATGGATAAAACAAGAAGGATCGACTGACCCTTCTTGCAGTGTCGAACTATTATGAAAATAATATTGGGAATTAGAAGGGTCAGCCGACCCTTCATTTAGGAGGGAATTGTAACAATAGAACACCTTGGAGAAAGAGCGGCCGCTCTTTCTCTGAGAATATTTCCACGTGCCAGCAAAGTATTTAAAGAAGAACGTCTACAAATTTTGTTGTTAAAATGTTGATATCTAGTATCCTAGGGTGACACGTGGAATGATCATATTGTGACACGTGGAATATTTGATTTGGCACATTGAGTATAGTGAGGTTACTAATGTGGGTTTAACGACAACACAACCAGGAAATGAAAATTCACTCATAGCAAGATTACCCTCTGGAAATTGAATAGCAACACTTTTTCTATGGAATATGACGACTAACAAATTTCCCATATTGGTCTTTTTGTTTAAGAAGAGCATTAAAGATCCCATAATGATTAACTATAATAAATTTCCAGGAAATTGATTAGAACCTTTCGGTCTGAGAAATGCAATTATTACATCTGTAACGAAATAACATATAGCATGCACCAACAAAATTTGGATTAAGATGAAGTACAATTTTAATTATATCATGTATCATGATTTGATGTCAAATCTAAACAACGTATCATTGAACTTCATCTGTCTCGCATACGGGAGATTAATGCAGACTAGTCCCAAGGTTTGCAATGGAAATATTAAAGACTACTTCGAGAAGCCGGTTGGAAAGTTAGACTCATTCCACAGCTGCCTCAGGATTGTGGAAGCTAAAGTTGATTGTATCAAAACCAGTGGCAGAAATAGCCCATCGTCATCCTGAACATTGACGATGAAAATACAGGTACAACAGCAGGAGGAAAGGATAAGAATGCTCGTCTCCATCGTGGCAACTGACTCCTTCTTTGTGTTCTCGTCTCGACGTTTTAGAAGCTTTGTTTGGGATTGAATTTTGTAATCCTTCTTATATGTATTACTCTTGTAAGTTTCTCTTAGTTCAGTTCATTAAAATTTTCAGTAATAGCAAGCATTAGGCCTTTTTTGATGATCACAGACTGAAATATGAAGAGACTGTTTCAACAACTCTTGTTTTTTGGGACTAGTCTCCCTTATGCTATGTAATATGTTCTCTCTTTTTAATATAAAAGCTCGTTAACCATTTCTCGGATCAATGACTATGACTTCAAATTTGGCCGAAGGTGAAAATCGTAGTTAGGAGCCTAATTGCAATTTTTAAAAAATTTGGTAGAGGGTAACAATAATGCTAAACTGTGGATCATGCACAAACATGAAAGCTGAACTTCTTGGCCTATGGTGTATTCTAAAAGTTGCCAATCTTTTTGGTTTAAATGATTTGAAAGTATTTGGTGATTCGAGGGTAACAATTAAATGGGCTCAAGCAGACTACAAGCTTAAAATCCTCGAACTTGAGCATTGGTGGAAAATGATCCGCTCAAAAATCCAGTTTTTCAAACCCATCTCCTTTGAGCATATATATAGGCAACACAACAACGATGCAGATAAGCTTTCAAAAGATGCAATGAAAAAAGAATTTGGTTATTTGTTTTTGGAGGAAATTATAGATCACTTATGTTTTGATAAGGGATCAGTAAAGTTATTTGACTAAGCCATATTTTGGACTGCTTTTTGACCTAGAAGGGATAAGTTTCTAAATAGCTGAAAGTTTTTTATTTTTCTGCTAGAAGGACGAAATTATCAGACGGATTTTGAGAAATTATTGTAATTTTCTAGGAAGTCTTTTTGACAATATTTGGTTTACATCGGCTCTCTAGTGAGTCAACGAACCTCATGGAACCTCATGTACTATTTGATTCAGTTTTGAATAACAATAGTATGCTTTTTTCTTTTGAAAAAAAATGGATTATAATGTTCATGTATTTAATTATGCTTGATATGTTCAATTTGTGGAATGAAATTATGTGTAAATAAATGTAAGCCATGAATATGCTATGTTAATCCTGTTAGAAGGTTATATTCATGAATGAGGTTTCTTTCAATTGCATAAGCTATCTGTTGTATTAATTTTGTATGTGAATGATGAATGGCTAAAATCCATTTATGTAATACATGTATGCTTATGCTGTCACAACGTCATTCATGGATGGATGCCTCCTGTATGTTCTTAGAATGATAGGCATAAGCCTAGTTATGAAGTTGTTAATTAGATGCTTAATAACCTAACTTAGCAAATTAACTTAATATGATGATATTAATGACTGTTATGTAATTGCAAAATGTGAAACAATATGAATCAAGTAAATAAATTTACTGGTGCATAACCTGCATATAAATCATATGAATGATAAATCAAGCACACAGATTTATATGTTTTATGATTTAACAATACAATTTAAATAGAGTTACATTTTCGGAAACAAAACTCGACACTTTACAAGAATTATAATCACAGTGAAATTGGACATACTAGTACAAACAAAAATTCAAATGTATTATTTAACAAAATACTTCCATTTTTATTTTATTCACAATTGGCCTCACATCGCTCACGCCATTCAGGTGTAGCAAGCAAGGCCATAATTGATCTAACAAAAATATGTCATTGACATTGTCAGAATTATAAGTTTTTGTTATAATACAGTTCCCTTCATCGTTAGAAACATGTTTTTCACCGGAGTCATCGACAATCACAGTATTTGTCCGATCCCAACCATGGTTCAAAGTGTACCAAACTATACTTAAAGGCTTGCGAAATACATTAGGATTTCCAACACCCTGAAAACCCTCTCTGGCTACGGAAGAACAATTTTCTTGTGTTAAAATTAATCTAAATTGTTCCCTTTTCAATCCTGTTCTTTGTAATAATCTAGGCAAAAACTCGTCAACAAGTTTTTGTTGAGCAGATGTCCATACCCCAACCTCAAAAATACGAAATCATTTTTCAAAAAATTCCCTTAATCCTCGCCATATAAAATAATACTTTGTTTATGTTTTGATGTCCAGTGGTCACTGCAATTCAAGTTTTTGTTTTCTATGTATTGTGTGTAACAAGATGCCATTGAAATAAAAAATGATCAATGGTTTACTAGAAACAAATCTTCTAGTACTATCTACAAACAAAAAAAACACACACACACACAAACCAGTCAATAACATATTATGGTTCAATGTTTCTAAGTATATTGGTTTCACATTCGACAATTTTTTAAACACATTACCAGCTACATGGTACGATGTCCATAAATAAGATGAGAACCGTGCAATAAAACCTACATCAATTAAATGTAGGAGTAAGTGTGAAAAATATACAAATCACTAAATGAATTTGTTTTGTACAATATGTCCGTCATCTCAAATTCAATGTGTTTAACCAACACCCCATTTTTGAATGAGTCCTGAGATAATTCAACAGAGCACACAACATTGTTTTTATAGTTATATCTCTCTCTTGTGAACCGTCAAATTTCCAACTAGTTGGCATTTTCAAGCAGTTTTCCTTGCTATTACCTGTTGATTGATATTGCCCTTCATCTATAAACAACATGTCCATTTGTTTATATATGTCTCCATATTGGATAAGTACATCCTTGAAGGACCTTTTGTATATGTTCGGTACTTCACCAACATTATAGTATGCAGACATTGAGTGATTATAAATAGTACTAGGTTCACATTGCTCTCGATCCCAAATAAATACAAATTATTCATTTTTAAACCATTCAAGTACACCCAGGAAATTTTTAATTTCCATGTTGTCGAGCCAAGAAAACCACAGAGCAACTTCGAAATGCTCTCTAGCAACACTGATAATTTTGCAGCTGAAGATGCATGTATAATAACGATAGAATTTATGGACAAAATGAGGTTGTTTGTAAGAATCTTCAATGTTGGATAACATCCGAACTCCAAAGAGCAATCCCTCTACTCCCAGGACCAATAGTTTCTTTTGCGGTGATATCCTCACTGCATACAAGAACAATGACTATATATATAACAACAAAAACAACACTTTGTTCATGAAGTGAATGATCACAACAGATTCAATTGATTTAATAAAAGCATCACACTGAACTAATAATATGTTACATTAAGATGAAAATAGCAACATCTCCAGAAAAAACAAAAAACACATTGAATGATTTAAAATAGGCAATGATAGATTACATCTAGAAATAGGCAATGATAGGCTACATTTGATAGTTTATGTTATCAGCTGGTTCTTGCATTTTACTCAAATGCTGTCAAACTCCATGTACCAATTTAGTATCTATCCAAAGGGACGATCCAATAAAGGGTTTACACAAAATACAGTTTTGAAATGGAAGTGCTTTCTCACCATCACCCTCCAAAACAATCATTGATGTATTAATTTCTAAAGTTTGCATTCGGAACTCCTTCCACACACTCTCCATATTTTTTTGTGTATTTCCTTCTTGATCATTGGTACATCTCTCTTGAAACCAAATAAATAAAAAAATTTGCTCATATGATTTATCTTTACCGCATGCCAACAAAATTTTTGTAAGCAATAGCTTCCCCTCATTGACACCACATTTAGATGACCAAATCCCAACATTGAATTTGGAAAGAAGTAAATCCAAAAATTGAATGGCATGTGTTCATGAATCATATGAAGTTTTCCTATGTTTAAATTCACCACTTATTAGAGTAATCTCTTCCTTCTTTTTTACTCTTTCCCCTTTTTTTCTCTTTTGGATTCATTTTCTGTGACTTTCTTGTGAAATAGAAAACCTTCCATTTCTAATATCAATAACATTTTTGTATGGGGAGCTGCACAGAAATATTGTTTGTCATTATATATACTTTGGAATAATTTTTTTTTATCAATTTAAGTACAAAATATTTTGTCTTTTACCTGTCAATGGCAGACCAACATTTGACTGGTGAGTAACATCATTGGAGACACCACATTTTGACACCAAGGCGCCCTCTCCAGGTTCAATACTGCCCAAGCCATCTTCTTATGTTGCATTGTTCAAGCTCTCACCTTGTTCATTATTGTCCAAGCTCTCGCCTGGTCCCTTATTCTCCAATGTGATTTGCTGGCCAATCTCCAGGGATATCGTCGATGCTTGCTCTGGTTGTGGATGATCCACATGTTGACTTGGAAATGTGAAGGTATACATTTTATATAATTTTTTGCAGGTCACTATCCCCTTTCATAATATACTTAATTTAACCATGATCTGTGAAAAATAATTTTTGACCTTCTTGTCTTGTTTGGTATTTCTTTGTAGATTCTCTATCACATTCAGTTTCGTCATCGGATATTGTAATCCGATTGGAGGATACCTGGGTATGTTATTTATTTGAAGCTGTAGTAGAATAGGAATTTAAAGAAGTTATTGAACATAACCAACCAAGAAAAGTAAAATAAAATCAAAGACATCTGAAAATGTTAATAGAAATACATTGTTTGAGAATAAAATAAAATCAAAGACATCTGAAAATGTTAATAGAAATACCTTGTTTTATACCCAATTCATGATAGAAAATGTTCATGAACATCACTTGTTGTACTGTCTCCACAATAGAAATAACTATTCTTTCTGAAGACCTGGTCAACGAACGAAGAAGCCTACCTCCTATGTATAGCGAAAGAACTATGCCTTCAGAAGAGACCTGTCTGGAAACTATGTGATCCCATAATTCCTGTGTCCTTTCTTTTGGAAACACATGGCTCGTCGCACTATCGTTGTTAACCTTGGGCTGAGATAAATCAAGCATCGGTAGGCCCTCATCTTTCCAATCCATATCAATTTCAGAAGTAGATAAAATATCCTCATCACTTCCAATGCGCCAACACTGTATAATAGAGAATCCTATAAACAGGTCCCCGGAGAATTCTCTATATACTCCCATTGTAGGATTCGCCGTAACATGTTTTTTTGATTTCTTGCTCCAACTTGTGAAAGCTTTATAAATCATACAAGAGTTCTCAATATCAGCTAGAAAAATATAAGTACATGCCTCTTGATTTGTTTCTAAGTAGTACAAAAATGCAAGCATGTCTTGTTCTATTCATGGAATAACACAATTACACATATCCACAGCAACAAATTCACAGCTGACTGTCACACAAAAAAATGGTATTGTTATGAGTGTGGTGACCAAAGAATCAGGGTAACAACATTGACAAGCAAACTGTGAACTATTTTCGACATCGTCAATGGACATCCTCTCTTTATTGATATATAAATTCAATATTTTTCTGAGCATCAATTGGTATTTTGGTACCAATATCCACTTCAGATTCGTTCTTTCTCTTTTTACTCGGAGATTTTGCTTGCTTTTCGGAGCATAAAATACTGCACTGTTGCTGGAGATGGTTTGGTGCAATTTTATATATTTCAATGACGTTATGGTCAGTGACATTATGTGATCGATCAGTTTGAACATCAGTAACTTTGAAATATTCAACAATCAAATGCTTGGTTGACCTCTCATCGTTTATTTGTTTGCAATATTGACTTAAAGTTTATGCGCAAAACTTTTTATCGACTGATGTGCTCTTTCAAACCGATCCATTGATTATATTGTCCACCACAGTGGTCAATTCATCTTCATCAAGAACACGCAATGGTATGAAAAAATTAGAGCCATAACTCTTTATTTTATTTAGATAAAAATCATCTTGAGCGATGCTCTTCGACGAGCATGTCAAGGCACCACTTTTGTAAAGCTCAAATATAGACTGACATTTGCTCCACAGTCGTTTCGATGTCGAAACAAGAGTTAGTTTGTCTTTAAGGCTCTCCCTTTGGTTAACAAGAAGGATATCCATACATTGAGTTTGGAAAGACTGCAAACATATAAAATTTAATATTCCATTTAATTTCCTAATTTCATAACACAGGCAGCAATCTAAAGAATTTGATTGATAAGAAGAAAAATTCTATACCTGCCACGCATCACTGGAAGCATTTCCCTTTCCCAGGCGGGATGGAGAACCGCACAATAACCATCTCTCCCTTTCTTTTTCAACTAAAGAAATGAATGTAGTGTTTGCAAATTCCTTGTTTGACAAATTTTGTTGTTTGCATAATTTGTTGATGATGTCCCGAGGAACGTCTCTATGTAGAAGATGAGTTGTTCGCAGGGAAATTTTTAGGGGCGAAATTTAGCCAATTGGCTATTTTTTGGACTTTTTTTCAAAAAATAAATTCGCTATTTGGTCATTTTTAGCCTCTATTATCGCCTATATTTACATAAAATATGTTTTTTTAGCATAATATTCACCAAAATTTACAAGTTTCAGTAGTAAACCATATGTTTCATATTTACTATTCGCCTACCAATCTATATATATGTTTTTTTCAATCCAAAATAATCGCCTAGAATACTATACTTAGGTATACTTTTATAATCCTTAAAAAATACCCTGGTTGTTCGATGTCGATACCTTTTATGGAGTTGTTTATATTGATCATATGCGCGGAAATAGTATGCTGCCCATCCAATATATAAAAATTTATTGATGGCAGATTAATTTCTTCTTCATTTTCAGGAAGAAAGGGCAATCCGGTCTCCTTATTGAAAGGCAATAGAATAAAATCTCTCAATGTTGTTGTAAATTTATGGACAAGTGATACAACCATCTTTTGCATGACCTCCTCATCAACAGGGTATTTTTTAAGGATTATAAAAGTATACTTAAGTATAGTATCCCAGGCGATTGTTTTGGATTGAAGAAAACATAAATATAGATTGGTAGGCGAATATCAAATATGAAACATATAATTTACTACTAAAACTTGTAAATTTTGGCGAATATTATGATGCAAATACACATTTTATGTAAATATAGGTGATATTAGAGACTAAAAATGACCAAATAGTGAATTTATTTTTTGAAAAAAGGCCCAAAAAATAGCCAATTGGCGAAATTTCGCCCCCAAAAAATTTCCCTGCTCATCAACCTTTCGATATTGTAAGTGTGGAGGCGCAACAACACATCTTGTTATGTTAATGGAAAAAACATTCTCATTGAACAAAAAGTATTTGATCTGCTGTTGTTGAACTTCTTTTGAACTTTCAAAGCTCTTAGTCGCTTTCCGCAGCATTACTCTAGAAGGACTTCCTTTGAGTTGTTTCAAGGTAGATTTCTCCACATCTTTTACAATATATTGGAGAAATGCTCTTCTGTTGTACGTAAGAATATTTCCATGGAATACCTTTATCAACCTCTTATTAATATTCATATAATGTAATACAGAGGAAGTTTTCCCAGCCAACATTCTTTTCCTCCATACCGACAAATTTCCATTCTTCAAGGATGTCGCGGTATCAATTCCAGAACGATTAGAAACAACATATGAAGGCAAAACCCACCCTTGCTTCGCATAGGAAATCGGATCTATATCAGGACCATTTTTCATTAGATATGTTCGATAATTAGAAACCATAAGATCACACTGTATAAGGCCACACTTTTCACCATTGACCACTTCAGCTTGAACTCGCAATTTTTTATCAAAATCAACAAGTTCTGCATCTGTCAATATCCCATCTCTAATCGGCTTTGCCTCGTAATCCAAGTAGAATAGATATATATCTGGGCACAAATTATCTAGTTCTTCCATCTCAACATACCATCCATTTTTGAATGGCGGAAGGTAGTGATCTTTTGTCAATTCAAAGTAAGGGATTTCCTGGTAGTTACTGAGGCTCAACAAATCAACCAAGCTTTATCTGCAAAACAATCAATATTAAGTAGTCAATATAAGAATGCATATAATGTCTATAATTATAAACTAGTGTTTTAATATTAGATGTATACTTGCAAATGTTCATGATAATGATTGATGGTTAGGGAACGACCACTCATTTTCAAAATCAATTGGTTGATTAAGAACAAATCTGCTAGCATTATCCATGAGAGACAAAATGCACATTTTATAGAGTCGTTTGGGATAAGGATCGATCATAGAATGAGCGATCATCATAGAAGGGGCGGCTGCTCCTTCTTGTTTATGTGTATGAGTTTATCACATGTTTTGTATTCGAGTTTATGTGAGTTTTTGTGCTTAATTTATATGTATGTGAATGGTAATTGCACATTGATTAATTGGAATACAAGTGCGTGATTGTGAAGAAGAAGCACATAGTTTGATGAATTCATAGCAAACTGGTGAATACATTAGAGATCCAGCGTAGTTCTGTATAGTGCGATAGTTTCCAAGTGCGAAGTCATCTGGTGTTCTATTTGATGTTAAATAGAATGTTATGCGAAGATCATAACGAAATCTATGCATCGCCATGGTTAAGAGAATCTTGGTTATGCAACCCCCATATTCGCCTCGGGTTAGACTTCAACCTGTTTACAAGGTGATGCTGAAGGGTCGGCCGACCCTTATCTCAGTCTTCTTCCAATTTTCACCATCCTTCATATACATGAATTGACACCCTCGCCTTCAGAGGTTGAATATTTTTACAATTCCCTCGTAAATGAAGGCTAGGACAAAACTTCTTATACCCAGGACTCATTTCATAATAGTTTAATATAGCAAGAAGGGTTGGTCAATCCTTCTTTTGTTCACCATTTTGGATACGGGTGAATTCACAATTCTCTACTAAAGGAAGGGGCAGTCGATCCTTCTTGCCAGATGTCGGGAGTCAGGATGTGGACAGGGGCCAGATTGATAGTTGATAATAACTACGCAGATAGAAGGTGCGAGGAAGGAAGTGTTTGAGATATTGAAGACTACAGAAGGCCGTGGGGCTAAGCATGGAAGGAGATCAATGGTACCAGATCGATCATGCAAGATGGACGGCTCAAAGAAATTCCTTTATCCGTAGAGGTGCAAGAATGATAGGAAATGATAGATAATATAAAAAATGGAATGGACGGGGATCTGAGTACTATTTTATTTGGTTTCCCCCTTCCTCCCTTGGTCGAGGTCAAGGGGGTAAGTTAATTTAGATAGACCCAAATAGACTCTAGCACCTTGGTGAATGCACATTCTATCTGGGACCAAGTCCAACAAAACTGATGCAATAACTAAACAACTAGCTCAAAGAAAAATTCAAAGAATCAGGTAAGAGAGCTACAATGGAATGTCACATTACACATATGGAACAAAGTTATATTCATTTTGAATCTTTGATAAAATATAAGAAAAATTAATCTAGGGGTTTAATCTTGCTCCCATGCATGCAAGAAAATTTCCCACTTCCATATGTATGTTCTTCCTCCATGAGATCAAATGAGCTAAGCCTTAAAATTGGACAAAAGTATTTGCAGGCCACCCAATAATTTGAAAAGATTTATGGTATTAAGAATGGAATTTAGCTGCATTGAATAGAGGGAAACCTTAATTAAGCTTGGACAATTATTGGACAACAAGCTCTACAAATCATACAGAGATAACAAATAAAAATTATTAAAGAGTATTGATTGGATTGTTTCTTATCTCTTCTTTCCCACCAAACCAAATCATTTTGAGAGTAACTAAATGGCTACCTTGCCTTTGTTAAAAATTTTCATGCAATGAAGGGGCAGTCGTCACTTCTTCTACCAAGTATTATTTTCATAATAGTTCTAGACTTCAAGAAGGGTCAGCCAATCTTTCTTGTCTTCAACATTCTGGATACAGGTGAACTCCTGGATATAGGTGTTCATAATTTTATACTAAACAATGGGGCGACCGATCCTTCTTGTAGCCAATCTCTATTCCCCACTATTTACAGCGGCTGTAGGGAGTTGGGAATTGTTGTCCCATCCCGCAATCTGCATTCTAGGTTGCGGGATAACGATATTGATGGAACGTTTTAAGAAATATAGGTATCCGCAATCCGCAACATATTTGTGTCTTCAGTAAAGGTGATGAAATCCTCATGGACGGTGCAAGAAGGGTCGGCCGACCTTTCTTGTGCCGAGTAATCTGTTCAAAATAATTCTAGGCTACAAGAAGGGTCGGTTGATCCTTCTTTTTTCACCATTCCAGAATATAGGTGAATTGTAACCTATAGGTGTCTACAGTTCTCTACTAAACCAAGGGGCGGCTGATTCTTCTTGTCGCATGTTGGGACAAATATTGTTGATATGTTATAGCTTATCCAATATACCGATCCCAACTATGATTTCATTGCGGAAGTCGAAAGTCTGGAATTGTTGTCCCAGCCTAGGCAGGTTGAATATTTTTACAATTCACTCGTAAATGAAGTGTCGACCGACCTTTCTTTTTCCGAGTATTCTGTTCAAAATAGTTCTAGACTGCAAGAAGGGTTGGCCGATCCTTCTAGTGTTCACCATTCTGGATACAGGTGAATGGTTGGATATAGTTGTTCACAATTTTATAATAAACGAAGGGGTGGCCGATCCTTCTTGTCGGAGGTCGAAAGTCGGGATAAATATTGTTTATATGTTATAACTTAGCCAATCTCCGTTCTAGGATGAATTCTGCATTAATTTGGAAGAAATAACATTGACAATATTTAAATGTGTGGATCAAAGCATATAAGATGAATTCTAACTCAGGTATTACAGTCAATTGCGAAGCAAAGCGATAAGATGGTGTAACACGAAATACATCCACAAAAGAGAAATTAAAAGATTGAAGAAAGTAAAAACATATGAATCTTTGTTTCGGATATACTTTTACTTCTATTCTTCATTAAAGTATTCAAAACTATTACATCACTATACTTTTTTCTCTTGGATCCAACCCCTATTACTCTGTAAAATCAAAATTTATACAAAACGTTCTTTGAAATCGTCACTAAAAAAATAAATTTCTAAGAAATATCTCTGAGCCAACCCCTATTATCTTGTTCAAATTTGAATAAATTTGCCATTTATTTCAATCCTTCTACTATTTGATGATCAAAAGCCTTGTTTCCATTTAGATGTCTCCTTTGCGATATAATTTGATGAGGATCATAATTAATCCTTTCAGCCTCTTGTAAATCCATAATCTTCAGTAATTTTTCTACTATAGAAAAGGCTACCTTATTCTTAATTATGAATGGACCAACTTTAAGGGGGAATTTCACATCCGATGCTTTTTTGAAATCACAAAAATGTTCTTCTAAATGCAAACTTTGTCTAATAAATTCCAAGGCAAAATCCTCGCTGTTAAAAAGGTTGGCAACAGATATGGTGCTCCAGTAAAACCATACACCCTAACTATAGTATCTTCTCTATACAATAACCAATCACATGTTTGGCCTTCTGGTGTAGGCTGCAAATTTTCTTTCATTTCTTCTAACACTTGAGGCATTTCAGCATTAAAAATAATTCTGTAAATTTCTGGCATGATTTTATGGGTGAACTCAAACATATTGACCTGTTTCGGAAGGTCATGAGAAAAGATGGTACCAATAAACTTGGATTCTGAAATGCTTGAACACACGAACATCTTCAGGAGATATGACTGATACCTGAAATGCTTCAACTGGTTGAAATTCACCAACTGGACATGAATCACTTCAACTAGGAATTCATCAAAATTAAAACAACACACTGGACTTGACTGTGACTCTGGTGAAATTACTTGGAGAAGGAAACCTAACATAACTTTCGTGATTCGACTTATCACTATCTAGACCTAAAATTTGACTCAACAAGGACAAAAATAACTAGGTATCTCGCTGAAAGACATCAATACTCAATGGGAACGATAGGTTTTCATGCGACAGACCATCTTTCAAGACTTGTAATAAAAACTTGTCTTTTTCTATAGGACTGTTGTTTCTATAAACTTTGCCAATTTTTCTTCATTAAACAACTAAGGGATTTTGGGAAATGTTTCAGGTAAACCTAGAACCTCATGGACAGTCTGCGCATTTACTGGGCATAGAATTTTGGTCGTTTTTACATTAATGATTACCCTTTCGCCCTGCAAATAATTCACCGCACGCCAACAAACAAATTCAGGGAAGTGTAGGGTTTTTTCAACAGAAAAATAGTACAGAAAAGAACCAAAAACATTAAATACATCCTTTCCCTACAACTTAAACTCCATTAATTTATCCTTAGATGATGAAATACTACATAGAGACAAAACAGGGTCGAAACTATCCCTTTCCCTGTCAAATACAGGCTTCTTGTTTTCATCTGAACTTTCATTGAAGGGAAGAAGGTCTTAGGTTTTCACCATTTGGGACACAAAATCTAAACATTGAGGGTTTCGAGCTACCTGTGAAGTGAGCTTCTTGGGTGTTGTTCCAGTTGACGAAGACAACGACATGTTTCCCACAGACTGTTCTTTTCCTCCAGGTAATAAGCGAGAAAGACATTTTTTAAAACTTCGAACAAACCTTTAATAGAACATATGCTTAGGTGGTTTCTAAACTTGTGATGAGCGGTTTAAATTTAACCGCTTTTCATAGAAAACTCCACCAACGCTTTCCATGTGGTAAACGGTTTAATTTCCTCTCTACCTTTTCCAAGTTTAACCACCGTGGACTTTCTAGCACGGGAACCCATTTCCACTGTCGATTTGCTTCTGGGTGTGTCTGCCATGTTGCTACACGTTTGGAACTTTTGGTGTGAGTCGTCCAATTTTTTAGCACCTTTTCCACCTTTGCCCTTGGAGTGAGAGACCTTAGAATAGTGACAGTATTTGCATTGTTCCTCTCTATAAACATTAATAACCCAAGAATCCATATAGAATAAATTTAAAAACATAAAGACAAAAATGCTAACAATATGAAGAAATCACTTGTTTGATGAATTATACCAATTCTAGACATTGTTTGTAGATGGGTTTGTAGAAGATCTAGTGTAACATGGGAAGAATTCGATGAAGAAGAGGGAGAGATGACCATAAGAGATAAGAGAAGTCTAAACAACAAGATCAATCTTCCAAGATAGCATTGATGGCATTGAGATGAAACATTAAATTAGGAAAAGAAGGAGAGATCACATGTCGTAGCAATAACATATAAGGTTGTGTTGTTTTTTTAAACAACCCATTTCATATTAGCTCCATAATTATATTGTTCATGTTTGACTATTAATAACTCAATTACTTCCAAATGGTTCCAAATGCTTCTGATTTGGGTCTCAAGGTGTTTGAAAGGTATTAGGACATAAAAAGCAACAAAATTTGCATTGTTCCTCTCTACGGATTTTAATAAGCAATGTCTAATCGAAATAAACAAAGAACCCATATAGAGGAAATTTTAGAAACATAAAAAATACCTAACAATTTGAAAAAAAAATTGAAAAATATTCATAACCGTTGAGATTGAATTGACAAGTAATCAAACTTCTAATAGAAAAACCAAGGTTGGATGCAAATAGAATACAATCTATGCAATTTTCAATGAATACAGAGATTGATAAACACAAAAGAGGGAGTGAATCTAAAAAATATGTTCATGAATAAAAAACTATTATCTTGAATCACTTCATTAACAAACGCCACTCCTTTGAAGCCCTTTTCCAACTTGAAAGTGGAGGACAAAGTGCAAAGGTAACATTAACCAAAGCTAAAGCTATAGCCAATTCGTGATCCTTTAGATAGTTTTAGAAAGTGCTTTTGACAACTACGGGGTTTTATGCTTTTAGTAAGCTTTACTTTCTTGTGTTTTTCAACTTTCCTTTAAGGCATTCTTTACGTTAAATTCTTGTGTAATATCCCCAGCTTGGAACTTTTCCCAACTTGGTCAATTTTCAAAAATTGGACTAGTGAAGCCTCAAAATGTGAGGTGTAATATGACACATTTATGCAGCTATTATAGGCATGGAAACTTCCAATAGAATTCAATCACTTGCATTTACAATTAGAGAATCAAAGGAAGAATCACTAGGAAAATCTATGTTGAAGCCCCCAAGGGTAGATGGCTCCAAAAGACTCTTTAAAGGATTTCGAATTGGGTCTGAAGGTATATGAAGGGTATTAAGAAATAAAAAGGAACATCATCAGTGATTATAGACTAATATCATAATACGTTTTCAACATCCATTTAAATTCAGGAGAAATTGGGGAATTTTACTAGTCAAATCGAGGTTCAAAACCCCCAAGGGTAGGGGACGAACATGAATTGTGATAGTGACATAAATACAATGATACATGGATAATTACATACAAGTACAAGGACATATATACACATATAGGTTGATGGAAACCGTGATACAATGGAAGTGGAGTATTGTTCTTCTTATTCATATTAGGGGGGCAGGATCGAGCAAGGATAGGAGATTGAAGTCTCCTTTGGTTTGGTGCTTGTGATCTCAGGGAGTTGGGGATTCCATTCAGTTGGTGCTAGTAAAACTATTGATTTGGACTTTACTGAGGTCTCAAGTCCTATCTATAGGTTGGAAATTATGAAAACCAAGGGGTTGTAGCCTCGTTCTGTTAGCTTTTCATCATTTAATTCAATATGATCTAGGATCTTAACTGAGAGAACAACACGTACAACATTTCAAACTCAAGAGACAAAAGACAAAAAGCATTTCACTGGGGAATACCATAAAGGGAAAAACCCCACAACTTCCTCAGAGATAGAATACGAGCCAATACAAAGATCACAAAGATGAAACCCCAAAAGATAGATGTCTCCAGGAGTTCTTCCTCCAGGACCCTCCACTTGTGCGCACTCCTCTCTCTTGTTAAGTTTAAACCAAATAGACTAGCAAGATCACTGAAAGAAACATAATCACAAGATAGACACAGAATATACCCTGGGAAACCCTCATGGGGTAGAAAACCCAGCAAAGCTTTCCTCAATAAGATGATCAACCAAAATACAAGATGTGCTCCTTCCTTCTTTGTCTCCTTAGCAAATATCCCAGACAAGTGCACACTCTTCCACAAGTGAGTGAATGATCTAATGAGGAGTTCACCTCCTCTATTTATACTGACTCCTAACTGACTAAAAGACCTTATGGGGTCGACCTCTCCTGTAGAATTCTAATAACCCCTAAAATATAAACCCAGGGCCGACCCCCACATGGTGGGTCTAATAACCCTAGTTACCACAACTCCTCGGAGGAATAAACATCTCCGGATACATAATAGAATTACCTCGGAGGGATGGAACATCTCCGGAATAAATAAAGTACAAATATAATATTCTTAGAAGTTACAATATTCAACACTCCCCCTTAACGAGAAGGATATTATAACAACGTCTGCAGGAGCAAGGAGTCATCAACTACATCATACATGATACATCTATATATCATCGGAAGCTTTCTTCAATTTATTGTTATCATCACACGATCATCAGCATCATCATCGCACGATCATCAGCATCGTCATCTCACGATCATCAGTATCGTCATCTCACGATCACTAGCATCGTCATCACACGATCATCAGCATTGTCATCACACGATCATCAACATCGTCATCTCACGATCATCAGCATCGTCATCACACGATCATCAGCATCGTCATCACACGATCATCAGCATCGTCATCACACGATCATCAGCATCGTCATCTCACGGTCATCAGCATCGTCATCACATGATCATCAACATCGTCATCACACGATCATTAGCATCGTCATCACACAATCATCAGCATCGTCATCACACGATCATCATTAGTACAAGTATTCATGCTAATACAAGTAACCATATCAACAATACGAGTATCCTACCGATACAAGTAACCACATCATCAATACAAGTATCCATACCGATACAAGTAACCACATCATCTATACAAGTATCCTACCGATACAAGTAACGACATCATCAATACAAGTATCCTACCGATACAAGTAACCACATCATCAATACAAAAATCACTTTCTCGGAGACCATTCGTCTACGGATCAATTCAGGGACCAAAGTCCGGGGATGATACAATCCCCACTTCTCAGAGACCACACGTCTACGGATCAATTCAGGGACCGAAGTCCAGGTATGATACAATCCCCACTTCTCGGAGACCACACGTCTACGGATCAATTCAGGGACTAAAGTCCGGGGATGATACAATCCCCACTTCTCGGAGACCACATGTCTACGGATCAATTCAGGGACCGAAGTCTGGGGATGATACAATCCCCACTTCTCGGAGACGACACATCTACGGATCAATTCAGGGACCGAAGTCCGGGGATGATACAATCCCCACTTCTCGAAGACCACACGTCTACGGCTCTCTTTAGGACTGAAAGTCCAGGGATGATCCAATCCCCTCAACTGTCCACTAAGGACTTCATTCTTGAAGACCTCACGTCTACGGCTCTCTTTAGGACTGAAAGTCCAGGGATGATCCAATCCCCTCAACTGTCCACTAAGGACTTCATTCTTGGAGACCTCATGTCTACGGCTCTCTTTAGGACTGAAAGTCCAGGGATGATCCAATCCCCTCAACTGTCCACTAAGGACTTCATTCTCGGAGACCTCACGTCTATGGCTCTCTTTGGGACTGAAAGTCCAGGGATGATCCAATTCCCTCAACTGTCCACCAAGGACTTCATTCTCGGAGACCTCACGTCTACGGCTCTCTTTAGGACTGAAAGTCTAGGGATGATCCAATCCCCTCAACTGTTCACTAAGGACTTCATTCTCGGAGACCTCACGTCTACGGCTCTCTTTAGGACTGAAAGTCCAGGGATGATCCAATCCTCATCTGTATTCTCATCTATACAGGTACAAATATCCAAGAGCATGTATCACATCAAAACATGTATACATCTAGCATGTATTCTCACTAACATTAAAACATGTATACATCACATCAAAACATGTATACATCACTAATCAAAACATGTATACATCAAAAATAGAAGATATATAAGAGTTCTAAATCTAAATAATTGTAAGTAGCTAAGTGCAACAAAACAAAATTTAAGGGACAAAATTGTTATCAAATACTATACTACTCCCCCTTTCGAGGAGGGTCCTTCTAGACTATACCAAGCTTGTCTCGAAAGTATTCAAACTCTACTCGAGACAAAGGTTTAGTCAGGATATCGGCAATCTGATCCTCAATGCTTATATACTCGAGCTTGATGGCTCCTCTCTGCACCATGTCTCGTATATAGAAGTAACGGATCTTAATGTGTTTTGACTTATCATGGAACACAGGATTTTCAGTCATCTTAATGCAGCTTTGATTATCACACATAATCACAGTGGGATCCATTTCTAAGTCAAAAATTCCAGATAAAAGTTTTCGAAGCCACACTGCTTCACAGCTGGCAGAGCAAGCGGCTATATATTCTGCTTCAGCAGTACTGAGGGCCACACTAGATTGTTTCTTGCTGAACCAGGAGATCATGGCAGATCCAAGACCATAACATCCACCTGAAGTACTTTTTCTGTCTGAGACACTACCTGCCCAATCAGAATCTGAGTAACCATGTAACTTGAGTTCATTACCTCCAAGATAGTATAGGCCAAAGTCTACTGTACCTTTTAGGTACCTCATTATATGCTTTGCAGCTATAAGGTGAACCTTTCTAGGTTCTACTAGATACTGACTTAGGGTATTTGCAGCAAAGCATATAGCCGGCCTAGTATTTGTCAAATACATCAATGATCCAATGATTTGTCTATATAGGGTTATGTCCACTAGTTCTGATGAATCATTAACTAATAGTTTCAGGTTGGAGTGCATGGGAGTGGCCATGGCTTTACACTCCAACATATCAAATCTTTTGGGAATCTCCACAGTATACTTACCTTGATTTAGAAAGATTCCTTTTGGCTCTTGCCACACTTCTAGGCCTAAGAAGTAGTGCATTAATCCGAGATCTTTCATTTCGAATTCTGAAGAAAGCTTCTTCTTGCTTTCAATAATTTGATTCTCATTTCCGGTTAGAAATAGATCATCTACATATAATAGCAATATAACAGGTTCATCATCCATCACTTTAAGATAAAGATTGGGGTCAGATTTACTTTTGGTAAAGCCCATGCTTGTTAAGAAACTGTCAATCCTTCCGTACCAAGCCTTGGGAGCTTGCTTCAATCCATATAATGCATTTTTCAGTTTGCATACATGGGTCCTTCCGTCTTTGACCTCAAAACCTTGAGGTTGTTCTATGTATACTTCTTCTTCAATTACACCATTCAAAAAAGTTGTCTTAACATCCATTTGATGCAATTTCCATTTCATTATGGATGCAAGTGCCATGATAGTTCTAATTGAAGTATACCTAGAAACAGGTGCAAATGTTTCTTCATAGTCAATTCCCTCCTTTTGAGAGAATCCTCTGGCTACAAACCTTGCCTTGTATTTTTCAATGCTACCATCTGCAGCATGTTTTATCTTGAAAATCCATTTGGAAGAAACCACACTTTTATCTCTTGGTTTGGGGATTATATCCCAAACAACATTTTTCATTATCGACTGATATTCTTTTGTCATTGCTTCTACCCATTCTTTCTTTTGAGCTTCCTCTTCATAGCTAGTAGGTAGTTGATCCACAAGATCACACATCAGGGCCATATAGTTGGACACTAGCTTTGGTTTCTTTCTTTCTCTAATGGAGCCTTCAGGAGCACCATATTTTTCAGCCCGTTGGATAATATCTCTAGCCCATGCTGGCCTTCTTTTCTTTGATAAATATGAGATAGGAGGTTCTTGTGGTTCCAACATGTCATGATCCTCTGGTGGATTATCTTCAGGAACGTGAACAGCCTCTGAGTTTCTAGAAGAAGGATCTTCTTCATAGATTTCTTCAAGTTGGCATTTTCTTGATTTCTTGAGAGCTGCTTCTTCATCAAAAGTTACATCTCTACTGATTTCTATATGATGAAAGCCTGGTATGTAAATCCTAAAAGCTTTGGATGATTCACAATAACCAACAAATATTCCTTTCTTACCAGAAGGATCCAACTTGGTTCTCTTTTCTTTTGGAATGTGGATGTACACAGGACACCCAAATATTTTAAGATGGCTTACCTCGGGCTTCTTTCCAGTAAACACTTCTTCTGGAGTTTTGAAATCAAGAGCACTATGAGATAATCTATTTTGAACATATACTGCTGTCTTGGCTGCTTCAGCCCATAGATACATGGGAAGATCCTGGTCATGTATCATAGTCTTCACAGCTTCCATGATGGTTCTATTTTTCCTTTCTACAACCCCATTTTGTTGGGGATTGTAGGGAGTGGTTAGTTCTCTCTTGATTCCAACTTCTTTACAAAATTTTTCAAACTCTTTTGAAGTATATTCTCCACCATTGTCTGTTCTGAGAATCTTGATTTTCTTTTCTGAGAGATTTTCTATTAGAGCCTTGAACTCTTTGAACTTTCCAAAAACTTCATTCTTACCTTTTAGAAAGTATATCCAAGTTTTCCTTGAATGATCATCAATGAATGAAAGATAGTATTCAAATCCACTTAGAGAGGTGGTGGTCATTGGACCACATACATCTGAGTGTATTAGCTCCAAGATACTCTTAGTCTTTGTTTCACTCTTTGGAAAGGGGTTCTTGACATTCTTCCCTTTCTTAAATCCTTTACATAAGCCATCATGATCAACCTTCAAATCTGGTAGTCCTATGACCACCTTGCTTACATAGGGTAAGGCTTTGTAGTTAATGTGAGCTAGTCTTCTATGCCATAGCTCACTAGGACTAGAGGTTTCATGAACAAAGGCAGCTTCTGGATGACCCTTGAGTTTATACAAACCTCCTTCCTCTTCACCAATAACAATTGCATCCTTAATAGATTTGCCTTTGGACCACATTAACACTTGTCCATCAATGAATGCAATTCTATAGCCTTTCTTGTCCAATGCTGAGATTGAAAGCAAATTCTTCTTCAATCCTTGAACATACAAAACTTCCTTCATCTTCATGGGGGTTCCAGAATCAAGTTTGTAGTTTGCTTCACCAATTCCCTTAATGGGATATTGATAGTCATCTCCTAGAGATACCTTTTAGGGAGAAGTCTTTTCTTCAAGACTTGAGAGAGTCCTTTTCTGACCTGTCATGTGCTTTAAAGCACCACTGTCAATAAGCCATGTACCTTCTCCAGGGGTTATAGATCCAGAGAGTGCGGAGAAGAGAACATATTCTTCTGCATCTTCTTCTGTATTTCTCCTTGACCTTCTTTTGAAGAAGGTCCTTTCTTCTTCTTCCTCTTCATTTCCAGGTCTTTTATTGTGAGACCTTTATTCCTCTACTTCTTCTTCTTCACTATCATCTTCTGCAAGATGTGCTTGGTGTCTTTTGTAGTGAGTACCCTTTTTATTCTGTAGAGGGCAATCTCTAGCAATGTGTCCTATTTTGTGACAAGAAAAACACTGGAAAGAAGAGTAATATCTTCTTTGAGTAGTTCCTCTTTTCTTCTGAAATCTGTGTGGAGGATGAGACTCCTTGTGACTACCCTTTTTGGAGTAGGATTGATTCCTTCTTTTTTTGGTGTGGGTGGCCAGGGCTTGGTCATACTCTTTGAGAAAGGCTTCTCGATTTGCAACCCTAGCCTCCTCTTGTACACAATCCTTCCAAACTACATCAATCTTCATACTTTCTTTTCTGGCACACATAGTTTGAATGAATGACTCCCAAGGTATAGTGAGACCATTTAGAGCTGTCATCACAAGTTCATCTTCACCAAGAGTATCACCAATGGTATCTATTTGCTCCTTGATTAGAGAGACTCTTGAGAAGTAGTCTTGAATGGATTCTCCTTTGTGCATCTTGGTACTCTTCAACTGAGTCCTTAGATTCATCTTCCTATTGATGTTCTTTCCTTCATACATTCTTCCTAGGGCATCATACATTTCCTTTGGAGTCTTCTTGGAAGCCACTTGGGGAATCAAGTGGTCTTTAATAGAATCAGCTATGATTCTCTTTGCCCTAATCAAATCCTTCCTGTGTTTTTCTTTGGCTTCATTTTCTTCTGGTTCTGCAACTTCCTCGATATAATGAGCAAGATCATTCTCCTCAAGAATGAGACCAATTCTGTATTTCCATGCCCGGATATTTTCTATACCTTCTAGCTTGTCTTCAAGCTTAGTGTTTGGAGCCATCTTCTCTTGGGGGAGTCCAAGAGACAGAGTAGACTTACCTGGAAAGTTATTTTTCACTTTTCCGGAATCTAGAACATAATTTTATCGCACTTTTGGTAGAATTAGGGTTTGACTTTCCCGGAGTTCTACCCAACCAAAAAGTTCGATCTATAGCTCAAAAGAATGCTCTTGAGAAGGGCTATCCAGCCATGTAATCAGAATTCAAAAATTCCAACTTTTTTCTGAAACCAAATTCTGACATATCGCACTTTTGGTAGAATTAGGGTTTGGATTTCCCAGAGTTCTACCCAACCAAAAAGTTCGATCTAGGGCTTAAAAGAAAGGTATTGAAAAGAGCTATCCAGCCATGCAACCAAAAATTAATAATACCAACTTTGGGATGAAACCCTAACTTCACCGGAGAGAGAGAGAGAGGTATTCTTACCTTGTGAAAGATGTCCTATTCAGTCTAGCTCTGATACCATGTTAAGTTTAAACCAAATAGACTAGCAAGATCACTGAAAGAAACATAATCACAAGATAGACACAAAATATACCCTGGGAAACCCTCATGGGGTAGAAAACCTAGCAAAGCTTTCCTCAATAAGATGATCAACCAAAATACAACATGTGCTCCTTCCTTCTTTGTCTCCTTAGCAGATCTCCCATACAAGTGCGCACTCTTCCACAAGTGAGTGAATGATCTAATGAGGAGTTCAACTCCTCTATTTATACTGACTCCTAGTTGACTAAAAGACCTTATGGGGACGACCTCTCCTGGAGAAGTCTAATAACCCCTAAAATATAAACCCAGGGCCGACCCCCACATGGTGGGTCTAATAACCCTAGTTACCACAACTCCTCAAAGGAATAAACATCTCTGGATACATAATAGAATTACCTCGGAGGGATGGAACATCTCCGGAATAAATAAAGTACAAATATAATATTCTTAGAAGTTACAATATTCAACATCTCTCAACTATGCGAGTTGGATGTGTGAGTGAATGAGAAAATATAGTGGTGCAGCTACTCTATTTATACTTTAAATTAACTTGACCTGCCTTTTATCCTAACTGGGTCGACCCCCTAGGGGAGTCTAATAAACCTTCCACTTAACACATACTGGGCCGACCCCTCTAAGGAGGTCTAATAATCCATCAAATATAAGTTACGACACTTACAATAAAACTTGTGACACTTGCAAATACAAATGACGACACCCTTGAGTGGAGGAATAAGAACATCTCCCTCGGGGATACAATAAAGTACAAATGTAATACATACAATATAAAAGTCAATATCTTCTGAAGTTATAGATAGTACATTAAGACTCCCTCTTAACTAGGAAGGTATTCTCTTGACACAGGCGTCAATACATCTAGGCACAAGTCTTCAATACTAGAGATGGATCATCAACATTGGATCACTGGAGCATCATCGTAGGTCTTCATCCATGTAGGTCTTCATCATCTCTGCAAGCAAGCCATCAAGTAGGTACATCTCAGGACTGATTATACTGTCTCTGCAAAAATTTGTGTACCCTACTATCACCCCATAATCTTAAGATCATACAAGGATTTCTTCAATTTGCACACATGAGTCTCCCTGTTGTGTGTCTCAAACCCAAGTAATTGCTCCACATATAATTCCTCTTCCACTACACCATTCAAGAATCCTGTCTTAACATCCATCTGGTGTATGATCTTCCTTTTCATGATCTTCATTATCTTTTGGTTTTACTTCATTCATTGTTGCATATCGATTCCTGAGTTCTTCTGGTTCTTCAAAGTCTTCTTCTTGACTTCATCAATCTTCTTTCTAAATCATCATCACTTGTTCTTCAAAACAAGTCTCTCTTGTAGGTGATGGTACAAGGTCTTTCCTACGGGACAATTTCAATTGCATGATTAGAAACATCTCATAGTTTTCAAAACAAATTATTACACATAAAGACATATGTCATACAGTCATTTATCCATATCCCGTAACTTTCTAGATGCCTTCCATATCTACCAGAACATTGTTAAGAGTGTGCACTACTCCAACATGTCAGCAAAGAGGTTTCATTCTAGATAAGTAGCAATGGAATGTTGTACAGTACCATCGACCACTTACCCATTACTTGCATATAAGTAGTATCTTGTTCATTAATGCAATTTTTTTCTAACATGCATAATATACATCCTAATTAATCTAGGAACATAAGTATGTATATGACCAAACAACATTATTTAAGTAATCATATATACAAGAAATAATAATTCAAATACTTATCTTTGTTTGGTTGTTGGGTGGACTCCCTCTCAATCTTTGCTTCCTTGCAAGAACTACTAGAGTCTCCAAAAGAGTGCTCATCTTCTTGTGGGAGTTGCTTTTGTTCCTGGAAAAATATCCTTCTTGTGATGAGGATGCTCCCTCTTGTTTTAATTCTTCTTGGTGTGCATTGTGAGAGCCTGGTCTTCACTACCCATGTTTTCTTTTCGAGCTACAATTCGAGCTTCTTCCTATGAGCATTCCTCCCACAGCCTACTGAATGTGATGAGCTTCTTCCTAGCACAAATTCCTTGTATGAAGGAATCCCATGACCTAGAAGGACCATTCAAGGTGGTGACTCATCACTATTCTCCATTCTCTATATCTTCTTCAATGGCTTCAAGTTGTTCTTTATCTGAGAGACCCTTGTAAAGTGTGTTTGCATGGTCTCTATGTTAGTTTATAATCATTAATTCAATATGATCTAGGATCTTATCTAAGAGAACAACATGTACATCATATCAATCAATCACAAGAGACAATAGACACAAAGCATTTCAATGAGGAAACCATAAAGGAGAAAACCCCGCAACTTCCTCAGAGATAGAATGAGCAATGATACAAAAACCCAATAACAAGAGATAGTCTCCTAGCAGCTTCTCCTTCTCCACTTGTGCACACTACTCACTTGAGATAATGAGTGAGTGAATGAATGAATAAATAGAGAGGTGCTCCTCTCTATTTATACTCAATGTCCACTTGTCTTTTACCCTACCTGGGCCGACCTCTCTAGGAGAGTTTAATAACCATATCACATACAATGATGAACTTTCCAATCACAGGAACGAAACCTCTCCATCGGAAGTACAATGTCATATGAATACAATATAAAATATACAAGTGAAATACATTTTGAAGTTACAAATACATCAACACTCCCTCTTAACTAGGAACGCATTTCTCTACACAGTTCTTTAGCACAAGTCTTCATCGTCGACTACACCATTCAAGAAAGCTATCTTGACATCAATCTGGTGTATCTTCGACTTCATCATTGCAACCAGAGCAAGTACTGTTATGATGGAAGTGTATCTGGCTACAGGTGAAAAAATTTCTTCATAATCTATCCCTTCTTTTTGGGAGAAGCCACGATCCACAAACCTTGCCTTGTATTTATCCTCCTCCACTTGTGCACACTACTCACTTGAGAGAATGAGTGAGTGAATGAATGAATAAATAGAGATTCTAATATTCCTACCACCTCCACTTATTTATACTTGTCTTCCACTTTCCTTTTACCCTATCTGGGCTGACCTCTCTAAGAGGGCTATAGGTGAAACATGATGAATTAATAAAGCAGGTTACAGGTGAGACCTCACTCCAGGAAGAAAAGCAATTCATTTGGGATGACATTATTACAGAGGCAGAGAAATTGAGACCATATCTCAATTTCATTCTAGACAAAGAGGCTGTAATAAATTTAGCTAGGCAAAGCATAACAACAGTCAAGTAAAAGTTCAACAAGAAGCCCATGGACTATAGAGAAAAGGCCATAGAATTTTTGAATGGGATGACAGAGGATGAGGTGAAAACAACTAGCATAAACTTAGGATAGAGTGTCTAGTATTATTTGGGCAAAGAAGGTGGTGAATAAGTATCACCAGATGAACACAATTTAGGCAAGGATAGACATTTTAGCACATCAAGTAAAACTCTTCAAAGAAATGTTTGATCCATTATTCGAGAAGGGACTTCCTCTCTTTTGGGAGGAGGATTGCACCACGAGGACATAGGAAGAAGAATATCAAGGAAAGTTGTGGGGATGTCGATTCAATTTGGATTATGTATAATTTAGGTAAATTTATTCTAATGTTTATGTATTGATTCATTGTAATTTTTTTCATAATTAATGAAATTGAGTCAGTTTCTCTTGGCCATCATTTTTGGATATTAATTTGTCAATTTTCTTTGAACTATGTTTTATGTTTCCATTTTAACAAATACATCGATATGTAGGTTGGATTTCTATTAATATACGATTCATGTGTTATTATGTGTTAAATGAATTTCTTCGTTTAACTCATTTTATCTATAATTTTCTGCAACTGATAAACAACCACACATTTATATTAATGCTAGTAAGTGGAAAAGTGCTCTTACAAAGCCAGTTGCTTGGATCTGCATTGGATAAAGATAAGTAATCTTATGCATTTGATTTTGATGCATTTCTATTTCATTCTTGCATGTTGTGATTGTGTAATTGAAAGGTTTTTAATCATGTTGTGATTGTGTAATTGAAAGGTGTTTTCCACTGTGCATGTGCAGGTTGACGTGGAGAAGCCACGTGGGCAGGAAGTCTGGCATGGAGGAAACACATTGGAAGGAGCCCCAACGTGGAGGAGTTGCGTGGGAAGAAGGTGTGATGTGGATCGTCCACATCATATCCACACATACCAGCGACCGTGAAGGATGGGTGAAGGTGGTTTCGCAAATGGAGGACGGTGGTTTTCCTTACCTCCTTTCCAACTTGCGAAATCATGTGGTGCTGCCATGTGGAGAGCGGTTTCAGATTCCGCAACCACCCATCCCTCCATCCTAGCGTGCATGTTTGGGATGCTAAATGGAAGTGGGACCCTTGATCTTTCGTCGCTCGATTGATCTTTTCCTCCATTTAAAATGGTTTGTACATTGGCATAGAGGTGATCTTTTCCTTCATTTAAAATGGTTTGTATGTTCGCATGGAGGTGATATTTTCCACCATTTAAAATGGTTTGTATGTTCACATGGAGGTGATCTTTTCGACCATTTAAAATGGTTTGTACGTTGGGATGGAGTTGATCTTTTCCGCCATTTAAAATGGTTTCTACAATGCTAATGGTAAATGATGGATTGTATCACTCATGTGAATAATCTCATCACGTTTATGATGGATTGTGTTTATGTGTCACGACATACAGATGATATCCCTCCACATTGTGATAATAAATGTCACGAACTTTTCTGCATTGATATCCCGCCACACTGCTCTTCCCACCCACTACCTACATTGAAACTTATCCCGCCACATTGCTCTTCCCGCCCACTACCTACATTGAAACTTAAAGTTCAAACTCTCTGTGTTTTCCAGTTTGGAGCTTTGTTTTTCTGAGGACTAAGGTTTGCTTTTGCTAAGGTGGAACCAAGAAGAGTGTTGGGATGATAGAGCATTAAGATTGGTTTGAAGAATCGACTACTAGTTTTTCAATTGGCAGGCATTTATATTATTCAAACCATAAATCTAAATCTGTAATAGAGCATGCTTATTCAACCTCGGGGCTAAAAATCCATATCTTCCATGGTTGTAAAAAATCAATGCAATGACTGTTAAATTTTCAGAATTTACTTCAATCTGATCTAGGATCTTAACTGAGAGAACAACATGTACAACAAATCTATAGCATATCAATCATGGACACAATAATGCAAGCACACAAGAGACACAGAGTTTACTTGGGGAAAACCATAATGGTGGAAAACCCCAATAACTTCCTCAGAGATAGATAGAGCAATGATACAACCAGAATACAAGAGATAGTCTTCTCCTAGCAGCAGAGCCTCCTCCTCCACAAGTGCACCACTCTCCCAAGTGTGAGTGAGAGAATAGAATGTTTAAAATGAGAGAGACGGACTCTCTATTTATACACTAACTTGACTTGACCTTTACTCAACTAGGTCGGACTCAACTTAACCACTTAACTTAATGCTGACTAGGATGACCCCCACTAAGGTGGTCTAATAACCCTTTGACCCACATGGCCGACCCCCAATAGGGTGGTCTAATAACCCTTTGACCCACATGACTTATACAGGGCCGACCCCAACAAGGTGGTCTACTAACCCATCAAGTATAAGTTACGACACTTACAATATAAATGACGACACTTCTGTATAGAGGAATAATAACATCTCTATAGGAATACAAACACTTTTGTATAGAGGAATAATACCATATCTATAGGACTACAATATACATATATGAAATACATTCCGAAGCTACATATACATCAACACTCCCTCTTAACTAGGAAGGTATTTCTTGACACAGGTCTTCTAGCACAAGTCTTCTTCTCTGGATCATCGTCACTGGATAATTGTCATCGAGTCATCATCATCGTCACTGCTGCTGCTATCTCAATCAATCTCTAAATCTACTCATCATAGGAAGTTCTATAGAGCTAGTCCTTTTTCATACTGGATGTAGGCCCACCACCTGCAAGTCTTCATCATCACTGGCCATACTATGGAATCCTCAGGACTTATTACATGTGTCACAAAACCTCGAAAGAGCATCCCAGGCTGTTACGAGCACACGGCTCTACCTATAGGATCTCCCAGGGCCATATTATATATGACCTCACCACAAAACCTCGTAAGAGCATCCCAAGCTGTTACGAGCACACAACTCTACCTATAGGATCTTTCAAGGATAGATTATATGTGGTCACCACAAAACCTCGCAAGAGCATCCCAAGCTGTTACGAGCACACAACTCTACCTATAGGATCTCCCAGGGAAAAATTATATGTGGTCATGGAAAAACCTCGCAAGAGCATCCTAGGACTTATTACGGGCACACAGCTAAACCTATCGGATCTCCCAGGGACATATTATATGCCATAGGACAAAACCTCAAAAGAGCATTTGCCAGATATCCCAGGGCCAGATTATATGCCATAGGCAAAACCTCGAAAGACTATCTGCAGATCTCCTAGGGCCAAATTATATTTCCTCCCAGAGCAAAACCTTGAAAGAGCATTTTCCAGATATCCCAGGGCCAAATTATATGCCATAGGCAAAACCTCAAAAGACTATCTGCAAATCTCTTAGGGACAAATTATATGCTCATCTGCACAACCTGATCCACGACCATAGAGTATCAACCTGATACTCACCATACATCATCCTGTTGTATACATGATCATCCTGATGTATACATGATCATCTTGATCATCATCATTACAACATCCTGCTAAAAGTCATCTAGAGCAACATCCTGAAGCTTGTCATCCATGATCATCCTGATCATATCATGAATCTACCTGATGCATACCAAGTAGCTACCTGATACATATCATCATACATGATCCACCTAATCATACAATGTATCCACCTGATATAAGTGCAAATACATGATCCACCTGATCATACATGATACATATCAACATACATGATCTACCTGATCATACAATGTATCCACCTGATACATATACAGATACATGATCCACCTGATCATACATGATACATATCAAAATACATGATCTACCTGATCATACAATGTATCCACCTGATACATATACAGATACATGGTTGTAATGACCCTTTTTCAAAATTCTTTTAAAATGCCAATTTTTCCACTTTTCCCCAATTTCGACCTTTGACTAGTTTAACTGTTTCAACCTCCAAATCAACCCAAATGCTCCCAAATCTTCTGTAGGAGTGTATGAATGGTATTTAGACTTAAATATCAGGTTTAGGGATGTTTTATGGCCCTCCAAATACTTCTGCAAACTTGATTTGTATTATGATCAATATATGTAATTTTGACTAGTAATTTGTGCATCAAATCCCCTCGGGGTAACACTGCAAATGGCCTTCCAAATGCCTCCAAACTCCCATGAATTTATGAAAATAGGTATATAATGTGTTAAATATGTGATTAATGTCTCATATGCACCATTAATTGATTTTTACTACTGTTCTAACTCTCTCACATTCAACAACAAAAACCCCCAATTCGACCCTTGGGGAAATGGCACTATTTCACCTCCCAATACAACTAAACTGAGTAAAAATGCTTCAAATTCTCAAGTACAGTACATGAAACTTGTAGAAGACATCCATGGAAGTATATTGATCACAAATATATCATAGAATCATCCATCCATTTGAAATAATCAACATTATAGTATCATACATCAATGCATTGGGGAAATGGACACTGTTTGTTCATTAATCAATAGTTTTGCATACAACCAGTGGGTATTTCGACCTGAGACTTTCTGAATATTAATAAAAGAGGATCTGAATATATTACAATCAGAAATATATAATGAGAATCTCTCTCAAGAAGCACAAGTGCTCACCAAAAACGCCCTCCCTTAAGGAGCATGGATATGCCTTCAAAACTAGAAATGGTGGAGAGAAAGTGCTGCACTTAACCAAACCATGAAACTTCCTGTAGCTGCTACCTACAAATACAAACTCCATTAAAGAACCATGAAATACCTGAGTGGCCTCTCCAAACACCAACTTGGATGGGAATCTTTCACCCTCGAAATTGGCTAAGGCAAGAAACTAGTCATCCACTAGCTCTCTCTTCACAAATGCAATTTTTCTCAAATCATCAAAAGCCATTCTCATACTTCATTTCTACATTTTATAACCAACATTAGACTTCTAAGGGTCGAAATCCTCTCAATATATTCAATAGATTTCCATTTAGGAAATATTCCACATTTGCCACTTGTCTCCTAGTTCCAACCTTCCATCTTCTCCCAAATTCGATTTTGAGTCTCTTTGGCTTCTCCAACTCCCAAATTCACCTTCCTTGAGCCTATTTTTGGTGCTGGCATGTCATAGTGGTCAGATGTCAGAGTTCAGGTCTGCAATTTGTCATAGTTGTCATAGATGCTCCATCATTGGTGTCATAGGGGCTAGGGAATCTAGCCCAAGTGTCCACAAACTTCCACTTTGACTCTTTATCTTCCATGGAGGTTACCAATCCTTCCCAATTCGACCTAAGATTCGCAATGACATGTGTTATGAATTACCAACTCACCCAAGATTTTTCACATTCCCATTAATTCAAATTTGCAAAAGAGAGATACCATGTATTATGAAAAATCAAGCTAGTGTGGGTCCCACATCCTCCATATGTCTCCAAAACCATTTGTCACCTAGTATTTCTCTTGAATTTCTTTATTCACTATATTTATTAAATACTTGAACCCTTCTAATGTCTAAACATCATTTATTAGCTTCCTTATTACCATTCCGCATGTGCCCATCCAACCTAGGAAACTAGTAGGATTGATGGGATTGTCTTACTATGAAATTATTGGAATGGGGACATTACAGTTCTCCCCACCCAAGATTGCTTGCCCTCAAGCAATCTCAATTTACCATGCTGCAAACTTGTCCCTCCTCTATCAGGTGGCCTTCCATGAGTAATGTCTCCCATAATCTTTCTATTCCGGTGCTTCATGCTGTAGGAATAAACTACCTGATTCGGATAGGTGTGTTGCCCTCTCACAATCCTTAGTACTCCTTTTGAATCTTGGTATTTCATTTCAGGAATTTTATAATTTACTGTATGCTCTCCTTTTGAATACAACCATTGCACTCCCAAAACAACATTAGTATCAGCAATATCAACCACATAAAAACTATCGACAAAAGTATAGTTACCTACGGTGACTTGCAGCTGTGGAATCCATGTTTTGCACTCCATTGTGTTGTGACCGGGAATGAAAAATGTGAAGCCATCAAATGGTTCAATAGATATATTTCTTTTCTCCACCATCTCTGCATCAATGAAGTTATGGGTGGCTCCTCCATCTACCAAAACTGAAGTTCTTTGTCCTTGTACCATACCTTTGCATCGGATAGTATGATAGCGAGGTACTGCTGAAAGTACTACCATTGTTACTTTGGTGGGAGAGGGATGCTTCACCTCTGGTTTCCCTTCTTCTGCTGTAGTATATCCTTCTTCTTGGGATGAATTATGTCCTTCTTCCTCCATGCCCCCTTCATATCCCTCATCACAAAATACTTCAATGAATTGGGCCTTTCCTTTAGCAAATTTATGTCCAGGTACCCATGGTTGGAAGCATGAGTAACACAATTTCTCCCTTCTGAGCTCTTCCATGCTTAGTTCCTCTTTCTTATCCTTTCCATATTCATCTTCTTTCCATGGCTTCTTATCAGGTGCATCTCTTTTCCAAGGTTTCTTTTCAATTATGAAGTCAGGCTTGGGAGGAAATCTCATTCGAGGAAGCAAGTTCATTGCATATTTTAATGTAGTTGGCTTGTGGGATTTGACCAAACCTTTTAAGGGTTCAACCAAACCTTCAATGAACAGCAATACCAACCTTCCCATAGATACATCAGCCACCTTGACTGATAATTTTTGAAAGTCCAACATATATTCAGTAGGGGACCCAGTTTGCTTCAATTGAGCTAATTCCTTGAAAGGCAATTCTGGATCTTTTTGTTCAAATCGCTCTAGTACCCTATCAACAAATTCTCCATATGTTTTAACCTAATAATGACCCAAGGTTTTCAATCCATATAACCACCATTCATTGGCATCTCCTTCCAAATGCAAAATGGCCATTTTTAATGCATCCTCTTCCAACATAGGATTGAGCTGAAAATATACATCCAATTTTTGCACCCAAGTGTTAGCAAAATTTTGAGAAGAACCATCAAAAGTAGGAAGTGACATTTTTCCAATAGCACTATTTAATTCTTTGTTTTGGAATGGACTCCTATTGTCTCCCTTCCTTTTAATCTTTTGCATAGCATCAATGTAGTGACTGAGTGGTACACCTCTTTTACACTCTTCATTCAAATCATTCCAATCATTTACTAGTTTCTTGTAATACCAGTCAAGATTGGGATCTTCTTTGGGTGTGATAAATTTAGGTGCAGTATGCCTTTGTGTGCTTTGAAATTCATCAGGTCTATTATGAGGTCCTGTACTTGAGAAAATATGCTCATTCCCTTTCATCTTTTCCCCTGAGTGTGAACCACTATTATCTCCTATCATCCCTTTGCCTGAAAGTTGGCTACCCAACAATTCGAAACCTTTCATCATTGTTTATTCATATCTAGAATAACCATGGTAATTCCTTCAAAACATGGTTTTAAGGCTTCAATAAATTCCTCCTTATGTCTTAATTTTTCCTCCTCCTCTCTACCCATTGTTTTAGAAAAAAACTCTTTTTCTACTACTATCTCTTCTTCAACCAAAACTTCTTCAACTACTGATTCAAAGGGTGGCGTTTTATTTGTTTGGATTCTTGTTAATACCATCAGGTGCCAATACCATGCTCTGATACCACTTGTAATGACCCTTTTTCAAAATTCTTTTAAAATGCCAATTTTTCCACTTTTTCCCCAATTTCGACCTTTGACAAGTTTAACTGTTTTGACCTCCAAATCAACCCAAATGCTCCCAAATCTTCTGTAGGAGTGTATGAATGGTATTTAGACTTTAATATCAGGTTCAGGGATATTTTATGGCCCTCCAAATACTGCTGCAAACTTGATTTGTATTCTGATCAATATATGTAATTTTGATTAGTAATTTGTGCATCAAATCCCCCCTGGATAACATTGCAAATGGCCTTCCAAATGCCTCCAAACTCCCACGAATTTATGAACATAGTTATAAAATGTGTTAATTATCTGATTAAGGTCTCATATGCACCATTAATTGATTTCTACTACTATTGTAAATCTCTCACATTCAACAGCAAAAACCCCCAATTCGACCCTTGGGGAAATGGCACTATTTCACCTCCCAATACAACTAAACTGAGTAAAAATGCTTCAAATGCTCAAGTACAGTACATGAAACTTGTAGAATGAATCCATGGAAGTATATTTATCACAAATATATCATATAATCATCCATCAATTCGAAATAATCAACATTATAGTATCATACATCAATGCATTGGGGAAATGGACATTGTTTGCTCATTAATCAATAGTTTTGCATACAACCAGTGGGTATTTCGACCTGAGACTTTCTGAATATTAATAAAAGAGGATATTAATCTATTACAATCAGAAATATATAATGATAAGCTCTCTCAAGAAGCACAAGTGCTCACCAAAAATGCCCTCCCTCAAGGAGCATGAATATGCCTTCAAAACTGGAAACGGTGGAGAGAAAGTGCTGCACTAAACCAAACCATGAAACTTCCTGTAGCTGCTACTTGCAAATACAAACTCTATTAAAGCACCATGAAAGACCTGAGTGGCCTCTCCAAACACCAACTTGGATGGGAATCTTTCACCCTCGAAATTGGCTAAGGCAAGAACTAGTCATCCACTAGCTCTCTCTTCAACAATGCAATTTTTCTCAAATCATCAAAAGCCATTCTCATACTTCATTTCTACATTTTATAACCAGAATTAGCCTTCTAAGGGTTGAAATCCTCTCAATAGATTCAATAGATTTCCATTTAGGAAATATTCCACATTTGCCACTTGTCTCCTAGTTCCAACCTTCCATCTTCTCCCAAATTCGATTTTGAGTCTCTTTGGCTTCTCTAACTCGCAAATTCGCCTTCCTTGAGCCTATTTTTGGTGCTGACATGTCATAGTCATCAGATGTCAGAGGTCAGGTCTGCAATTTGTCATAGTTGTCATAGATGCTCCATCATTGGTGTCATAAGGGCTAGGGAATCTAGCCCAAGTGTCCACAAACTTCCACTTTGACTCTTTATCTTCCATGGAGGTTACCAATCCTTCCCAATTCAACCTAAGATGCTCAATTACATGTGTTATGACTTACCAACTCACCCAAGAGTGTTCACATTCCCATTAATTCAAATTTGCAAAAGAGAGATACCATGTATTATGAAAAATCAAGCTAGTGTGGGTCCCACATCCTCCATTTGTCACCTAGGATTTCTCTTGAATTTCTTTATCCACTCTATTTATTAAATACTTGAACCCTTATAATGTCTAAACATCATTTATTAGCTTCCTTATTACCATTCCACATGTGCTCATCCAACCTAGGAAACTAGTAGGATTGATGGGATTGTCTTACTATCAAATTATTGGAATGGGGACATTACAATGGTCCAAGCATTCAATATGTTGCATATACAAAACACATACAAATGATCCAACTGATCATATCCAGCATCCAACATGATGCGTACATACATAAATGATCCAACTGATCATATCCAGCATCCAACATGATGCATACATACATATACATATAAATGATCCAATTGATCATATCCAACATCATCCTGATGCATATACAGAGTAGTAACAATAGCATCGTCCTAATGCTCATCATCCAGCACTTACATCCACAACCATGTGAAGGATCCTCCTTCCAACATGCTTGGAATGGCCTCTACAAATGTGTCCATCACTTCTTCCTCGAAGTGTCATCAATCCGAAGAACACCAAGCCTCTCTCTAAAGTACTCGAACTTCACTCTGGCTAGTGGTTTCGTCAGCACATCTGCAATCTGCTTGTCCATCGCAATGTATAGGAGCTTCACAGCTCCTCTCTACACCATATCCCTGATATAGTGATATTTGATCTCTATGTGTTTCGACCTGCCATGAAACACTGGGTTCTCGGACAGCTTCACACAACTCTGGTTATCACAAAAGATACCAGTAGCATCCAATGGGAGATCAAATAACTCAGACAATAGCTTCCGTATCCATACTGCCTCACAACTAGCTGAACAGGTTGCAACATACTCTGCCTCAACTATACTCAGTGCTACGCAGGACTACTTCCTGCTAAACCAAGAGATCACACTTGATCCCATACTGAAGTAGCATCCAGATGTGCTCTTCCTATCTGCAGCACTGCCAGCCCAATCTGAATCAACATAAACCTGCAGGTTAAACTTTTGATTCACATCATACTCGAGCCCATAATCCACTGTACCCTTCAGGTACCTCAGAACATGCTTTACAGCAACCAGGTGAACACTCCTTGGATCCATCAAGAACTAGCTCAATGTGTTCACCGCAAATCAAATATCTGGTCTCGTGTTCGTCAAGTACATCAAGGACCCAATCATCTGATGATACATAGAGACATCAACTGGCTCAGATGAAGCATGACAAAGAAGCTTCAGATTCGATACCATAGGTGTGGCCATGGCCTTGCAATCCATCATCTCAAACCTCTTCAGGATCTCTACTGCATACTTCCCTTGTCCAAGGAAGATTCCATCTGCACTTTGACACACCTCCATGCCAAAAACAAATAGTGCATCATTCCCAAGTTCTTCATCTCGAACCCGACAGTAAGATTCCGCTGCGTGTCGGCAATCAATCTATCTTGACCTATAACAAACAGGTTATCCGCATACAAAAGTAGTATCACTGGATTTCTTTCCTCAACCTTGTAGTAAAGGTTTGAATCCACTTTACTCTTGGTAAAACCCAAACTAGATAGAAAGCTGTCTATCCTACCAAGTTCTGCACACATATATGACCACACCATTCAAGAAGGCTGTCTTGAAATCCATCTAGTGTATCTTCTATTTCATCACTTTTATATTTCTCTATGTTTCCATCTGCAACATGCTTGATCTGATAGTTCCATTTGGAATTCACAACAGAATTTTCTTCAGCTCTTGGGACCGCATCCCAAACATCGTTCTTCATGATCGACGGATCATGGCATTCTTCTCGTATCCTGGGAACTTCAATATCTTCAATAGATAATTTTTTTGCTTGAACAAATGTTGTAGTCCTTCTTTTGTAGGTGAAGGTATATGGTCTTTTCTACAAAACAAGTTAAATTGCATGATTAGAAACATCTCATAATTTTCAGACAAATTCTTACACATAAAGAAATATGTCATATAGTCATGCAATTACCTTAGCCAATGCTTTAATACAACATTTATCCATGTTCCACAACCTTCTAGATGCCTTCTAGTCTCTACCAAAACATTGTTAAGAGTTTGCACTACTCCCAACATGTCAGCAAAGAGGTTTCATTCTAGATAAGTAGCACTTGAATGTTGTACAGTGCCATAGGCCACTTACCCATCACATGCATACTAGTAGTATACTGTTCATTAATGCAATCATTCTAATATGCACAATACATATCCTAAGTCTAGGAACATGAGCATATACATCATTGAACAATTTTATTTAAACAAACAAATATGCAAGAAATGATAATTAAAAATACTTATCTGTGTTTGGTTGCTAGGTGGACTCCCTCTGAGTCTTTGCTTCCTTGCAAGAGCTACTGAAGTAGCTTCTTCTACACCTTTCTATTGTGGAATGTAGAAAGATGGTCAACTCCCTCTGAATATCTGCATCCTTGCAGAAACTACTGAAGTGTGCTCCTTTGCTTTCTTGCAGGAACAACTGGAGTGTGCTCCCTCTTGATCTTTGCTTCCTGGATTACCTATCCTTGAACTTACATCCATCCTTAATCACTATGCATGCTTATTATTATCATCATTGTGTTATCCTTGAGGTCTTATACATAATCACACATTTATTAGTATAATCTTAATACTATCAAAACACAATAATCTTAAACATGTATAGTCATGATTATTCACAGATAATAAACATAGTATTCAAGGTTTCAGGGAAGTCTTCTTTTACTCATGCATATTCTTATTTGATCATAGGTCTCTTCTGATTAGTTAAATCATCAATGCATAAACCCGTGATTACTCAAACCTGTACCTTCATGATTCTTCTGGTTAGTCATATCATCAATTATGGTAAGAAACATAATATGCATACAACCATGACTATTCAAACCTATGACTTCATGAATAATCATTATCAACAACACAACAATATAAGATCCTAACACAAGGTAGGATTCTAGCTTGATATAGGAAAAACATACTTGGATTAGCATGCTAGCTAGTTATGTCTAACATACCCGCATAATGTCTTCTGGTTCTCTTCAGTGACTTGTGCTAGTAACCTACATGTCTCATAAGTTAACCATTGTAGAACCAAGTTATACATACCTCGTAAGTAGATCTTCTATGTGATCCATGACAATGGATGAATCTTTGTCTTCATGTCACCATGATCATATGTTCTTGAAGTAGAACATGATTTGTCTTTCTTGGTGTACCTTTTATGTTAGTAGACAACATAAACCTCATACAACACCATAATGCATTAGTACAATCATAAGTGTCAACACCCTAACCAATGAATATCTTCTATCATGCATTCATAATTTTGTTAAGGTGATACGACAAATCTAAAATCAAGATTGTACTAACCGTAATAACATGAAGACAAACATACCATAAACTTAATCATGAACAAATCTCGAAACATACCTTGATGAGTCATACCTGTCGAGATCGCTTGTAATCTTCTTATGTAAGGCCTTAGCCTCATCTCCCATTGAAACAGGAACTTTTTCACTTATGCAGGTGACCAATCCATCCTCTTATAGGATTAAACCAATCCACTTGATTTGCAGGAACTGGATCTAGAGTTGTAATAGGGTTTGTCAGAGAAACCCCCAAAATTCAAACTTTGAATTTCAAACTTCCAAAATGATAGAAATATGCGCCTTGATGAGTTGATCAAGTTGGTATATTCAAAATTTGAAAACTACAAAGTTTCACCCCTCGAAATTGCCTTTTAGATTTTCGGATTCACTAGGGAGGACCCTGAATTAGGGTTTGAGTTTCCCGAAGCTTCACCCAACCAAAAGATTTGACTAAAATCTCTAAGCTTCAATTTTTATGAGGAGCTTCCAGCCATGGTCACAGCTTTCCAAAATTCCAATTTTTGCAGAAGCCCTAATTTTCCATCTTTCTGATCAAAGTCCCAAACTGGGGTTTGATCAAGCCCGGCCTTCTGCCCAACCAAAAATTTGATCTTGGTCTCTAAATTTTGATTTTGATGAGTAGCATCCAGCCGTGGTCTCTGATTACAAAAATTTCAACTTTCTCCGAAGCCCTAAATTTCGGAAGCCATAAACGAAGGTGCTCAAAAATAATTCTGTTTTGACATAAATATGTACCTAATTATTTCTGGTGTAACTTTGAACTTTTCAATCCACAGGGTCTAAAACAGTTTCTTGAGATATCCTGACCTGTTTTCTTTCCATCCCGACAGGTCTGACCTCAATTGGATTCTCTGAGAGAGAGTTATGCCAAGTGTCGCAACATGGCCTGTTTATGGGATAATACAGGAGAGCAAACGTGTATGGCGTGCCACTTGTCAATGGTTCAACTTCGGCCTCTGAAAAATTTTCTTGAGATAGTATAGTATGTGTACTACCTGTCATGTTTTATGAAATTTCATTTGGAGCTTCCTAGCCCAAGTTATGACCTTTTTCCCAAGGTCACCGGATTTTGACTCAGATCTGGAAGAGGCAGAAACCCTTTATTGTACAGATCATAAATCACAAATTACAACGAATTAGAGGTTGTTCTTTGGACACAAGGTACATGGGGATCTGATATTCGACCTGTAAACGTTTCAGATCTGAAAACTTCTCCAAAATGGATTTATAGTGAAAGTGTTACGATGACCGGTTTTTGCTATATCAAGCCCTAGCATCGTAAGTGCAACAAGTGTCATACATGCCATATCATGCCTTCTTTCAGGCTAGCTCTAATACCATGTTAAATTTTCAGAATTTACTTCAATCTGATCTAGGATCTTAACTGAGTGAACAACATGTACAGCAAATCTACAGCATATCAATCATGGACACAATAATGCAAGCACACAAGAGACATAGAGTTTACTTGGGGAAAACCATAAAGGTGAAAAACCCCAATAACTTCCTCAAAGATAGATAGAGCAATGATACAACCAAAATACAAGAGATAGACTTCTCCTAGCAGCAGAGCCTCCTTGTCCACAAGTTTGCCACTCTCCCAAGTGTGAGTGAGAGAATAGAATGTGTAAAATGAGAGAGATGCACTCTCTATTTATACACTAACTTGACTTGACCTTTACTCAACTAGGTCAGCCTCAACTTAACCACTTAACATAATGCTGACTGGGCCGACCCCCACTAGGGTGGTCTAATAACCCTTTGACCCACATGACTTATACAGGGCCGACCCCAACAAGGTGGTCTAATAACCCATCAAGTATAAGTTACGACACTTACAATATAAATGACGACACTTCCATATAGAGGAATAATAACATCTCTATAGGAATACAAACACTTTCGTATAGAGGAATAATACCATCTCTATAGGAGTACAATATACATATATGAAATACATTCCGAAGTTACATATACATCAACAATGACAGTTTGAAGTTCACAGTAATTTAAAGTCGCTGAACGTTTTAGATTCTTCAGATTTTTTTCCACCCTTGTTTGTCTTCTTCAAATTTCCAGAATTTATTTCCTTCAATTCCAGGTAGTTATCTTCTTACAGTCCATTAATGTGAATTCACAATGTTATATTTGGAAAATCGTGTGTTACTCATTACTGGGCTAAATTAACGGAATTAATAGGTTTAATGTCGATTCCCGCCAGCTTGCATACGTTTTCTGTCTGGTGATGTAGCGTATTATTTTCATATATTCCATATTGTTTTCTGCAAATCCTCTAGCATTTGGCTAGGTTTGTTGGAAAACGATAACGACAAATGAACTCTAAAAATTGAAACATGTGTTTTCTTTTTAATATCATTTTGCACTTAATATTCACTATAGTATACTAATCTATGTAAACGTTAATACTTTATTTGAAATATTTGAAATTGATCATTTATGTCTTAATTTATATAATATTGATTACATTTATTTTAATATAAATATATATAATTTAAGTATTTAATTTAATTGAATAAAATTAAGCAATCAAATAGCTTTAAACAATATTAAGTTATAATTGTTTGCCAATACAGTATCTTGGCTAGAAAAGTCCCATGTATTGCGTAGTTGGATGTGGTGTATGACTCAAATTGTTGGATGCAATGAGAACACATGTGAGTCTTGCATATGATACCAAGGCATTTAGTTTAAGAGATAAAGATGATAAAAATGTTCTTAAAATTTAGGCATGATATCGTGTTGGAAAATGAATTTAACAGTGATGACAATGCAGATAGTGATGCCATTAGTTAGAAAGATTCTGACTACAATTAACCAAACATAAACATTCTTTCATACGTTTGGGCCGAGAATGCGGTGAATGATATAGCAGCTTCTACTTCGCCGAGTGTAGCACAGATCAATTATGGAATAATCAAAGCCATGTGGCACAATCTGAACATTCCACGTGTCACCCTGGAGACTAGATTTCGACATTTGAACGAAAAAATTTACACACGTTTTGCTACAAAGAGTTTGCCATCAAGTCAAAATTTTGTCAGTGAAAGCGAGGTCGCTCTATCGTTAAGTTGTTCCATTTCGTGGTGTTGGAAGTATATGTTGAGGAGAAAGAGCGGATGCTCCTTCCTCCAGGGATGAGTTTTTCAGAGTGGCTAAAGTAGATATCAGCACTCTAAACACATATTTCATAGGAACATTGCTTCGCACATTTTACTAGAGAGTGGAAATATCCAAAGAGAAAGATCGGACGCTCTTTCTCCAAGTTCTATTTTTAGAATTCCCTCATAAAAGAAGGGGCGGACGATCCTTCTTCTTCCCAATATTATTTTCGTTATAGCTTGAGACTGCAAGAAGGGCCAGTCGATCCTTCTTTGTCTTCACCATTCTAGATATCGTCCAATTTATAGATAAAGGTTTTGACAATTATCTACTAAACGAAGGGGCATCAAACCCTTCTTCTCGAAAAACAGAAGTCAGGGAAAACAATTTTATATGTTATAACTTAGCCATGCTTAGTATTATTCTGGTGTTCACCATTTTAGATATAGATGAATTGACGTACTAGCCTTCATAGGTTGAATAATTTTACAATTCCCTCATAAATGAACGCGCAGCCGACCCTTCTTCTGCCCAGTATTGTATTCATAATAGTTCTAGAATGCAAGAAGGGTCGATCGATCCTTCTTTCTTTCGCCATTCTGGATATAGGTGAATTGCTGGATATAGTTGTTCAAAATTATCTCCTAAATGAAGGGGCGGCCGATCCCTCTCTTCAGAAAATGGAAGCCGGCACAAACATTTTTATATGTTAGAACTTAGATGATGTCCGAGTCCCTGTTATTTACAGTGGAAGTTGGAAGCCAAGAATTGTCGACATAGCCTTCGTAGATTAAATATATTTAAATTTATTTCATAAATGAACGGTTGTCCGACCCTTGTTGTGCTCAGTATTCTTCCCTTGTTCACAATTTTGGAAAAACATGTATTGACGGCCTAGCATTCGTAGGTTGAACATTTTTAATATTCCATCATAAATGAATGGGTGGGAGATGCTTCTTCTACCCATAATTCTTTTCATAATATTTCTAGACTCAAGAAGGGTCGTTCAATCCTTCTTGTGTTCGCTTCTTCTATAAGAAGGGGCGGCCGATCCTACCATTCGCAAAATTGGAAGTCCGGACAGCCATTTTTTTATATATTATAATCTATGTTATATCCTTGTTTAAAATAAATATGATTGTTAATGTGCTCCTATTATTTTATATTTCATAAAGCGCTTCTGAACTAGATTTTGGTTCTGAACAATGTGTGCTGTTATTTTATATTTCAGATATCGTTTATGAAATGGATTTTGGTACTCAACAATGTATGGACCTACTTTTGAATGGATTGAAAGTTGTTGAAGGAATCTCGTTTCCAGAAAGAAAATTTATGCATAATATCAGCATTAATGAAGGATGTATCATTGTAAATGTTACCAAGTCTTTGAATGCAAGTCTTCCATTGCCCTATCGATCAAAAGGTGCAGATACATTGTCAGAGGCTATTGGTGGTTATATTCAATGGCCTGTATCTGATATCATTAACCAAATTGGGTCCGCTCTTCGCGATAATGAGGTGATTGATATACCAGCTTCTTCTTCGATGAGTGTAGCACATATCATAACAAATGAGAATGAGATGAATGATATACCAGCTTCTACTTCAACGAGTGTAGCGCATATCACAACAACTGAGAATAAATCTTCTTTTATTATGAGAAAAGTTAAGTTGTTACATAAGTGTTCAGAAAGAAAGGATTGCATTTAAATAGGTTTTGTAACAAATGTGAGTGAGATTGATTTTGTTGGGGGAACATTTCTGGCTAACTTCTCCTTTGGTATTCTGGTTGATGAAGTGGTGTTCTTGTATGGCATGTTGTCCAAGGATGAGCAGTGGATCTTTTGTTGTATGGTTGATTAAAAGAATCATCGATTTTAATACATAAACATTGCTTTATGTTCCAAGCACTTTCAACAATAATCAATCTAAATCTACTAGTTAATTTGATACATCAATGTTCTTTAAAGCCACAGTATGTTGGTCGGGGAATAGTGTCAACTGTTTTTGAGGGAGACATTGTACAATTCAAAGTACTAGATGCTGATGAGTTTGGTATTTTAGTTCATAAAGTCTTCTGCAATTGCGAGGATTGTGGTGTATTTGAAGGATCCCTTATAAGATGGCATGAAAACACTTTGCTTGACCTCGATAATGTTCCTTTGGATGCTATACTTTTGGAATGTTTTTGAAGAATGTCCTTTACAGATGGTCCTTCCAGGTACTCCCCATTGTGAATATACAGATGTTAAAGGTAAAGGAACAAGGCCATACAATTCTGTAAATGAGGTAGCACATATCATAACAACTGAGAATGAGGTGAATGATATACCAGCTTCTACTTCGACAAGTGTAGCACATATCACAACAACTGAGAATAAATCTTATTTTATTATGAGAAAGTTAAGTTGTTACATAAGTGTTCAGAAAGAAAGGATTGCATTTCCATATGTTTTGTAACAAATGTGAGTGAGATTGATTTTGTTGGGGGAACATTTTTGGGTGACTTCTCCTTTGGTATTCTGGTCAATGAAGTGGTGTTTTGTTGTATGGCATGTTGTCCAGGGGTGAGAAGTGGATCTTTTGTTGTATGGCCGATTAAAAGAATCATCGATTTTAATGCAGAAACATTTCTTTCTGTTCCAAGAGCTTTCAACAATAATCAATATGAATCTATTAGTTAATTTGATACATCAATGTTCTTTAAAGCCACAGTATGTTAGTCGAGGAATAGTGTCAACTATTTTTGAGGGAGAAATTGTACAGTTCAAAGTACTAGATGCTGGTGGGTTTGGTATTTTAGTTCATAAAGTCTTCTGCAATCGCGATGATTGTGGTGTATTTGAAGGCTCCCTTATAAGATGGCCTGCAAACACTTTGCTTGACCTCGATAATGTTCCTTTTGATTCTATACTTTTGGAATGTTTTTGAAGAATGTCCTTTACAGATGGTCCTTCCAGGTACTCCCCATTGTGAATATACAGATGTTAAAGGTAAAGGAACAAGGCCATACAATTCTGTAAATGAGGTAGCACATATCATAACAACTGAGAATGAGGTGAATGATATACCAGCTTCTACTTCGACGAGTGTAGCACATATCACAACAACTGAGAATAAATCTTCTTTTATTATGAGAAAATTTAAGTTGTTACATAAGTGTTCAGAAAGAAAGGATTGCATTTCCATAGGTTTTGTAACAAATGTGAGTGAGATTGATTTTGTTGGGGGAACATTTTTGGGTGACTTCTCCTTTGGTATTTTGGTTGATGAAGTGGTGTTTTCTTATATGGCATGTTGTCCAAGGGTGAGCAGTGGATCTTTTGTTGTATGGATGATTAAAAGAATCATCGATTTTAATACAGAAACATTGCTTTCTATTCCAAGCGCTTTCAACAATAATCAATCTAAATCTACTAGTTAATTTGATACATCAATGTTCTTTGAAGCCACAGTATGTTGGTCGGGGAATAGTGTCAAATAATTTTGAGGGAGACATTGTACAATTCAAAGTACTAGATGTTGGTGAGTTTGTATTTTAGTTCATAAAGTCTTCTGCAATTGCGAGGATTGTGGTGTATTTGAAGGCTCCCTTATAAGATGTCCTGCAAACACTTTGCTTGACCTCGATAATGTTCCTTTGGATACTATACTTTTGGAATGTTTTTGAAGAATGTCCTTTACAGATGGTCCTTCTAGGTACTCCCCATTGTGAATATACAGATGTTAAAGGTAAGGGAACAAGGCCATACAATTCCATAAATGAGGTAGCACATATCAAGACAACTGAGAATGAGGTGAATGATATACCAGCTTCTACTTCGACAAGTGTAGCACATATCACAACAACTGAGAATAAATCTTCTTTTATTATGATAAAAGTTAAGTTGTTACATAAGTGTTCAGAAAGAAAGGATTGCATTTCCATAGGTTTTGTAACAAATGTGAGTGAGATTTATTTTATTATGATAAAAGTTAAGTTGTTACATAAGTGTTCAGAAAGAAAGGATTGCATTTCCATAGGTTTTGTAACAAATGTGAGTGAGATTGATTTTGTTGGGGGAACATTTTTGGGTGACTTCTCCTTTGGTATTCTAGTCGATGAAGTGGTTTTTTCTTGTATGGCATGTTGTCCAGGGGTGAGCAATGGATCTTTTGTTGTATGGCCGATTAAAAGAATCATCGATTTTAATATAGAAACATTGCTTTCTGTTCCAAGTGCTTTCTACAATAATCAATCTGAATCTATTAGTTAATTTGATACATCAATGTTCTTTAAAGCCACAGTATGTTGGTCGGTGAATAGTGTCAATTTTTTTTTAGGGAGACATTGTACAATTCAAAGTACTAGATGCTGGTGAGTTTGGTATTTTAGTTCATAAAGTCTTCTGCAATTGCGAGGATTGTGGTGTATTTGAAGGCTCCCTTATAAGATGGCCTGCAAACACTTTGCTTGACCTCGATAATGTTCCTTTGGATGCTATACTTTTGGAATGATTTTGAAGAATGTCCTTTACAGATGGTCCTTCCAGATACTCCCCATTGTGAATATACAGATGTTAAAGGTAAAGGAACAAGGTTATACAATTCCATAAATGAGGTAGCACATATCATAACAACTGAGAATGAGGTGAATGATATACTAGCTTCTACTTCGACTAGTGTAGCACATATCACAACAACTAAGAATAAATCTTCTTTTATTATGAGAAAAGTTAAGTTGTTACATAAGTGTTCAGAAAGAAAGGATTGTATTTCCACAGGTTTTGTAACAAATGTGAGTAAGATTGATTTTGTTGGGGGAACATTTTTGGGTAACTTCTCCTTTGGTATTCTGGTCGATGAAGTGGTGTTTTCTTGTATGGCATGTTTTCCAGGGGTGAGCAGTGGATATACCAGCTTCTTCTAAAATTTTCGAATGAAATTCAATATCGGTACCTTACAGGCCTGCAACAAATCAGGGCGCACACCTTTCAAACATTGGCACCGAACATTGTTGCTCAAATTTTTGTATATAAAAAATTCCACTTCGATCAATAGTTGAATGTGCTAAGAAATTTGATAGTTGAATGTTATAAATTCTATGGAATCAAATGCTCCTGTGGCCAAAGAAGGAGATGACAGAAAAAGAAGCTTGTTTACAATGAGATTAAACACAATAGATGTCTGTCAAAATGCATGGTATAAATGCCATCATATAAAAAATAGCACTTTGGGTAAGGCAATTGGTGATATTTATCAGGAGTCAGATGCTAGTACTGTCATATTGGAACCGTCATGTTAAACTGTCATGCTTTTTTGCAAAACTTATTTTTGATGGGCACTTTATTCTCTAAACCATGATTAATTTTTGTGGGTTACTCTTTACAGAATTTGGATTTACATTTTACAGCTAACCTTTCTAATTTCTTTTAATTTTTTTTCCATGATCATTAATTTGTTTGATAAGTTAACATAAATAACTTAGCATTAAAATAGAAAATTCCAAATTGTTAACTTGACACTTAACCATTGGACCTTTCTATGCATATCATACCTGGAAATAAATGTACACATTTTAAATCTTTTCAGCCATGAGCATTTGCTATATAGTTAAAACTTGTATTTTCTATGTAAATGTGAAATTTTAATCAATTTTAAAATATGTATTAATAAAAAATTTACTATAGACAGGTAATTATTTTATCTGCTGAAGGGCAAGATTTAAACCAAACCATTTTTGGACAGGGAATATATATACTTAAAACGTCAAAAAAAATTTGTTCGACGGTTAAAATTAGAACCAAATTCCATCCTTTGGTGGAAGCCAACAGGAGCATCGAAGGATTTGAAGGTCTTGTACAAAAAATGCTTCGATAGACAACAACAATGGGTTGTTGGTGCAAATGAAAATATGAAGATCGATGTAAATAACATCATATGGGCATGGTCACCAAGAAGGGCCTTGCAGTAGAAAAAATTAGAATAAACAAGAAGGGCCTTGTAGCAGTCAAGGCACAATGAGAAAATATGGGGAATAGTGTTCAGAGTGGTGGATGTTCTCAAGGGTTGATAGTAGACAAAATTGGTTTCTAAATTTCTCTATGTGGAAGTTTTAAGCAACAAAATTGTTGTGTTCCTAAATTTCCACTTGGTCAACAAAAAGTTGTATTTTCTCATTTTCATTAAAGTTTTATAAAAGGAAAGATACAACTTATAGCCATTGGGATTGATAATGGATGGTTATTTGTTACAAAATTGGACTTGTGATAAGTGTCGTAATTTGCACACTAACTGTCGTTAAGTGTTGTAATAGTGCTTAAGAATAATTGGCCTTTAGAAGTGGCTTATGTGCTGCACTTAAAATCAAGTAATTATCCTCAGAGTAACTACCTAAATACTAAAATATGATCCACTATACTCAAACTGCCAAATTTAGCGGTGCTCATAGGAAAAAATATTCTATACGAGCCAATATTCTATGCAAGACAACTATATTTCTAATACTGAATGTGTTAAATCAAATATGTCACATGTCACAATATGATCCTTCCATGTGTTACTCTGGAATAAATATTCTATATGAGCCAATATTCTATGCAAGCTAACTATATTTCTAATATTGAATGTGCCAAATCAAATATGTCACGTGTCACAATATGATCCTTCCACGTGTCACTCTGGGATATTAGATATCAACATTTAAACAAGAAAATTTATAGACGTTTTGCTTCAAAGACTATGCTGGAAAGTGGAAGTATTCTCAGAGAAACAGTGACCGCTCTTTCCCAAAGGTGTTCTATTGTTACGATTTTCTCGTAAATGAAGGGCCGGCCGACCCTTCTTATTCCAAATATTCTTTTCATAATAGTTTGACACTGCAAGAAGGGTCAGTCGATCCTTCTTGTGCTCTCTATTATGGATATAGATGAATTCTTGGATAAATATTTTCACAATTAACTACCGAAAGAAGGGGCGGCTGATCCTTCTTGTCGGAAAACAGAAGTCGGGAGAAACCATTTTTTATAGGTTAAAACTTCCAAGGTGTTCTATTTTTAAAATTGCCTCATAATTGAAAGGTCAACCGACCCTTCGTATTCCCAATATTATTTTCATTATAGTTCGACACTACAAGAAGGGTCGCTCAACCCTTCTTATTCCAAATATTCTTTTCATAATAATTCGCCACTGTAAAAAGGGTCAGTCATTCCTTCTTGTGTATTCCATTATGGATATAGCTGAATTGCTGGATAAATGTTTTCACAATTTACTATGAAAAGAAGGGGCAGTTGATCCTTCTTGTCGAAAAACAGAAGTCAGGACAAACGATTTTTATATGTTATAACTTAGTTGATTGACTGGCTATTCGGAAAATAGAAGTCAGTACAAATGATTTTTATATGTTATAACTTAGCCGATTGCGAAATCTTGGTTTTTGATTTTGATATATTTTCTTTCCACAACCTGCAACCCGCAAATGCAGATTGAGGATTGCGGAAAGAATGTATATATTTATGAAATAAAACCCCGCAACCCTTCTTTTCCTTCCGGCATGTTTACATTTTAAATGTCGATTTGTCTTGATCCTGCGGATGATATTACATCGGGTGATTAAAATGAAGTTTAGCTTTCCCGTTTAGCTTGTCGATGTTAGAACTAGCATTGTTCTCGATGAAACTGAGAGGCTTAATTTCTAAAAGAACGGAGAAAGCATTGGTGGTCTGAGCAAAATAGAATCATCTGGGTAGGTATTAACGGCCTCAACGGTGAACTGATCAAATCCTGAGCCTGAAACTTTGCAAGGAGAATTAAATTGTTGAGGTCTGCTTACAGTTACATATATGCACAAATAAACAGTCTAGATCGGTGATGCTGAAGATCTACAGTCATGAACACGCTTCGTGCAAAAAGGGTGAGGTGTTCTAGAAGGAGGCAGGAGATTTATCCCACAAGCAGCAGATCAATGGCCAATGGAGAAGATTGACGGTCGGGAACTACTTCTTTGATACGACATGCATGGTGCAAACAAAATTTTGGATCCACGAACTTTGGGTAGAGGCCGACGGGTTTGGACGTCGCAGATCTGAGGAGGCCGAGATCTATGACCAAGGTTTTGTTTGTGGATCTAACTTGCACGAAACATTAATGCAAGCCAAATTCGCAAAGTTGGTAAAAGTCACAGCGTTTTACAGCCAGGATTCGAGGCGACATGTGCCGGGCTTCGAGGCCACCAGGGATCAGGAAAATCGATAGCTAGGGAAGCTTCCACTCCGCAGGAGATGTAGGGGTGATAGAAAAGGATAAAAAATATAAAAAAATCACCTACACGGAGAGATGGATTCCTATTTTGCATCCGAAAGTGACAGGAGCAAGCTGTGAAGAAACAGACAGGTCAACCAAGGGCCCAAGCTAACCTCAAAAAAATAGGTAGGTTATCTGCTCTACAATAAACTATTTAATGGCTAAATTGAGTGATAGAGAACCCATAGAAACATTGTTTACAGACAGAGACGCAGAGGTCTATGACACCATGATGATTGATGACCCCATGGAAACTGTAAAAAACAAGCTGAAACTGGTTAGGGAGCGAGGTATAGTCATGCACCAGGTCCACCAGTCCTATTTTCATCTGTTTACAGTTGGCCAAACCCTTGGTTTTCCCGAATTTGTTTAATGGTGCGCCTCTAACTACTCTTCTACCAAGAGGGAAATCATGGACACTTCCAAGTCCAATATCCTTTGTGAAATCAATACCCAAACCCTGTCAGTCCCAAAAGAGTTTTTCCATAAATCTATAGGGTATACCAAGAAAACCCTAATCCAGTTTTTTAGACAATCCCCTGTTGAAGTAAAATAGAATTTCTACAGGTCCTGTTTGAATCCTAGTATCCAAATACAAGAGCAGGATTTCCCAGGTGAAGCCATACTATTCACGAAAGAATCAAGAGGTGTTATCACCATGATGAGCCAATTCCTAGGTCTAGACTTTGATATGTATGTCACAAAACCTCTAATAAGTTTTCTTTTTGTCCTAGGCACCTACCCCCTGGAATCAGATGAACCAAGCCAGTCTACCCAATGTGCATGCCTCAAGTTTGATGAAGTTTTGGTTGAAAGTATACACTCCCAGCTAAAGAATTTCCAGGAAACATGGATTTTCAGATTTTAGTCCTACTTACTAAAAATGTTCCTGGCATTCAATGAGGAAAACTTACAAATGCCGGAGGTACTACTTACTCAAGATATGTACATTGATTACACCAAGTTCCATGATGAGCTCATGTTTGAGGTTTATCAGGTCATTTTCCAAAAGAATCTGCCTAGAGTATTACTAGAAATGCAGGAGTTACTACAGCTTTCTCCTGAGAAGATGGTTGGAGATTGGTTCCTTTCAGAGCATGGAATAATCATTAGGGTTTATGATTTTTCTTATGCACCCTACATGCTACCAGTTTTCCTGACCCCCAGAATGTTTGCATTAGAATTCATCAGACAAAAATTGAAGGTAGAAGCTGAGCACTTTCTAGATCATAGAAAGTGCTCTGATATTGTGTTTCCATGGACTGTAGGTCCATTCTTAATAAAAAACAAAGGAGCTCTTACAGCCATCAAATGCAAGATAAAGGAGATGGGTTTCTAAAAGGAAGCACCCTTAAACTATGATCCCCACCACATCATTTCCAACAGGAGGAAGGAAAGCAACAGGAAGGCTTTTGTGCATTTCGAAATTCTAGGCATGGCAGAAGCTGCAAATTTATTGGAATGTCCTAGTAGGAGCCAGATGGAAATATACACACCTGAGAGCTCCTCCATGTTGACACAAGGGAACACACCCACAGTGCCTGACTCTTCTAGCCTAGTCCTATCAGTGCTAGCAACCATTCCTATGGCCATCAACTTAATAAAGTCCAGTAAGGAAGCTGACAGTGTCCCTATGGACACAGAAGGGGAAGCTGAGAGAGCCCCAAAGAGGCAGAAAACTGATGAATCTGAGCAATAGCTAGTACCAATGGGGACTTGAAAAGGAAAAAAGAAACAAGTGGATAGGCTACCAGCATTTGAGATCAAAGAGTATGTCTTTAACCCAGCAACCACTGAGCCTGCTGCCTTAAGAAAGACTAGAGATGAGTTGATAGATGAATACAAGGTGGACTCACGGGTAGCCTCAGAGGAGTCCAAGTTATATACTAAAGTAAAGAAAATTTCAAGCAAAGAAGTCTCTCTAGTGACTAGCAGGAGCCTCGCTCAGAACACACTAAGTTTGGCCTTGTCCACCAAGAGCAAGGCCACTGACCTAAGGATGAATTTAGAGGACATCCCTATTCTAGATGTAATAAACTTGCAAAAAGAAAATTTATACTAAACTGTTGAGGACAGCTTTGGAGCTATCAAAGGTATAGGTCAGTAAGAGTAAGGTTTCCAGCCAGCTCAAGAAGGAAAAGATGGAAAACAAAGCTCATAAGACAAAGATAAAGAAATTGCAGGGTGACATAATGGCCACTGAGGGCCATCCTGATAAAAGAGCCAGCATTCAAAACCTACTCAATAGAAAATACAACATCATCCAATCTCTAAAAAAGGGGTTGAAAATCCCCTCTACCCAGTTAGTAGCAGTCTCTGAGCTAACATAATTGGAGGAAAAGAAGGAGAATTTGCAAACCGACTTGACAAACTGTAGGGCCAAGCTATTGAAGCTTGAAGCAAAGGAAAAACAATGGCAGATAGATATAGCCACTGTGGTGGCAAGTGAGAAAATCTCAAAGGCCAGAGTGGAAGATCTTGAGAAGAGACTATAGCAGAAAGAGCAAGAAGTAGAAAGCATGGCCACACCATCCATAGAGGCTGGTGATTTCTCCCTGGTAGGGGATATAGCCAAAGATGTAATGTCCCCACCCTTAGACCCAATGCAAGGAAGGGAACTTGATGCCATTCTATGGGGATTTTCATAAAACTTAGCCAATTCATTAGATTCACAGCCATAAAATAGATGTGTGTAGATGTAAATCAAGCAAATATGCACAGCGAAAATAAACTCATCCACACACATGTTTTCATATGCACTCAATATATCAATAACAATCATTAATTTAAACACTGCAGAGGTAAAACACATAGATAGAAAACACTTATCTTTCTTGTGCAATTGTCCCAAACAACTAGCTATGTCACTGCAATGTTCCTCCCAACCATAGGTCTCTGCCCAGCCTGTATTCTTTTAGCACTCAGAGACCACCCCCGAGCTGGGCATGATATCTACAAGGAAAGGGAACCCTCAAGCACAGCACAGCCCAAAGCAATGGATACCCATCTCAACCCCAACATTCTCTTGCACACCAAACTCCGATATGGCTCTAGAACACACTTCTAGCAGTGGGACTTAGGAACTAGATGGACAAGGGTTTTCCCCAAAATGTAGGCACAGCAAAAACAGATTGTGGGAAGAGAAAATCAACCCCAGGGAAGAAAATCGATTTCTCCCACATATGTATGAGCATTCAATAGGTCAAAACAGCCTCAGTTAAACCACCAGTCCGATTCCCCTTCTTCCTCACTAGTATACACCACAAAAATGCCCTTCTCCCAGCTGAGAATGAAAGAAAACACATAAGTTCGATGGGGAAAAACTCCCAACAAGCTCCCCTAACTCGTGAGAGAGCCCATCTGGTTGATAAATAATGGCTTGGGAGGGGGGGGCAATTCATGGCTATTTTCTTTCCCAAGAAGCAAAACGTGATTTCCCATGCAAGGTGTGGTTTCCCCACACCCGAATTTGAACAACCATGCCTCTCATTCCCCAAGGCATTAACTACCTCAACCAACTCTTGGGAGAAATCAATGATTGGGTACAAAAGTCAACATGGGTAGTTGAGGGTTTGATGGGTTCTCTCATTGACACTTGGATTGACTTGACTGGCTCCAAGGGTTTGAATGTTTTCCCTCCCAATTCCTTGTAAAATCATGCCCCCATCTCTTATTGCATTTCATAGCTAGTTGTGGGTATTTTATTAAAATGCATATTTACATGATGTTTAAAATTCCAATGTGCCTGGCTAGCACGCAAATCATATGCATCAATAAATCGATGGCGGGGCCTTAGCCTTGAGCTCCTCACCATGATTTCATAACAATATTACATCATTTACAATTTTAATGCCATGGGGTCAAACTGGGGACGTTACAAAAGCTAGTCTGGAAGACGTGAAAATAACAAGATTAAAAAAGCAAAATGTGAATCTGAAAACCATGAAGGATAATGTAGAAAGAGAAAAGGAGGCTTGGGAAGCCAAGCACCAAAAGTTGCAGGGTAAATATGATGAGTTGGCAAGACAAGCTACAATGAAGACTTCCTTGCTAGAGGCTAGGCAGGTCATCTGGGATGGCATTATTGAAGAAGCAGGAAAATTGAGGCCCTTCCTCGATTTTGTCTTGGACAAGGAAGCAGTGATAAAATTAGCCAAGAGTAGTGTGACAGCAACAAATGAGAAA